>CM033732.1:1965334-2605731 GCA_019671005.1 Hibiscus mutabilis | reverse complement strand
CTATGGGCTTCTTCTTTTGCTTTTGCTATCTGATTATCCATGTCAGCTAGTAACTCAGTAGGCTCAACATTTCCAGAATCAATCAGAGCCATAATTTTCTCCCTAGCAGCCTCAGGATCTATCTCTATATGCACACGGGAAAATATCTCCTCAAGTTCCACTTGCTTTTTGAAGGCAATTTCCTTCATCCTGCTTGCTTTTAGCTGATCAAGCCGTTCAACTTCTATCTCTGCCTTCAGAAAAACGGAAAATGAATAAGCAACAGTTCTCATTCAAACTTAAACACCAAGAAACTAGATTTACCTGTTCAATCAAATCCAAAGCAAGAGCACCAGGCACAGTCACTTCATCAACTGAAGCAGAGATGTTGCAGGTAACATGATTGAATAATCTTCTTTCTTCTTCAGGAGTGTCCATCAAATTCCAGAGATCAATTAGCTGAGTTGCTAACTCTTGAAGCTGTCAAAAGGGGGAAAGTTAACCCCATAATTTCATTTATAGGAACAAAAGGATGAAGAAGAATATATTAACTCATATAACTATGTCCACTGTACCGAGGATTCTGAAAGGCAATTTATCAGTATGCAACAGTTCAAGTAACAAAGCACAAGAAGCAAAATGGGTTGTACACTTTCAAATAGGAAAAAGAAAAAAGAAACAAATTTCTGCATGCAACAAAGATACCTTATGAAGCCTTTGTTTCTTATCTTCATTTAGAGCTGAAACTGTCTTGGCCAACCTCGATAGTGTGTCATTGCTGATGCTCTTTGACTCCACACCAGTAGTGTCATCTAAGCTCGGATGAACTTCAGTTACAGTGCTAAAGAAGTCCATTCCGAGAACAGCACAGAGATCATGCACGGTGCTGACAAATTCAAGGACTTTATGCAGCCGGTCGCTCTGAAACATAAATAAGAAGTTAGAGGATTGATACATGAAAAGACTAGAAACCAGAATATCCAAGTCAATGTATTTACCTTCTCCTTTTGAAGCTCTAGCAGCTTTACTTGATATTCATCCAACTTCTTCAGGGACAAGTCAGACTCATCCACTTCCGGAGCACCTGTCTGCTCACTGGCATTCCCAGCAATTTCCCCACATATCTTCTGAATCTGAGACTGTACATCAGAAAACTCCTTAACTCTCTCCTCTTTCTGTTTCCACAGCTGTTCCAGTGCAGGTGCTATAGCAGCAAGTTGTTCCTTGATTGTGCCTGATGCCTTCTCAGGCTGTAATCAAACCCAAAGGAAAAAATGAGGAATCCAGGTCCCAGTATTTTACAGTAGACTTATAATTTGCATATAAAGAGTAATAACTTCCTATTATCTATAGTAACTTCGAACATAAGCTGAAATAGGTGAGCACTCACAATGTCAACAAAACTTTTGTCTCCAAGAGCTGATACAAGAGTAGAAAGCACAAGTTTGGCATCTGACAAGGCCTGCAGAAGTTGTGCTCTTGATTTTGCAGCCTGTTCAACCTTCCTCTTATATACATCCAAGCATTCTTGCTCTATCTGAAGAAGCATCTTGTCTCTCTCTTCATCACTTTCACCAACTTCATCCCAAATTTCCTACAATCAATTGCAGAACAATTTTACTGGTTATATTTCTCCAGACATGTACGCGAAAAAAGTTTATATAGGAGAGAACCGATTTAAAAGTCACATTACCTGCAATTTCTGCAGTAAAGAACCACAAGTGGTTTCTCCTAGAAGAGGGTTTTCTGCATCCGTTATTGTCATTTACTCTACCACGTCAAACTAGCCTGCACCAAGGGAACCACTTAATAGACATTAACACAATTTTCCTTTGAACCTGGAGCCACGCATGAAAAGAACAAACCAGGAGTAGAGAACTATATGTAGAGCAGCTAGAAACAGCACTTTACTAGACTAAAACATCTAAAAGAAAATGCCACAAAACAATGGCAAATCATTAGGTTATAAGAAGCTTCAAGAACTATAGTTGTAACTAAAGAATATCATGGCAATAAAATGTGTAAATTTGAAGTGTACAAAGAAACCAATTGCTAAGGCATTGACATATCGAAGTGATAAAAAAGAAACTCAAAAGAGTGAACAATGTCTAGTGCAACTATGGCATTTAGCAAACAGAATAGATAATGCATCTAATATTATTTTGTTTTTTAGGAACTGCAGCAAGCTGACAAACAGGAAATATTATTTAGTCAAGTCACACCAAAAAGGAAGTCAAAGGAACAGACTTAATCAGTGACTATGGTCCATGGAACTAAAGTGCAACTGATCAAGCATACTAGTAGAAATTTGGCTTCTCAAACACTGCAATTTTACAAAGGTAGAGAAATACATACATATACTGAACTTCTTCATCCTCACATTCCTCGATCAACAACCAAAGAAACCCTTACTTTGATTCACTAAAACCGAACAATCAGCTTAACAATAAAAAAAAACTTCACAAATTCGCTGATTTCTCATGATTCACTTTACAACAACTAAAAACCAAGCTCAAAAACCTCAATTAACCACACACATTCAGAAACACAAGTGCAAGAAAAGCTCCCTAGATCTCCCTCAATCCCAACTACAACAAAAAAATACTAAAAACTGAAAATGCAGGAAAGAACAAGAAATAAGGCATACCCAGATCTCCTTCTCAGCAAAGATTTCTGGGTTTATATTCTTCAGATCTAATGCTTTGATAAATGCAGAGGGTAAAGATTGTGTTGTTAGAGTGAGAGAAGCTTGGATACAGAGCAGAGGAGTGGAAAATGCAGAGTGCGAGTGTGGGACCCTTTATTATATCCAATGTCCTGACAAATTCTTTTGATGGATAAGTACCCGTGTTTTTTGGGTTATTTACGATGATGACACTATATCAATATGAATTTACTTGATTGTCCCTTGTGATTCTAGAGTCTTTTGGATATTAGATTCTTCCGCTAGTGGACTCAGTACGTTGTAACATTCAATTAAGGTTTATATTTTGATATGTATAAAAAATTACATAATTTTTAATTTTAAACACTAAATATAATAAATTTATGTATTAAAATTCTTCTCTTTAATTAAAGATATTATTAGTAGCGGAAGAAAAACAACGAAGAGGAGACCAACAAAGGAAGGGGAATGGACATGGTCATGGCTATATAGGTTGACGGCATGAATCAAACAATAATTTTTTTAATTTATTAATCGATTAATTTAAATTAAATATTATAAAATTTTATCATTAGAGTAATTTTCCTAACCTAATTTATTTCGTTCATAATATTAATATTTAAATTACTGAATCATTACGCTTTATTTTCTTAAACTAAATGATTGTTGGAAATTAGGCGATGCTTTTTGAGTTGGAATGTATAGGCAAATAAAAGTTTGACTAATGTTTTGGATATTTGAACATTTTGATTGACTCAAGACATGTGAAATTTAATAAATGTTAAATTAAATTAAAATTAAGATTAATTTGATAGAATGTATAAGTAATGAAGATTAAATATATATTTATACAAATTTACTTAATTGTCAAGTCGATAAGTATGTCCAAAATTAAAAGTTGGCGGCTTGATTAAAACCATTTCAATAATTTAATGGTCTAATTGATAAAATTCATAGTTTAATGATCAAAATAGAATCAAACCAATAGTTTAGTGGCCTTGGAGGTAGTTTACCCTTTTTATTTTTGTTTTGGGTTACTTTTCAGCTCATTTGAATTATATTGGGCCAGAAAAGTTTAGAGATAAAAGTACAAGTGGCGACTAGCTTCATCGAAATTATAAGAGGAGAAATTATATTATAGGTCCGACTCGGTACGTTATTTATGATCACAACTAATAAAAATAATTTATTTTATGAAAAAAATTTGATACACAGGCTGTGTAAACTTTAGTTTACACGTGTCTTTTAGTTTTAGGGGTTAGGCTTTTAGTTTAGGGTTTAAGGTTTAGGGGTTTAGGTTGTAGGGTTTAGAATTTAAGGTTAGTGTTTAGAATTTAGGGTTTAGAGTGTGGAGTTTAGTTTTTTAGGGTTAGGGTTAGAAATTTAGGATTTAGGTTTTTATAGTGTAAATACACAGGCTTGTGTAAAATTAATTTTACACAGCTTGTGTATCAAAGTTTTACCCTTATTTTATTAATTTTTTTATGTTATATTTTTATCAAGTGATCTGACCTTGATAAAAGTTATTTTTTAATTTAATTTATAATAAATATGAGTGAATATTCAATTGATATAAAAATAATGCCGAAAAAATTAATGAAATAGATAATTTTTATTAGTTTAGACGGTAGATAGCGTGTTTTTAAAAGGAAATCCACGTGGCAGTTCAGACTAGTTTGCAAGTCATTGGGTCGCACCCCAGAGAGAATGTAGAAACATTAGAACTTGTAGTTCTCCACTCTGTTGTTTTCCATGAACCAAACCATAATAACATTGTTTCACTTGCTTCATCTTTTTTTTATGATTTTGATCCTTAAACTTCAGGGTTTTGCAATCAAGGACGTGGAAACCTTTCAGATTCATCACAAACTGTAAGCTCCCTTCATTCTCCCCCCCCCCACACATTGTTTATTGTAATCGATTTCCATGATTTCTTTTGTTATTTTTTTTTCTTTTTCTTTATTATGTTGAAATTGTTCTGATTCAGTACTATACAGTTCTGAGATTCTTTAGATTTTGAAAAATATTGAAAGCACAGATATGGTTAAGAACAATTCACAATTCATTAGATTCCATAATTTCTGGGTTTCTTTCATTTGTTTGCTTGACAACATTTCACTGTTTTAATCCAAGGAAAAGTCTGATTGGTAAGCAGGGGTCTGTTTATATTGTCTCAAAGTTTATTAGAAGGCGGTATAAAAACAAAAAGAACAATGCAAAAGGATAACAGTGCACCAAATACACCTACCAGTCTCTTTCATGTTATATCTGTCTGTCTTTGTTGCTTGGTCTTGTTTATGTATGTATGTTTCTATGTCATAAGGTTCGCATACCAATGAATGAAAGAGATGAATTTCAAGCATTATGTTTTAGTTAATCGTTTGATACTTTGATTGTAAATCAGTAAGTTGTTCACCAGCAATGAGTTGAGTTTCCATGAGTTAACCCTGGAGGTTTATTCAATTATTTTGGAAGGATCATTATGAATTTCGAAATTTGGTTCGAATTTGAGATGCATTGTAATGTGTCGTTTGTGTTTTTTAAGCGTTAAGGTCCCTTTTTCTTTCTATTTCTCCTCGAGTGACGAAAGTACCGTGACCGTGATCTTTGGAAGCAGTTTCCGGCTTCCAGGATTTAGGGGTGAGGGGGGCAAAACATAAGTTTTGAAAGGTAGGGGGGCAAATTCACAATTATACCATTTTTTATAAAATATAAAAGACCAAAGGTAAAAAAAAATTCTCCAGTCGAGGGCAGCAGCCCCTTCCAGGAGCTTAATAGCTCCGTCCCTGCGGGTGATATAAGCAAAGCAAACTGACATCCTTTACTTGCAAAAGATCACAACAAATACCAATCAATGTGGATTCGAGCATGTTCGGCTATATGGATGTTGGGGCTCTTCCTCTTGGTTATCTATATGGGTCATCTTTATATCTTGGCCATGGTGGTTATTATCCAAATATTCATGGCAAGGGAGCTCTTCAATCTACTCAGAAAAAGCTGGCGAAGATAAACGCCTGCCCGGGTTTAGGCTCTTGAACTTGTAAGAACGATTACAATGCAAGTTTCATCTTGTGGTAAGTGCGTAAAAAGGCTGATATCTGGTGGCATGTTATGTCCTTGCAGGAACTTTTACTTTATGGCGATGCTCTTTGTATACAGTCGCATTCTCAGTCACCGGCTCATGAATACAGTATCAGATTGTTATTTGTTATTTCTCATACATTGCAGGTTTGTTTTTGTTTTGATTTTGAAAGAAGCAAGACATACATTCCAAGTGCATTCCCTTGTTATCTGCATTTCCCTGACTATCTTATCGCGCTGTGAACTTGTATTCCATTCGGGTTTCAAAGGGTTTCAGTTTGTTTCGGATTCGGGGGTCATGTGGTTCATTCTTACACTAAAGAAGAAGATGTACAAGTATCAACTTGGGCAGTTTGCATGGATACACATGATTCTAATTGTTGTCTTCACTCAGTCTGCATTTACCATGGCCAACATTTTTGAAGGCATCTTCTGGTAACTTGCAAACCAATTTAGGTTTTTTAGTAGCTTCGATCATTTTATTTGCACCGCCATAAATAATGTGTGTCATATTTGATTTCCTTCCGCTCCAGATATTAAGTAGCCTTATTTTGTTCTTGTTCATATTCTCAACGGGATGCATATTCTATTCTACATAAATGATATATTGCATTTTCCGTTGCTTGGTCTCTCGCAGATTCCTCGGCTTCTCGTCACTTCTGCAATAACAATTCCTTGACCTGCAGATTCTAGCAGCAGAAAAGATATGAGATTTCATATCGACAACCTAGTTCAAGTCAGTGCAGCTGGGAAGAAGCTTATCGGCAATAGAGATGTTTAACTCCGGTAAGTCCCGGTAGAACCGTTCTTTGCTTTCGGCCTACAAGAGTATATTCAATTAAATCAAATTTCCAGCAGATAGTGTTACACATTCCAGGCTTTTAACTGATAACTTTCTTGAAATTTAGCAAATGAGAAAATGTATAACAATCTTTGAAACCGTAGAACAGAATGGAAGTCGCTGTCGCCATGAATCGGGGAAAGGACTTCGTTTCGCCTTGTCGAATACCGATTATGGAATCAAGGAGACCAGGAAGTAGTTTAGAACCCTCTTATGTATCAAAGTTGAAACCTACAGAAGGAAGAAAAGGAAATTACAGCAACTAAACTGATCTCAACCCTTGCTGAAGAGCACCAGACCCGGACTCACTTAAACTTGGAAACAGAACCCTGAGTTTATTACAGAACATGATACACAGGACAGGAGTGTTGGAAACATAGAGATAGATCGGAACGCATATTAAAGAAAGAGTCTACAATGACAGAACAATTCAAGAATCCAACCAAAATGTGAAATAAATACAAAGAACCAACACTTTAAATGTCTTTATTCTAATATCGAATCCGACCATCACTTTCTGGTAGGTATATATTTGATGTTCTGAACCTAGCTAACGGAATAAATAAAGCTATGGTAGAATTTAACATGTTTGGTGCAGTAAAAATATGGCAGTCGGATTTAACTGTAATTAGTTTGTATCGGCAGACCTTTTCTCTCTGCGGCAGGAATCTTTTGATTCATCTTGACCAAATTGCGGTTACAGTGTCGCAGAGTCGCGGTTGCAGAGTGGCGGAAGTGACTTTTTGACAAAAAGTTCTAATTTTCTCAAATTGCGGATGCGGTTCGATGTCGTGATAACTTTTAAAATCATTACGATGCGGTTGTTAGGTTGTGACCGCAATTTGGCGGGGAATGGAGTTTCTGGGAACGAAAAGATGGGTGCATTAGTTTAAATTGAGGAGCTTTATGGAGTTAACACAGACCTCCATTGTTAGCAGCTCTGTGTAAAGCTTGAAGCTTTGGCAGTTTGAAGATAAAGACTTGAACTTTGTTGTGTATTTATTTTGATTATTATTTTCAATGGAGTGAACGGGGCGTTTCATTAACCATCTTTTGCACACTAATACTAATTAAAAAATTAAAACTATAAATAAAAAATTATTATATGATCTCGGCTCACCACGTCATCAATAATTTTATACAATTAACTATTTTTTATTTTTTTAAAAAAATAAATCTTTATTTTTTTGTTATATAAATAAAACGTGGTGAAGCGGAATCACAAACTAATTTCTCCATGGTATTATTGTAACACTTTATTAATTAGTATTAATTATTACCGCCTAATCACGAGTACGAAACAGGAAAAACGACCGAACTAAACCGACGCCGTTCTCGTACAAAGTTTGATTATTTGTCTTAAATCTCTTTGTCTTGTCTGTTTTTTATTTAATTACAGACACCGAACCCAACATCTACAACCGTACAAAACGAACTTGGCACTTTCGCTTTCACTCTCAAAAAATCCCTGCTTTTCTTCTCCTCTGTGTGTTACAGCAGGCTGATAATTTATCTCGAGATTCGGAATATCGAAATGGAAGGTCTGGGCTCCACCAGGCTTGGCCGAGCTTCAGCTCGTTTCGGTGGTTCGACGGCGGTGTTCAATGGTCCGGTGAGGAAGTGGAAGAAGAAGTGGGTTCACGTGTCGCCCCCATCCACCGCTAAACACTCCCAGTCCACCGGGAACGGTTCCGCCGCTTCCAGCATCCTACTCTGCCGGTGGACCCCACTTTCCTTTGCTGATTCCGGGTCCTCCGCCGTCGACGGCGAGGGCGAGGAGCAGCCCCCAAAGCGCAAGTTCCGCTATACTCCTGTAAGTCTCTAAATATACGTGTGCAACTTTTATGTATGCGTACAAATATACGTATGCGTCCCCTTTCTGGTGGTTTGAGGCTTTTTTAGCTTAGGGACTAGGGTTTTTACTCACTGTTCATTTCATTCTCTTAGTTTTGATTAATCTGGAACTAAAAATAATAACCTGTTTCCCCAGTTTGTCATGGATTCAAGAAATCAAGCGTAAGACTGAATTTCCAATACAGTTTATATAGTTAAAAAATGGGTTTTTCCTTCCATTAATTTGTTTATTTTGCTTGAATATATTTACTTCTATTTCACACACAAAAAAGTTTTTTAGTGATCATAAAAATGGGTTGTTGGCTGTCATTTTTTCAGGTTGCGGTGTTAGAGGAAGAGGGAAAAAAGGCCGCCGCGAAACAGGCTGACAACGAAGCTAAGACAGATGATAATAAGACCAAGCAATCCCCAGACTGGATGTCATCTAAGACTGATAACAAGCTGAACATGAATGATCCTTTAAAGAAAGAAATTCAGGTAACATGACATTGTTAAATGCTTGGAACTTCAGGGTTATTTGACAATGGCTTGTTAAATGCTTGGAACTTCAGGGTTATTCGACAATGGCTTGCACGATAGTTGGTTCATATGTTTACAGAAACGGTCGAGTTGTTGAACTTATGTACATCATCTTGCTCAAAGTTGATGACTGGATGAAAATAAGATTTCTCTGGGTTTTTTTGTAGGAATCGAGCATGGGTAATTTGGACTTAGGTTTGTGTTTGAAAGGCCATGATGGCAGCCACACTTCCGTAGGCGAGAGCGTCGGTCAGGAGAAGGCAGCAAGCTCGACTGGATTTTGGCCAATCAGTTGATGTGTAGTTAGTTAAAGGGAACATGGTTCATGTCCTGAGAAGAATCCATGAATTTGGTCACTCCTTAGTAATAATGGATCATATGTTGTAGTAGTAATAGTTTTAGTATGTACACACTTGCATATGCTCGTTCGTATATTGTGGTAGCAATAGTAGTAGGTATATACTTGCATACGTTCGATCGTATAATAGTGTGTGATGTATATTCGAGTTTGCACCTTATCAAACTGTCGTTGCAATTATCATACATAGAATAGAACCCATGTGGATTATGCTTTAAGATAGCAATGTTACCTAAAAGCTTTGCCCTCTTGTGGCATCTTTTATTGAGTACTGAAACAAGAAATTTGTGTTTTTCAAATATGAATCTTAACATGAACAATGAAAACTTCATTATGTATATAATTCTAATCACATAGGCAAAATTTTTGAAAATTTGCCTACCTAGCTTATCATCAAGCATTAGAGCCTTTGTTACTTGTGTTATTCTCTGCTGCATCGTTATCCACCGCTTGAGTAACTCCGACCTCAGCTGGTCGGATAACTCGATCATACAGCATGTATCCTACCTGTAATAAAGATGGGAGACAATACCATTTAGGATGTTCAAACAGCACTTTGTAGTTAAACAAAAGAAAATTCGAGCTGGTAAATGATGATTGTACTTGAATAATCTTCTTGGTTATCTATCACATTGCTTCACCTGAATTTGAATCTACACTCGCAAATGGAACAGTTTCAATAGAAATGGGATTAGAAAACAATACCTTCAACACATGAGCAACCGTGCCTGGAGGCTTAGAATTATCTGGTACTTGGCATGTTCGGATCAAATGGTTCGTTTGTAGGATCGAAATTTTCGACTCCGAACTTTCTAAATACCTGAAAGCAAAACATTTCTAGCTGGTTTGTAACCATTTTAACATGATAGAGAGCAGATGCATAGACTAAACTTTGTCAAGAGTGACAAAGGAGAAAACTTGCAAAATTAAGCAAATGACCGGGTATAACAACTTCTCAGATGAAGCTGCAATAGCTCAAGTAATTTCAGTTTTGCTAATTTTGCCCCTTTTACGAAGGAACAAATATCGAAATCAAGCCTACTAATTCAAACATAGGAAGTTAGGAACTCTAACAATTTGGCTTCACTCGAATTCCCAAAACCATAGGAAGCTGAAAAACAAAACTACCGACGGTTGAAGTCATAAAATTACCTCTCCAAGCTGTTTCTCTGTCATTTCAACTCCTTCTAGGAGTGTCTTAAGGAGAGGTACAGCTCCGGCAGTGTCTTCAGATTCGTCGATCTTAGAGAAACTGCCTTTAACATGTGCAGAAGCCCTTCCTAAATTGTCTGCAACATCTAATAGGCCCTTTGCAAAATTCTGCAACACGTTGAGAAATGATTACTATCACTTTCATAGATCCCAAATACAACAGAAATCAAGTGGTTTCGAGTCACCAATGATACCTGTACAGCAAATTTCTTCGAGTTCTCCGCTTCCCGTCGTGTTCTGGCCATGACATTCTCCATTTCCGCAAGAGTCCGAACAACTTTGTCCTTCAATTCTTCAATCTCCTTTTGTTTCGTCTCCAAGAGCCCATCCTTTTCCTCCACAAGTTTGACCATATCAGCCATTGATAAGTTGCCATCACTCTCAGAATCAGAATCAGAAAAAGCAGTTCGTTTAGCGGCTCTTCTCCTCCTTTTATCAGATTGAGGCGTTGTATTTTGGAAATCTTGGTTAAGACCCGATTCTTTTGCTTGCTCAATAACCCCAGCCTCACCAGGAATTGCATCCCCACCTGGATTTGCAGGCTCTTCACTATTACTTTACGCATCATTTACATGTTCCTTTTCCGGAGGCCCAGGCAGCGGGACAGACGAAGAGATCCCAAATTGTTGGACTGCAGAGAAATTAAGGCTTGGACTATGCTGCCGGGACACTTCACTTGTAACCAACTGCACAGAGAAGAAAGCATATACAACTTAAAAAATTCCATCAAACATCAAAGAAATGAGAACCTAATTTATTTTCTTTTCACTTCCCCCTTTTTCTTTTCTTCCACTTTTCCACTCAACCAAGCAAAATCTAAAAGTAAACAAGACATTGATCAAATGTATACAACTTATAGATCACTGATATAATAACTGCATCAAGGCAATTATTAAAATTTTCTCCATTGGTGTGTTTGATTCATTGCAATAATAAAAATTAAATCTTTTACTCCCAAGAGCTAAACTTTTACACAATTAAAACATAAAATCTAAATTAAAAGGCAGCAAATTCAATAGAAAAGACCACAAAAAGAGTTTAAATGAATCTAAAGATCCTTAAGCGAACTTACTTTCATTACAGTTTAAACCTTTTTAACTTTCAAACAAAAACCAGAGGATAACAACATGATAAAACATAAATATACAATAGAATAATGCCCAGATGAAAAAAAGTCATCAAAATTGAGCTGATTTAAACAAAACCCTTAAACCCTAGAAAAAAATCCAGGGTTTTATTTATTTACTTCATTTCCTACAAATTTTAGTACCTTATTGGGAGATTTACTAACAAGAGAGTGAAACTGGGTGGCAAAGCTTGGCGGTTGAAGCTTCGTCGGAGCGGAGAGAAGCAAGGAGCGTGCACCAACGCTCTTTGAGACGCGTGACAAAGCCCTGGACATCAACATATCTGAAGAAGAAGGATGAGGGTTTTAGAGGGTCAAAATTGGAAATTAAGAGAGAAACGGGGGCTTTTAATTTAGAGAGAAAAGAACGGTGCGCGAAGAGATAGAAGTCGATCATATTTAGGTCAAATTATATATAAGGTCCTTATATTATATATTTTTTAGATTTAGTCCTTCTGTTATAATTAGATCACTATGTAGAAGTTGATTAACTCTTGCCAGTTCCATCCATTGCATTGGAACATTGGCACAGAAAAGAAAGAAAGAAAGGAAGAAAGAAAGCTGATGAAATGGTGTATCACATTTGACTTGTGACTCAAGGTTCGCTTTACAACTTGTGGAAATTCCAAGAATAAGTGCAATGGTGCCTGCAGTTATCGTGTTCGGAGATTCGATGGTGGATCCGGGGACCAATCTTTTCTCCAATAGTAGGATTGTCACGGACTTCATTTCGGAAGCCTTTTGGATCAAGCTGGCCATACCTGCTTATTTGGATCGTATGACATAAGAGATTTCGCTACCGGACTCTCGTTTGCTTCCGCTGGAACCGGTTATGATAATGGGACCTCCGATGTCCTGGTAAGTCGAGCCATGGGTTGCCGATAGTTATACAGTCTTTCCGAAGATTTAAGTCTCATTTGTTTGGCCTTGATTTTTGGAAGGAAATGGAGTACTACAAAGAATATCAGAGCAAGAGGGTACCTAGGCAATGACAGAGCTAATCTGGTTTTGAGTGAATCGTTGCACCTTTTAAGCCTAGGAACCAATGACTTCCATGATAAGAAACAGAAGTGAAATTTTTACTTTCTTTTTCCTTCACTTGTATATTCTTTATGCTTTAAGAATATAGAACATAAATTTGAATCTTCTTCACGGTATTCAATGAATGGGAATTTCTTGATGATAAGACTGCAAATTCTCCATAAAGAAAATGATGGCTTCTACCACAAATAATACTTCCTTTCTAGATCATGGTCACAATCTGTTACGAAAACAGAATAAAAGGATCCAAAGGCTTTGGCGTGTAAACGTATAATTGGTACTAGAATTTTGTTTCAGAGTGCAATTTATAATGGGTTTAAATTTGATACACAGGCTGTGTAAAGCCTGTCTATTTCTACTATAAATCAAAAACATAAACCCTAAAAAACTAAACCTCAAACCTTAAACTCTAAATTCTAAGCACTAACCTTAAATTCTAAACCCTACAACCCAAACTCCTAAACTCTAAACCCTAAACTAAACCCCTAACCCTTAAAACTAAAAGGTCTGTGTAAACTAAAATTTACACAAACTGTGTATTGAAGTTTTTCTCATTTATTATTTAAACATTTTTTATTAAGTCCTTAAACTTGATTCTAAGGTTTAATTTAATACTAAAGCTTGAATACCGACATTGTAAACGGAGTAAATTGAATTAGAAAGATCGTCTCATAATGGATCTCTGCACTATCCAATATAGATTAGTCAACTAATGGGTCGGATAATGTGATTATAAAAAAATTGATCTAATTAATTAATTAAACTTGACTTTTTGGTTCAAATTAGTATCCAAATTTTATGTTTTTATCCAAATTAAGATATCAATTTGAATCTAAAAGTTCAAGTACCTAATTTGACCAATAGAAATTATGTACTAATTTACATCTAAAAACTAAATTTATGTATCAAAATATATATTTAGAATAAAAATCCCCAAAACTATAACAATTATAACAATAATTTTAAGAAGTTCTAATTTTTAGCATTTTAGAGATAGTTTCAAGCTAACCCACAAAATCTTTGATCCATCAACTTAATAAGGAACATTGTTGTTTACCATGTTTATGTCGAAATACTAAACATAAAACTCACCAACTAAACAAGAACAGCTCTAGGAGCTAATACAGACGCAATCTTACAACAAATTTGGCTCAAGATTGGTAATGTAGAATCAAGATTTTTCTTCAGCAAATCCAATCTTGACCGTCATGGTCTGTATGCCGAGAAATTTGTATCGGTCGTTAATCGTAGGGATTCCTGAATGTTTTCAAAAGTTCAGGTATGTCGTAGCCCAACATGTCATCAACGGCTTGAATCATTTTAGGCTTTAGTTTCTCAAATTTGTCAAAGTTGTAACTACTCAAAACCTCCCTAAAATGTTCCACATTTGGAAAATCCCCTGGTGGTAGGTGATGATCTTTTTGAACCTGTATAACAAATAGATTTCCACATAAGCAACTGATGCATGATAAAAGATTTTAGTGTTCGATGAAACTTGCAAGATACATGCATGCGCATGCACACTACGAGAAGAGAAGAGAGAGCATACTTTTCCAAATTCGGCTTCTAAATTATCAATTAGTTTCTGTTGAGTTTTCGCTTTCCCTATCATAGAAGGCATTTCCTTCTTAAGATGACCAATGATATGAGCATGTATCTTGGCAGCTCTAGCACGTTTCACAAACTCATTTATCTGCAGGTAAACAATGTACGGAAACTTGTCTTCAACGTGCATCTTGTTAGAAAAAAAAAACCTTCATCATTTTACAAGAATAGTAAAAATAAACTTACTCGGCGATCACAGGCCTTCTTCGGAATATCTTTCAGATCCGAAAGAAGGTCCTCTTGTTCTTTTTCGAACAATTCTTTCCCGATTGGACCTGTTGCAGCTTCATTTACAGGCTTGTCATTGAATGAACTGCCAAAGAAGAGATATCAACATCAATAGATGAGACCAAGATGCATCTTAGTTGCATCAAGAAACATCGGGACGCGTTCATTTCATTTCTTAAGATAAAGACTGACAAACAGAAAAGGCTTACCCAATATATACGCGCACAACCTCAGGGGTATTAAGGACTTTCCCGAGTGACCACATTAAAGCTCCATATACCCTCATCAACTACACTAGAAGGAAAAGATATAATAAGCTCATGAAGATCCAAACATCAAAAGAAAGATTAGTAGTCAGAAACAAGGCTGACATAATGCTTACTTGTTGAGTATCAACTTGATCTGCCTTGTTCAAAACCACACGAATCTTATCATCATGACCACGCAAAGAATATATTACACGCTTGAATTCGTCACTTACATCCAACTTGTGAGGATCAAACAGAAGAAGAATAAGATCGCATTTTGCAGCAAACCATGATGTTACACCTGTAAAATCATAGGATCGTTGTGTTCGTTGTTTTTCTCCTGATAACACTCCAGGAGTATCTACAAATGTTATGTGCTCCAACAGCTTCAGACACGAAAAGAAAATATTAAATTCAATATGAGCAGAAAATTAATTATAGCAGTAAACTAGAATAGAACAATTAACTCACAGGGT
Organism: Hibiscus mutabilis; assembly: GCA_019671005.1. Classification (NCBI taxonomy): domain Eukaryota; kingdom Viridiplantae; phylum Streptophyta; class Magnoliopsida; order Malvales; family Malvaceae; genus Hibiscus; species Hibiscus mutabilis. The sequence continues at coordinate 2,590,498 of CM033732.1, read as the reverse complement.
GTGGCATTTGAGAACACTCAAACTTCGACAAAAATGCAGATCCAAAATGAGTGAGACCACTGAATGGCATGTCTGCCTGGACAGCAATAGTGTTCCCTGGAACACTTCTTTCATCAGTTCCCGACTGCATGAAGGGAAAGAAAGTACATACATAACACACGGGATCAAAACAAAATTCCACAGTTACAAATACAATCAAACAATCAATAACAAGCAAAGCACTATAGAAAGATTATACAAAAAAATTATAATTCAATTTCCATAATGGATGCTAAAACCATCAAGAAATTGAAACTATTCATGCTAGATGAATGATATTATCACAGAACAGAGGTTCTGAATTACCATAACAACAACAAATCTGTCAGTTGTTGGTTCAGGTCCAATGTGAGCTCCTGAAAATGATAACAAAAATATGAGTGAAAAGGAGGGGACCCTTCGAAATAATGATTTTTCCGAGAGAGAGTGAGAGGGGGGGGGATCACGTGCCTGGATAACTAGTCTTAAGCAAATGTTTAATGAAGGTTGTTTTCCCAGTGGAATATTGACCCAAAAGCATAACCATTGGCTTGGCATCAAAATCACTATTTGTCTGCAGTAAACAAAAAACACAATCAGCATATTAGCTTTAGAAAGCTGTTAAATAAAACTATAGAACATATTCAAGATTGTTAAAACTGAGTCGGAACTACAATTCACTCACCAAGAATGGGGATACAAAATCATTAAAATGATATGCAACTTCTAAAGGCTTCAGCTTCTGAATGTACAATCTCTTTAAACCATCTATGACTGAAGTCACAGAGGACAAAGATATCTGTTATACACAAGAAAGCATTAGGTCCCCTTGCTAAGGATTCAGATAAATAAAAACACACTAAAAATAGGATCAATTAATGGAACTGGACACATATTAACATCATTAACGCCACAAATATCAAAGTTAAAAATTATAAGTGTTCTGGAAGTAAAATAAAGAGTCCAATATGCATTCCATACAAATAAAAGAATTAATTATAGCTACTATACATAGATAATAATATTTTTTTTAAAAAAAGGTAATAAACAAGAGCATCAGGAACATAGAGTAAAATATCATCAAATGTTTGATGAAACAAACCTTCTTTGATGATTTTGAAGAAAACCATTGAGATGCAGGTGATGTTTCCGTTAAAGAAGTACCTGCACTGCCCCCGTAATAAAATTAATATACGACAAAGAAATCAGAGTAAAATATCATCAAATGTTACAATGAGAAAGTCATACCATTGCTTTCAGGGGTACTCGACTTTGAAGATTGTTTCTTTCTCTGAAAATATCAAGCAAAAGTGTAAGAATTTCTTGATGCTAAGCATAAGGAACATAGAGTTTAAGAAGGTAAAAGAAAGAAGGCGTCGTACCATGATTAATGTATCTAAGCCTTCCATTACAGGAGGTTTGATATTCTCAAAGTCAACTGCAATATATCAGCATATCTTAACATTAGTTTTACCTTTTAATTCACCATACAAGATTATAGATGTGCCAACAAAACAGCCACAAAACAGTTTTTTTTCAAATAAAATAATGAACCGTAAAAGTTTTCAACCTAACATAAAGATTCAAAGCATGCAATTCATAAATAGGGACAAGCTAATCATACCATCACCATTCATGAGATCATATGATATTTGACGACCTTCTTGTGTCAGAGAAACCAGCTAAGCATTAAAAGTAACAGCAAGTCAGATTTGAAGAAATCAATCAGCAATATATATGATCATAATCCAAAGAAAAATTAGAATATTACAACTCCTAACCTGCATAGCAAAGACAAATTCTTTGAAACCAAGATATCCCTGTCTCTTGGAATCCGCAGTTGCCCATACCTTTAAGCAATCAAAACAAAAAAGCACAAATATATTCATCATACTGCCCATTATGAAATTGAACCATTTAGAAAAGAAAAAAACATAAATGAAGCAAGAACAGTAACCAAACTCCAAGTCCCCTAATATAGATTTTGTTAAATTTACTGAATAATCGAAGTTCTATGAATCAATTAAAGATTACTTTTGTAGTTAAGTTTAAAATCCCCTTACGATTTTATTCACGCGTACTTTAAGCTTAAGCAGAACTTAAATAAATACAAATAAAATAAAATTAGCAAAATCAAACTGAAGATTAACCTGCTTGAGATCTGGTCGCGATAAATTTGACATACCGAAAAATTTGATTGCATCACTTCCAGTAATGCGTCCATCATTATCTACCAAATAAAATAAAAATTTACAAAAACTAAACAGAAGCGATTAAAATTTTCGAGTAAAACGTAAAACGGTACCGGAATCAGTGAAGTTAAACCACTCCTGATAAATTTTATGGTCTTCTTTAGAGCACGAACCGATCCGACCGGTCCCCATCTCCATTGCTGAAGAGAAAACTGTATATTTCGTCCCTTATGTACTTCAATAGAAGAGAAGCTGGTTTCCACTTTCCAAGCAGTACAGAAAGAGCGAGAGAGAAAATAGTCCAAGAAAATTGAAAAAAGGAAAGAAAATAAACACAACCGTACGCGCACCGCCCGTGTTTAACACCACGAAAAGGGAAAGCTGATACGCCGTCGTATACAACTTCGAGTTCTTAACGGCTTTTTGAAGTTATACAAACGACAGCGTTTTTGTGGTTTCTAATTGCTGCTTCGTATTGAGACTCGCGCCAATGGTCGTTATTATTAAAAGAAGGAGAAAATAGGGTAATTCCTAATTACTTTTAAGATGGTTTAATTATTTTTTAATTTAAGGGTAAATTATCCAAATAGTCATTTAAATAGATCATTTGAGTTTAAAAATTACAAATTGGTCACTCGAATTATCAGAAGTTTCAAAATCGTATAATTCATTTAAATTATTATCACGGTTAATAGAATCGACATAATAATAACCAATCAACCCATAATATCAACTCAATAAAGAATATAAAGGAGTAAGAGATAACTAGTTTACAATTATCTTAAATTATTATTTCTATTAAAGGAATAATTAAAATTAAAGTCAGCAACAAATGTATAAACTGTTTAAATCCTGTAAATGAGACATCTTTTAAATTTTTGTGGCAAAACCCTGTATACATTATAACTTTGTAGCATTTTTTTCTACTTTCTTGGATATTATACACAAAACTTAACCAAAAAAAAACTTGCAATTATCTATTTGTATAATTATCTTAAACTCTAAATACATATGTTGAGAAATCAGGATAATCAGCAAGTAATTAAACAAACAAGAATACAAGATTTTAACGAGGTTTGGCAATATGCTTACGTCCTCAGGAGCGATGAGCGGCTGTTTTCTTATTATGAGATTGATAATACAATTAGGTTACAAATACAATGTATAAGAGTAACCCGGTACAATTATTAAAATATCCCGTACCGCGAGGGCTTCGCCCCCGCACCCCAAAACCACTTAATCCAAGCCCGCAGGCTAACTCGAAACTCCTTTAATGGATAGATACTCTCCCTCCACTCCGGCATCTATCCTTTATCTAGCATTTGAGCCATACTTAACAATATATGACAATATACTAAGACCTAGAGCTTTTCTGTTTTGGTATGAAATGGTTCTATAAGCATATGCAGGGATCGGCTTGTTGATGTTTGTCCAAGTTATCTTCTTTGTCGCCGGCATCATCACCGTCGGATTTACCATCTGTACCCACATGAGGAAGCACTTTCCAGCCATGGACGGCCGGAGACCTTGGGGTCTCACCGTCGTTCGCACCGAAGGAGTCTAGTGTTGCACAAACATGCCACTTCGAAGCAAGGCAGGTAACCGCTTGTGCTTTGTGTGCAATCTGCAACAAAAAAGAACACATTAGCATTGAAATCATCTATGCTAATCGAACTCGGGTATTACTAACAAACACTTATGAACTTATAATCTATAATCTGATGATCGAGTCGATTCCATGATTATAAGTTCGGTGAGCACTCCAGCTCCGAAAATATTCAGTTCAGAAGTAGGCTTTGTAGTGATGAGCAATGAAGTGAACTAGCTGCCAGTGATCAAGATGAGGCACCTTAATATGAATGTGCAATAGGCAGATACCGATGGCTGATGATCCTCAAGTGGCGCCTGATCCTGAGGTGTTCGGCCAAGACCGAACCAGACACCGGAATCAACATGAAAAATCTTAGCGAAATCGTGGAGCCGGAGAATTTAGAGGTTGCAAATGAGTTGGAAGAGGATGCGGACGAGGAAGAAAACCGTGGTGCGATAGATCCATGAGCATAACTCCATGGAACATGTTACTATGTCACTCAACCACACAATGCCTAAGAAAGGGATTTGGGATGCAGCAGAGGTGTACCACATACTTTATATGCTGTCTCAGCCATGAAGCATGGGAGGACAAAAATTGACACCATCTTCAGTGATCTCTGCATATATTACAGAGTTAACTTTCATGTGTTTATCATCCAAATTTAAAATTGACCCGAACTCGCTCAACTAGAACCCGAAACTGACCCAAACTCGAATCGTTAAAAGAGAAATGTTGAATTCTAGTTGATGTGGTTTGCTACTATTTTGCCTATGTGTAAGGCTTTCGTTCTGCCTATATTCATTGTTAATTTTAAGCCTTTATCATATTCTTATTTTTTGTTCTGGTTTTGACTGATACAATCATTCATAAAAGGGATTTGTATAGCAACAACCGATCTTATGATTTGATCCTACCAGTAACTTTATAAATAAAGAGGAATCAAATTATATATCAAACTAGAGTGGAGAACATAAATCCCTTCATCCCAGTAGAGGACTAAAATTTTCCATTGCAACTCTATGAAGAAATTTTAAGGAATAAAGCACCTATTAGTCACTGAATTTGACAATGTTTTCCAATTTGGTCCTAGAACATTTTTGTTTACAACAACTTTCTCATGTATAATCCTTTCGATGGCATGGCATGGCACTCGGAGATTGTGACATGTGGCACAATCATATACTGTTACATCATCAAAATGACCACAACTCCAAATTCATTAGCTAATGTGAATGAAAATCTGGAACCAAATCAGAAAAAAAATTCAAGGACTAAACGTTATTAATCTCAAAAGTTAACCCTGAAAACATGTATATATATATATAACTCTTCTCAATTGACACAGAAGAATCTGGTGGAAAAGTTGGATTCTTGAATTCTTCCTCTTCTTTACTGAATGAACGATCATTGCAGCTAAGTAAGGTTCCATGTAGGGGTGTTTAAACGGTCGGTTAAATTAAATTAACCAAATTTAATTTAATTCAATTATTTTTTAAAAAGTTCAATCAAGATAACGACTAAAAATTTTAAAAGTTCGGTTAATTCGATTTTGAATAGTTGGGTTATACTTGTTGATTGCGGAATTTGCTCTTTAGCAGTTGAGTAACATTTCAATGGGTCAGGCGTTTGTGATTTGCATGATAAGAACTTTCCTCAATATCAAAATTGATTTTACCAATCACCCATTTGGGAATTAGGATCATTATTGTCCTGTTTTCTTCTCCTATTCTTAAGTGAATTTGTTCTCTCTGTGTGTTGTTTGTATTATTAGCAAGAGAAATATATACCATTCATCCAACTTCACCAAGGCTTCTTCAATTGGAAGCATATTTGTATACTACAATAATTTAAGACCCAAGTTTGGATTTGGACTTCAATTTGAACATCTCCAACCTTTGGACTGATAAGTTTTTCTTTTAATATACATAAAGGATGTATAAATGTAATATTTTTTATTTATATAAAAAACAATTTATCCCATTATATCTATATATATATAATAGTTTCAATACAATGCAACTAACCCTAAAGTTGAAACTATAGCCATTCCATCATCTCAGTGGATGGTGCAGCTGCATCAGCAGATTCAAAAATATGATTGGTCTCCAATATCAACTTTAGCTCTTGCTTCAAGATTTCTTCAAGTTTATCAGTTTTTTTTACCAATCTTTAGGGTTTTGTTTAATTTTACTATGCTTATATAATATATAAAAGATATTTATAAGGAAAAAACTTTGATACACAGGCCGTGCAAACTTTAGTTTACACGTGCCTTTTAGTTTTAGGGGTTATAGTTTTAGTTTTAGTTTAGGGTTTAAGGTTTAGGAGTTTAGGTTGTAGGATTTAGAATTTAAAGTTAGTGTTTAGAATTTAGTGTATAAGGTTTAAGATTTAAGGTTTAGTTTTTTAGAGTTAAGGTTAGAAATTTAAGATTCGGGTTTTTATAGTGTAAATACACAAGCTTGTGTAAAATTAATTTTACACAACATGTGTATCAAAATTTTACCCTATTTATAATATTAATCATAGTCAATAAATTAAATACCGATAATTATATTAATAGAAAGAATATGCTCATATAAGGAATTATCCTTGAAACATATCAATCCAGAAAATAGGTCAATATCAGTCAAAACACAGTAGAAAAAACAAATGAAAAACATGTTTTCAAAGATTAAAATCAATGAACAAACAAACACCAAACAGTCCCAAATGGAAAATTCCATGAAGTTATGGATCAGATTTCAAGGAGCCTCCCAATGCAACCAAAGGTGATTTAACAATCCAGAATGATGAGCAAATGCAATGGTCTTTATCTTTTCTCTCTTTTTTTCTGTTTTGATTTCCTTTTATTGGAAGCAAGAAGGACATGATCAAAGTTTTGAAATTCGTACATTAAATTGTTTCACAGATAAGGCATGAAAAATTCTCTCTTGTGAAAGAATTTATTGCAGGAATTCTATGCATCTACCATATTTATTATCACCCATTATCAGACATGCAACAAGTTGAAAACCTACCCAATGAAAACTTGATTATATTCGAAATCGAACCAAACCAGACTCGCCCATCGAACTGTTTACCACTCGATTCATCATACACAAGAAAAAGAGAGGAAATTGAAGATCAAAATCTGATTTTTTTTTTCACAAGATAGAGGAATCAAACTCATCAAAGGGAAACAAGAAACCTAAATGCAGATCTGATCTTAACATAACAATACATTAATTCCATCATCATTATATTTCTAACCACATTATCATCAATGAATGATGGGAATGAAAAGCCTTTCTTCTTCCTGGAGCAAATGAAAGAGAAAAAAAATGCAGGAAATGGTGGATTTAATCCATTTGAGGGATTTTATACAAGGAAAGAACTACTCCATAACAAAAGGATAAATAATCCCAGAAATGAGACTTAATAACATAACAAACCCTAAATCATCTTCATCTTCATCATCATAATCATATTTCTAGCAACAAAGATTTCATTTGATAAAAATCAAAGGGATCAAATTCCATGCTCATGGAGATTAAGAACATTTCATCTTAACCATGTCTCGTATTTTTTTTCCTTCTTTTTTTTTCCGCTCAAAAAAAGCTAAAAACTTTAAGAGAAGATTTAATAATTGACCATTATCGTAGTCGTGGATTCATCGCTATCACCGTGTTCAGAGACATAGAGCGGTACACTGAAGATCGTCATCTTCATCCAACGGCGGAAAATTGAGATCGAAAGGCAGAGTTTTCCTGCAGGGAGACGACGCGATATCTCCGTCGTCGACAACCGATGACGATGAATCACAGTCACTGTGACAATCCTCTGGCAAAACCGGTGGCGTCCTTGGATGGTACTTCCTAGTCGAAACCACCGCAAAATCCGTCGATTTCTGCTGCGGTGGTTGAGCCGGTCTTGGTCCGCTAAACGACTCCACCGTGCTACTCATGCTGCTCCTCGTCGGTCTCTGTGGATTCACTTCGTGCTCATGAAAATCACCCATCCGATACAACCGGTGCTGGTCAATGAACCCATCGTTGTTACGATGATGGTTCGTTTCGAACGGAAAAGCCGGGAGATTTGAAGAATTCAAGGGAAAATTCGTTTTCGCTTTAGGTCCACGGAGTGACCTCGCAGCCGCATCGTAAGCCCGAGCAGCAGCATCCGCTGAATCAAAGGTCCCTAACCACACTCTGGTCTTCTTCCAAGGGTCTCGAATCTCGGCCGCAAATCTCCCCCACGGTCTCTTTCTAACACCTCTGTATCTCTGTTCTTTAATAGATCCGCCCGGTTGTAGTGCCGGGGTCGTAGCCACGAAATTTTCTCCGACGGCGGCGGAACCTCTGCCTCTCCTCATCGGAAAAATAATTAAAAAAAGTATAGATTCACCTAAATCCTTCAAAAGGGTAATCCAAAATCAGATTGAAAACTCAAAAATATTAAAAGAATAGTAAAATTATTTATAACAATCAAAAGGGGTTGATGGAAAGATTACAGATTAACCAACGGAAATTAAAAAAGAAATAAGTAATCTGACCAAATCAACCCACCCAAAACCAACCTATTTATGAGTCTAAAAACAGAAACCAAGAGAGGTTGAAGATAAAAAAGGAGAGAAAACAAAGGAAAAGGGAAGAAGAGAAGAAGGAAGATGGAAACGGGAAAGAAGGGAAAGGGAAAGGGAAAAGGAAAAGGAAAGCTAAACAGAGGAAGAAGATTGGTGGGCTAAGGACTGGATGGCACCAGAAGAGAGGCCGGCTCTTTCTCTTCTGCACACACAAAATTAAAATATTAAAAAAGATAGTGTTTTGATTTTTTTAAAAATAAATAAATTAAATTAAAATTTTCTTTTGGGGAATTGAGTTTTTTTCTTCTTTTTTTATGGCTTAAATGGCTTTCCTTCTTTCTCTCGATTTCTTCTACCTCCTCCTGCCCCCACATGCCGACTCTTTTCTTTTACTTTTTCTGGTTTAATCTTAGTGTTAGTCCTTCTGCTATTCTGAAACTTTAGATTTAATCCTTTACTTCAATTTCATATGGTTTGACTCTTTATTTTTGTAGGGTTTAAAGTTATAAGAAGCCTTTGAATTTTTAAAGAAAAAATTAATTAATTCGTCAAGCTTTTTTGCACCTAGTTAAGTCATTGAACTAATAAATTGAATCAATTAAACACTTTGTCCAACATTAACTGTTGAATCTAACGATTTTTTTATCAGTTGGTGCAATGAATGGTGTAATAGTATTGCCACTTGGTATTTTTTAGAATCTTTTATTTTATTTAAAAATTATTTAATGCCCTAAAAATTCTGAAATACATATAAAAATTATAAAAAATATATTTAAATGACACATGATAGAATTATACTGTATCATGTGGTAATAATATCTAGAGAAAAAAGATCAAGATTTAATGGTTAAAATTGATTTAATAGTTTTAGTCCAGTTTTAACCATTTGGTTATAATATCTAGAGAAAAAAGATCAAGATTTAATAGTTTTAGTCCAGTTTTTTAATCAATTTTAACCATTAAATAATGTAAAAGACTTAATTAATTCAACTTATAGTTTTAATAAAAACTGGACTAAATTTTAATTTAATATTATAGAATTATATATTTACACCCCTTAAACTTTTTTATAATGTTATTTGTTTATCAATTTATGATACCCTTAGACACTAACATTACAATAATGACATTAAACATTTTAAAATATCATTAAGTAAACTTTTCAAAAAAAATATCTTAAGTATTTGGTTAATATATAAATTTGTTATTAATTGAATTAGCTAAGTAGATTTTCATGTGACTTCTTCTTGTGATCCAATACTAATGAAAAAAAATTCACACCATCATTTTAACGATATAAATAACAGTGTTATTAATTTGACACTACTATTAAATTATAAAAAAAATTACTGATAAGACTCTGTTAAGTTAAAAAAAAATAGGGAAATCTCAAATTTTAGCATAATCAAGGACTAAAACTATAATTACACCTTTATTTTCAAGTGATGTTAAGTTAAAGTAAAGGATTATCTCAAATTTTAACATGATAGAATAACTAAAACTATAATTACACCTTTTTATTACTTTTAGTGTTTTACATTTAAATTTATATGTTTTTGAAGGAATTATATAGTTAATAATTATAAGATTTAACTTATTAGTAAATGATCTTGTAAATGAAATGACAGAGAAATCCTTTCTCTCTCTTTTTTCACAAGTCCTTTTTCTTTTAATTATTTGGTCCGAAGGTAATATTAGTATTTCTTCTTACGCTTTTTACAGATTGGTCACCATCATTCTTTTTTGCGTTGGGCAGGTTTTCTCTTTCTTTTATATATAAATAATAAATAATATTATTGCATTATTGCCTTTTATACATTTTCATTTTTTAAGATATTTGTTTGATTATACGGTAGTATCTGTTAACTCTTTATAAATGCACACTTTTATACATTTTTTTAGATGAATATAGGATTATTATCATTTGTCTCGTTAAAAATTTCCCTAAACCTAGGTGAAGAAAAGAGTACACACGATAATAATTACAAACAAGTCATAAAAAAGATCAAGACATAACAAAATATGCCCTAGACCAAACCAATATCCTTATCTAATAACATCGTAACTCCCGAAGAAGGCACCTCAAACTGAATAGTCCCTATATCTCCAGACAGAGCAGACTTTGCTAGCAAATCGGCCACCTCATTACCTTTTTGAGCCACATGTTGTAGTCGAACAGTCCATGCCCGCTTTCGAAGTTCACCAAGATGCAGAAGAAGAGAAGAATGGCCTTGAATAGTCGTATCATAGTGGAGAAGTCTAAGAACATCCATGCTATTAAGTTCAAGAATACTTCGGCGATAACCCAAATCCCATGCATACAATAGCCCTGTATACGCCCCCTATAATTCCACGTCCACAACCGAACATATCCCAATAGCTCAAGAAAAAACACCCTTCCAAGTGCTCGTGTGATCCCTCAACACACCATGACACGCCGAGAATACATCCATAACCCGTCTCGCCATATTCATGTTGAGCTTAATCCATCCAACCTCCGGCGGGGACCAAATATCCGCCCCTCGATTCATATGGCCAGGAGCGTGTGCACGAGGCTTGGCCATCTCCAAAGCTCGTGTGACCGAGCCTTGTAGGAAACGGCTACAATCGAGAATTGAATCCGAGCCCTCCAACAGATTATCGAAAGCAACTGAGTTCCTAGAAATCCAAATATTCTAAAGAATGGCTCCAAAAAGAATATCCCAATGCACAATATCCCTTGCAAAGTTACACTGCATATCCAAGTTAGCCGATATACATGACCGGATATCCAACGACAAGAATTCCCCAAGCAATGAACGTTTATGTATATGAAAAAATCTGAATTGTGAGAGTTATTTTACGATGAACATTTGTGATTTATGATTAATTGTCTATTAATAGATTAAATATTTTATTATATTTAAAATATTTTTAAAATAAATTAATATAAAATACATAATAACTTCATCAAACTATATTTTATTATTTTTATATTTTTTAATAGTCTAAACGTGATTACAAGACAATATATGTTTATAGATATTCTTAACACTTTGACAATGCGCATACATTATGTAGACAAAGCGATTTAAACTCACCGAGATACTTAAGTTTCAAACTATATAATATTAAGGTCTAATACCAAACCCAAATTATTCATCATAAATAATCTCACTTTTATATATTACATGACATTTTTTTTTCGTATTTTCAATTACATGAATCAATGAATCATTTTGCTTTTATTTGTTTTCCTTTTCCATTTTATAATTTTGATGATTGATTCTTTATTCTTCTAATTTTCTTCAAGGCCAAGGGGACTTTGATTTGCTTTAATAATCTCCCCTATTTTTTTGGTTGTCCTCTCGGTTACTCATGGCTTTGCCCTGACTAATATGGACCAACCTGCATCGCACACCTAGCTTTGGTAGGTGAGTCTCCCAGCGGGAATTTTCTACATACATATGGCTTCGTACTCGAGACCTGCTTAAGCGATACTAAACTGCTTACTACTTGGACGAAACCAGTTGGTTATCTCCCCAAATTTTTTATAAAACACTTAATAGATTCCCAAGTTTTACTTCATAAAAAACATATTTTATGAATAATTTTAGATATTTATTGACATGCCTTAGTGTAGGGTTGTAAATGAGACAAGACAAATCGCGAGCTACTCGAGATCGACTCGGTCAAAGCTCGATCAACACTCGAATCGATTGGACTCGAACTCGACTCGAGTTCTTAATGAGCCGAGTCGAGCTACTCGATACCCGACTCAAAAAGCTTGCGAGCTACTCGAAAACATAATATACTATTTAAAAAAATAATTTAAAATATAAATTTTAAGCCTAAATCCCTAAAACATAAAACCTTAAACCCTAAAATCTAAATCCTAAATTCTAAACCCAACAACCTAAACCTCTAAACTATAAACTAACACCCAAACCCTAAAACTAACAAGTTCATGTAAACTTTACTTTACACAATTTGTGTATCAAAGTTTTTTTTCTTCTAATAGGGCTTTAAATGAGACGAGACAGATCTTGAGCTACTCGAGCCTGTTCAGTCCAGGATCGGTCAACACTCGACTCGATTGAACTCGACTAAAGCTCGAACTCGGCTCGAATTCTTAACGAGCAAAGTCAAGCTCAAAGTATTCAAGCTCGTTAAAAACTACTCATGCTCGAAACTCGACTTAAATTCTTAACGAGCTAAGTCGAGCTCAGCACTACTCGAGCTCGACTCGACTCGTTTACACCTCTACCTTAGTGTATGTAATTTTTCATTTTTTAATGTTTTCTCATAAAAATAATTCTAATTAACAAAGAATAAATTTCACTTCTCATGGATTTAAGTAATAATTCATGGTAATAGTGGTAGTTTAGAAAATATTTGTCAAGTGAGTTTAGTTTAGATAGTATTGTCGTTAGTATAATATATAGAACAATGTGAGATCGAGTATATTTAAAAACTCAATATTTTTATCTGGTTTACGTATGGCAATCTGCGTAGTATAGTTATTGTATAAAATTATTCAAGTATTTGTCAATTAAGAAATTCATAATTTTATCGTAAAACATTTTTAATACAATATTAATCGATTATAACCCTTCAAATATTTAAATCGAAATCAATTACATTTGAAAATCATTTAAATATATCTTGAAAAAATCAAACTAAATCTTTTACCTAAAACATTTTCAAAATTAAATAATGCTTATTTTGAGCATCTTAGCAAATCGATATATTGACATAAATAATCAATTTTCTTTTTGTATAAAATATAAAATCCAAACGAATATTTGAAGCTTGACTTATGGTGCTCCAATTTTAACAAAAGTTTTTGGGTTTTGTGCATTTTGACCAATTTTCCCCCTTGATATTAGTAAGGTAAATTACATTAGAGGTCATTAAACTATGTAAAACGATTTTCTTGGTCACTCAAGTTTTGAAAGTTACAAAAAGATCATTAAACTTTTGATTCGGTTACGAGATTGTTATTGTTTTTTTTTTCAAATAGTACAAAATAATCATTCAGACTGTTATAAAATGGTCCTTAAATTTATCACTAATAAGGATCATTTTGTAACCAAATAGAAAATTTAATGATTATTTTATAACCTCTAAAACTTCAATGACCAACAAAATTATTTTTATATATTTTAATGGTTTCGAGTGTACTTCACCCATATTTGTATTAAAATGAGTGCCATTTGTTTGTTGCTTAATTCTTTAGAAAAAGAAAGGAAAGAGATCTTGGGTTTAGGGAAGGATTTGATTTGATCTTATCTTTGCAAAGTTTAGGCAAATTTCGACAATAAATAATAAAGTAAAATTGCAGCCTTTTCCCTCCAAATTCTCTGTATTTTTTCTCAACTTTGCTTATATGTTACTCCAAATCTACATACATGTGTATAATGTTTTGTATTCTCGGAATATTTAAATATATATATATATATTTATTTAAACCCTTCAAAATAATTCTAAATAGAAGATAATCACAGTTAATCACATTCGAATTAACAATTTTTAGAATATATCAACAGTGCTAGAGAGTGGATGCTCGGCTACGCGAGGTTTGTGAGTATTTGCTCGGCGCAGGAGGCCGAGATGTGAGGGGTGTTTGAGGGATTGAAGATTGGATGGGCACGGGTCGGGTTTTTGTCCTACTCGAACCCGACCCAAAAATAAATACCCTAAATCTGTACCTGAATCGAATATATTCTTTAAAAAGCTCAATCCGATCCAAAAATAAATATACTAAACCTGACCTGACCCGACTTATAGAAAAAAATTATTTTAAGGACCTAATTATAAAAAAATAATTTTATGGGACTTAATCGTAAAAAATTATAATTTAAAAGACTAAATTTTAAATAAAAAATCAATTTTAAGGACCTAATTATAAATATATATATATATAAAGAGGGGTTTTATTATAAATATCTCTAAAAAATTTAGGGGAAATTATACAATTAGTCCCGGGTTGGGTCGGATATTTTCACCCTAAACCCAAACTCGACTCGACCCGAGTTCACCCTCAATAAAAATTTGACCCAACCCGACTCAAACCCGATTTTTATTAAATATCCGACCCAATCGGGTTGAGTCGGGTTAAAATCCGATCGAATTGAGTAAAATGCCCATCCCTAATTGCGTAGGTGATGTATTTACGTAAGATTTATCTCGAAGTTGATAGTTTGGATGTTTGTCGAGAACTGATGCGTAGGGGTCGTCGAGGAGGGTCTCCACTCATTGTGCAAGCTATCCAGGAGTTGTTGGATAAAGCGTGGGAGGTTATATTATTCACCATGTTAGTCGGACGGTGAATTGAGTGGTTGACGAAATGGCCAAGTTGGCTCGGGATGGTTCGGGTTGTTTCCTTTGGTGACACTGAATTTGATACTCGAACATTCATTACTCCTCCGGATGTGGTTCTTTCTTTGTTACATGATGATTTGTCGTTTTCTATGACAATAGGGTGATTTGTCTAGGTTATTTTCTGCTGATATGTGAGTATATATAATTATTATTATCAGGTGTATTCTTTTCTTTAAACTAGGTTTAGGGAGATTTTTAATGAAGCATCTGATAATAAGGTTTTCTTCTCCATTTATCAAAAATACACTGTTGACATTTAAAAAATTAAAATCTATTTCATTGATTTTAAAGTTTACATGTATATATAAACACAAATATTGATAGATTGAGATCTCATTCGTTACTTTGAAACATATATAGAGAGAGAGGATCCAAAAATAGCTTCTATAATATAGTTTAAGAGGACATGCCTCAAATTATAAAAAAAAATGGTCTAAATTTAAATTTTAAAAAAATATAAGTGTTAAATATTAATTTTTAAAATTTTAGGGGTAAGCCCCTACCATAAGGGTCCGTTCCTAATAAGACTCCATATAAAATGAATTACGATTAAATTTATATAATAAATAGTAATAATAGTTTTTTTAAACGAAATAGTAGTAATAGTTAAAATAGTAATGAATTAGAGTTGAACTTAACATTGATAGTGTAAAATTACGATTTGCGTCAGTGATTAAGAATGATCATTTTATTTTATTTTGTATGAATTTGAATCAAAATATTTATTTTGAAAATATAATGCATTTTTATTTAATTAAAAAAATTATAGTTCATGAACGAGGCCTCGATTTGTCCTTTAACTTAAATCTCACAATTTTCAATCCAATCTAAATTTATACTTTTAAGTTTTAACCTATAAATTTCTTAAAATAAATAATTCGAAATTAATATTTGTTTTTTAAGTGAAATATCATGGGATAGAAATAAAGAAAAAACTTAATGTGAAAGAAAAGGTGAAATAAAAGCAAGCTCGTTTTGAACTATAAATTGAGGGGATGCAATAATGAAAATATGAAAATGTTGAATTCAAAATAATTATTTATCATTACAATTTTCTTTACTATGACAACACGAGATTCAATTCCACATTTATGATTTTAACAAAAAAACCACTTTATCACCTACAAATCCAAGGAATTAATAGGATTGATTAATGGTTAAGCTTTTTTAGGACATATCGTGAAAAAAAAAAGTAAATAGGTTAGTTTGAAAATTAGGGGCGATTCAAAGATTTTGAGACCCCGTGTAATTTATAATCAGTAAGAGATATAATTTTTTTTAAAATCACCTTAATACAAAAATATTATTAGATTATCTCTTGAATAACAAAAAATTGATTTATAACGTCTAAAAATTAAACATTTCACTTAAAAGTATTATTTTTTGCGTGTTTTAAGTTTTAGGCAATTGTTATATGTATACACACATAATTTTTTTATCAGCAAGTATGGTTTTATTTATGTGAGAAAATTATACAAATAAAATATTAAGATAACAGAACACTGCGACAAAATAAAGGAAACAAAACACCAATTTGAGAACAATGTATCCAAATACTAGGCGCACAACAAAATGAAATCAACAACACCAGAAATGCAACCAGAACCCTCCAAACAATGCGGAAACAACCAGCCTCGACCAAAACAAGATTAAAAGAAGCACCTGCCAAACCAATCGAAATAGGCAAAAACCACATGCCCTACACCATGAAACAAGGACCTAAAGCACCACTCAAATATGCACCACTGCCAAAGCATGACAACCATGCATCATGACCCCAATCAAACACTCTACATCCAACGTTCGCGATCAACAAAGAATTACAGCATGTTCTGCATTACAACAACCCCGATCAATAATATCAAACACAGTATTCAACGTTCCCGACCTCAATCCTTCAATTGCTCTAAAGAATGTCAAATACAATTCGATAAGCTCGAAAAAATGTCTCTAACTCAGCAAATCAAACCAAAAAACATCTTACTTTTCTACAACTTTAATCAACTATGGCCTATCTTCTTCAGGCGTTCGGCGGCAATCATACGCTCTTCGGAGTTTAAGAAACATGAAACTAAATTCGTGTTAGCCGGAAACTTTTTTGAAACATTTCGCCCCCGTTAGAAACGACAATCTCGACTTCATTATTCTGTTCGAACTCAACATGCCCTTCAGCAACCCAAGGCTCGCTTATCCCGCTAGCATCCTCGTTTGGACCTGTGACAAGCACCTCCTCAACCCGTAAGCTTTCTAGTCGAATATCTCCTCCTGACATGCTATCACATGACCGATCCAAACATGTAACATCCGCATCTAATGACTCCTCCTACAAAACATTCGTAATCCACCTCGATTGAACCATAATCGCTTGATTTATGTCGATATCACCAGTCACCTTATCAACACTATTTGAAACCTGTCCAACAACCACATCTTTATGAACCTCGCGATGTAATTCACCTGGTGTTACTCCCCCAAGTCTCTCTCCAAACTCAAGCAAATCTGAGACACATCCAAGATCATCACTCGAGCTTGCTTTTAAAAAAATGTCATTCTCTTTATCTCGCTTGAGACTTGAAACAAATAATAGTGCCACCTCTATTACTCTAACTCGAAACTCTTTATCTTGCACCCTAAGAGTGATCATAGCATCAAACTTTTCCAAAGTACAAGCAATGAGATGTAAATTAGCTCGCTCGAAAGACAACGGCTATGATGTTTCGTCATCAATGTCAATTAAAGAACCCCACAACGAGGCTATTTTACGAAAAATACTTCGAGACCAAGCGTGCATCAGAACCCCATAAATCGGCAACCACACCCGTCGACTATGAAGTCTCGCAATCTTCTCCGACCATTCTTCAGTCCTATTGAACCATTTGTCCAGCAACTCCATGAATTGAAGGAACTCTCGACGCAATTCATAACTATCGAAAATCAACAGAACCACAAAGCCCGATACATGCATAACCGAAAAGCCATTCAAGCCTGTCGCCTCAAGCTTCTCTGCCAACAATCGCACTCCATAATACTGGTTACACACTTTCACAACACTCATTTCAAGCACCGGGATGTTATCTGTACCCACCTCAATTGGATCCTTCTCAACCTCCTTATCCCGCGATGGTGCTTTCCTCCAAAACGATGATCGTACATTATGCTTGGCCACAAAAACACTCACCACAGACCCAAACAATCTAAATCCATGAAATCGTTCAATCGCTCTTCTCACTACCACCATTGATGCCATTCGCACAAAACCAAAACGACGACCATTCTTCACTCTTTTTCTCGAAATGAATACATCCAAAACTGCTCCACAATTATCGAAAGCTATCCACAAGCCTTGCCAATGAATGTTTTCTGAGAGATTTCCCACATACAATGTCACACAATCACGCCGCCACCCATTTGAACTTGTTGTCGCCGACTTGGAAACCTGCGTTTCCCTCCTTTCTTTCGCCAGGGTTGAGTGTTTATTATGAAAAGTATACACACATAATTATATATATAAATTTATAATTTTTATAAATATTTAATTTAATTTAGGTTTTTTTTGGACTTTTTTTTAGGGACAATGTGGAATCGCTCCTATCGCGTCTGTCGAGAATTCCGTTGCTGAAAGTTATTTAAGAAAATAAGTCAAATCTATCATATTTGTCAATGTTGTTCCTAAATGAAAATGGTTTTGATAGAATCTTTATGTGTTGGTTAAATTGGTGGAGTTATTTTAAACATGAAAGTCATCAGCAGCTGTTAGTGAAGAGTGAATAAAGTAAGTGTCGAAAATGAAATATGCGCATCTATGACACGTGTTAACACGAATCAGATCGGTAAATTATTTAAGAAAATAAGTCAAATCTATCATATTTGTCAAATTGTTCCTAAATGAAAATGGTTTTGATAGAATCTTCATGTGTTGGTGTAAATTGGTGGAGTTATTTTAAACATGAAAGTCATCGGCCGATGTTAATGAATAGCGAATGAAATAAAAGTGTCGAAAATGAAATATGTACATCTATGACACGTGTTAACACGAATCGAATCGATCGACAATAGCGCGTATAATGACTTTAACTCTAATCACTCAATTAGATTAAGTTTAAAATGTTATATATAAATACTTGCAAATGTCAATATTCAACAAATGTGAGATATTTGCTTCTTTGCAATATCATATTGGTTCTATATTCTCTTTTTCAAGTTATTAAATATAATCTTTTTAACTTATTCAAGACGATGCTTTCACATGCATATATAAATTGCACTCTCATTTAAATTGGTCCTTGAACTATGACCCTCGTTTTAAATTGGCCCGTAAACTTTTTAATGTTTCACTTCCACCCCCAAATTATGACTCTCATTCTAAATTTATCCTCAAACTTTTGAATGTTCTAATTCCATTCCGAAATTATCACTATATGTTAATCATATATCATGTTAATAAAACAGTAAAAGTGTTAATTTTCATGTAAACATGGATGTGTACTATGTATTAAAATGATGTGACATAAACGATAGTTTGATAATAAAATCAGAATGTTCAAAATTTTAATGACTAATTTAGAATGATGATCATATTTTGGGATGAAACTATAATATTTAAAAGTTTAGGAACCAATTTAGAATGAGATTCATAATTTGAAAATAAAAACAGTAGGACGAAGATAATTGTTTGAAGGCGTACGATACAATTAACTCATTTTTTCAATTTTTCAGATTATTTTCCTAAATTAATCTACTAGCTAATCATTACAATTAAACCCATCCAAAGTTTTTACAAATGTTCTAATATGTTGCTTCTTTTAAGTAACCTGCCACAATTAATCTTCAAAATTAGGTACCAATATTATGCAAAAGTTTTAAATGTGAAAAATTAAAATAGTAAATTATGTTTGCTTGCTTATGCTGAATGGAGTGGAACATTAAAATGGCGCAGTGCCTACCACCACACTCTACACCACCTAAATGAAAAGAAAAAAAAAAAATCAACACCTAATGATGTTGTTATTATTGAGCCAATTCTCGAGCTCTTACAACAAAAGTCAACCCTACTAATTCGGTTGAAATATTAAAAAAAAATCGGATGTATTTAAGTGTATTTGAAAATTACGAGTTTGTAATAAAGTTTTTTTTAATAAAATTAAGAGTATAGAAATATTTGGAAATAGAATTAAAGGAGATGCCACCCGGAGACTGGGATGACATTCTTAGCAGAATAATGGGAAAGTTGAAAAATAAAAGATGGAGTCATCACTGGCCACTTTGATAGGCCGGACACCGTTAAAAATTAACCAGAGATTCAAAACATTTGAGTTCAGGAGTCGGTTACGCGTGGGGAAGGATTAGCACGCCCACAACGCCCAAAATTGGTATCACGTTGATTAAGTGTTGTCGTTGCAAGAAAATAAAAGTTCGAGTTTAAATTTAAAATTTAATCCCCTAAAAGCGGTCTAAGGAGAACATTTCTTTATTTACAAAAATCGAGGAATATGACACCTGAATGAGACAGACACCACTTCCTAGTCGGTTCCGAAATAAATTGAAAATACTCCCTTAAATATCAAAAGACATAAACAAAAATATATACATACTAAAATTATATACATAATATATTGACATACTTAATATAATATTATTTGTTTATATCAAACTATAACCACAACAATATATATAGTGTAAATAAATATTCCATATAGACATAAGAATAATATACATAATATATAATAATAATAGTAATAAACATAATAATAATAATAATATGATATATATATATAATAAAAACATGTAATAATAATAAAAATAATGATAATAATATACATATATTGTATAGTTAAAATAATATAATATACATATATACATGTAAAATATATAATATATAATAGGAAAGTAAAATATATGTATACACGTGATAATAGTGATAATAATATTAAACATAAAAATACTATTAATGATAATAATAATAATAATAAACATATAATAATAATATACATGTAATAATAATATATGTAAATACTATACTATATTAAACTCAAAATACATGCATACTAAATATATAGTAAACATAATAATAAATACACATAACGACTAAAATGGAAGGAAAACAGAACTTAAATGTCGAATTAAAATGAAATAAAAACAAGAAAGGACAAAATTAAAAAACAACGACAACTTATAGGGATTGAGGAAGTAATTATCAAAAGCGGAGGGACCAAAATTAAATTTACTCATTGTGTTAAAAAATGCGCAAATCTTGACTCCGGGTCGAGTTGACGTGCGGGTCGAGAGGGCTAAACGACGTCGTTTTGGGCCTAAAAACCGGTACCAAAACGATGTCGTTTTGTGAACCCCTTAAATACTTTATTTTTGCCAAAAAAATCATTCCATTCTGATATAAAAAAATTATAAACCCTATTTTTACTTCTCTCAAACTCTCTCCCTCACTCCTTTTACTGGTCTAACCTTTCGTCGCGAACGTCGCTATAGGTTATCGTTCATCGGCAGCGGTCGTCGTTGTCTTCGACTATCGAAAACTTCAAAAGTCGCACTTTTTCGCCTCTGTTTGACGCGTTGAACTTGAATCTGACCTCCGATTTAAAGTTAAGAGTTATTTTGGGTATTTTGGGTTAATTAATTTCATATGAGTTAATTGGGGTTTTAATTGGGCCGGTTAGGTATTTGTATTGGGTTATTTTATATAGGTATTTATAATTAGGTTCAAAGGCCTGGACAAAAATGAGTTACTACAAAGTTTAAAATAATTTCCAGGCTCTTATAACAAAAGTTGATTAAATCTTAATTTAGTTAATATCTTTGGGAGACTTTGATTTCGAATGTGTTTAAACACATTAATTCCGATTTAGGGATTTGAAAGGATTATCGATAGTTTATATACAGCTATAAATATTTATTAACAGTTTAAAAAATACAATGTTTTTCGTCGCGGGGAAAAAAAACTCGAAAAGGCAAACATGAAGATAAAACTAAATTTTATTTTTGATTTTTGTCATGCTTTGTGGTTCGGGTCTAATTATATATTAGCCCAAACCTAATGTTATTGGTATAACTACCGTCCATCATGGCTCATGATTAGTGGCACTGTCCACGTGTCCCAATATCCATCATATGGTTGATTAAACATCTTATGTAAAGTTTATTGATTTCCTTTTTAATTTACTTGTGTTCTTTCATTTATGATAATCGGAGATTAAGGCCAAAGAAAAATTAATTTCAAAATTGTTTGAAAAAAATAGTCAACTAGTTTTTTCCCCATATGTTTCGTTAGAATTTTGCACAAGATTCAGAATTATAAACCACGGTTTTAGGTGAAATGATAATAGTCTCTCGTATTTTTATTACTAGTTGAGAGTAAGATTGAACGTTCGTTTGAGTTAAGTTAAAAAATTTTGAGTTATTCAAGTTTGCAAGCCATATTTTATGATTCAAAATTTATTTGATTTTTTTTTCAAATCAAATCGAGTTTGTGAAATTTGAGTCGAGTCAAACCGAGTCGAGTTTTCGAGTTTCTGTACAAATTTATTTGTAATTATTTATAATGTTATAATATATATTGATTCTAATATTTACGGCTTTCTATATCCATATACAATATAGATATATATATATTTCTTCATATTTTCATATGTGATATACATATTTTATTATGTAGAATTGACAGACTCGACTCTAATATGAAAACTAATAAACAAATTACTAAAAATTTTGAGTTATTCGAATTTTCGTCTCATAACTCAAACTTTATTTGGAAATTTTTCAAGTCGAGTTTATGAAATTACGAGTCGAGCCAAAACGAGTCAGTTCTTTTGCAGCTAGTCGAGTCGAATATTTCGGTTTGTTTCGAGCTGAGTTTTGTCCATCCCTAATTGAGAATTAAGTTTTAACCCTGAACATAGAGCAACTTTAAAACTTGTGACCAATATTTGTTCCTTATATGAGTCAACAGAATCATGATTTTTAAATTGTTGATAATAATAATTGAATTAAAATTTGATTTATAAAATTCGACCAAAACTTTTAAAAATACAAATAATTATATATTAGAAGGAAGAATAATTATAATCACAGATTAAGAAAATTAAGCAGTGTCCTTAGCTTGTGAGTATTCTTATTTATGCCCTTATCCATAGAGGATCCAATGAAAAGATCAATATGAATAGATTTAAAATTAAGATGGGGCAAAAATGGAAATTTTAGGTCAATATGAACTATTTCATTTCCAAAAACCAAATTATTGTGGTATCTATTTTGGTGACCAGCCACAATCATTTTGATCTTTAGTTAGATTGGATGTAAAAGGATAAATAAATAAAAATCAAAATTAATGTTTTTTTAAACAAAAAGGTTCAAAATTAATGTTGAAGCAACTGTTTTCTCACAATATATTTTATTTATAATTATTGATATTTAATTTAATAATTAATTAATTCAAATATAATATTATACATATTTATTATTAAGAAGATTTTTCTAGTTCAGTTTATTTCATTTACAATATATAAATTTGAATAAAAAACTCTTATTAAATATAATGTAAGTGATCTTTAATTAAATATATATCAATTGATATGTATATATATATATATATTATACACACATATATTGTTTAGGAGAGTTGTTCATCAACTCTAATATGTTGTTTACCTATTGAGTATTTTTTTTTTAGTTTTTCCCCCTCCACTTGAACAATTAATATCAGCTGAGAGTGTAAATTTCTATATGAAAAAATCTAAGTTATTTAGGATATAATTGAATTTAAACCACTTTTTACTTTTTACTTGTTATAAAAATTCGAACTCTTGAATTACAATTGAAAATCACTTATCATTTTGACTATAATTTTTTATATATATTTCACGTTTGTTTTATAGTTTTAATCGGAAATTAAATGTACTCCTTCATATTTTTTTAGTCTTAGTGTTGGTTGTTGACCACCGGTGTTTATTATTTTTCTTGATCTTTCATATTTTTGTTTTCTCAATTTTAATCAAAATCTTCGCTCTTGTGACAAACATTTTCTCTACCTTTGTGGGACTCTTTTCATTGACTTGTGTGATTCGTTTCATATGTCGTTTGACACGATTTCAGTATACCTTAGCAGTCGTTTGGTGCTCATATATAGATACTCACGGCATTAACTTTCTGATTTGATTATGTCGGTGGTTATAAAAAAGATTGGTCCTCACTCGTTTGATGTTTTGTTAGCCGATATAATCAGAACTGTGTAGTGAAGCAATCTATCTGATAGTTTGGTTCACTCATTACTCCTTTTTTATCTCCTAAAGCGTCTCCTTTGGCTAGAGACAATGAGATTCATGAAAGTTTATGAGCTTTGATGGTATGTTAATCTCAATAGAAATATTTGTTTTTATTTGCACCTTTGTATGAGATTTTTAGTGGAGAAAAGGAGAATTTTGCTCATTCTGGGTCTTGTTTTGAACCCACAACCTAAGGGAGGGAAGAGTATCAACTGATAACTTTAACCACGTGTTCTCGAGTTTGTTGACCTTTTTTTTTTCTTTTTAATACATTATATTTGTAGTATCTTTTATAAGATTTAATACAATCCACATGTCATTGTTCAAAAAAAAGAAACATATATTTTTTATTTTCTTTATCCCATTGAGAATATTATTGAACTCTAGTTTTGGTGAAATTTAAATTATTATCGCAAAGAACTAATAGAAAAAAAGTTAACAGAATGGCTTTTGTGAACAGCAAATTAAGTTTAACAACGAAATTACAAATCTCGAATTATTTCCGAGGAAAAGTCTATATAAAAAAGAAATAATTCCGAGGAAAATGAAAATAAATAATATAGCAATAATAATAATTTATAAAATAATGGTTGTGGAGCCCACTTGCTCAACCACGTCAGCTGACTGTCTTGTTCGCGTATTAAAAGCCGTGTACTCTGAAGAAAAACTTTGGCCAAAAAGAAAGAATCCTTGTCATTTTCAATTTAACCCCTCAATTTTCGATTTTTACAGTAGCACCCCATTAATTCAGTTTATACATTGTTTTTTTTTTAGGAAAATCTTGAATTAGTTAGTTTATACACTTATAATTGCACTTTGGGGGGGGGGCATTTACTGTGGTTACACATAACTCATCAAATGATTTTTTAAGTGCACTGATAATTTAATCCTCTTTTTTAACTTAACAATATATTTTTATTAATATGCATGTTCGTCTTACGGTCCATGTTCAGGGTGTAAAGTTACCCCTTCCAATAATGCCATCTCTAAGAATTAAATTTGTGTCCTCGAAGGAGTACAATGTGCCTCACTAATACACGCAACACTTGTTGGTAACTTAACAATATCTTTTAACTTTCTTGTTTAGTTTAGGTCTAATTGAAAAAAATGTTTAAATTAGATATTTTTTATGCATCTGAATTTTTTGGTCAAATAAATATTTTTTTAATTATAGTTTATGCGTTTAACATTTCATTCCCTTAATAGTTTAAGATGGATCCGTTTTAAAAAATTATCTTTCAATTATTGTTTGACACGTGGTTGAGCTTTATTTATCATTTATTTTATAAAAATTATAAATCTAATTTATGAAAGCTCCAAAATTCTTTTTTTTTTCTAAAACAACTCTAAAATCATAAACTTAAATGCTCTACCGCAACAAATATTATCATGTGGTCGTTGTCACAACAATGAAATATCTTAATCTTGTCAGAATAATCATAAAATCGAGTCATCATTCGTCGTTTGTTGAACCTATTTTGCGTTTGACGTTCAATTAACACCTCGTTGTTCAGTTTATTGCGAAAGAAGACTGGATAATTAGTAGTAGGGTTCGAACACAAAAAGATGTGTGATGGTAGTTGATTCTGCAATGACAAAGGATAAATTTGAATATATGAGGATTTGGAGGTTTTATTATAAATAGAAACTTTAGTGTATTTTTAAAATATTAAAGTTTTTTTTATGATTTTTTAAAATATTAAATGAAATTAAAAAATCGACCATATGTCATGCATTAGTTGAATGACAAAATTTTTAAATTTTTAATGGTGTGTATACCAATAGAACCACACAAATTAGAAAACCATGAGGTATAAAAGAACCCGGGAAATTTAGTAATTAATTAAACTTGAAATTAATATTTAAAATATAAAAAATATTGGAGAAATTTTAAAAATTTAAATCATTTTTTACGGTACCAGGAGAAGACTGACACTATAAAAAATGACTTAAATTTTTAAAATTCCTCCCATATTTCTTATATTTCAAATACTAATTTCAAAATGGCCTATATATTAAACGAAACCGAAATAACCCGTAATTTTTGTTTCAATATTCTTTTTCTGGAGATTAACCGACAGCAACCGGTTACTTGGTGAGACATAGCCGGTTGATGGGATAGACAATAATTCAGGATCACTGGGTCGTTCTTCTGACCCGTCTCGTGACTCGAGAGCACGTAATCGACAGCTGTGTTTTCCTTTTAGACGTCGTTAAACCATGACAAGATGACACGTGTACTCACACATTTTTATTTTTTATATATTCTGAGTTGACAGCTTTTCCCCCTTCCGTCTCTCCCCTCTCCCTATGATAAATATTAAAACCCCGTTTTACCCTTTCTGTGCAGTTCTGTTTTTCTTTTAACTATTAGTTTTTAGTTTATTAGTAGATTAATTTATATCAGATTTTACAAATATTTATTATAAAGGCGATCTTTTTAATCAAGTTTTTTTATTTAAAAATTTAAAACTTAAATTATTAACTCTGCATAAAAAATTTAATATCTTATTCTAATAGATCGACGGCTCGTTGGATGTTTTTATTTTAAATAAATAAAGTAAATCAACAAATTCTATTTCTATTATTTTAAAAATAAAAAATGTATTTCTTGGAATTGTGGAAAGCAAAGCAAGCAAAGGGCGGGTTGGGTGGGTGAGGAAGTGGGGCCTAAATTTATGGATGTGGTATGGGTAGTGTCCGGTAAGAGTCGGGATAAGCTTACCACTTGACCAGTAATGCTGTGCCATGTCATCATCATTTCACCTCTCTTTCAGTTAAGGGTAAACTACTTAAAATAGTTATACGGATATTAGTAACTTAGGGTTCCTTCGGCTAAACTTTTCTACCAAACGTTTAATTATCGAACAGACAAATAACACCGAACGATCTCTTCAAGTGCTTCACATGGCCGTTTTTCACATGATTTGGTCCCAAACAGGAATTTTAAAAAAAAGTTGAATATTGTGATTTCTCTCTAAACTAACGTTCTCATCTAAACTGGTACGTCGAACGAAGCCTTAATCATCCACTGTTAAATCCTCAACGGACGATTAACATTTTGATCTCTTATTTTTTTATATAATTTTAATTAAGTACATAATAGTATATGTGTTCGATTTTAAATTTAAATATTTATATACTTATAGACTAAATTATTCGAACCACAATCATATAAATGTAATACGTCATCCTTTATAACAGTGACAACTAATAATAAACTTGATATTTTGGTAAGTACGTAAATTGGATGTTACAGTTAAAAGCCTATTTTGCTATAAGGTTATGAAATAAATCATATTTACACTAAATTTATTGGAGATAAATGAAAAATATTGGCCATCTAAATTTAAATAAAGGTTAAAGTACACAAATGGTCATTAAACTTTCAAAAGTTACATAATAGTTACTAAACTTTGTTTTTGTTACAAAATGGTCACTGAGCCGTTAACTGTTGTTGATTGGATGACATGACATTTACAAAAATTTATATAACAACACATTTAATCCTCAATATTTACACATTCAATCAATTTGACATCAATAATGATGGTTAAATTAGGACTAAATTGATATAATGTATAAATATAGAGGATTAAATGTGTTATTATTCAAAATTTCGTAATTTTTGCATCATTCGCTTAACAATAGTTAACTGTTTAGTGACCATTTTGTAATAAAAACTAAAATTTAATACCTATTATGTAATTTTTAAAAATTTAATGACCATTTTATATTTTTGGGATAATTTAGTAACTATTTGTGTACTTTACCCTTAAATAAAAGATGAAATTGACTTTTTTAACTTTTTAAATATATATTGATATTAAAGAAAAGGAATCGGGAGACAATATGCTGCGTAAAGCAGGTACAACATGTTCTGATGCCACCACGCAGTAATTATTGTTTAACCTGTAGGATACGAAATAGTAGTAAATAAATAAAATACCCCTGCCATTTCAAACTATGTCTACTATTCAAATAATAATTGTACTTTATTATTATTATTGTTATTATTGAAATTAGAAAATTTTAAAATATGTACATTGCTGAATATTATTAACATAATTTTTAATAATTTTTAAATAATTATTATAAATTTTAAAAGTTTGACAGACAATTAATCATATTTAAAAAATAAAAATTAAAAAAAGTATTCCATAAATCGGTAAAATTAGTTGGATAATATATCCAAGAAAAATATTTTAAAATCTATAACAACCTTAAAATTATTTTCGAATCTATTACACTTTTTAATTGTATTTTAAGGTCGGATTGTTTTCAATCTATCTTTATCAAAAATTAATAAAAAAAATATGAGGTTGGATTGTTTCTAATCCGTTTTCATCAAAAATTAATAAAAAACATGAAAACATATTACTTTTTATCCAACCTTAACAAAAAAAAAAAGTTTACATCCCTTTGCAACCCTTTGCATTTTCTCTCCTTTTTACAAGATACCTCATGCTCAACGGTATATATATATATATATATATATATTTTTGTTGAGGTCGAATTGAAAGCAAGATGCTTTTATATTTTTTTATTAATTTTTGATGAACACAGATTGAAAGTAATATGACTTTATATTTTTTTATTAATTTTTGATAAATACGGATTGAAAGCAATCCGACCTCAAAATGCACTGTAGAAAGTACAATAGATTCGAAAATAATTTTAGGGTTGCTATAGATTTAAAAATATATTTTTTAGATACAATATCCAACCAATTTGGCCATAAATCATTCTCACAATTTCATCTATATTCTTACCCAATTAAATAAAATTACATTATATTTATTTTCCGCCTAATATTTTTCTTAAAATCATCTTCCTCCTCATACCTCATATATTAATTATAATATGTTAATGAACAAAATAACTTAAAATAAAAAGATACCTAAAAGCTCAACCCACAAATCGAAAGAGACAAAAATAAAATAATTAATTCTAACTATTAAAGACTAACCTTCTTTAACTGATATACTAACAACTTAACCTCTTCATGATCTTGATTGATACTAAGAATGGTGAAGATTTACAATCCATCATGTATATATTTAATAATTACACAAAACTTTAGGGGGTTTAACATATGTTAATTCGTCCTTGAATTAAAAAAAAATAATACTAGGGTTTCTAACATATGTTAATATTGGGTATTTTGAACTATTTTGGGTTTTATAATATTATTGTTAGAATAATTTGCTTAGGGATTAACATATGTTAATGGTTGAAACGAATATGTTAATCTTAGGATTTTTAATAGATTAGAGTTAATTATTTTATTTTTGTCTTTTTTTATTATCAATATAACCACACCAAAACAAAACAATGTCATTTTGGCCACCTCATTACATTGAAAGAACCGTCGTCCACATGATCACGTCGTTTCTAAATTAACAATCCAGTGATATAATTGAAGCAAAAACCAAAGCTCAATGTTAGAATTGAAAGTTTAATGACATAAATGATATACCGTCTAAAATTCATTTTTTTTAGTTTATCCTTGTAATTATAATCATAATTAAAGAAATTTCAAAATAAATAAAATAGGTAATCCCTTTAGCTCTTTAAAGGAAAACTTAGTGGTTGATGAGATAAGTCTTAGATCGTTTAATATGGTGCATATTACCTTCAAAACTATATAAAAGAGTTTTAAACCAAGAAGGAATTCCAACCCACTAAGGAATAAAAAGCAATTGGAATTCCAAACATTAGGTGTGCTTGACTTAATAAAAACATTATTAAAACAAAAAACTAAATTTTAGTTTGGCCCATCGATATGTGTTTGATTTTTTAAAACAATTTATATTAAAAAAAGAATTTATTTCGAATGAGATTTGAACCCACAATATAAGAAAAAAGGGACGGTGTCACCTTCTTTGTAAGAAATTTCAACATTCATTCTTTATAAGAGCAAAAAACTATAAAAGCCTTATTGTCTTGAATGAGATATTTTTGTACTGCTCCCAAATTCACATGGATGACTTTACACCATGACACTGAAATTGGAAATTTCCTCCCATTTATTTGTACCAACTAATATATAATTATTTACTTGAAACACTAACTATTCAGTTTTTTTCTCTCTCGATTTTATTTTATTATATTATTTAATTAATTGTTTAATATATTAATTAAATACATATACTAATATATTAAAATTGTTAATATATATTTATATTGGTTAAGATCATATCTTATATGATAAGTAAAGCCCATGATATAATTTCTCGCCTTTTAGAGACATAAGAATAAGTTAATGGTCCTTATTCTTACCAATTTCTTAAATATTATTCTGTGTTCATCATGCTACCATAAAATACTACATTCAAGCTTTTTTTTTTTGCAAAAAAAAAAGATGAGAGAGAAATTGATAAACTTCCTAATATAATTCATTAGGTAAACTTATGAATTTTTTCTATTTTTCTTTTTTAAATTATATCTTTATTTATTAATGAAAAACCAATTCCCAAGCAAAATCTTTTAGAGATAAGCAATATATATGAGTACATGAGATCAAACATATTTATATGTTTAATATCAACCGATTTATGGATGATAAAAAATTTGAATAGAATAAATATTAGGGCCGAGCAACAAACCGATTAATCGAAAACCGATTCGAATTGTAGTATTTGGATGACTTATGGTTCATGAGTTTACAAACCGTGGTTACTCAAATTGAACTGAATTCGACTTTTATTTCATTCATAATTAAATTTAATTATTTCATAATGTAAAAATAAATATTTTATATTTAAAAATACTATAAATAAATTATTAATTATTATTATTATTTAGTTTAAAATTATTTTTTGAGAAATATTTATGAATAAAGCTATTTTTCCAAGATGAAGTATAAAATTTTAAAAACTAAAGTTAATACGGAAAAATAAAAAATCAAGAATAATTAAATAGAAAACCGATAGACTACTAAAATAACTTATCAAATTTAACCGAACCTAATCGTATACACTTCTACTGTACTAACTTACTTCCATGGGCTAAAACCCAAGACTTACACTACACAAAGAACCCAACCCTAAGCATATTCAAACTCAATGTCAGCTTCACATGATCTATTCAGTGTCAGAGTCAAATGGATATGGGAGGGGGTTGTCTGTCCATAATTTCTGTCTAGTAGTAATTTAGGGAATGAGTTTAACGGTTTAATTTAAGGCTAAAAAAGAGCTTAACTTAAAATATTAAAAAGCACGTAATTTAAAATGTTATAATAAATATAAACATTATAAAATATTTAAAATATGAATCCTAACGTTGTCAATAAAAACATTCAAAATATCGTTTTTATTCATCATGTAACAAAAAAAAGTTAAAAAGCTAGTAGATAAATCGATGTATTTTCCAAACTTTGAGAATTATTTTGGTAAATGTTTTATTAATCCAAAGGAGAATCAGTATTAGCTTGGCTACTAGAAAGTTAATGAGACAAGGATCTCCCATTTTTTTGTCATGCCAAAATTTGTGTTTTTAGATTTAGGGTTTATGTCATGTCATAATCGTCTAGAAGATAGAAAAGGGCTATAAAACACAACTTATTAGGCTAAAAAGAAATTTCATGGGGTTATGAGAAATATAATATTGCCAATATCAAAAGTTGATGTATGGTCCAAGTTTTAATATTTTTGACAAATAGTTACTCGAAATTAATTTATTCTTTGATTATTAAATTAAATACATGTCTAAAACATTATTTTGTAGAGAAAAAATTGGAAAAAAATAAAATAAGAAAAACTTTTTAACATATGGATAAACTCAAAGGAATTATTGGCTATAATTTGCCATCTCTTGATTCATTTGCTCTTGGTTGGTCAATTATTCAAAACTCTAGTAGGAACCCAAAGAAACTTTGAATTTAATGCTTTTTTTTTTTTTGCATGAGAGGTAAGCTTTGTTAAACGTGACATGGTACTACTTACATATTCATAGTCATGGATGTTTTCTTTCTTTACATATATTTTTTTTAATTTAAAACTTTAACAAATAGTCCAACTACACTACTACTATTTAGTAAATCTCTCTCCTCTAGTTTTTAAACTTCATTTTTTCGTTGTATTTTTTAATACCGACATCGACTTTTGGTTGTTTTGTATATAAATAATTTTTTTTACGTAAATGTTTCATTTGTAAGTTTTTTGTTTTATTTTGACAAATTTATATCATATATGCTTTTATAGTTGTCTTTTTATCTACTTCTGAGGCAGTTTTTTCGTCTGTTTTGTATCAATTTTGGTCTGTCTTTTGACAATTTATCGTTCATGTGACGAGTATCATTGAGCGTTTTGCCAGCGAAGGACGGCGGTCTGTTTAGGATTATGATTCCCTTTTATGGTTGCTGATATACCAAGAACAAGCGGTAGAAGATTTTGCTTTTTTCATAGAGCACTCTGATCAAAGTAATTGATTGCTGGATTTGTTTGAGAAGATTGTACAAGTTCTTCTCAAAGTGATAATTTTTGTTTTTATGTCTTTCACACCCTTTAAATTTTTTTGAGCATTGAATAAATGTCATTACTGGGAAGGACAATCTCGTACCCCGACCATGAACAGTAAGAGGAACATGCATATCACCAAAAAAATGCAATAAAGGACCACAAAGGCACCAATTCAAGTGGGTAAATTATTCTTCAAGAGGTCCAAAAATCAAATTCCAAGATTAAAAGAAGAAGACTTAAATAAGGACAAAAATACTAATAATCAGTCGGTCCAATGGAATGAGATACTAGATTTTTTAAATAATGTTAGGGAGTTTGAGTTCTAACGTTGTGAATAAAGCAAATTTGATTGAAAGAGTTACTCATAAGATGAATTTCTGCAATATCTGATTCGAATTAATTCATGAATTGAATACTAGTGGTTATAAAAAAATAAAGGTGGGGCCATATTCTTCCAATTTAGAACATAAGCCTCATATGGGTAGCATTTTTAGTGGTGATCTCATGAACAATGCTTTTCACACCGACCATACCAAGCATATGGCCAATTGTGTTCGAATCTTGAATGTTCTCTCGTCTCTACACTTTTATCCTTGCTTGCTACCTTTAATTCCCATTTACCTTTAATCCAGCTCTAATTCCCTATTATATCCAAAAATTATAACAAAAGCTATGCATCCACACTGTTATGTTCCAATCTAATTAAGAAAAGTGTTCTTTTGCATCAATGTGGGGACCTGAAAAATGAAAATTAAAGATTAAAAATGCCAAATCTTAATGAAAAACTAAGGAAGATCACACAAGAAAAAATCAAAACAGGTTCTTGCAGCTGTAGATATCTTCTTTTGTACTATGTCAACTGATATAATTCATCACCATTAATAAACAATAAAGTCCAGCCATAATATGAGTCTTTTTTCATTTCCTTTGTTCTATATATATCTTCAAAAGCTTCTTCTTCTTCGTCCCTACTTAAATTTATTCCTTCAAGCTATACGGATCGATCCGAAAGCTGTTTATAGCCATGAACAAGTTCAAGAAATCTCAGCTTCTGATACTATGTGTTGTAGCAGCACTTCTATTCATTGCACCACTTTTATCTTCATCCTTAAGGCCTACTTTTCTTTACTTTGTCCTCAATCTTGTCATCATATCGCTCGGAGCCGAAGCTGGATTAGGATCGGTGTTTTCTAGGCCTTCTCACGTTGCAGAAAAGCCGGTGACTACCGAAGAAGCTAAGGGCTCTTTCGAAGATTCGAAACAGGTTGCTCCTACAGCAGGTAGTGACAAGAAAGATGAGAAAGTTGTGGAGAAATCCGTGTCCGAGAAGAAGATCAATGTCGGGTCGATCAAGGCGAATAGAGTGAAGAAATGCCCTTTGACTCCGAGCCTTTTCTTTATTGGAAACGGAGAAACTGAACCCGAAGTTGTTACCGGAGACGAGCTCGAGGAAGAAGAAGGAGGAGGAGGAGATGTTGGAGTGCTTAGTGGGGCTGAGTTGTTTGCCAAAGCTGAGACTTTCATTGGCAACTTTTACCAGCAGTTGAATATGCAGAGGGAAGAGTCTTGGAAAAAGATTGATGGATTTTATCAAAAAGCATTTTAAAGTGTACCCCCCTTACAAATCTTTCATATCATGTTATGTTATTACAATTATCTTCAGTTTATGACATAGATCATGCATGTTTTTCTCTCTCATTTTCCTGCTTGCCAAGCATGTTTGTTGTTAGTCTTTTACAGGCACTTGAAACCATATTTGACCTTGGAAGTGTCATGAAACAAAAAGGACAAAGATAGCCAAGGAATGTACACATATACTATATTGATGTATGATATATATATATATATATTATATAATTTAAGGGTTTTTCCATATATATCAGTATTTCTACTTATATATATATAAAACATACATGCTTGAATCAAAACAAGTATATAAGAAAATTGTCTGAATTGAAACAAGTGAAGTTAATGTTTGATCTGTTTATCTGACAGATTAAGTACATAGACTAGTAAACCTGAGATTTAACTCAATTGTTTCATACAATAAGTTTTAAGAATCAGAACAGAAACCTCTTTCATTATCTTCGGACAAGGAATTACGGCCTCCTTTATACTGAAAATACAAAGAAGTCTGAAAGTAGAAAACAGAGTAGAAGAAAACAAATTGTCAATTGATAGTAACCTGAATGCTAGTGTCTGACTCAAATGCTTTGCCTCAGTAAGCTTTTGAGTTTTGATATGCGTGGGGCTAACTTGCCTGGAATTTTTCATTTGTTTTCTGTACGTTCTCTTAACGGATTTTAATATGGAACAACAAAATACGAAGAATTAATTATTAGATTTATTTTAGCGGATACATAAATGAACTATTTTTTTTCTCATCATTACAGATGTTTCTAAATTTTGTTTCTTAAAAATGTTGGAATCCCCTTTTCTTTTCTTTCCTTTGGGTTGATGTGGTGGGAAATAAGGAATAGTGTCACGTATGTATGGAGGACTTGTTGATTATTACGTGGTTTGTCAAAAATGGTTAAACGTTTAATATTTTAGCAATATTTTACTTAATTTTTTTTTACTTTTATTAAAAAATTTGAGAATCAAATTTAATTAAAAAATCAATTTGATAAATACATAGACATTGAAAGTTAAATTTATTTTTATAACAGAAAATACTACTATCAAATTTAGGATTCCTTTTTAACAAGCAAGAGTTGCGGGCTTCGGCCTTTTGACTCTTATAGGCTCATCCTACTACGTTATTTATGATCTCAATGAATAAAAATTATTTATTTTATTATATTTTAATGTCATTTTTTAACCAAGTAAATTTTCACATGGTAAAAATTATTTTTTAAATTTAATTTATAGTAAATATGAGTGAAGATTCACTTGGTAAAAAAATGATATGAAAAAATTAATGAAGTGTATAATTTTTATTTGTTAGGATCATGAATGACGTAACATAACGAGCCTATAATATAATTTATGCTTTGTGCTTAGCAGAGGTTGTAACTTGTAAGCTGACCCTGGTAGGATTTTTGGGTATGTCTGGTATGTACTACAATAGTAATTTATATACAAACTATTTCTGAAATTTCGATGGCATAAGAACGAACTTAAAAATTAAACCTCCAATAACAGTTATTAGAAAAAAATTAATTTTAAGAGTATGTTTCTAATAACAAGTATTAAAAAATTAGGTATCTAATAACATGTATTAAAAAATTAAATTTTAAAAATGTTCTTAATAATAAATATTAAAAAAATTAAAATTTAAGAATATACCTTAATAACAAGTATTTAAAAAATTAAACTATAATAATAAGGGTCGAAAAAATAATTAGACCCTGAATAAATATCTATTTTACCCAAGCTCAAGGACGATATTGATTCTATAGCGAAAATAAAATAGAGATTTCTTGTCTTTTTTATGTCTCTATTTATATTGTTACATTAAAAATTTAGATTTAGAGTTTATGATTAAGGTTTAAGGTGTTTAAATAATTTTGAGTAGGGTATATTTTTGTTTAAGATTTAAGGTTTAAAAATTTAAAATTAAGACTTAAAATTTAATATTTTAATATTGAGACATAGAAAAGACACTGAAAAAAGACATAAAACTTTTATCTCATAACCGAGATACAATCTCGCGAAACGTCAAATATATAAAGTAAAGTATTAGTATGTAATATTTATAATATCCTAATTAATTAAAGAAAAAATATAATATACTAATTAAACACATGAAATTAGCCGAGATACTATACCAAAACTAACATACAAAAATGTGACAAACTCAACATAAGTTGATCACTAACAATTATTAATAACAAATGCATAACTACATAATACTTTAAATATTAAAAATGTATAACCTTTCTTTTTCTCTGCAAATTATAAAGAGCTGTAACTTTTTTTTTGCTTTTATCTCCTTAGCCGGTGGTCGGCTATCAGTTTTAGTATTGGTTGTTGACCACCGGATATAATATTTTCTATTTTTTTTATTTTTTTAGTAAAAATTTTTGTCTTTGTGGCATGCTTTTTTCTCTGCCTTTTTGGCACGCTTTTCTTTATTTTTGTGGTTTCGTTTTATCTGTCGTTTTTGTATGATTTCAATATTCCTTAGCGATCTTTTAGTGCTCGCACAAAGATTTTAACGGCGCCAGTTTCTGATTATGATTATGTCGGTGGTCATAGAAAGTTAGATCTCCATTCGGATGATGGTTGTTTGCCGATATAATCAGTCATGGGTAGCGGAACATTCTGCCTGATAGTTTGAGTTCATCACCATTCCTTCTTCACCCGCTATGCTTCTCGATTGGATAGAGACAAAGAGATTCAGGAAGGCTTCTAGATTTTGATGGTATGCTATTCTCTATAGAAGTATTCACTTTTCTTTGCACTTTTGAGTTTGTAAGAGATTTTGGTGATTAATTCCCATTATTTTTCCTCCTAAATGTGTTGTATTTGTGATATTTTCTATAGTTTTTTAATAAAAATTCAATGACCATTAAAAAAAACCACATGAAATATAATATTTTAGTAAATATTAAAAATGCATAA
Organism: Hibiscus mutabilis; assembly: GCA_019671005.1. Lineage (NCBI taxonomy): Eukaryota > Viridiplantae > Streptophyta > Magnoliopsida > Malvales > Malvaceae > Hibiscus > Hibiscus mutabilis. The sequence continues at coordinate 2,553,467 of CM033732.1, read as the reverse complement.
CGTGCACATTATTTTTCAATATTTTCTTCCAATGTTAGTTAGGGGAGAAAGCATAATATATGCTTAAAAATCACAATCAAAGAATCAAGAAGTTAAAAGAAAATGAAGAACCAACAACCATATAATAAAGTTATGAACATAATTGTACAACGAATTGTTCTTAAACATAATTCAGCAATGCAGCTAAGGTTCCCCTGTCAGTGGTTAAGCAATAAGCATGCCTTGGAAAAACCCAAAATCCAGAATATAATACTAATGATGATTGGAGATTAACAATATAAAAAATACCCATTTTTTCTCAATATTTAGTTGAGTGTTTTTCAAAGACATTCATTATTAGTATCAAATACGGTTTCTTTTTCTTTGCAGGTTGAAAGAAGATGAAGGAACCAATAAAGCTTAGGCTGGTGAATTGTGCAGCTTTAGCTATCTGTTCAATGCTAATTTTTCTGGTTTATGCTGCACTTTTTCAATCTAATGACACCGTTTTTGATTCTTGTAATCATCTTTCTTAGCAATTCAACCATTTTTCTAGTTTTTTTTTCATATATGTAAATTTAACTGACTTGAAACTCTCTGGAAATGAAGGGGGATACAGTTTACCAAATTCAAGCTGTAATCTCAGCAGTGAAAGGATCAATATTGATGCTGTTGATCCTCAAGAATTTCTATTAAGGAGGCTTGTTAGAGGTTCATTTCTTCATCTCTTTCATTTTTTAGCATACATTACATGCAAAATTCACAACAAGTGTGCATATATATATATATATATATATATATATATATGGATAGGATCTGGTTATACAATTTAAAAGTTTTTAAGTTTTACACATGTTTTGGATCATTGGATGGGTGAAACAGATGGTTAAGATTAACTCCTTACTTTTTTTGGATCCACTTACACTGAATGTAAAACTCTTAGTTTTACACATTTTTTTATCGTTGGATGAGAGAAATAGATGTCTAAAATTAACTCTTTATTTTTTTTTCAATAGATAATTTTACATAACCCATTGTTAATCTTAGCCATCCGTTTCACTCTTGAGAATATTTGAAATATTTACGAATCTTGATAAAATGATTGTCAAGTCAATTTAATTCACCGGTTAATTCTATTAACTGTTAATCAACAATGTTCTACCGTATTCATCACATCCTACAAATTTTAGACTTGACATACTAGTCGGATCCATCAACATAATGGAGGCGAGCTCATCATCTCCCCCAAGTTAGGTCTAACTCAAGATCGAACAAAAATCCATCTTTCTCTTCATCTTCAGCATCTTCTACAACCACCATTGATCGTGGCTTTTCACTTAAATAAGAATGGGTGAACCGCCTGAACGCGACAATCACCGCATCTCACTTTCACCATCAACAATATATATATATATATATATATTTATATTTATTTATATGAATGTTGTGTTGATTATGAAACAGGAGACGATCGAGTTGAGTTGGACTCCAATGGATTTTCATGTCACACAGATGTTCATTCAGAAGTATGCGTTGAAAACAAACCAGTAAGGATTTACAACAAAGGGCTGACAGTTTGTGCCATACGATCATCAACCTCAACCTCAAGTCAAGAGAATTGTTAAGCCATATGCAAGGCAGCAAGACGAAACTGCCATGAGAGTTGTCTCACCAGTTCAGATTCTTCACGGGAACAACACCATTGATCCGCCACCAGCCTGCAATTTCACCCACAATGTCCCAGCTGTTGTTTTCTCTTCGAAAGGCTTCGCCGGCAAGTTTTTCACGAGTTCAATGAGATTGTCATCCCTCTGTTCATCACCACCCGCCATTTCAGATCGAGAGTTAAGTTCGTAATCACGGATTACCAGCATTGGTGGGTCCAAAAGTACAACAGGGTTCTGTCCCACTTGTCTGAATATGATGTTATAAATCCTGATGATGGGAGTGTTCATTGCTTTCCAGGGGCGGTTATAGGGCTTAAATATCATGACCATCTAGCCCTCAACATTACTGATATTCCAGGGGGTTATTCCATGTTTGATTTCAGGCAGTTCTTGAAAGAATCATATAACCTGAAAGCAAACCATGTGTCCGAGATTTGGAAGCCGGTGTTGATGCTTATATCGCGCCGCAACACGAGGCGGTTTTTGAACGAAAATGAAATAGTTGAGATGATAGAGGGAGTAGGCTTTCAAGTCATAAGGGTGGAACCTGAGAAGATGTCGAACTTGGACGAGTTCGCTGAGGTGGTGAATTCGTGTAGTGTCATGGTTGGTGCCCATGGTGCAGGGCTAACAAATGAGATATTCTTGCCCAATGGTGCAGTGATGGTTCAAGTGGTGCCATTGGCATGTGATTGGGTGGCAACCTACCTCTATGGTGCACCAGGAAAGGCAATGGGGGTTCGGTACTTGGAGTACAAGATCGAACCAGAGGAAAGTTCGTTGTTCGAAAAATACGGAAAAGATCACCCTGTGATTACTGATCCAAAATCTGTGACCTCTAAGGGGTATTCTGCATACAGGACGGTGTATGTTGAAGGCCAAGATCTAAAGATCAATGTAGAGAGATTTAAGAAGACCCTTATTGAAGCTAAGCAAATTCTTGAAACCTCGATTCCCTTTAATCGATGAATGTTTATTTGATCATCTTCGAGATACAGCAACAGATAAAACTTGTACAATTCATTTCATTTCAAGATTAAAGTTCTTAATTACCGATTTCGAGCTTTGGTAATGGTTTAAAAGTACACAGGGTTCTTGTTTGGTTATGCCATATTGCAGATCTATTGCGGATGATAGTGATCATACTTGAAAAAAACTTAATCATATCCGTGTCCAACACTTACACCCGAGTCCGAATAACATAGAATAAATGATAATATTATCAAGTTTGGAACTCCTTTGTTCATCTATGTAGGGAGGTTAATGGTTGGCTAAATTTGGCATCAATATTTCCTCAATTTTCACTTGGTTGTAAAACTCTATGATTTCAGTTGTTATTAATAAATTCATTATCATCAAATAGGGTCTACCCCCCAATCAGATTGAAAGAAGATGGAGAAACAACCGAGAAGGCTGGTGAATTGTGCAACTTTAGCTATCTGTTTAGTGTCAATTGTTCTGGTTTATGCTACATTTTTCCAATCTAATGACACCATTTTTGAATCATGTAATCATCTTTCTTAGAAATTCAATCATTGTACTAGTTTGTATATATATATATTGGCTGACATGAAATTTTGGGAAATGAAGGGGGATACAGGTTATCAAATTCAAGAAGCAATCTCAGAAGTGAAAGTATCAATATTGATGTTGATTCCCAGGAATTTCTTTTAAGAAGGCTTGTTAGAGGTTCTTATCTTCATCTCTTCCATTTTTTCTATTGGAATGAATGTAAAATCTGTATCTATTGCATTGAATGGAACAGGAGATGATCGTGTTCAGTTCAATTCAGAAGGATTTTCGTGCCACACCGATGTTCATTATGATCTATGCGTTGCGAATAAACCTGTAAGGATTTACAACAGAGGGTTAACAGTTTATGTGCCATATGATCATCAACCTCTAGTGAAGAGAATTGTTAAGCCATAAGCAAGGAAGGAAGACGAGACCGCCATGATACGCGTCTCGCCGGTTCAGATTCTACATGGGAACAGCACCATTAATCCACCACCGGCCTGCGATTTTAGCCACAATGTCACAGTTGTTGTCTTTGCTAACAAAGGCTTCACAGGCAACGTTTTTCACGAGTTTAATGAGATTATCATCCCTTTGTTCATCACTAGCCGGCATTTTCGGTCAAGATTAAAATTTGTGGTCACGGATTTCGAGCTTTGGTTGGTTGAAAAGTACAGCAGGGTTATCTCTCAATTGTCTGCTTATGATGTTATAAATCCTGATGACAGGAGTGTTCATTGTTTTCCAGGGGCTGTTATAGGGCTTGAATATCATGACAATCTAGCCCTCAACAATTCTGATAGTCCAGGGGGTTATTCCATGTTGAATTTCAGGAAGTTCTTGGGAGAATCATATAACCTGAAAGCAAACCACGTGTCAGACCTTCGAAAGCCAACTTTGTTGCTTATATCGCGCCGGAATAAGAGACGGTTTCTGAACGAACATGAAATGGTGGACATGATGGAAGGACTAGGCTTTCAAGTCATAAGGGTGGAACCTAAGACGATGATGTACTTAAACGAGTTTGCCGAGGTAGTGAACTCATGTAGTGTCATGGTTGGAGCCCATGGTGCAGGGCCAACAAATGAGATATTCTTGCCTGATGGTGCAGTGATGGTTCAAGTGGTGCCATTGGGATGTGAATGGGGGGCAATCACCTATTACGGTGGACCGGCAAAGGCGATGGGAGTTCGATACTTGGAGTACAAGATTGAACCAGAGGAAAGTTCGTTGTTCTACACTTATGGTAAAGATCACCCTGTGGTTACGGATCCGGAATCTGTGAGCTCCAAGGGATATTGTGCATTCCGGTTTGTGTACGTTGATGGCCAAGATGTAAAGATCAATTTAGAGAGATTTAAGAAGACCCTTGTCGAAGCTAAGCAAATTCTCGAAACCTCGATTCCCTTTAATTGATGAATATTCATTCCATCATCTTCAAGATACAACAACAGGCTCAGCTTTCACAAGGCTGCAAAGAAAAGCTAGGGAAACTGGCATCAGCATGTTCTATATCCGGGAAAGTGAGGTAATTTCCAAGGCACCGCCGTGAATGACCTGTTCTGCTGTAGTGAGCTCATGCCTGTAATCTCGGAAGAGCCATGAGCTCCATCCTATTGCATCAGCCCCCAAATTAAGCCACACTAGTATAGAGATAACTAATAATGTATATATTTTCACGAATAATCAGTTAATAAAGAGCTCATTGATTACTATTCGAAATATGAAATGCCATTTAACATGCTCCAACCACAGGGTACAATTTAAAGAGATCATTTTCTAGACACAAATTTGGAATAGGAAGCAACTGGCATGTGAAATGTGATTTCTATTCAACTACTGAGCACATGGTGGTAGGTGGTATGGAATGGGAATCAAGCACAGATCTCTTTTTCGTCTAAGGGTGACACCGACGACCTCGGTCATGTCCAGATCCTCGTTTTTCATTCCATTAGGCAGTTTCCAATCGAAATGGTACAGTAATTGTGCAAGGGCAAGCTCAACAACAGCCATACTAAATGAGATTCCAGGACATATCCTCCTTCCAGCACCAAAGGGAATATATTCGAAGCTAGCTCCTTTATAGTCGATCGAACTATCAATGAATCTCTCTGGATCGAACCTATCGGCTTCGTTCCAGTAGTTGGAATCTCTTCCGATTGCCCATGCGTTAACAATCACTTTGGTTTTGGCCGGTATTTCGTATCCGTCAATCTCACATGTCCCACTATTTTCTCTTGGAAGTAGCAAAGGTGCAGAAGGGTGTAATCTGAGAGTTTCCTTGATAATTAACTTCAAGTACTTCAATTCATGAAGGTCTGATTCATTGACATCTCCTTTTCTATCGTAGATTTTTCTCACCTCCGCCTGTGCTTTTTCTAGGATTCGAGGATTTCTCAACATTTCCGACATTGCCCATTCTGCTGCAGATGAAGATGGCTCGGTTCCGGCCACGAGCATGTCCTGAAAAGCAGTTCTACTTAGTTAAATGTGTTTGATTTTTGAGCATTTGAACTTATAGGACCATACAAACAAGCAAGATGCCAATTAGTACTAACCAGGATAACAGCTTTGATGTTGTCAGTTGTTAAGGGAAATTCAAGGCCTCCATGACCCTGAAGATTCAAAAGAACATCAACTAGATCCTCTGTTACATCATCACCGTTCTCCGAATTTGCATTGCTAGCTCTATGTTCTTCAATGATGCTTTCGAGCATCGCATCCAAATCGCGGTGAATCCTATCTATTTTCGCCCTCATCCCACTGATCACCGAAAGCGATTTCACTGAAGGAAACAGATCGGCGACACTAAAACCGGCTCCGACTTCTACAAGTCTCTTCAGAAGTGAAAGGAATGGTTCATGTTGCTCACACCTTCCGGAGAATGCAGCCCTTAGAGTAATGTTATATAATAAGTTACATAGCATCCCTCCGAGATTAATTTCCGTTCCTGCTTTACTAAAGATGGATCGAATCAGACTCGACACCTGATCTTCTCTGATCGACCGGAACGATTGCACACGTTTCGTACTTAACAGCTCCGACGTGCAAACTTTCCGAAGCTGCCTCCAGTGATCACCATAGGGCGCAGAAATAATATCTGAAAAATTATACGCTATGGTTTCTGCAGCAAGGAGAAAGGGCCTGTTAGCAAAAATGATATCATGTGTTTTCATCACTTCTTTCGCAGCCTCCGGAGAAGAAACCACAACGTGCGGTAATTCACCGAGTTGAAGGTGCATGAGGGAACCGTGCCTTTTGGCTAATTCCGCCAGGCGACGGTGGGGAAGAGAGAAAAGTAGAAGGTGCAGGTGGCCTATCAGAGGTAGTTTCCATGGTGCAGGAGGTAGATTTTTGGGGGAGTGCTTTGTTTTGGATCTCGTCCGTAGCTTAAACACCATGAAAATGAAGAGGAGGAAGGTGAAGAACAATGGGAGCAGCTTGAATTGGTTATCCATGGTAGAACTATGCATGGCTAGAGGAACATATGTTGATGAAATTGCATTTCTTCTGAATTTATTATGAAGTGGAATAGATCTACTTGATACTTCCTGCCAATATGCTTTTGGCTTAAATGAAAAATTAGTCCTAAACTATATCATTTTTTACTTTTAGTCCTTAAATTTTTTTTTATTAAAATAAGTACATAAACTATTGTTTTTTGTCACTTTACGTTCAATAGTTATCTAATTTCAAAAAATATTTCGGCCAATAAGATGTGACATGTTACAGATTTTTTTGACTAAAAGATGGTTTAAGGACTAAAAATAAAAAATGACATAGTTTAAGTATTTATTTTCACAAAAAGGTTTAGGTACTTAAAATAACCCAAAATAATAGTTTAAGTACTTATTTCAACCAAAAAATAATTTAAAGATTTAAAAAATATAATTTAAGGTTGATTTTTCATTTAAATATTAGCTTTGGACATTATTCTCTAAATTGAATTTTTATAATAAACCGTTTAAAACATGATGTGGCATTAATTTATATATATATATATATATATATATATATATATATGACACACTCAATACGGGATAGGATCTATTTTTATGGTGCAAATGGATCCTAACCCCACTCAATAATGTCAAATATATAATATAAATTATTATTATGTATAAATATATTTATAATATCCAAATTGAACACAATAAATACAATATAAAAAAAGATCTATTAATTAGTCGAGTAATTAAAGATATTAATATTATTTTATATTATATTATATAAATTTAAATATCGACATTTATCTTTATTTATGTTTTTACTAAATAAAAATACAATATAAAAACTGAACGCAGCACAAATACATGAACATAATGTACGAACAAAAAATGGTTAATAACATTATAAAAATGGCATTTTGGATATCATTTTTCAAGCCTAAATAAATAGCCTTTAAGTAACCGGCGGTTTAACGCATAAGTTAAACCTGTCCTATCAAATTATGAGACGGCCTAGCACATAAGTTAAATCTATCAATTTCTAGCTTTGCTATTATATCGATAGGTTTTTTAAGAGTTTTCTCAAATTTTTCTTTTAAGACGTCAATTTCTTGAACCAAGCCCAACAGCCAACACAAAAGTTAAAACCTATCAAATTATGGGACGGCCTAGCACATAAGTTAAATCTATCAATTTCTAGCTTTGCTTTTTTAAGTGAATTATATTAAAAAAATTTAACTAGATTATATCGATAGGTTTTTTAAGAGTTTTCTCAAATTTTTCTTTTAAGAGTGTAGTTTTTCATGATAATTTTAGCGTTGCCATTTGATTTTTCTTTCTTTTATTTATTTTAAATACCATAAAGGGATAGTAGTTCATTTTTTTCTCACCCTTTGTGTCTCTATAACACAATTTTTATTTGCCTAGATCTGGTGACACCAGTTTTATTTATTTTTATGGTAGCCTGACGTTCGTGTTACAGTCATCACGACACACTCTCTAATTATAGAAAGTCAACAATCTAATATAGTTAGATCCTCTATTGTGATAGTTTGACGATACAATCATAACCATTAGCGAAGTAATCTACAAGATCGTTTTTTTTTAACTTCACTCATACATCAATATAGTTTCTAGTTGGAAGAGACAAAAAAAAATTTATGATTGTTGCTGGATTCCTATAGAAGATGAACGGCGTATTAAAAGGAATATTCAATCTGTTTCGTTCATGCCCTTTGAATTACATATTTTTATTTAGCTTAAATGAAAAATTAAGTGCCCAAAGTATACTATTTTTGAACTTTAGGTGCCTAAAGTATTTTTTTGTAAAAATAGGTGCCTAAAGTTTTAAAAGTTATAATTTTAGGTGTCCGATTGTTAAAAAAAACTGTTATCCATTTAAAACGTGACATATGGCATGAATATTTATTTTTTAATTATTTTTGAAAAAACTTTAAATTTTATTTTTTTTAAAATCACAAAATTTACAAAAATATTCAAATCAATCCCTAAAAATCCCTAAATCCTCAAATCCCCACCACTGCCGCCGCCGGCCGCCATCTTCGACCACACCCGTTCGGTCGCCGAATTCATCCGGCCATTTCTCCCAACTCGCCGTTGCCGAAAACCGGCGAACGGTGTACGAATCGAACGGTTATTTTACATTCGATGTTCAATGATCGGTTGGTACACTGTTCGCCGGTCATCGGCGACGGCGAGTTGAGAGAAATAGCTGGCTGGGTCTGGCGACCGAACGGGTGTGGTCGGAGACGGAGGCCGGCGGCAACAACGGTAAGGATTTGGGATTTATGATCTAGGGATTTGGGGGCTATTTTAGAAAGTTTTAGAATTTCAAATGTTTTTTGTAAAATTTAAATTATTAAAAAAATTAATTTAAAGAAGTTAAAAATGGCACGTGTCAATTTTGTATTGGTTAACGGTAGTTAACAGCCAGGCACCTAAAATTATAACTTTTGAAACTTTAAGCATCTATTTTTATAAAAAAATATTTAGGCACCTAAAGTTCAAAAATGATATACTTTAGGTACTTATTTTTCATTTAAGCATTTTCATTTTACAATTTTTTTTTATAACTTGGTCCCAAATTTCTTTTATGATTTAAGTGTATTGCATCTGTTGTATATTCCTTATTTTCAATAAAATTTAATTTTTTATTCTCGTTAAAAATAAATTTTATTATATGTTTTCATCGCATTATTAATATTTTAAAATTTAATAATCTTTTTAATTATTTTAAAAATAATAAAATCCCATTGTAACATCATAAAACTATAATTTCAATTCTGAACCTTATTTTATTAGGGCAGTAATTTTTTTTCTAGATTCACCTTGATTGGTACATGAATTTTTTCACCCCAAATGTCATATGATAGGGTCCAATGTCTAAAAAAATAATACAATGCTTTGGTCCCTCCCAAAACTTGTCATTACCAGTACCACATATTCGGATTTTATGACAAGTTTAAAAGAGTCTATGTAAATTGTTTTAAAATATCTAGATATTTAAATTAAAACTTCCAAATTTTTTTGAAGATTTAATTTAAAATTTTAAAAACTTTTGGCGTTTAATTAAAATTTTCAAAAAACAATACTTAATGAAAAATTTTAAAGAAAATATTTATTAAAATATTCAGAAATTTTGAAATATAATAAAAATATTTTAATTTTTTAAAAGGTCAAATAAAAAATTTCCATTCTTAAAAGATTAAATATTAAAATTCCAAAATTTGGGAGATTTTAATCCATAGATATCACTTGTGATACTCATATTTTTTTCTCATTATTTATTACAAATATTCACGTTTCATTTATATGTATACATAGTTAAAAAATATGATTTTGAATTTTTAAATAATTTCATATATCGAGCATGCCTTTTCTCATTATATAATTCTTTTATCAAGTGGGAGGTTTTTTTTGTTTCTCAAGGTGTCCACTAGAACGAACTTAATGACTAATTCTTTCGGGTTCTGTTGGTCCTTGTAAGAGACATATGCTGATCAAAAGTTTTAAAGTTGTTCCATGCCTAAGGCAATGATCAAAACCTCGATCACTGGTTAAAGTAAGAAAGACTCATATCATCTCATTTAAACTTCGTGATATATTAAATGGGTGGCTTTAATTCATTATAAAAAAATAAATATAATTTCAAAGTTAAAAGAGTTTTTTTTTTTGCTCAATCATGATTTGTTAAAAAAAAAAGCTTATTTTCTTGAATGAGACATTTTTGTAGTACGCCCAAATTCGTGTGGAAATTTCCTCCCATCTAATTGTAGCTTTTGAATTTTTGAGCCTTAGGAGGAGCCAAAATGTGTTTGGCATTATGTTTGTCTATCAAAGAAATACTAGTAGGTAAAAAAAAAATCAAATATTTACCTTTGCAGTAAAATCATGGAGGTTACATCCACACTTAATATAGAGGTTGTCTTACGAATATGGTTTAATATCCGATTTATTAGTTGATTAATCTAGATTAGATTTTGCACATGTCCATTCACAACGTCGAGTTTCAAACCTTTGACACTGCTTAAGGGACTTAACACATTCGGACTCCTGGCCTTGGTTAAGAGTCTTACAAATATGATTTAATCACCGTCACCGATATCCGATCCATTGACTGACTTATTCGGATCGAATTTTGCATAGACTCATGGGCAGATGTATAGCAATTGACCTCACTAAAAAATTTTCAAACCCATTATAAAGTATAAAAAAACTTGAATTTTTCATAGGAAATATAAGAATTGGCTCCTCTTGATTTTCTAGAATATGAGGTCAACTATACTTATTGTAGTGTTATAGAAATTTTCTCAAACTTCATACTTTACTCTGACTTCATTATATAAAAATCTTGGCTCCGCCACTGCATAGACTCATTATGGGTTCATAAGTTTAGGTATAATGTGGTATGCAATTAAAATTAGGGTCATTTGATTGCTTAATTTCAAAATTTTTGGTGTGAGAGGAATTTCTTTGCAGGATGAAAAAGGTGTTGTTTCATTCAAGGTTAAACAAGAGAAAAGTGTGGTGACTGGCGAGTGATTTGGTGTGTATCTTGTAATCAAGTCGATGGCTGATCCAGATATACTGTAGGGTAAGTCCGTGCTCACCCTGAATTTTTTGAATTTCACACATGTACTCTTATTTTTTTAATTTTTATAAATTAGTCCTTAAATTTTTGTAATATATAAGACTTTTGTCCATCCTGAAATTTTGAGATTTTATTTGTGTCCACCCTCAAATATATTTTTGAATCCGTTACTGATTCAAGTGTTTTATTTTTTTAATAAATTATAATTTTAGCTTTGCGAAAAAGAACCGTTGGGTCATCTTAACCCAATACGTGGAAAATCAACAAGAGAAAAAGGAATATTATTAATCCATTTACTTCAGGTTTGGGCCTAAATAGATTAGGTCATTAATGAACTTGTTCAACTTTTGTTTCATAAAAGTTTCGAATACAAAACTGAAATATATTCGGATTTAAACTAAAATTATAGCAAAGAGGACATGTCTGACTTAAATTAAAATAGATTTTGACTGAAAAGGTAAAAATTCAATCATTATATTCATGCTAAAATTCGAATATAAATATTCAAACTCTAAGACTTCAACCTTATTATCGCATTGAAGTAGGGCGTTGTGAATTCTGTTACATGTGTGCTTTGCGCAGATGGGGAAGAGTTTCATGGGCACCTCTTTTTTGAATGTTGTTTTGCTTTGAGGTTATGGACGAAAGTGTTTCTGTTAAGTGGTATTGTACGCGGCGCTGTTGGATGGATGAATGACGTTTTATGGGCTTCTCGTTTTAAAGAAAAGTCCCTGCGATCTTTCGTGACTCGTATTTCATAGAATGCTACTGTTTATTATATTTGGGAGGAGCGTAACCGAAGGCAATTTAGAGGTGAGGTACATAATTTGGAGACTCTTGTAAATATAATTAAAGAGGTTATTCGAATTAAGATAACTCAAAGATGCATAGATAAAACCATTCTATCTCACAACCCCCTTTGTATAGCCTGAGGGTTCGTATAGGTTTCATTGCTTGTGTTCATTGTAGCAATTATTTGCTTTTTGGATAATAAACCGAATTATCCAAAAAAAAAAAGAATCAGCAGCATTATAAAAAGGATAAAAACAGCTTTCAAAATCTATACGAGTTGCCGAGTCATATTTTACAACTTAAATTTTATTTAAAATTTTTTTGATTCGAGTCGAGTTTTCGATTTTCTATACGAATTTAATTGTAATTATTTATCATGTTATAATACAATTTAATTTCAATTTAAACGGCATTATCTAATTATATAAGATATATATATATATATTTTTTTCTTCATACATTTTTATATCAGTATATATCAGAAAAAATTGAGAGACTTGACTCGCACTTAAAAATAAATCTACTAATTACTAAAAAATTTAAATTATTCAAATTTTCATTTTACAACTCAAACTTTATTTAATTTTTTTCCAAATCGAGTCAAAATAAATTAAACTTTTTCGCTTCAAATTAAATCGAATTTTACTCGTCCTAAATCAACTGGAAACAAAAACATCAATTGATGTATCTTTTGTGTTTGCAGCATGAAATATTTACTATATTATATAGCTGCCACACGTCCAAGGGTTTACATTTAATGGGATTCATGATTCAGATCTTTTCATGCAACCTGTCATTTCCTTAGAATTTAAACTTATTTGAAGACATTGAAATCCACCTTTTTTAAAATAAAAAGGAGGGGTTAATATGTTATTAAAAATTACTATATCATTCGATATCTGAGTTTCTTTTATCTCAATTATTTATTTTGTTTATCTTAACTATTTACTTTTTTGACAATGATCTTAACTATTTACTTTTTTGACAATGATCTTAACTATTTACTTTTTTTGACCTAATTAGTGCACATATTTGCAATTATCTTAATTATTTACTTTTTTGACAATGATCTTAACTATTTACTTTTTTGACAATGATCTTAACTATTTACTTTTTTTGACCTAATTAGTGCACATATTTGCAATTATCTTAATTATTTACTTTTTTGACAATGATCTTAACTATTTACTTATATATGTATATTTTGTTTAATACGAAATTAAATCTGAAATAAGACATAGTCCTAGGATTTGGAATATTTGGCCGTAAGGCAAAAAAATAATTTAATCGAGGGCCGGAAACATATAATAGCACAGATATGCAAAGTAGTGGAAACTATATGAAGTTCGAGAAAAAACACATCTTCCCGATTGCAAACTTGCGAAGTATATGGTAAGAAGTCTAAGAGCGTTACATGGTGTTTTATTCGAATAGAAATTATATGTTTATTTGGTTTTTATGATTCGGGTTTAAGATTTAACATTTTTAATATTAAAACATACATAGAACCCTAAAAAAGGACAAATGGTTTGTGTTCATTTTATTCTCATACTGCACCTAATTCCGCTAAGGAGCTTGCAAAAGTTGTCAAATCCGACTAAAAAATGAATAAAAAAGCACCATGAATCTGCAACTTTATTGATGTATTCAGCCTTATACGCGTGTCTATATGTCTCATTTGTTTAGTATTTGAATTTTAGGAATGTGAATGTGCTGTCTTTAGCTCTTCTTCAACTTAGTTTATTATTTTATGCCCATGGGGCTGGCTGATCCTTCCCCAATAAGTCCAATGCCCTACATTTCATATTTAGTTCCTTATAAATACCCCTTCTTCTCTGTCACCCAATTCTCCATCCCAAACATCTGTTCCAATTCCCTTCAAGCCTTCACGTTCTTTGATTTCTCTATTTTCTTACAAACAATCCCTATGAAGTCCGAAAAGTTAGTTTTCGTGTCGGTCGTCGTGATGGTTCTCGTCCTAAGCATTTCAGCAGCATCGGAACAAGATAGTACTGAGAATTACTCCGCAGTTGAAGATCATAATGATGTAACAATGGATTCGTCTGAGCACGCTTCGGACGAAGACCATCGTCGGCCCTTGCAAAAGAAACGAAGTCGTAGGGTTACATGCAAGAAGCTCCCTATGATTTGTCATGCAAAGGGGAGCCCTGGACCTCAATGTTGCAAGAAAAAATGTGTGAACATATTAAAAGACAGGCAAAACTGTGGGAAGTGTGGGAAGAAATGCAAGTACAATGAGATATGTTGTAAGGGAAAATGTGTGAACCCATCTTTCAATGCCAAACATTGTGGTGGATGCAATAATAGGTGCGGCAATGGAGAATTTTGTGTTCTTGGTTTGTGCAATTATGCTTAGATGAAATATATTTATATATTTTGTTGTTGATAATGTTATTGAAAATAAAAAAAGAGTGGAAATATTTTTAATAAATACGAGAGATCACATGAATCGATCATTATCAATTAATAAATTTGAAACACCGATGTATCATACCCCTAGTTAATTATTGTCATCAATCTAATTAAAATTTTACTAAAATACTAATTTAAGCCTCGAAGAATCTTATAACATAAATTTCTAAGCTTCTTAGTTATATATAAATATAATATATATAACCCTGCCACACAATTCAAAAACACCTCAATCGTAGTAGAAATGAACAATCCACGAACATAAAATATGAACGAATAAGCATCTACTATCGGTACGGACACATGATTTTATGTTAAAGGAGCGGACTTATAAAATTATAGGGAGAATTTATAAATTTCAAGGGGCGAAAATAGATTTTCAATAAAAAATATATATAATTTTTTTTTTCTAAATAATTCTACATCATATATAAATTTCAAATTTCTAAGGGGACAACCACCCCCAGACCCTATGGTCCATCCTTGTCTACCATTGAATATTATACTACTTTGTTGATGCCCATGTATAACTACACATTCAAACATGGGTGATTCTAAACGTATGCAATAAGAACAGTCGCACATAGCTCTAGAAAAAAAATCCTAAAACAAGTTAAGTTAAATACCTACAAGACAAAATAAAAAAATAGTTATAAACTAGTGGTAAAACACATGAAAAAAAATATTGTTGTAATTTATAGATTTTGAGTCATATTAGACTTATTTTTATTCAAAAAACAATATTTTCACACGTATAATAAGTCAATAAATATTTATTTTTTTTAACATAAAGACTTATTTTAATAAAAAGCCCCTAAATCTTTAAACCTACCCTACTCTACATCAAAATATTAAAATGGTGAATGTGGAATTCATAATTAAGATGTTTTCATGCAACCTCGCATTCCCTTATCATTCGCTCCCGAATAAAATCTTCTGTTTTGACTTTATTCAGACCACTAAAATCGACCATGATCTCAAAACACAAATGCAGCAGCTGAGCATTAAGCCACGTTGCTCCAACTGTACGGGTCAGGTAATTATTAATACAAAATATTTTTTTATTCTATGTATTTCAAAGACTGAAATTTAATTTGTATAAAATATTAGAATAACATGAACGTCAAATGTCTAGGATCAGACATTTAGGGAGGTTGACTTGATTTTAATATATTGCAGAAGACGGAAACGAGTGAACTTTTGAGAAAGCAAATGCTTTCTTCAATGAGCTAATCGTTTTCAATGCTTATAATTAAGATTTTGAATCATTACCTTTTTCCTTTTCTAAATCATCTCTCTACCTTTTATTATTATTATTTAAGTTTGGAGATATTATATCAAGACGTAATGTTGAAAAATATTTGTAACGTTTGATTGAATAATTATTTTAGTTTTTTTGAAGTGTTTTAACTTTTAACGTTTTATTTTGTGTTAAATAACTTTTTCATAGGTGAAAACTGTCAATCAGCTGGCGATAAACAATTTAAAATGACTTGACAGAATGACGCGTTATCAAAAAAATAATTTTATATCTTATACAATTTTATAACATTTTTTTTGCTAATGAGTCATTACGTAAAGTTAGCATATTTGTCTATATTATACGGCTATGTCAGCGTGCACTGTCATATATATTTGACACGTTATTTAATGTTAGTTGACTAATACTTTTCATCTACGTAGAAACTATTTTTACACAAAATGAAAATATTTTAGAAAAAGTAGAGTCAAAATGACTATACAATTAACATGATTAAATCTGTCTATTGGCATGTTTATCTCCGTCTTTTGGCATATTTTCTTCTACTCCTTTGGTCGTTTTGGTCGTTCTTTATTTTATATTTTTCTTAGGGTTGGATTTGACGACGCCACGACTGATCAAGATGGCGCTTATTTGTAATCTTGCTGATCTTCCCTGCTCTGGACCTTCGGTTTAAATTTGGATACACAATTTGCGCTTGTGAAGAGTTTCTCACGGTACTCGGCTCTGATTTGCGTTTTCTCGGTGGTCTATCAATAGCTTCATCCCCTTTTGTGGTTCGTTTTGCCGATGCAGTCAGGTTTCGTATCTATTTTTCGATTGAGTATTTGGATGGGTTTACAACCTTTTCATGTATGGTTCATGTCTGATCTAAAGTGGCTAGTTTAGGAGAATGTCTAATCTAAAGTGGCTAGTTTAGGAGAATGTCTAAATTATGTATTTAGTTTACAACGATAGTTTATAAACTTTTATTGTAATTTTTGATATTTTCTCGTTAATAAAATTAATGGCTTCTTTTTAAAAAAAATGAAAAGAAAAAAAATTATTAAATCAATTTTTTCCTACTCACTATTGGACCAGTTTTCATGGAAAAGAGGTTTAGGAAGTCAAAGTTAGTATTGCCATTAAAATGAAAATGTTAATAAGTAAAGAAGACATGCACATGTCAGAAAATAATAGGGGGACACAATAAGGAGCATAATAAAGGAACTAATTTTTTGTCTATTTTATTAAAAATTCAATTTTATACTATCACTTATTTAACTAATAAACATTTGATTTTCGGTTCAGTTAATTTAGACTTAGGTTTTCTAACTACGTACCTCATAAATCCAAACATTGCACGGAATAACAATTAGTTATAACGATAATTAACACAATATTTTTTTTGAATAATTAACACAATATTTAAATTAAACATAATCTTTTTATTGTATGCGGTTACATTAAAATTATTAATGATTATATAAATATAATCTTTAAGAACCACTATAAATGTGCTTCTTTTTATTGTGTATATGAATAAATCCCAACGCTCACAAGAACTCTTAAATTTTATGCGTAGTTGCACATTCCATAAACGCAATATTCACCGGTATTGCACCGGTGGTTGCAAGCCCCGCAATGCCTTTTATCGAAAGCAGTCTCGACGCACTCTCCCCGGCAGCAAATTTGGGTGAACTTGCACTTCCTCTTGCATGCACCGCAGTTGTGGTTGTCCGTGGCCAAAAAGATGCATTTGTTGTTGCAACAAGTGGAGGCGACGGCATCTTGGATGTAGCAAACCTCCTCGTCTTTGTGGCAATGGACGGCGGCTCTAGGGTTTCTAACTCATTGCTGGATGAAACGACTTACCCTCTTGAAACCACTCGGCTTTGGCAGTAGAGGTGGTCCAGCAATTGGGAATGTGGTTGGCGGGACCAAAGTAGGGTTCGTTTCCCGTGATGCTGCTGACATCGCTATAGTGACGCTAATTTTGGTAAGTTCCATGTTGTTTTCTCTGTGTTTTGAGTGTGGGATTCTTGAAGGTGCCCTTTTGTTAGGGTTTTTTATAAAGAAAATAGAGAGGAGTTTGGTGAAGGAAAATGGGAAGGATTTGGGTTTATAAAGGAAATAAAGGGAGGGGTTGACCAAAGAAACGGTAATAATAGGGGAGGTGTATTTGGGATGTGGTGAAATTCTTAAGTTTAATTAGTTAACAAATTACCTTTTAAGAAATTAAATATATTAGAAAGAAATGTAGCAGTCTTTATTAGTTCTTAAGCTAACCAAAGCATTGTTGCATTCATCTCAAGTCTTCATTAATTCACTTATACTCTCTAAGATTTTTGTTCCGGATTTAAACCTAGACAACCTCTTTTGTTATCTTTATGATTTTTTTCCTAACACTACAAATTATAATGTCTACATTAGACTCAACTTTCGATCTCTAAATCGAAGGTAATTGCATTAAAGTGCACTCGAATCAATGATTTCCTAAATGTTACAACAACGATGCCAACATAACTAATACTCAATCAACAATGAAAATTATTTTTTTAAAAGGGAAAATAGGCCTCGTTAAAACCCCTTTAGTTTAATTCAGTGCAAAGCCGAATAAAACAAAAACGAGGGGAAAAGAGTGCCTTAAATATTATTGATTAAATATTTATTAAACTTAAATATTTATACTTATTTTTTAACATACAATGTTTATAGGATTCAATCTCATCTCCACCAATAAATAAGAAGATATTGAGCGCTTATGCAGGCTTGACCTTATGTCTCGCTATCTTTGTACCAATAACACGTCAATTGAACTAACTCAATCGATAAATATTTAAAACTCTTAATCGGAAAAATTACTTATAAACTAAGATAAAATAGCAATAAAAATATAGGTAGAGACATTTACATAGAACCTTAATAATTAATATATGGTATTTTAATATTGACTCAATGCATATATTTATGTATTTTTAGGGGATGAGTCTACCACGCTCGACGAACACCGCTGAACACCACTACCGATGAACACCGCTGAATACTATTAAATTAATTTATAAATATTACAAACTTAAAGGACCCAACGTATAATTATAAATTATTTAAAATAAAATTTCAATTAAATTATTTTCCATAAATATTATATTTTTTAATATTTTTTTAATAATTGAATCAAATACCAACCTAAGTCAATTTAAAAAAAATAAAAAACCCTAAACCTAAAAACCCTAAACTATAAACCTTAAACCATAAACCAAAAGTCATAAACCCAAAACCCTAAACTTAAAACCCTAAACCCTAATAACTACAATATATCATCCATCATAATTAACCATATTAGCATTAATATTATCGTTTAACACCGAACAAGGTTTTAGAGAAGCAATGATTTTTTTACTCTTGAGTTTATCCTAATTCACGACAATGGAAATTCATCTTAAGCAAATCACGGCAATAAAAAAAACCTAAACCCTAAACCTAAAAGCCTAAACCCTAAACTTTAAACCGCAAACTATAAACCATAAATTCTAAATACAATATTCAAATTTTGGGTTTAAGGTTTAGGGTTTTGGTTTTTGGGTTTATGGTTTAGTTTTTTTTTAAATTGACTAAGGTTGATATTTGATCAAATTATTTAAAAAAAAGCTTAAATATAATATATATAGAAAATAATTTAATTAAAAATTTCTTTTAAAAATTTATAATTATATGTTAAGTCCTTAAAATTTTTAATCTTTATAAATTAATTTAATGATGTTCAGCGGTGCTCGTCGAGCGTTGTAGAATTTCCCATTTTTAAGACCAATTATGAACTTCAGTCTTTAGGGGTGTGTGAATGTGATTCGAACTTTTATAGATTTTATAAAAATTACCGTGAAATAAAATGTCTACGATCAGGCATTTTGGTACGTTGACTTCCCTTGTTAATTTAATAGATAGATATGAGTTTAAAGATGTAACATTAGTCTTTAAATTATGTCTTAATTTAATAAATGAGTCAATAATTAAATTGGATGGTCTCAATAAAAAAGTAAGTGTTATTTTTCATAAAAAATTCGGGTTCAAGTAACTCATTTGTATGATATATGTGGGTTTCAAATAACTAAGACAAAGAACATATAATTACACTAGAACGTAAAAAAATAATGCCAGGTAGAGTATGTATGGTCATACAGGCAACCAATGACCATGTATCGGATGACCCTTTTGAGATATAAATACTTAAATATGGCTCATTCTATTTAGATTTCGAGTTCGTTTTTATTTTATTTTTGAGTATTTTTAATGTGGTCTCTAGTAATATTTATTTAATTTTAATTATTAATAAAATAAAAATATGCTTTATTAATAAAACTGTCCGAACTTAAATCTTTTAAAGAGAATAATTTCCTTTTTTTCATTGTAACTATTCTTTAGATTCATTCTTATTTTATATTGCAAAGATGTCCAAATTCCAAACTTCACCTTCTATCACTTACTAATCTCCTGCAAGCCCAATCCACGTTAAAGAAAAAAACCATCAACAAAAGTAGGGATGAAAAAAAAATGTACCCAACGGGTTATAGCCCAATATGATTATTATTTTCAATATGAGGTCAAGTCAGATAAAAATTTAAAATTGGGTGGGTCGAGATAGGTCGAATTTAGGGGAACTAATTTCTGAATAATTAAAAAATGTTGTTATATATTTATACTTTTTCTGTCTCACAAAAATTGTCTCTTGTTAATTTTTTTGTCAATTGTTTAACTTTGAATATACTTTAAAAATCTCTTATCAAGTAGTTTTCAAATATATTTTTATAAAATTTAATTATTTAAAAATTTAATATATATATATAGTCAAAGTTTAAAAAAAATTACTTTCAAAAAATCAATAAGAGATAATCTTAATGGGACAGAGGGAGTATATTATTAGCTGAGTTTTAATAAAAAAACAAATGGAAAAGTTGATATATAAAGTATTAGAATTATGACAATAAATCAATCATTACTTAGATTTTTTGTTACTAAATTGGATAAATTAGTAGTTTATTCAATTATGTTCATATTTAAAAATATATATGTGAAAAATTAAAAATTATGTTAAATTGAATCGAGTCAGGTTAGGGTTGAACTCCCAGCTAAATTTTCAAGTCAGATTTGTGACTAGTAAAACAATAGTTTAAGTTTAATTTGGTTCGATGCCCAATTTTATTAGAATCATATATGTTATAATTACGACTTAATAGCTAAAAGAATAAAAATTCAAATCCCCTAATTTAAAAGAAATTGAATAATAGAATCACGTTAACATGTTTAATCCAATTTAATTAATATAACTTATGCAACTGATTTCAATTAATTAGTCAAAATATTAATAATTAGCATAATTATATATAAATAACAATCTTTTTTTTTATTGTTTTGTACAACAATTATGCAAGTATACAATTGAACACCCCTCCCCCCTCTCTCCCTAACTCCAAAAATTGCACAAGGCTATAGAAAATGAAGTATTCATAGATATAACCATTACATTATAATTGTTAATGTTTATATAAATATAACCTTTAAGAAGCACTTCAAATGTACTTCTCTTTTATTGTGTATATGAATAAATCCCAATGCTCACAAGAACTCTTAAATTTTATGCGTAGTTGCACATTCCATAAACGCAATATTCACCGGGATTGCACCGGTGGTTGCAAGCGCCGCAGTGCCTTTTATCGAAAGCAATCTCGACGCATTCTCCCCGGCAGCAATTTTGGGTGAACTTGCACTTCCTCTTGCACGCGCCGCAGTTGTGGTTGTCCGTGGCCAAAAAGACACATTTGTTGTTGCAGCAAGTGGAGGTGGCGCCGTCTTGGATGTAGCAAACCTCCTCGTCTTTGTGGCAATGGTCGGCGGCTCTAGGGTTTCTAACTCCCTGCTGGAGGAAACGACTTACCCTCTTGAAACCACTAGGCTTTGGTAGTAGGGGCGGTCCGGCCTCTGGGAGCAAAGTAGGGCTCCTTTCCGTGTCGGTGTCATCACCGATGGTTCCCGTTGCTAAAGCGGACATTATCGCTATCGTGAAGATGATTTTGGTAAGTGACATCTTGTTTTTGTGTGTGATTTCAGTCTCGAATTCTTTGATGGTGTTCTTTCTTTCTTTCTTTCTTTCTATTTTTCCTTCTTTTTGTGTGAAGGAAATAGAGAGAAGTTTGAGATATTTGGTGAGGGAAATGGTAGGTATTTAGGCTTTATAAAAGACACAAGGAGGAGTTGACCAATGAAATAAAGCAAGGTGTATGGTCGAATTCTTAAGCTTAATTAACAAATTAGATTTTTAAGAAATGAAGTAAATTAGAAAAAAAAATTGTAGGTTTTATTAGTTCTTAAGCTAATCGGTTTTATTGTTGCATTCATCTCAAGTTTTCATTAATTCACGACTACTCATATTTGTTAAAGTTAATTAAAATAGTTCTAATGTAGTGATAAAATGACTTGTTTTGTTTAATTTCTTTATTGATTCAAGTTCCGAGTTTAAATCTAAACAACTCAATATGACGCTGTAAGAAACAAAAAATATCTGACTTTTTTTTGTCTTTTTTTATGCCTCAACACTAACAAATTAACTCTTAAGTACTAATCCTAAATTCTTAATCATAAACCTTAAAAATACATCCTATACCCTCTACACTAATCATAAACTCTAACTCTAAATCTTAACTTTAAACTCTAAATATAGTTTTTTTAGTGTTGGGACATAAATAGGGCACCAAAAAGGAGCATGCAATAAGTGTGTCAATTTTTTTAACAAACTGACCTAAAGTTAAAATACATATCTCTTAAAATGGTTGAATCTTAATCTGATTGATATAATTGATGTTACAATATATTAAGATGACATATGTTTAAGTGACTTAAACATCCGCTTTCACACAAATATTATTTAACATAACACTCTTCTTTCACATTTGTTGTACCAAATGAGACGATAATGTATATTTTAACATTGAAAAGTTATTACGGTAAGTAATGCTCCACATCAATCAAGTTCACCAACTTGTTAAATTCAATCACGTCAAATTTTGGTAACATAATATATATGTTTTGATTTAAATATTTATATTTACTTAGAATTTTGACCATTTTAGTTAATGAAATTACTTACAAATCAAGATAAAATTACATACAAAGAACCTTAATTTATGGTATCTCAACATTGTCTCGATGCCTATATATATATATATATATATATATATATATATATGTGTTTTTTACAGCACTAAGTATGAACATTTTGTTTGGATGTTTTGAATCTTACAAGTTATTTAATTAGTTGTTTTGTTGTAACATTAAGTTTTAGGCACGTGCTAGTGCAACAATCACATGGTATCCTAGAAAGTCAAAAGGTGCTCTTAATATAGTCTAGCCTGAGGAAATTTAGCCTTGCCCTTTGGCTAAGCAAAGTTAGGGTTTTCCCATTTAAGAATTTTAAGCAATTTTTTATTATAAAAATGACGTGTTTATTAGAGAAACCAATACTTGAGCACAAAGCTTATATAAAATATAAATGTATGTTGGCTAGCAATGAAAAATAATATTTGGTGTTACTTGCTGTTTATTGTGCACAAAGTAATTAAAATTTATATTATAATAAGAAATGTCGAATACGAGAGTGCCAAACGACACGAGAGTGGAAGTAATTCAAAAGTATAATAATTAATTTTATATTAATGATAGTTTTATAATGAAAAAATTTTGATACACAGGCCGTGTAAACTTTAGTTTGCACATGCCTTTTAGTTTTAGGGGTTAGGGTTTTAGTTTAAGGTTTAAAGTTTAAGGGTTTAGATTGTATGATTTAGAATTTAAGGTTAGTGTTTAAAATTTAGTGTATAGTGTTTAAAGTTTAGGGTTTAGTTTTTTAGGGTTAGGTTAGGAATTTAGGATTTGAGTTTTTATAGTGTAAATACACAGACTTGTATAAAATTAATTTTACACAGTCTGTGTATCAAAGTTTTACCCTTTTATAATATTAATATTATCTTATAATATAAAGAATTAATATATAATTATATTTTTCCAATGAAAAATGTCTAGAAAATACTTTTATTATAAATACTATTTTTTGTAAACTTTAACCTAACTAGTGGTGAACATTCGATCG
The DNA here is from genome assembly GCA_019671005.1 of Hibiscus mutabilis. Classification (NCBI taxonomy): domain Eukaryota; kingdom Viridiplantae; phylum Streptophyta; class Magnoliopsida; order Malvales; family Malvaceae; genus Hibiscus; species Hibiscus mutabilis. The sequence goes on along the minus strand of CM033732.1, from coordinate 2,529,643 downwards.
AGTCGAAAAATTTTGAGTTAGTCCAGTTTACGAGTCATATTTTATAACTCAAACTTTATTTGAATTTCTTTCAATTCAAGTCGAGTTTATGAAATTCGAGTTCGAGTCGAATTTTTAAGTTTTTGTACAAATTTAATTGTAAGTATTTCTTCATATTTTTCATATGTGAGACATATATATATATATATATATATATATCATAAAGAATTGAGTGGCTCGACTCAAACTTAAAAAATGTTCTACCAATTACTATAAATTTCGAGTTATTCGAATTTCTATTTTACAACTCAAACTATATTTGAATTTTTTCCGAGTCAAGTCAAATCAAGTTTATGAAATTACGAGTCGTGTTAAGACGAGTTAAATTCACATCGAGTCCAATTTAAAAATTCAAGTTCTTCAAATCGAGTTTTGCTCGCTATTAAAACTAATAATTATGCTTTCGTGCAATTAAACAATTACTCCATGGTAAATGAACACACATAAAATGCTTATCTCCCTTCATTTGATCTCCAAAAATCTATTTCGATGTAATTGAGTCTCGATTTGATGAGATTTGGCGATGACTTTTAGAGTGCGAAAATACACTATAGTATAACTGTATCAAAATATTTATTATTAACCTAGTAATTACACAGTATAATTATAAAAATTCTAATTTTCTATACATGCTATAATTAATCTTAAATATTTATATCATATTTGGTATTATGAATTGTAACTACAAAATTATATAAATTTAGATTTTAAAATTATATAATTACCGTGTTACTTTTCAAAACAAACCTTAATTAACTTTCATCGAATTAAGTCGATTAGCTGAACAAAAATATTTGAAAGCTTACTTACTTGTAGGGTTAAGCAAAGAAATCAAGAAAAAAAAAATCAAACTGTAATATTTACATGACTTATTATTCATATTTTTAAAAATCATGAATATATTTTAAATAGTGAAAATAACGTTTGATCTATTTATGAATATAAATATATAGTCATGTTGTCCAAAAAAAAATCTTACACATTATCAATTAAATATAAAACCTTACAATTTAGGAAAATGAATCAAATAAAATAATAAAATATAGTGGATAATATACTATGTAATATTATATAAATATTTCAATAAACAAAAAGAAATAATATCACCCACGGAGTTGGTCAAAGTGGTAAGCAACTTGGTATCGTTTAAGTATGTCTTAAGTTCGAAACATTGTGTATGCAAAAAATCTCCGCTATAAGATTCACCATTAAAATTAGATGTGTGATGCAAATCATTCGGTTAGTCAGGGCAAAGCCCTAAAACCGGAAGGGCAACAAAAAAATTAATATCATTTAAATTTCATCGTGAATTAAAAATTAGGAATTAATATAAAAAATTGAAAGGTCAGTACGGCCCATTTAATTTTTTGGGGGAATAGAAAGGTCAAGGCCCAAAGATATTCAAAACCGAGCAAACAAATTTCAATAATATGACCACAAAACGGTGCGTTTCTAATGGATCGACAGTCGAAACCGTGAAAGCCAAAATTGATCTCCTTGTTCTCTAAGCTTAGCTTAGCTCTGGTGACTGGTGAGAGATAGCAAGCTTTTCAATGGAGTTCAGACGTCGAAACTACGTCGCAGAAGCACGGTCTCACGCTCTTCCTCGGTCACGCGCCGGTATCCACCCTCTCTCTTCCCCTTCTCATCAGCCTATCCTCCGCCAGGTTCAAACTCTCTCTTTTTTTGTCGTTTCGGTTTTTTTTTATTGTATTTCGCTTTTTTATTATTAAAATCTCTAGCTCTCTCTTGTTTGATTATATTTTATTTAGGTTGATGATAACGCGGAAAATAGAAACAACGAAGAGTTCTTTAATCCTCTAAGAGCACCTGATTTTAATGCATCGCTTGAAATCGTCGGTGAAAAAGATTTTGAGAGCAGTTCTAATGGACTCGATGATTCTGTCCAAGTTCAAACGAAGGAGTGGACCTCGTTTAAGAGACTCTTAATGCAGAGATTTCCCGTTTCCAAAATGATTTCAGTTTCATCAGTAAGAACAACGATTTTATTTACGAATTTATAGTTTTAAATTGATGCTGAAAAAGTAGGTTTAGTTATGGCTGCATTATGTTAAAATTTGGAATTTTGTATATTTGCTACGTGTAGATTTATTTAACGATGTCAGCTTAAAGATTTGATCAATTGGTATGCTATGTTGGAATTTAAAAATCGGCAGAAGCGAGTTTATACGTTTGTCACTTGTCTTTTAAACAGTTATATTAGTGTCAACTGTCAAGCATTTAATCTGCTTGTGGATTTTTTTAACTCCAAAATCGCTTCTGGAGTTAAACTTCGTAGCTAGTATATAAGATCAAATGGTCCTAATTCAGTATTGCAATTCTTGTTTATAGTTAAACTGACATGTGGTAAGAATACGATATCGTCTGCGGAGCTTTTAGACTCCACTGCCTGTGAGGGGAATATATGTTGGCTTTGGTACGAGTTTTGTAGACAACATTTAGTGTTTTTGGATAAGTTTCTTTTTCATGCGTGCCTTGTTATTAGATTTTTGAAACTTAGAACTCTTTTATATATATTTGTTGGTACTGACATTGAGACATTGTTCTTCTTACAGATGTCCAATATGATAGTGAGAAGTGGAAAAGGTATAAATGTTTCTGTTCCTTTCAATTTGTTTTTGTTATTACTTATTAGTTTAGTTGTGTCCCTGTAGGCTTTAGTAGTCAGCTTGGTGCTGTAAGTTTTTATTTTCCATTTACTTGAACAGTGTTCTGATTGTAGCTATGTATGAGACTAATTTGTAGCACATGAGAAATCTTCAAGTAGCACGCATCTGGAAGAACTGGATGATCCACGAAAATCTTCAGAAGAGAGTACCAAGGTTATCACACGACAGGAATATGTGTCACGATTGCATGAACTGAAAGATGAAATAAATCGCGCTTGGCACAGTGAAGATCGCGTAGAATCTTTGAAGTTATCTATAAAGGTGAATTTCTCTCTAATATTAACTTTTGAGCTCCATCTAATAGTTAATAAAATAAAGATGTAGAAAGGACCGGATATCTGCATGATTGGCTCTGTTTTTATCTGTAACCTTTAGCTCATACAATTAGTTATATTGATGTTTCATCATATGAGAATCTTAAATTCCGAATATAATTAACTTATTGAAACCGAGCTGGAACACTTTCATGTAGCTGGCGAGGGGATTCAATTACTCTTGTCCATTTATATGAAGTAGTTACACGTTGTTGTGTACTTTTTTTTATGATGTTGAGATCTTGGTAACTAATATCAGTCTGATGTGAAAATTGAGGTCGGTGTATAGATTCTTTTATAATGCTTTTATATGGACATGGAACTGTGTTTTTAAAATTTTCAGTTTGCAAGGTTTCTAATGGACACATCAGTTCTAAATTTTTATCCAACATTGTTTGTCCTTGTTACGGATATATTATACATGCTTGGAGACATGGTATGGGAACGCATTACGCAGAAAGCTGAATTTGCTGAAGATGGAGCCAAATTTTGCTCCTTAAGAGGTTTGTATACCATTAATTTGTTTGAACATTCTTGAAGTCTTTCTCAGTTGCTTTTCCTTGTCCACTTCACCAAGAATCAATAAGGTGGTGTTTTTATTTCTTAATATAATTAAATCAGAGAAGAAGGCAGTGTAGATATGTCTTTTGGTGCTTTCAGTCTTACTTTCAGTTCATCTGTTTGGTTGACCTTCTGGTTTTAAACCTAAATTATTGCAACTGGATTGATTTTACTGAAACTTTTGCTTGATTTATAACAGAGAATTTTGCAGCAAGTGATGTTCCTACGGATGCCAAGGAAACTTGCTATAACTGGTTTTGCAAGGTTTGAATCATTCGAGAACTTCTTCCACGCATGTGAGGAGCGTTTCATATTCTGTTTTCTCTTTTTTTGGTTCAATGTTTCTTAGTTATGCCGTTGATGCAACATCATACTTTTCATAGTTGCTTAGTTTTATTTGCTTGCTGTTGCTATTTTTTATTTAATTTTATCGTTTTCCTTTTCTTTTGTACTGTAATTGCAATACTAAGTTATCTCTACTTCTTTATCTCTTTCTTTCTTGTAAACATGGTTTTTTAGCACATGGCACTTTGGTATTGTATTTCAGTTATTTGGAACTGGCTATCTTCCCTTGTTGGCACTTTCTGATTTAACAACCTGCAGAGTCTCTTCAGCGCCTGGTCATGATGACAAGGGGGTTAGCAGATCCTTTAGCATCTGCCTATTGTCGCCTGTATGTTGCCCATCGTGCGCAGAAGTTTCCCTCGTGCGATACAGGTGGTTTTGTATATTTATTTACACAACCATATGCCAATGTTGATAAATCATCCCTTCGTGCATGCATATTTGATGTATTGATTCTAAAGTTACCAACTTCAGCTAATCAGACCTAGTAAATAGTGTGGACATACTTTGGCTCAATCTGATTTTGCTTTGCTAATTCTAGTTTCTATTGATTTGTTGGCATGACTTGTTTGATGCTGTTGTTGCAGGATATCTAATTACTTGTGTTAATGACATCAAACTCATATTTACACGGATATCATCAACAAAGGAAACTGCACATGGAAGTTTTTCTGACAGTACGAGCTCACTTGTCAGTCTGATGGAACCATCTGTCGAGTTTATTATGAAAAGCATATTAAATGATGCATCTCCGGTCAGTAATGAGCTTATTACTTTCCAAAAGCACCTGCATATTTAGGTTCTAATTTCATTTTCATCAATAACATTTCTGCAACAAATTCAGTGTTGTCAGTTATTTTTGCATCCTATAGAAGCATTTCTGAATCAGTAAAGGTCAAAACTTAAGCAGAACATTGGATTACTGATTTTGGGTGTATGGAACTTGTCTAGGAATTCTTTGATAACCTCAATGTTGCCATTACTTTGAGACAGTGTTCATCTGGTCTGAATTATTGCTATTCCATGATTAATTATTGTATGGAACATTGAATTACTGATTTTGGATGTATGGAACTTGTCTAGGAATTCTTTGATAACTGCATTGTTGCCATTACTTTGAGATAATGTTCATCTAGTTTGAGATATTGTATTCCATGATTATTTTTTCTTTGTAATACACCGAGTTGATAATGTTTCCATTGTCTTTTGAAAGAGGTGCATGGACAAAGTACTTGTTGAGCTTGGACTAGGGAGAAGTCAGCAGGAATTGTTTCGTGGTTCGCCATGTGTCTCAATTGTTCTTCATCATTTACTAAAGGAACTTGCTGCTGACATTGTTTGCTTTCATGCTGTGGATATCCTTCATCTTATTAAGTGCAGCAATGATAACTCCTACGATCAGGTAATTTTCATTTGTTGAAGAGAACTGTGCAATGAGCCCTTGCATTTGTATAAGAGCAAACAGATCTCTTTGTTGCCAGATTGTCCACTTTGCTCTTTCATTTTTTTGTGTTTTTGTGTTTTTATTTTATTTTTGTTTAGACATGAACATGTTGGATGCTTATTGATATTCTTTTTCTTGAGGCAGTATTTGAATTACAGGTTGGTTGGACTGAGGCTCTCTGAACGGATATCTCAAATTGCCACTGCTGATGCTGTTGTCAATGAAGTTATTCACGTACTGTTTTCTGTTTACTTGGACAAAGCTTGAATTTCTTTCACCTTTTATTTTACCATTCTTGTATCTTTCTCTGTTTCATAAGATGTCTTAAGTTTTCTATTGTAGTTTTTTTCTCTCAAGTTTTGGTACTGATATGTTTGTTTTCTTGGTGTATTTATGTTTTACCATAATTGCAACGTAGGGTGGTTTCTGAATATGGGCTCTATGAGTACCTGAAGGTTGTAGATGCTTATCTCGATATTGTTCTTCAAAATCAGATGGTGAGTGTGGAGGTGCTCTTCGGTGTGTCCCCAGTTGGGATTCTCTCTTTGTTGCACTAATGAAGAAAGTAAGAAGAGTTTTATGCCAAAAAGTTGCACAGTTATTAAAAAATCAATGATAATATTCCAATGCTATAGTTCCTAGAAAATGTGAATCTTCTGTTCTTCGCTTTTCTATTGCATCATGAATGGGCATGTGAGTTACATGCAGAAAAAAGTTCCAGCTCTGGAAAGAAAATTGAAAGGGAAGCATACTTTCGAATATCATTTTTCATGATATAAGGAAATCTTCATTTGTAGCAGAACCATAGTAAAAGTTGTTCATATAAGTCGTTTGTTACTTGACTTGTATTTTATGTGCTAGCTCATATGTTCCTTTCCCTGTTTTGAGCAGTTTCATTTTTGGCATTCATTTGCTGTAATATATCCAATCCTTCCGAATCCATTGGTTATGCAGGATGGCCATCTAAAGACTATTTTGGAATGGGTCTCAAAGTTGGCATCGGATAAAGTGTTAGCTGAAGATGAACTAGCGAGTTTGCAATCCATCTTGGTGAAGCTTCTTTCTCATTTTAAGGACTTGGAACATGTGTTTTCTTTGGTAATCTTCTAAACTATCTTCTAGATGGAATGTTCTTTAATCTCGGTTCATTCCCTCCTCCTTCCCTCTATCAGCTTTTCCTTACTATTTTTGATGGAATTGCCCTACAGATGCGCTAAGAATACTTAGAAACACTTTAGTTGTTTTACGTTTCTGCATAGTGGTGTAGTTTGGGCAATTACCCAACTATGTTATCACATCACTAATGAGCAGGGGACTACAATTTGTTGTTTTGTAGAATCATTTTCTTCAGATCTTAGATATGATGCATGGGAGCTCTCGTAGCATTGTCAATATGCATATACTTGATACGGCTACAAGGTAACTTTTTTTTGCTTTACAGTCCTAGTGCATGCAGTTAAGGCCTTGCCTTTTTTTTTTTTTTTTCAGGTTCTGTTTACTGCTGTCACGGACTACTTTGCTTGCCCTGATGCCATCATAATCTGTGCATATCTGTTGCTGCGTGAGACTCATAGACTTGTTTTTATCTACTATATCATAGTGAAAACCAAAGACTCGCTTCAATATTCTCGACACAATAGCTCTATTGGATGTTAAAATTAGCATCAGCACTCAGGAAACATGGTTAGGTTATATATCCTTAGGAATTTTTTTTCACATGAGCAACTTGAGGTTTCTATTTTGCCAGAATGCACACCAAATATTTTGTAGGTATTGACAACAATTATTTCTCTGATACAACAGTCAAAACAGTGCAGCGGCATGAAATTCTAGAAATCTGGTTGCTAAGGCTGGAATTCATTTGCTTTGTGACAATTAGGTAGCTGTGTATACCTAGGATTAGCTGTGACCTGCTGGCTACATTAGTTCAGGGTTGAAACAAGTTTGTAAGCATGTGAATTATATAAAACCTTTGAAATTCCATGATAGGGATGGTAGTAGTTTTCAACAACTACACAAGAATTTGAATCCTAATTGATCACTACTATTGTGGATATCTGTTAATCTTTTCTAGTTTGTGCTGCATTCTTTTCCTTGTTTGTTCTTGAAGGGTATTTGTATTATGCGTTTTTGAAGCACATCCAGCTTGAGTTTTATCTTATGCTTGTGTTATTGAGCAGGAATGGTTATGTACATGATCCAACATCCATACAGTTACTTTTTGAAATATCACAGGTTTCACATAGTGATACTGATGTTGTAAACATGGAAAATGATGATAACCAACAGCAAGCACAGCTGATTTCTCGTTTTGTCAGAATGGTCATTTTTTAATCTGTTATGTTCCTGTAGGTTGTGGTTACTTTTTACTATCAATGTGATTTGTTGACATTGCCATTGCTCTACGTTTAGGTAGACCATGGAGTGGAGTATGAACGGCATTTAGCATTTCTTGTGGAATGTCATGGCGCCTGTGGCCGTGTTATTGAACTTAAGGTATACATCTATCTTTCTCTTTTTGATTTAATTTTGTTTTCCATTACTGCATTTGAGCAACATTATGGGTATATATACAAGTATAAAGGTCCTATAATATGTAAAGTTATCTCCTACATTAATTACGCAATATCATATACAATATATATTGACCCTAATATTTAGCCTATAATTCTGCAACAGTAATAAATCTGTTTGATTCAACAAAACTTATCAGGAGAATACGGCATTTATTGAGAAACAATTGATAAAAGCAACCGTCAGCTATTTTTAAACTCAGGCAACAACTTAATGGAAGAATATTAAAGAATGATAATTGCACAGTTACAGTTCATGTGTTTGTTAAATGTATTATTCCATTAGTAAAACATATTTGTACTGATTTCCAGAAGCTTATGTTGCCATTTTTGTTTTCTACTAATTTTTGCAGGAAATTCTTGTTCATTCTAGCAATTGTTTAGCTACAAAAGCTCTCAAAGATGGGAAGAACCATATTGGTTTTGTAAAGTCTTGCATATCATTTAGTGAAGTCACAATTCCTTCTATTGCGGGTCACATTAAGCAATTAAATCTGTATCTTGAAACTGCAGAGGTATTGTTCCCTTGAACTAATAAAGTATGTGATATTGCATCCTAACTACGAATTTGACCTTTTTCCTATGCCTATATATTATTAGGTTGCACTGTTAGGTGGCTTAGTTTCTCATTCTGATGAACTGATAGATTCAGCAATCAACTGTTTATAGAGTTCTGATTGGATGGAAGGTGATTGTTTAGCATTCTTTTGAACTGTCTTGCTGATTTGTGCCTTATCTCTTTTTCTGTACATAAAACTGAAAACTAAAATCCAATCACACCCTTTCTTTTGTCTGAGAGAAACGAAAGTAGTGAAGTAGTTGGAGGATCAGGATGCCCTGAAACACCAAAAACAGCCTCGTGAGCTGTGTTAGCAAACCAATATGCAGACTGATTACTTCTTTCTGAAAATGTGACCACCCATCTTTCCTTTATCAACTCACAACAGCCCTTCACTAGAGTATGAAAAGGTGTGAATCTGTCGCTATAATTAAGAAACTGCACTGCCACCGAAGCATCAATTTCAACAAAATAATTGTAGAATCCCTTTATCTTTTGCAATTTGCATTCCTCCCTTGAGCACCGCATAGCTCCATCTGCAGGCTATTTGTAGCACCAATGTTAACCATAACCCTGATTATCCACTAACCTTCTGGGTCACAAATCATCTATACGTGTCAGTACAACTATAAGTCTATAACTCCATGGCAATAGTTATCCCTCTTGCAAACTCTTGAGCATAATTTAGTATCCAAGATGTGAGTGCCTTCCATCAGAAACCATGTTATTCCTTGCTTTCCAAATCCTAGGAACACAGAGGCATTTTTACCATTCTATAATGCTGAAGGTGAAGAAGGCTTGGTCACAAAACATGATAAGGTCAATCAAGTGTACATGAAATCAATGTGAGCCAAAACATACTATAGAACATCCTAGTTTAAATTATCCTAAACTTTGAGAAAGTTGATTTTAAAATCATTGATCCCCTTGTCCTTTTCTTGTGCATCAATGTATGAACAACCTAAAGCATGACCAAAAAAATTATCTGTAGTGTTCCTACCAGCCAAGTATCTATTCTGAAAATACCCAACTATCCTTTTAAGAATATGTCTCATCCAATTAAAAATCACATTTGAAAGAATTTTGGAAAGAATTTTATTAGAAGTATTTAATAGCGTGATAGGAGGGGAAATTGGCTAGAGTACTTGGGTTCATGCCTTTTGGAATAAGAGTAATATGAGCTTTCTGGAATTCTTCTGGAATCGGTCCTACCTGGAGAGTCTGTTGAACAAAGTTAAGTAGTGTAAAACCCACAATTATCGATTTCCTTTTATAAAACAAATGTTGAATTCCATCTGGAGTGCCAGTTTTCTTTAAAACATCTTTTTGTAAGTTAGAATACTGTTACTAGTCTTTTCACTTTGATGTTGAAATTGTTTAAAGGTTAATGTAATTCATTTATAATGGATGCGCCATTTTATTCCCCTTTCTATGACTGACTGGTTATGCTGTCTTAAGGCTGTCCGTGGGAGCATGTCGCTTGAAGCTTGTAACTGCGTAGCAGCGTGTTTCAAGGTAGGTTCCTCTCCTCTTTTTATGGAGCTCATCTGGACTTCTCAACATTGAACTCAGAAATCTAATACAATTGCTATATTGCCTTCATTGGTTTGCTACATACGTAGCATACATTCTTTATCATATATTCGTCCTGTAACGCTACTTCGTGTTTTCTTGTGTCCGTGCAGATAAATGAACAAGTATTACACGTCTGCTCAAAACTGCTAGAAACTGCCAAATCGTGTTTGAATGCCAAGGACAAGTATCTTACTTCCACCATTGGTTTTCTGGACAAGAACTGGCATGCTGCTACCGTCCCAGCATCTATTGCCATCTGATGCACATGATGAAATGTCTTCAACACCTGTTGTTGATCCGATCGATCTCATTTTCTATAAACCATTCATGTCCTGCATACATTTGGATATAAACACAAAGGTATGATCCTCTAAATATACAGAAAATAACTTAGAAAAAAATTAATTATACTTGTATTGGACATTCATCATCGAGTCCGAGTAACGTTTTTCAAAACCCGTAAATATTCTTTGCATTCCTTGATTATTAGATTTGGGAACGGTTCTTCGAAAAGAAAAGCTATTTGTATGGTTTATAGACATTTTTTTAGAGGTCAATTGTGTTTTCTGACCGAAGCAATTATTGCTGGAGCATCATGTTTTTCATGAATGGAATTTCAAGTTTAGTTTAATCAATTACATTTCAAAGTTTAATCTTACTTGCAGTGTGTTTTGCCAGCTGAGCTTGGTGAATTTCTGTCTTTTGTTGTTCTAATTAAGAAAGGTCAATACACACTACAGGTCATTAGTAAATGCAACATGAATAGCCTGCCAACATACTATATTAATCCTTTGGGGAAAGGGCATTGGCAAATGCAGCTGAAGTATTCTGCTTGAAAATTTAGTCTTGAAACAAAAATGATGTATCATGGTTTATAGCACCATTCTCGGAAAGGTGTCAACTATGAGAAGCAAGAATGGAAAAGATACCAATTTGAATATGTAATCATCACCTAAAATCCATTTGGAAAAGTTGCATTTCAGGGAGTCGTCTTCTCCAATGAACCTTGCAGAGTGCTACCTAATGGAAATGTGGCAACCATAGTTATCAACTTTTAGCATGCAAAAATCAGACAAAATGCTAAGGCTATAAGCCTATAATGTATTTGCACAATAGATTGAAGAGTAAAAATTCTAGATTCTGGTATCTAAAAAGGGAAAAAAAATGTAATTCTGTTTTTTACAACCAGTAGAAAGCAGTAACAAGTGACAAGTAAAGTCTGAATGGAAGAAAACCCAAAATGCAACAGTGATTAGTAGCACAAGGAATGTAATTTAATCAGAAGCCGAACAAACTCACCATTTGATTTGGCTGTTTCAGTGGCTTTCGGAGTCTTTACACGTGATATTAGAGTCATCAAAGATGGAATGGCGTTAGAACCGAAAACCGGCTCTCCACATAAGCCATTGCAGTAAAACGTGCCGGTGCACCTGGAATATCGAAAACCTCAGCTATTTTCTCTTCTATATCGAACCAGGCAGGTATGTATCACGAACCGACGCTGTTCATCTACAACTAGAGTTTGATCTTTTGGAGAGAAATTTCAAACTCACTTAGTCGTTTGTCTCGAGTACATCAATTAAGGCCGCACAGTTCGCTAGGTTAAAATTTTAGCCCCGTAATATATGTGTGCACCACCATCATCTATTAGTACTTTTTTTTTTTTACCACAGATGGACTATGTTATGCCTTTCATATCAGCACGACAATTAGTCAATGCTTCATCTGAATCAATTAGTTTAGTCCATGACGTTTTAACTCCATATTCCTTCATTTGCTCCAATAATTCTTACTCTAATAATTCGCTCTAAGGCTGTAAATATTCTTTGCATTCCTTGATTATTAGATTTGGGAACAGTTCTTCGAAAAGAAAAGGTATTTATATGGTTTATAGACCATTCATTTATCTTCGATATAACCTATCTCTCTTTGTTTCGACATCGACTATTTCTCGAGGTTCGTGTTAACCAAAATAAATTTACTTTAGATCTACTAATTGGCCAAGTGGCTAAAGATACTCATCTTGTCCTATCGTGTATGAGTTCGAATCTCAACATGAGAATGTAATATTTATACTTAATCAAAAAAGTATTTAATATCAAATTCTAAATAATAAAATATTTTTTAGCATTTCAAAAGTAACATTTATTGGTTTTTTTGAAGTTACAAATATAATAAAAAGGAAACTCTTAATATCTACAACTTCGTTTTCTATTTCAAAGTTCTAGTCATAATCCCCAATTGTTTGGGAAATGGGATTGACTTCATATATCCTTAATTTTTATTTTCATTTTTCATATTAGAATGGAACCACTCTAAAAGAAAAAATGAAGAAAATATTAATTTGAACCAACAAATTTTCCAATCAACTTATGGTGATTAATAATTTTTTTTTGTTTTTATCATAAATACTTCAAATTGAATGACAACTTTGAGAAAAATGGAGCAATTGTTTATATATATATATATATATATATATTTCACAAATAGCCTAAGGAATTTGGCAAAGCTATGGTCTTAGGAATGTAAATTACAACCGTGGGCTTAGGTTTGATAGTTGAATTTTGGTTATTTAATTCTGCCACAATTTGGGAGGAGAATTGCACGCGTCTTCTTTGTTTCCTATCTATGTAGGCTTAGGTTCTTAATTGAATTTGGTAATTTAATTTGCCTCAATTTGGGATTGGGAGATGAATTGCACTTTTTTACCCTTTTTTTCATATTAGAATGTCCAAAACTCGGTGAAACTCAACTTAATTAATATTTTTTATTTTATCGGTTTCGGTTAAATTGATTATTATGACCGAATTAGGCAGTGTTTGGTTTATAATCGATTAATAGATATGGTTAATTGATTTTAATAAAATAACGCTACTTATAAAGCTACAATTTTACATATTTATAATAAGGGTAATTATACTATGTACTTACGTCGGAAATTTTTAGTTTTCACGAGCGCTTTAGATTTAGAGTTTAAGAATTTAATTTAGAGTTTAGGATTTAGGCGTTTAGGAGTTGTGGTTAGAATTTAAGTTTTATAGGTTAAAACTTAAATCACAAACGTATTATCTTAAAACTTAAACCTTAACCTCTAAACCCTAAATTCTAATCATAACCATTAAATTCTAACCACAACTCTTAAATTCTAAACCCCTAAATCTAAATCCCTAAACCCTAAAATAAATCTTTAAACCCTAAATTTAAGGTATTTGTGAAAACTAAAAATTTATACCGTCAGTATATGAAATATTTTCTCTTATAATAATCTCATAAGATTAAAATAATTTAAATTTATATTATATATAATATTTGTCTAATGTTTTTAATAGTCATTTTAAAATTTTCGCATCACCGTCATGGTTGTGCTTGAATCCAAACACATTTTTTCGTTAGTTTTAATCTCTTTAGTTTTTCTATAAGAAATTAGGGTAAACTACACCAAATACCATCAAACTTTTAGGCGCGTATTGATTACGCCACTAAACTAAAAATCGATATTATTTTACCATTAAACTTCAATTAGGCTTCAATTATACCATTGGACCGCTAAAATCACTCCACGTCATCGCAAAGCAGACCGTTAAGATCATTTCACGTCATCAATTTTAAGGGTCTAGTGTTATAATTGAAGTCTAAACTAAAATTCAGTGCTAAAATAATATCAATTACTAAAGTTCAGTAGTATTTTCGATACATATATTAAAGTTCAGTGGCATTCCGTGAAGTTTACCCAAAAAATTATTTTGGGAGTCAAAGGAAAACATTGTACTATATATCCAGTTTCATCATCAAATTAAGATTAATAGTTGAATCCATTTTATTAATCAATTTGATTAAGATTAGTATTTTTTTTGTTTTTTTTTCTTTCTTTTAAGCAAGGGTTTATCTTAATTACCCAAAATTCCAACCTAACATTTTCCCCCTAATAATAATAGTAATAATTTATTTTCTTAAAGTCAGCTATCTCTCTTCTTTAATTAAACATCTAATTCAATAACCATAAGTTTTCCACATTATAAATTGGTCGGCACAAAGATTGCCCCGCTGAGTTTGATTGATTTTAATCAAAACAACATAAACATGATGTGGCTTGGTGAACTAGTCAAAGTAATATTGTAACATGATCCCCCATAATGATTTTTAGTATTAGAATAATTTTTCAAGTACTTATTCCATCACATTTATCATAAATTATTTATTTTATTTTATTAAATATTGGATTAACAAATATTGTGAATTATTTTAATCTGAATATTTCTTTTCATAATGCATCTTCAGATTTTGACTGGATTTATTTATATTTTAATAATTTTAAAAAATATCTTTCTTATTGATTCGATCGATTCAACATACGATTTTATTCTCAAAATTTTTATCTTTTTGTTTAACTACTGATATCTGCCTTATTAATCGACTAATTTAGATCAGGTTTTGCAGAGGCCCAATATGAGAGCAACTCTCCCAATCTGATTTTTTCATTCACAACATCAGAATTCGAATCTCTGACATTGTTTAAGGGCTCAACGTTCCATCCCACTAGGCCAACTGGTTGCTGATGTTTCTAAAATCTTCAGATACAAATTAATGTTTGTATATATGAGTAAAAAAATAAGTCATTTTCAAATATATCTTCCATGGAGCCATGCATAGCAAGAAAGAAGCAAGGAAAATATTGGGTTGCAAACGTCAGTTGAAATTGGACTTTGGCTATAATTTCCCATTGTTTTTCAACTCATTTATCATTATCTACTATAAATTAATCACTTTCGTGTACCAATTAGCAAAGACATCTCATTTCATTTTTATTTTCAATTATATTTTGTTGTGTTTATTTTTCTCTCTTTTCATATGTATATATGGCATATTTATAGTATATAAAAAAGAACAATTTTAAATTAGATATATTTATGTCGTGTTCTAAATTATATCGTATTTATATTGCATAGTTTTTGAATTATTTGTACATTGCATATTATATAATATGCAATGTCCGGTATTATCAAATCTATAAAATATTTATCTTATTTGTTGGGTGCAATGACAAGACACATTGTTCTCCCAAAGAAAGAACCCGGACTCGAACCTTGAAGATGACATTGTTGGAAAGAAGAGCTACGAATTCCGAGCATGAGCCATTAAATGGACATGTATTATACCAAAAAAATCTATAAAATAATTTCTTTCTACTCAAATGATTTATATAATGCTATAAATATAATATTTATTAAAAAGATTATGGTAATGCTATTTTGTTTTTATTCTAATTAGTCATAAGATTGAATCCATTTTTCTACGTACATTGAATCAATCTACTTATTGTTCAAAATGATAATAATAACAACTAATGAGGCCTAGGGTTGATGAGGTTAAATCTTTGGAAACTTTATGATTCCGAATTTGAGTTTTACCTTGTATAGATTAAGTGTCAGTTTTTAATTGTGGGATAAACTACACCTAAAGTCACTTAATTGTTCAATTTTCTTCTAAAAGTTACAAATAGGCCATTCAATTAAAATATTCTTACAAACATGTCAATCTGTCGTTAGAATAGAATCATACGTCTAATGTGGCTTGATATGATAACATTTTTAGTCCCAAAACTTAAACATTCCATTATTTGTGTCCTAATTTGAAACAATTTAATGTTGTTAACCTTTTTTTAAAAAATCTATCAATTTAGTCTTTTTTTATAATAGTGTCAAAGCAAGCAAAGCTCAATAGATCAAAGCAATCGTTGGATAATTGTATTCAGTCATAATACACCAAAAGTTTTTGTTAAATTAATATTATACCAGGAAAGTAGCATAAAAATGATATAACATTTTTAGGAGAAGAACAAGACTAAAATGATAAAAAAATTTAAAGGATTAAATTTATTGAACTGTTTTGACTTAGGACCAAATTAATGCACTATATTAGATTTAAGGACTAAAATATTATTATATAAAGTCACATAATTATTCTCGTCTAATATTTAATGACCAATGACCTATTTATAACAATATTTTAATTGAATAACTTGTTTGTAACTTTTAAAAATGATATATTTATTACCAAACTCATAATTAAATGACTTGTAGTGTAACCCTTATTATGTTCCTTTGTACATTGCACTGAAACTATTATTATTAAAGAAGTCAACCTAATTTTCAAAAAGAAAAATAGTAATAACATTTTCGTTCTCAAGGTTACTTTTATATTTTTTTATTAAATAGAGGGTCTTACATTCTTATACCAGGATTCGAACACATATAAGATGAGATAATATGAGCATCCTTAGCCATTAGGCCAATTAGTGAATCTGTACTTTTATATTTTTTTAACATACAAGTTACAACGCTTAAATTATTTATAATCTTTCCAAGTTTTAAGTTAAGACATATGTTTAAGCGCAATCAAACTCATAATCACTTGAATCTTGTAATAACATCGATACTAACTGAACTGATGCTCAATCGACTAGTTCTATATTTTTACATTATAAGTAAATCGGGTCAAAATAATATATATTATGCTTAGATGACAATATAGTTGGAAGATAAAGAGTACATTAAGGGGAAGATAAGCTACATAGTGAAGGACAAAAGAGATTAGGTATGACTAAATTATGGTCAATTTAGGGCATGGACATGTGATGACTTTTGGGCATGGGAATTAGGTTTAATCCCAATGCATTGATTTTCTTTTAATTAGTCTTTCCAAGTTGAACTAGCTGTTAATAATCACTTTCAATTAAGTTCATTTTAACAGCTAATCCCTAATAAGTTGCTAAGAGGTATAGATGGTGAACGGACAAGAGTAGTGGTTTCAAGCTGTTTTTGATTTAGATTTTTTTTTATATAAATGGGTATTTTATTTAAAAGTTACAATTTAGTCATTCAATTAAAATTTTGTTCCAAACAAGTCACTTTATCGTTAAAATTGGAACACTACTTGGTATAATAACAATTTTAGTCTCTAAAGATTATACATTACTTTTTGTCAACAATTTTTTATAAATGAAAAAAATCATATAAATAATTTAATAAATTTGACCCTTCAAATTTAAAAATCCTGACACTGCACCCTCTTGACACTCACTCCGACCAATAGTCACGTTTTTTTCTATTGTCTATCAGCTCGATAATTGATATATGAGATATCTCGATAGACATAGTTATTTTACTGGTGGATAGCTAACAAACTAGTAGAACAGACTCGTTATGACTCTAACGTCGCTGGTTAATATATATATATATATTAAAATCACTAATAAAAATTATAAAAGCTTTTAGATTTCAATGAAGTGGATTTAATCCATGTATTTTAAACTAAAATTTAAATAAATTAATAAACAAGTCATATTCTTGTGGACTACATCGCTTGTAAAATTAAAATGTTGCACTAGTATCAGCCTTTATCAACCGTGCCGACACCTTATTAGTTATGTTAATATAAATAGATTCTTCTTAATATATGTAAATGTCACATCAGTGGTAATAAAACATTAGTATTTGCTAATTTTCGGCTCTGCCCTAAGTTTGTATGGAAATGTCCAGAAACATGCATCGAAACAAAAAGTAAAGCTCAAAAAGTCTATTTTCATGACAAAGCTAGGTATTATTTTGTCCTTTAGTCTAAACTTGCACGCACCTTCATTTTTTTTACTTAAAAAATTAATTTTTATAACCATTACTAAACACTTAAAACTATTAATATATTCATTGCTAACAGACGTGAGAAAATATCATTTTTAATAAGTTTATTACAAGTTGATTATTGGGTGGAAAGTAAAACAAAATTAGGTAAGAAAACGAGAACAAAGATGAACTCTAATGCTATGAGGAAATGAAGAGGGGGATTATTATATAAATTAGTATTTGAAGTCTAAGTTTCGTCTCACATGTTGTTAACTTCTCTTAGACAACACAGGGAAAATGGTTTCTTAATTTGTCGTGTGTACGCATATATATATATAGTGACAGATCCAAAAATCTTTTTGAGGGTGGGCAAAAATTATAAAATTTAAGGACTAATTTATAAAAATTAAGAAAATTGAAGCTAAATGTGTGAACTTTAAAAAGTTTAGGGTGGGTCTGTGCCCACCCAATCATATATGTGACTCTGCCACTATATATATATATAGAGAGAGAGTATCTGTTTACACAGTGCAATAATTTTTAAGTTTTACACGTTTTTTGGATTGTTAGATGAGTGAAACAGATGACTAAGATTAACTATATATATATGAGTCAGAATCTATTAACGTAATGTAAAACTTAATATTTATATGGGAAAAAAGTAGATTATCTTCAATTTAAAAATTTAATCTCAAGTATTAAGTTTGATTAATCTAACAATCTAAACAATGTGTAAAACTTTTAAATTTTAAATTACGTGTATATATATATATGAGTCAAAATTTGTTAACGTAATGTAAAACTTAATATTTTTATGGGAAAAAAGTAGATTATTTTTAATTTAAAAAATTTAATTTCAAATATTAAATTCGATTAATCTAACAATCTAAACAATGTGTAAAACTTTTAAATTTTAAATTGCGTAAATAATTTAACTCTCTATCTACATTAAACACGCATTTACTTGATATTGAAACATTTTAGACAAAGCAAAGCAAAGCAAAGAAAAAGGTGTGAAGGTCATGAATTATGAAGAATAAAAATATCAAATAATAAATGTGAGTATGAGACCACCAGAAGTAGCCCCGTAGAAAACACATTTTCTTTATTTTCTACTTTAATATCAATACTATTAATTTATGAAAAACCCACAAACTAATTATATGCACTAACAAAGTTAGGTAAGTGATTGAGTGTTATTGACACCCATTAAAAAAAACTTTTATATAAAAATTATAATAAAAATATTAAATTCGACATTATCTTTTTAAAATTTTGACATTATAATTTAAATATATAACATATCTTCGTAAAATATATGGTTACTATGTTGAAATTCGAACTTCAAACTTAATATTATTTATATTGTTATTCTTGCTTCATTGATAATTAGACTTGTTTATGAGATAGACGGAGTCGAAAATCTGTATTATTATTTGTATTTTTGCTAATATTATTAATTTTAATAACTAAAATTAAATAATAATGTTTATATTAATGAATGGTAATTCAAATTGAATTGGTTTTTGTTATACAAAACTTATAAAGACTTGGTGTCACAAATAGTCCAACTTATGAACAGATTATCAATAATTAATATTATAAAACAAAAGAAAAATATAAATTATTAGTCATGTTGGGGATAATTTTTATGTTTGATTAATTTAGCTATATTGTGGACCTAACTTTATAGACGAGAGATAAAGAATGAATAAATGAAAGCCTGGAAATTTTAGTTTCGTGTAGGACTAGAATTTCATAAAAATTTAATCTCTCATTTTCAACAAAAAATAAAATAAAATAAAATAAAATAAACCATCAGAATTCGTGAAAATTCATGACTTTAATGTGATCAATTCCAACACTCAAATAACAATGTCTTTTTTTACTGAACAATTACAATTTATACATCCGAGAACTACAAATACAAAGACAATTAAAATCAACATCCTAACAAGGCATATGATGGGAACTAGGTCTTTACATAACCAAGAGTAACCATTGTAACACATGGATTGAAAACGAAGCCAACATAGACCCGGACCTGAACCAGAATAATATGGACATGAACTCACACAAAAAAGTAGGATGAGAACTCACACAAAAATTTACGCATAATAGGACTCGAATTTGGGACACTAAGGGTATTAAGGTCTTAAACTTACGATTAAGCCAAGACCTCGTCGACTAAATAAAATGACTTTTTTATAAATAATGTTTTTATAAGATTTTATATTTGATGCACTTACAATGTATCAGTTTGGTAAAAAGATTTCTTAGGGTTGTCTCAATTTTGAAATTGAACAAATTGATCCCTCTAAAAAGAACTGTAATTTAGTCCCTATCAAATTCGAAAGTGGACTGTTAAGAACAATTGATCACAACTTTAATGTGGGTGGCTAAATTTACACATTTTGCAAATGTTGAGGATTAAATTTGTTTTTTTCTTTAGAATTATGATAAAATTGAAATAATATATAAACTTTGAAGACTGAATTTGTTATTATATCAGTCAAAACTATTTAAAATTGATAGACATTTTAATGTTGTGGTTAGTTGATCTTGATTGCTCTCTTTCAAAATTGACAAGAATTACATTGTTGACATTCTTTTTAGATGAACAAACTTATTTAATTTCAAAATAAAAAAAATCGATATTTTTTTATCAAACTTATATATTGTTAGTAAAAACAAGGCACAATACGTTAAAATTGTATTATTATTATCATTAATAATTCAATTTAATATTATTCACTAATAATATATAAAATTACTTATTCGTTGAGCTCAATGAATGATCTAATAAAAAAGAAGATAATGTTCATTATAAGTAATTCTGATTCAATTAGTTTTGTATGTACGATGTATGAATATATATTATCTTATAATCACATTAAGACTATTAAAAATAATCATTTGTTAATGCATCGAATATAAATCCGTAAAATAACAAGGAGCGAAAATCTATGGATAAAAGAAGAGAAAGCGGCCGTCTTAGAAACAGATGCAGGCACGATTTGTTTAACGTGGATTGGTCAAACAAAATGCGGGACTCACATCTCATCTAAAGAATCCTGTCCGTCGATATCGTTGACTTTCTTTATTTCCTTTTACCCTCACGTGGAATCAAATGCGGCCAATCACAGCGGTGCCTTTTTAGAACCAGTCAAAGCCAAAACCACTTATGAAACGAAATTGTAATAATGTGATATTTAAAGGAAAAAAATTTGATACAAGGGCAGTATATCTTTTAGTTTTAAGGATTAGAGTTTTAGTTTAGGGTTTAAGAGTTTAAAATTTAATATTAGTGTTTAGAATTTAGGCTTTAGGGTTTAGAGTGTGGGGTTTAGTTTTTTAGGGTTAGGGTTAGGAATTTAAGATTTAAATTTTTATAGTGTAAATACAAATGCTTGTGTAAAATTAATTTTACACAGCCTGTGTATCAAAGTTTTACCCATATTTAAATGTATAAAATTATTATTTTTAATACAAATAAAGTCATATCCTAATATATTACTTTAGACAAATAAGAATTAAAACAATCGTTAATCAATGCATAGAGGCACCAAATACTTTAATGTGGCAAATTCTTTCACTATTTTGAGGTGACATTACAACTATTTTGTTTTTAATTTGTGTATTGGTAAATGATTTTTGTTATTAATAACGAATTGAAATGATCAAAATTTCTTCAATTTTTAAGAAAAATTATATATATATATATATATTTTAGTTTCTACTAGTTCCCATTGTTGGGTCACTTCAGTTATTATTATTATTTTTTGATCAAGTATGCTTTCATAAATGTAGAAAACATACAAAATCGAACATGTGCCTCGTTAAAAACCTCACTAACTCTAAATGGAGGAAAAGAGTACACCACGTCGATATAAAAACTTCAGTTATTATTATTATTATAGTAATAATAATAGTAATTAAATGTTAGTTTATTCACATTAATTTTCTCTCTAAAATATGTTTTTTAAGATTTTGATTATCACTAAAGAGCACGACCATTTGATATAAAATTTAAAATTTGTTTTTGATTACTCATAAGTGATATAATTGTAAATAACTAAAAAATTAAGGAATTTCAGACCAAAATACTTGAAAATGTTATGATAATGTTCCTATACATTATGAATATGAATGTGAAGTATGAATACCAACTCTTTAAATGCATTCATATATAAAGATTCACATTCAAAGGTTTGGTAGCACATCATTAGAAAGTATTCAATATTGATTTACTCTAAGAAGAGTATATGCTAATTTTCTAATCTTATCGGTAGAATTCATAAAAGAAAAAGGAACAATGTTGACACAACATATGTACATAAAAATTGAATTAAATAATTTATGAATAATTCAAGGAATTATAAAACATATTAAGGAACAATGGGATATGTATATATAAAACAATTATATTTGATACACTCACATTATATAAATCTACATATTATACACCCAGAAGATATGGCATATCATTAACAAACAGTTAAAAATAAATTAATTTATGATCGATTGAGTATAGCTCGTTGGTACAACTGGAGGACGTGAGATCAAGCATGTTTATGCGCTTAATATCTTTCTATTTATGAGTAGTACATGTATTATACACCGAATGTCAAAAATGGTTTATAATATGCCGTCATCTTTTTTCTTATCGTATGTTATCATCTTATTTTAGCGATAGTGTATAAAATTATACATTATTAATGCATCAAATTTTTCGAGACCTCGAGAATACAACAATGTTAAATCTCACCCAATTGGACAAAATTAATCTCTACTTAAACCATCAAATATTCGATGAAAGTTAATTTCTTATTTCCCATTATTTTTTTGCCCTTTCGGTTCCCAGGGCTTTACCCTGACGAATTTGGACTAATTCGTATCGCTCATCTGGCTTTAGTGGTTAAGTCTTCCAGTGAGAATTTTCTGTATATATAAAGCCTTAAACTCGATATCTGCTTAATGATACCAACCTGCTAATCACTGAGACCAATCTGTTGATCCATTATTTATTTTTAAAGACTATAAATATTTTTTTTTCATTTTCAAAACTTTTTGAAGTCTCTTTAATAAATTTCTCTGAAATAAACAAGGTAGCTAGGCTTGGACATGAAGTTGAGCCAAGTGTCCACTTGACGCACCATCTTACCTCACTCTCTTTCTCTCACATTGAAAATCCATTTTCATGCTTTGAGAAAAAAAAATATGATCCCTACCAGCTCATCACTCCTTTCACATTTGGTCTTAGTCCAAACCCCATTTTTAATGCCTACTCCTTCGCCATCTGCCACCCCTCTCTTCTCATTCACAAACTTAATTAATCCTATATACTCCCTTTATCCCATTTTCAGGTCTCCTTGAATACACACTTTTAATTCTTCTTTAATCCCAAGCAATCCCTTTCTGGTATAGCTTTTTGGAAAAAAAATCTTGTAAAAGTGAAACCCTTTTCCCTGGAGAGAAACAAGCTGTGATAATGGAGCCCGTTGATCAGAAACGAGTAGTCAACGAGATGGACTTCTTCGCCAGCGATCGATCTTCGCGACAACATGTAAAGGCCGACGACGATCATCGTCGTCATGTGAAGATAGAAACTGAACATCCTGGGTTGCTGCAACATCAAGCCGAGGATGTAAATGTAAGGGAATTGTCATATATGCATATATGTAACAAGTTATTTACTTTGAACTTCTTTTTGTTTTGTTTTAGACTGGTTTGAATCTCTTGACAAGTAATAGTACTGCAAGTGAGAAATCATCACAGAATCTGAAAGAGAAACAAAGGGTAAATCAGGTTGGTGTATATATGGAGTATATTTCAATCAAAAAGAGATTTTGGAAGCTAATATTAGACAACTTTTTTGGTGGGTGCAGATAGCAGATGCTCGAGCTGAGTTAGAACGAGTAAACGCAGAGAATCAACGATTGAAACTCACTCTTAACCATGTGAATAATAACTACTGTGCTTTACAGATGCATCTTGTTTCATTGATGCAACAACAACGAAATCGAACAGCTGAGAGTTCTGAAGCTAACAAAACTGAGGTAAAACTGCAGCAGATAACATATATAATTGCATCATAAAGCAATCGTAGTTACTTTTATATTGTATGTGTTCTTTGATCATGTTTGTATTAGATTGATAGGCCAATGGAAGATAAAACACATGGTGAAGGCATTGTGGCAAGGCAATTCATGGATCTGGGTCAAGCAGCAAAGGCTGAAAAGGATGAGATTTCGGAATCTTCGTCCGAGGATCGGTCGGCCGAGTTATCAGGTTCGCCGGGGAACACTATTGTTGAGTCTATGGAGAGAAGAGAAAACAACAGTACTACACCTGAAGGCCTCCCCAAGTTCAATAATACCTCAAAGGATACTGAACAAGCACAACAGACCATGGCCATGATTCGAAAAGCTCGCGTCTCGGTTTGAGCTCGATCTGAAGCACCAATGGTAAGGTTTTTAGGTTGGATTATGCAAGATTTTTGTTTGAATCATTCAAAGCAATCTTGTTGTTTATTCAATTTCGTTTTCGAATATTAGAAGGAAAATCCAGTTTGATAATTACTTGTAACAGTTGATAACATAGCAAAAAGAATTAAACTCCTCGCGTGCAAGAAGACATGGCGGTGAGCACACAATTTTAGTTTTAGGTCGGCACCCGCCTACTTTTGTTGAAGTAGATTTTGAGAAAGTCATTAGCAAAAGTTGTAAAGTTACATTCAAATTTTCAATAACATTTTCAGTTTTGTATTTTCGAATAAATCTATATACAGACAGTGAATCACATGTAATGATATCGACATCGAATTGAAAGTTGTCACTTAGTTAATAACACAAGAATGATTCAAAGCTAATATGTACTTGTTTCAATGGATGCAGATTTCTGATGGTTGCCAATGGAGAAAATATGGGCAGAAGATGGCAAAAGGAAACCCTTGCCCTCGAGCTTACTACCGTTGCACCATGGCTATGGGCTGTCCGGTTCGCAAACAAGTATATATATTTTTCATTCATTGTTCGATTTTTTAGTTTCAGCGATTAGGGTTTAGGGTATATTGAAAACTAATCTATGCATTAAACAGGTGCAAAGGTGTGCGGAGGATAGAACTATCCTTGTCACAACTTATGAAGGAAACCATAACCATCCACTACCTCCGGCTGCAATGGCAATGGTGTCGACAACTTCGGCAGCGGCAGCGACGCTACTATCCGGTTCGATGCCTAGTGCGGATGGGATTATGAACTCGAATCTCGTCCCCAAAGGGATGATGCTTCCCTGTTCACCTAGTTTAGTCACTCTTTCGGCTTCGGCTCCGTTTCCGACTGTCACATTGGACCTCACTCACAACCCTAATCAAAGACCATTGAACCAACTTCACCCTATTTCTCCACATTGGCCTCACAATTTATCAAATTTGCCGCCTCACCTGCTTGGCTATCCAGTTTACAACCAATCAAAACTTTTGGGTTCTTTTCTTAGCTCTCAAGGAAACATTAATGAACATTCCGGCCATTTAGCTCAAAACCAAATGCAGGGACATCCCGTGGCTGCTACGGCTGCCGCCATTGCAGCTGATCCCAACTTCACCGCGGCGCTGGTTGCGGCCATTACTTCCATTATTGGCAATTCTCATAGAGACAATGGTGGTGGTAATAACAATAGCACAACGTCAGGAAACACGGGAGACAACAATACTTGAATTATATTATTAAAGAAAAAAACATTTTGTTTGAAAAATAATGTATTTAATTTGATGTTTGTAACATTTATTTTTCCTTAGAAAGTTGGAGTATATTTTAGTTATCTTTTTTTTTTCTAATTTTAGAACTATGTTATCTTCTAGGGTTTTATGTTTGCATACATGCATGTGTATCTTGGTTCATGAGAAGGCTAACAAGATCTAATGTTTTTTCGTGTTCGTTATATGTGTGATTTCATATACATAGTATTTGGTTTACGAGTTTAATCGTATTAAGTTATAAATTAAATGAATAAGTTTTTTAGTATAAAAGTTTTGTTTATTGCCATCAGATATCTTATTTATTAATGGTAGGGATGGCAATTTTCTTGACCCGACAAGTTTTGATCCGGCTCAATTAGAGTCTTTTTTTTTAAATCATCGGTTGGGATGAATTTATTGTTAAAATTTTAGAGTTAGAATCAAATTTAGGTGAAACTCGTTCCACTATGTATATTTATTAAAAAATATTTTTTCTTATTTTATAAGTATTTTAATATAATATATTTAAGAATTTTATTAAATTTTTCGAGGTGAGTTTTTTTGTTGTTTTTACACTTAGACACCAAACTCTTTGTAGCTGGACAAGGACACATTTGAGCTTTATCGAAAGAAATCACCTATTTGAATTTGCACACTTAAACCGCTCTAGGGATTGCATTTTAAGACGTTTTAGTAGGGACATTTTTCTGGCGCTGGTGTTTTGTTCTTTTTCCTTCATTTGGTGTTACGTCCTCTAACATTACCGTGTTATACACTTTTTCTTTATCGTAGGTTTAAAAAGAATTTTAATGAGGCACGCGATAACATCCAAATTATATAATTTTTATTATTTATAAAAGCATATTTGTCGATAAAAAACTTTTATCTAACCTTAACAAATTTTAGCACTCAGACTTTGGTGGAATAGTTATAAATATTTTTTCAAGGATATATCACAAAACTTTGATGAAAATTTTTGTTATAATATTTCTTTAATAAATAAATTCATATAAATAGACATACTAACCCGATCCTGATCTAACCCCGGTTTTATTATAAATTAACTCGACTCGACATAATAGAAGCATAATTCGATCCCAATCGACCCCCAATATTTTAACAAAAAATTCGACTGAACCCCCCGACCCTGGAAAATTAATAAAAATATTAAATATACTATATAAAAATTATAAAATAAAAAATATTTAATAAATATACCTAGGCGAGGCGAGACTCATTTAAACCTAACCCCAAAAATTTTGACAAAAAATTCGACTCGAACTGCTAAGATTCCCTATAAAAAAATTAACCCCGATCGAGTCTAATCGAAAGTTACCGGAGTCGAGAAAAATTGTCATTCCTATGAATACATACTAATGATAAAATTAGAATTTTTTAAGAAACAATTAATTTTTTAAAAATATTTAAGAAGAAATGGCTTTTTTTTATTTGAGGGTTATGACCCCGGTTCCCACTATGTTACGTCATTGATATCAAAGTTAATAAAGTTTACTTTCACACACAAACATATATGATACGTTCACAAATAAATATTAAAAATTTGTGTTTAAGTTTAAATTATTTAAATTGAGTGTAGTTGTCTGACCGTAAATAAATTCGTTGAGAGAAAATAATGCAAGGTATACCCTCAACTTCTCATACAACTTAAGGGCAGATAAGAAATAGTAGGGGCAAATCCTTGCAAATTGTAGCTAGCAGCTAGCGGGGCGGATCTTAGTGTGACAGTTTGTGTGTACTCAATAAAATTTCAATTTTTCGGAGGTACAATAATAAATTTTGAAATTTTTAAGGATTTTATAAATTTTTCAAAAAAAATTAGAAGACTTAATGAAAATTGGAAGACTTAATGAAAATTTTAAATATTGAGAGTCTAATTAAAATTTTCAAAAAAATTGAAAGACTTAATGAAAATTTGAACAATTTGAGGGAGTTTAATTAAAAATATTCAAAACAAATTAAGAATTAATAAAAATTTCTAATAAATTTGAAGGAATTTAATTAAAATTTCTAAAAAGTTTGAGAGGTGTAATATAAATTTTTTAAAACTTTAGGGGGTAAGGCTCCCGCACAACTGAAGATCCGCCTCTGACAGCTAGGTATTATTATACGGGGACCACATTAGATATTGAGGTATCAAGTCACACTCTTAATATTTTTTAGAATTAAAAATTTTATTGATAAAAGAAGCAAGCAGGGGTGGTACTTTAAGAAGGATCGGTGAAGGCCACCATTCCTCAAAATTTTAAAAATTAAAAAAATTAAGTTATGATAATAATAAAATTATATTTTAATTTTCTAAAAATATATAATTTATAATGCTAGTTCATAAATATAGACATTTTAAAATAATGTTAAGTTCCGCTACCGAAAATAAAGTTAAAAAAGGCAAAGCTCACACCAGACGCCTAACCCTTAAAAGTTAACAATTGGTCATAAACGTTAAGGTAACCTTAAGACTAACGACATATAAGTGTCTGTTGGACACGTATTATGTTAGTATAGTTGTTTTATTGTGTTTAAGTCAGTTTGTAATCGAATGAATTATTGAAGAATTAAAAATAAAGAAAATAGAAGAAAATTTGCTTAGACAGTACAAATCGTTCAACGTACTTATCATTGAGGAGTATATAATATTCTAAGTACAAAAGATAAAAATTCCCAACCTAATTACACACGTCTGGATAGCTTACTAGTGTTAAATTGGATAACACTACCAACCCCGGCTCCTTTTTGTGAAACACTGGTGCAAAAATGTAAAGATTTTGGGAGCAAGTTCAACTGGAATTTCAAGTTTGCCTAACTGAGGCTCATGGACTAGCTCAACAGGGCATTAATAGGGATGTAGGCTTTTGTGGGTAGATAACTGTGATATCATGTTGGAATAAAAAAAATTTGGGTACTCTTTTTTTTTTCATCCGTAATCTAATACCGAATTAAGATATGAGTTTTTAATGAGGCTTAATATTTAAAAAAAAAATTAAAACTACTTTGTTTTTTTAAAAAGTAAGTGAAAAATTATCGCGAACTGTCTTCAATTTGGACAATTTATTAGGCATGGGGTCATAGTTAAGGTTTGAATCATTGTTTTGCAAAATAAAAAAAAAGCAATAATTTTGAAGGGCCCGAAATAAATTATGTTTTAAAAATTATTATTTGTGTATTATCTTGGAGTTGTGTATATGTATTTTTTTAATAATTATTAATATTTAATTTATTAATTAATTAATTCATATCGAGTACTATAAAAATTAATTATAAGGATGATTCTTCCTACTCAATTTACGTCAAAATTATTATATATATTACAAGGTAATATTTGTTTATATTTTTCTTAACCCTTTGATAAAACACACATCTCACAGACAAAATTACTTAAACTCGAGTCTCTTAAAATAAATATTATCTTTTTCATTAAAATTACTCGTCGGGTTCAGATATCCACGAACCTAAAAAAGCTAAACTATATAAAATAATTAATTTAAGAGACTCGTCCCCTCCTTTTTGTATATCACATCTTTTTCATTAAAATTACTCGTCGGGTTCATTAAAATATATTTTTAAATAATTAATTTATCAAACTATATAAAATAATAATAACAACATGCCGATTAAGATGTGATATACAAAAATGCTTTATTCAAGTCGATTTCGATCAATTCGTCCCCTCCTTTTTATCAATAATGATAATAATAATAATAATAATTATAATTATTATTATTATTATTATTATTATTATTATGAAGTTACTCGATCATCCCAAACTAGCCTATAAACTTTCGCACTTTTTCGTAACCGCTCATCATGAAGTCAACGGTTCCAATTAGCTCTCGTCACCAGTATTCCCGTACACTCGCCCGAACTGGATAAACACTCTAAATTTCTTAGTCGATAAGAAAAAGCCAACAAATTTAAAAATGCTATCACAACTAACACGACTCCACGTGTACGGCTACGATCCTCCAAGAAGCCCGCTAATCTAATTCACACTACTGGCTTTAAATTTCTGAAGCTCAGGTCCATAACTTCATTTCTCTGCTCAGTCTGCTCTTCTTCAAATCTGAATGTAAGAACCAATTTTATTTTTTATTTTCGGATTTCTTAGTCTTAGCCTATTATGTAATTTCCCTTTACTCTTCTCTAATCTTTGTTATATGTTTGATTACAATCTTTAAGTGAGTTCTATTTTTTGGTTGGAATTTTGTTTGATGTTTAGGTTTTAGAATCGCAGAAAACTGAAATCGCCTGGAAAAATAAAAGTTATTGAGTGAAGATCTGCTTTTGACTTTGGTTGATCATTGATATTTGCTTTGAGTTGACCTTGTAAAATTTGGAGTTCGGATTGTCCGTTTATGTTTATATTGATTCTTGTAGTTCTTTTCCCTGTTTGGTTGGTGAGATATTAGAGGATTTTTAGTGTTTATTACCTGGGAAAAGTGAAGGCTGGCTAGTTAATTTCGATTGACGCTCATATTGATTTCAATTATTTTCAACTAATTTGTGTAGAGTAACCATTTAATTTTAATTAAGATTCCCTGTATATGGTGCTGTGTTTTCTCAGCACCAAAAGATAAGAGAATTCGATCATAAAATAATGGAATAGTATGACGTCACAAAAATTGAGCATCTATTTACTCTTTGAGGACAGGGTTTTACATGGCAGCGAATAAGTGTTGTAGACTTGGGTGAACTGTAGATAGTTTTTATTTCCATGTAGGCAAAAAGTGGCTTGTGTGCTACCTGTTATGTGAAAATACTACTTCTAGTTGAGTGTGTGTATATATATATATATTGCTTGCGATTTGTAGTTCTAATAATATTTGATGAATCTTTGCTATTGCCTTTCCATTGCAGACTCAAAGTTATCAGAATGGGGAAAATAGTTAGAACTACGGTTATCACTCTTTTTCTTTGTGTTCTGTTTCCTTTTGTCTTTTCCACATCCAATGATAGATTGGTCAGAATTGGACTAAAAAAGAGAAAGCTTGATCGGAGTGATCTGTTAACTGACCGACTTGATTCCAAGGAGGGAGAAGCATTGAGAGGTTCTCTTGGAAAGTATCATCATCATGGAAACTTACAAGATTCAAACGATATCGACATTGTGGCACTAAAGAACTACATGGGTGCTCAGTACTTTGGTGAAATTGGTATCGGCACACCTCCACAGAAATTCACTGTAGTTTTTGACACCGGCAGTTCTAATTTGTGGGTGCCTTCATCTAAGTGTTATTTCTCGGTGAGTTTTATTCTTTGCAGTACTTAAGGGTTGGACTTGTATAAATCTGGAATATTTCTTACGGTTTTCTGGTGTCTGGGTGCAGATAGCTTGCTATTTCCATTCAAAATACAAATCAAGCCATTCGCAAACTTATAAAGCTAATGGTTTGTTGCCGCTTCTTGGTTCATTCTAACATTCCTGAAATCTGTCTTCTTGATTGTGATTTTCTTCATATCATAAACTGATTATTGTCTTTTGATCAACAATTTAAGTTGTTGGATTTAGGTGTTATTATGCTTCTCCTTTTGCATTTTTAAGTGATTTGTTTTTTGTTATATATAAGCATCATCTCCTGCAATGGGAAAACTCATATCTGCTTGTTGTCATGCATAATCAGTTCTATTGCGCTTTAGAAATGGAAAATTTTTCTTACAGGTGACTGGAAGGATATTAATACTAACTGTTGCTTATTGCAGTCAAAGTGAGGATAATGATGCTGATGCCTATATCTTTTCTTTTAAATGACTCCATTTGCAGGTAAACCAGCAGCTATTAAATATGGCACTGGATCCATTTCTGGATTCTTTAGTGAGGACTATGTAACAGTTGGTGATCTTGTAGTTAAATATCAGGTATCTTCACTAAAAATTTTATTATATATGTTTGCGCTGTAATTCACCAGCATGGCTGTTGGTGATGGTCCATATTTAGAAGTAACTTTTTTTTCTTCATTTGCTTAGGAGTTTATTGAGGCAACAAAGGAGCCCAGCTTAACATTTTTGCTTGCCAAATTTGATGGTATACTTGGTCTTGGATTTCAAGAAATTTCAGTGGGAAATGCTGTGCCTGTGTGGTATGCAATAGCCTCTTTTCTGTTTTTATGTGCTTTTTGTTTCAGTTTTATTGGCTTAAGATGCTTAAACTGTAACAATTAAGGATGCCACTGCCACTGCTTAGGATTTTGATTATGTTAAGTGCTCCAGGTACAATATGGTCAATCAAGGTCTTGTTAAGCAACCTGTTTTTTCATTTTGGCTTAACCGCAACCCTGAGGATGATTTTGGCGGGGAATTGGTATTTGGCGGGATGGATCCTGAGCATTTCAAGGGAGAACATACTTATGTTCCTGTAACACAAAAAGGATACTGGCAGGTTAGGATTTTAAACATTCCTTTTGTGTTATACAATATATTTGACTTAATGAATTCCTTTTATAATGCTACTGTTTCTTTGGCTTGCAGTTTGATATGGGTGATTTCCTGATTGATAACGAAACAACTGGTGAGAAATTGTCGTCGAAGTTATCTAATGAAAATAATTGCCAAACATGTTTCATGATATCCTGCTTAACATTATAATGATAATTGATAAGGGACATGCAAATGTTTTGTAGTCTTTTATTGGTTTCCTAACACTCTTACTCCTTTTACAGGATTTTGTGCCGGTGGCTGCAGTGCTATTGCTGATTCAGGGACTTCCATGGTGGCTGGTCCCACGGTTTGTATTCATTTGTGTCTATTTCTGTGTATGCATGCTTGTGTAGCTGTGCTTGTTGAGCAAGGTGGTTATTAAGTGTTGACCATGTTTTGTCCATTCTATGATGGTTTCTCATGGAAACATTGGATGTATCATTATGTCCATTCTATGATGGTTCCGCTCAATGATAAGTTTGTTTTCCATCTTGTGATTATAGATGCCTATGATTATAAGTGCTTGGTCTAATAGTAGTCATTGCATTGACCCTGTGCATGCATTACCCATTGCTGACAAAAATGGGTTGTTTTTCCTGGTCTTTTGTCGGTGATTGTTTCGTATACCATGTTTTCAGGGTATTATTACTCAAATCAATCATGCTATCGGAGCATCAGGGATTGTAAGTCAAGAATGCAAGGCTGTAGTTTCTGAATATGGCGATAAGATAATTGATATGCTATTAGCGAAGGTATATGGATCTATTTTAGTGTGCTTTTATTGTGATGCAAAATATCATCTGGAGATGGTTAGAATTTGATGTGGTAGTTTCTTGCTGCCCTTCCTAATTAATCTATTTATTTTTCTGCATTAACAGGACCAACCAAAGAAAGTTTGCTCACAGATAGGTCTGTGCATGTTTGATGGAACTCAAGGTGTAAGGTTGTACACAAATCTTCTGTTTTCCACCCTGTTTCCTATCTTGATTGAAGTTTGCTTAACTCAAATCAGTGAACTTAGAAATATTTGTAATTGTCTGAATGAATGAATTTGTTCTGTTGCTTCATTGACTCGTAAATTTTATCGTGTTCAGCATGGGGATCGAAAGCGTTGTAAATGAGAATGCAGGAAAAGCCTCTGGCAGTTTACGTGATTCTATGTGTTCCGCCTGTGAGATGGCGGTTGTATGGATGCAAAACCAGCTTACGAAGAACCAGACAGCCGAGCATATACTTGACTATGCCAACCAGGTGGATAAGTATTCCCTTTCAACAACCTTTGATCCGGCTAGTTCATTTCTGGGCTTATGTTTTCTGAAATTGGTATTTGCAGCTCTGTGAACGGATACCTAGTCCGATGGGAGAATCAAGTATTGATTGTAAAAGTCTTTCTTCTATGCCTAACGTCTCATTCACAATTGGCGGAAAGTTATTTGAGCTCAGTCCTGAGCAGGTATGATATACTATGCTGAATTTTTGTAAAGGTACTTCGGTCTTTTCCTTAGATGTGATTCATGATCATGGACCGCCAAGTTGGTTGCAATGCCGTGTTAGTGTTCGGTGATCCATTCTTTTTATCTGACCTCTCTTTTTTTCCGGTGATGGAACCAGTATATCGTGAAAGTGGGCGAGGGAGACGCAGCTCAATGCCTTAGTGGATTCACTGCTCTGGACATACCACCTCCTCGCGGCCCTCTCTGGTATTTCTTTTCACTCATTCACATACATTTCCAAGGATAATTATGTCATCTACGATTAAACTTATAATCCTATCAGACATCAACTCTTAGGCCAGAAAACATTCAATGCTATGATAATCAAACTGGTATTCATTGATATACAGGATCCTCGGCGACGTCTTTATGGGACAGTTCCATACCGTATTCGACTACGGGAACATGCAAGTTGGATTTGCCGAGGCTGCATAAGCGAATCATTTCTAAATCTGAACACCTTAGCTTATTTGCAGTGCTTGAATGTGCGCACACAATAATTGACATGTAAATACTTTGTGCAACACGATCTGTAATTTTCTCCAGATTGTTTCTTGTGATGCACTTTGATTAAGAAAAAATTTCATGAGATCTGTCCCGATTGCTTTACCTATAATATAGCATGATGATGCAACTGATTTAGAAAAAAAATTGTGTAATGAGAATTTCTTAAAATTCTGAGGAAACATATCAAAATTTTGAAACTTTTTAAAAGACTTTAAAGAAAAGCTTTCCAAATCCTGAAGGTGTCAAGGCTCTTTTAAACTCTCATTATCATTCGTCTAAGTCTAAACTACAAATAAAATAGGTGAATGACAAAAGTAACAATTTTTCAGGTGAATGGTAAAAGTATCTAATTTTTTTTGTGTGATGTATTGGTTAATTAATTCATATCGAATACTCTAAAAGTAAATTCAAATTTTTAATCTTATTTAAATTGGATTCATAACAATATTCCACTTTTTACCTTCAAAATATCATTGTCCTTAAGAATATGATGCAAGAAATATATAAAGAAAATCTAAGCACACCAATTCAATAGTGATTGCCTCTTTTGTCTTCAAGGTGATATACAATGGTTGACCGTATCAGTTAGTTTTAGAAAGAATAAAGTGACGGGCTTGAAATATTTTTTTAGGGTGGACATATATATCATACTTGAAATTTAATTGGCCCCTCAAACTTTTACTCCAAGTTTCGCCACTGAGTACTAGGATGAGAAAATGAAAATTATAAGGACTATCAGAATATTTAACCCTCACTCATTTATGTCCTTAATTCAACTGATTGAAGGCATGCAAGTTGATTACAGGGTACTTCTTTTCCACGTATAGAATAAGTGATTAATTCATTGAAATTAAGATAACATTATCCAGGTAAGTGTACTAAAATAGAATAGCTGGCACGATAAAAGGATGAATTTATGTGAGATTTTAATGTTCAGTAAATGAAATGGCCCATATGCTTTGCTGGGTATTTCTGTTGGGTAATTACTTGGAGAATATTAAAAATTTTAGATATACACCTTTCATTTCTTGAGAAATCTGTTAGTTAAGGAAAAAAAGCTAGAAATAGTAATGTGAGGGAGAGAGTCGGTTGGAAAAAAATTCGAGTTGATTTGGTTCGTTGAAGAATTGGTCTAAGTGGTATACAGTTTGGTATCGTTTAAACAGATTTCGAGTTCGAGGTCGTGTGTATACAAAAAATTCTCGCTATAAGACTCACTTAACAAAGCTAAGTGTTCGAAGCGGGTCACTCCATATTAGTTAGGGCAAAACCCTAAAAAAAACTGGGAGGACAACCAAAAAAATATTAAACCCCTTTATTTTTTTAGAAATTTTAATTTGACCTCTACATTTTTTAAAAATTTTGATTAGACCATAAATTATTTTGTCAAGATCTATCACTACTATTATCAATAAGAATTTATATTCAAAAGACATCTTTTATTAAGAGGAAAATTAAATTGGTTTTTTAATAGTTTTAAGGTGATTACAAAGTAATATTTGTTCCACTTTTTCTTAATCCTTTGATAAGACACACACCTTACAGACAAAACTATTTGAATTTGCGTCACCTTACAGACATAACTACTCGAACCTGAATCTCTTAAGACAAACATAATCATTTTTTCACTAAAACAATTCGTTGGGTTCAAATAAATCGATTTTTTAACGTTGAAACATTAAAAAACAAGAGTTGTCCCAAGAGAGAAAATAGATTGGATCGAAAACAATGATTACATTGATTGGAACAATGATTAGCAAAAAGAAATGATGGTTTAGATTTAGGATTAGGATTAAGATTAAGAATAGAAAGGATGACATTATTGATGTGTAAAAGAGTAAGGCCAAAATACAACTGTCACTGGAAATGGAATTTATACAGGCAACGAATCTGACACAAAAGAATAATAAGTGGGAATAAACAAAGCAGCCCCCTCAATTAAACACAACATTTTATTACTAATTTTCATAGCTGTTTTGATTATTAAAAGCACTGAATCTTGGGCTTTTGCTTCAGTTTATGTGTTTGTACAACTAATATGACTAACAATAGGTAATGACCAATGTTCAATGTACAGGCAATTTCCCTAATCATTAAGCAAACTAAGTAAAACCTTTAGGTATACAGTTATACATCACATTGTCAACCTTGTGGCTCAAACCAAGTCGAGTGTTGAACTCTTGTTCGATACTAGGCCATAGGAGTGTGTATTATTCGATTTTAATCGAATTAATCGATCAAGCCGAATAGTTTTCGGTTAATTTTAGATAGGATTAGTTAACAGTTAAGAGTTTTTTCAAACTTTGGTTATCGGTTAATTCGGTTCGAAACTAGTTAATTAATCAAAATTACTATATATTTAATATTATATATATTACATATATTTATTTTTGGTCAATAAAATTTTAAAAGTTATAAAATGATCATTAAATTTTTTTATATATTATAAAATGGTCATTAAACTTTATCAAATTAGCACAAAATGATCACTAAATTTATTTGAATTATTACAAAATGGTTATTAAACTTTCAAAATTTATCAATAATATATAACGTGAAATGAGTCAATGATTATTTTGTAATAGTTCAATAAGTTTAACGATTTTTTGTAATTTTTGAAAGTTCAGTGGCTAAAAATATCATTTTAGTATAGTCTAGTGACTATTTGTGTAATTTACCCAAAATTTTATAACAATTTTCTGTTAATTCAAAAATTGACCGAATTAACCGAACTTGTTTTAGTTCGGTTAAATTTTTTTAAAAAATATTCGGTTAATGAATTTTGGATATTTCAGTCAGTTAACCGAACAGACCAAATGCACACCCCTATTAGGCCAAACAAGAAACAACATGTTTTGCGCCGCCAAGTTTTTGGGTCGATCAATCTAATTTTTTCATTCGTCTCTAACACTCGAATTTAAGTTGCCTATCCGTATCATTCTGAATTATTTTTTGTATCCGAGTCGAATTTGACATATGTGGATGTGATTATTAGGATTAAGAGATAAAAAAAAGTGAGCTATCATTGAGATTAAGAGATAAAAAGGGAGGAAGTGGTGGCATAGTTGGCCACTGCCAAACTTCAAAACAAAGTAGAATTGGATCATAAAATCATGTGTTAACCTACCTGTAAAGATCAATACTCAGTAAACAATATCAGCACCGACACCATAAAAAGGACCCAATCAAAAAGGGTTAAGTTTTTGTGTTCAAAATTACAAATGGGATTCCAATAAATGAATAAGTTGACCTTTTTCATAGCTTTAAGCTCACTCAAAATGTTTCATTTAGAGCCCTAAAAATATTTTTTTCAAACACCCTCGTCACAAGTCATCTCGCAAACTTTGAAAAAGAAGTGAAACAACAGATTGTGTCATCTTCTTCTTTTTAATTTATGTGTTTTGGTTGCAACCTCTTTTGGTGGCTTATTCACTTTTGCTTTGATTCCTCCAATCAATGGGACAACTCTCAAGTTTTGATAGCCAATTGGCAAAAAACATGTTTTTAAGGCCTTTATGCTTTGGAAAAAAGCTTTGTTGATTTCACATTGCAAAGAATGTTGATATTTTCAACCTCTCCTTTTGTACCTATAGGATTACGTGTTCTACTTCCAACTATGCGTGAGTTGGATTGGTTTTAAGGGTTGAAATAACTAAAATTATTTACAAGTTACAACTATATTAGTTGGGGTTGGATAGTTTCGGTTTTAGATTTTTTTAAAATATTAGAATTGAGTTCAGATAAATTTCAAGTTTGAGTCTTATGGATTCAGACTTTTTGAATTCGATTTTTTAATTTTCCGTTTTTATGTTTTTTCACTGTCTAGATTTAAATCTTTTTGAGTTCAAACCAACGAGGTTGGACCAAGTAGTAAGCAGTTTGATATCACTTAAGCAGGTCTCGAGTTCGAGGTCTTGTGTATGCAGAAAATCCTTGTTGGGAGACTCACCCACCAAAACCAAGTGTGCGACGCATGTTGATCCGGATTAGTCAGAATAAAGTCCTGAGAATCGGAAGGACAACACAAAAATCTTTTTGAGTTCGAACCAAATCAATTATTCAAGTTTGGACCTTAACTTTTTTAATCAAATTTTCATGTTCAGACTCATCTTACCAATCTCTAAATTTAACTAAAAACTTTAGAATTTAGATTTTCAGGTAGTGTTTGGCCAAAAAAAAATAGATAGCGACTGATTCGTACTCCTTTAGTTTTTCCTTAAGCTTCTTCAAGAAAATAATAGTTCCCTTAAGTTACTTAACCTACAAAAATAAGCATAATATATTTATGATTCATGCATGCATTCCCATTCAAGTCTATCAAATTGAGCCCCCCAAGAAAAGCATAGTAAAAAAATCTATGGGAACCCTTTGGTTTTTAGTATAAGTAATGATATTCGATATATTGATCGACTAATCTAAATCAAGTGTTGTAAAGGTTTATTATGAAGATAATACTATCACTTTATTTTTTACCTACAATAATATAATTCTAATCACTAACTTTATTTTAAAAAAACTAATGTCTCGTCCTATTAAATTGACTTTGTTTTATTTTTTGCATCAATTGTAAAAAAAAAAAATCTTATCTTCACAGCTTATAATTTAAGCTAACCAATAAAATAATTAAAAGTCCCAAATTGTGTTCACACCGTTAAAAGTGCAGATTAATTATCTTCGCGCCGCAATAATTCACAACACTAATTAAAAGCTTAAAATTAACCCATAATGTTGTAATGGTCGAAGTCTGGTTTTGTCCCCTCTATCATGCTCAAATTTAGGATTCAGTCCCTATATATTAATTTGACATGATTTGGTCCTATTTTTATAATGTCATTAGTTAGTTCAAATGGTTAACTCTGTTTTTTTCTTCTTCTTAAAAACACACATTCTTACTCATCATGCTGCCATGGATTTTTTTTTTTTTGGATAACTGATGTTTTATTACCCAAAAAAAAACAAGCTGCTACAACAATACACATAAAGTCAAACTGAGGATCAAAATAATCCCCAATCAATACAAAGCCTAATATTAACAGAATCATTCCTATCTATATTTGTGTTGTACAATCGGTATTTCACTATATCCTTTATACAATTGAGTATAATATCATGGCTTCGAGTAGCACCCCTAAATTGCCTAAAATTTCCTTCCTCCCATAAGCAATAAACATAAACTTTCCAAGCAATCTTGAAAATGAGCACCAACAAAGATTTACGACGGATTTTATCGTGTCGAAAAGGTTGTTTTTTAGAAGAAAAAAATCAGCGTCAACATTTTAATCGTAATGGGTTAACGTATTAGTTATTTGGACTAACAAATGATATTATATAAATGGGACCAAATTTTAACAAATTAAAGTACTAGGACCATATACCAAAATTGATTATAGTTAAAAGGATCGAAATCAGAATTTGACCTATTAAATTAACCATCCGCAATCTCGGCACGTGCTCATGTGTCTTCATGTGAATGGCTTTATTACAAGGTAAAGCAACCGCCATGGCGACGTCCATAGGCGGTCAGCATGCACTCATATCACGCCACGTGGTACATTCTTGCTCTATGAACTCAAAAAACCACGTCTAACAAAGTCCAAAAAAAAAATGATTTTTGTCATTAAGAATCTTTCCAAAGTTGTTGCATATGCTTTGGTGTTTGGGTTATGTCACCATAACCAAAGCTTTACATACATATACATATATATTATATGTATATACACATTTTCTTGCATAGCATAGCATAAGTGAAAAGACCCATACTTTTCCTTCTTTGTTTCTTGGGGTCTTTTTCTCTCTAATGGAGTGGATTAGAGGACCAGCCATAGGCCGAGGAGCCACCGCCACCGTGTCTCTAGCCACCGCGATTCCTTCCGGCGAGATTTTCGCCGTTAAGTCGACTGAGTTATGTCACTCTACCTTCTTACAACGAGAGAATTATGTCTTGTCCAAATTAAGCTGTCCTCACATAGTTAAGTACATGGGGTGCGATGTTACGAATGAAGCAAACGACAAGGCTACGTACAATCTCTGCATGGAGTACGTCGCCGGCGGCACGCTTTCCGATGAAATCCGAAGGGACGGAGGGAGATTGGGGGAAGAGAAAGTTAGATTGTACACTCAGCAGATTCTACAGGGTTTGAGTTACCTTCATGTTAGTGGAGTGGCACATTGTGACATCAAGAGCCAAAACATTTTGATCGGCAAAGAAGGTGCAAAGATTGCTGATTTGGGGTGTGCTAAATTGATGGGAAAAGAAGGTGAAAACGGCGGTTTCGACATGTCGACGATCTCCGGTACACCGGCTTTCATGGCGCCGGAGGTGGCACGAGGGGAGGAGCAGGGTTTTGGAGCTGATATATGGGCACTTGGATGTACAATTATAGAGATGAGCACCGGGAATTCACCGTGGCTGGAGCTAAACGATCCGGTGTCGGCTCTTTATAAGATCGGATTCTCCGGCGACGTACCGGAGATTCCGAGATGGTTATCCGAGCAGGGAAAGGATTTTGTAGGAAAGTGTTTGAAGAGGGATTTTAAAGAGAGATGGAACGCTGAAGAATTGCTTCGACATCCATTTTTGGAAGAAACAGATACCCTTTTGAAGGAAGTAAAGGAATCCGCCATGGATTCTCCGAATTCTGTGTTGGATCAAGGTTTCTGGGATTCACTGAACGTGATGGAAAGTCCAAAGAATTCGATTCACAGAGAGATTTCCATGGATTCTGCAGCTGATAGAATCAAGAAATTGCTTCAATCAACTCTGCCACCACATTCCAATTGGACATTGTGTGAAGAAGATTGGATCACAGTTAGAAGCAGTGGCCTTGAACAACACACTGAATCTCAATTTCCTACCCTGTCCTCCGTGGATTCATTTGAAGAAGAACTCGAAACCGAAAGCTTGATCTTCGATGAAGATTTTGTCTTAGACGATTCTGCAGAAAACACCATTGATTTCACCACTGTTTTGGTATTTGACAGTGTAACAGATGATATTTTTGTATCAGATGATCTCAATTTTGAGAAAATTAATGAAAATTCTTGTTCTATTCCAATGCTAATTTCCACCCAAATTTTCCATGGTTTTAGAGGTCCAGCAGAGACCACCGGCCGGTATCATGCCGCCGGCGCCGGTGACTAACTTGTGTGAACAGAGGAGACTGAAAGGTAGGTAGATGATAGATCAGATAAAAAAAAAGAAGTCAACTTTGGCTTCTCTGCAAGTTTAGGTTTGGTAAAGACTAATGACTAATTAATTAACCTTTCTGCAATAGACAATTATGCATATGGCTAGCTAACTTCATACGGTGTTACTCGAATTCGAGACTAATATCAAACTGAAATACGGGTAATTTTCCATTTATTCGAAGATTTCGACTTCGGTAAGTATCTCGGTCGAAACACGAATACTTTGAAAAGAATAAAGCATCGAATTGACATCGATAGTAGGCTGTTAGATAGTAAAAAAAGCCTTGCATTGTAACCTAATATTCCATTGATCTTTGATTAGTTGCATCAGTTTCTTCTAGAAAAGGTGTTTGATAGTGGAGGAGAGTGGATGTTTGGTGGAGACTAGAAGGTGGGCTTGACTTTCCATTAGTTTATACCGTGGGACATTGACTTTTAATAAAGTCAAGTAATGTGAAACAAAAATAGGGTTTTTA
Source organism: Hibiscus mutabilis (assembly GCA_019671005.1). Lineage (NCBI taxonomy): Eukaryota > Viridiplantae > Streptophyta > Magnoliopsida > Malvales > Malvaceae > Hibiscus > Hibiscus mutabilis. Next base: position 2,488,093 of record CM033732.1, on the reverse strand, counting down.
GGTAGCAACAATGGAGAAATTTAGGTGGCAACAATGGTGAAACCAACATGTTGCAGCAGTTTACCAACTTTTTTGTATTAGTCAACTGATATAAAACCCAGGCTCAGTATTTTCCCTTTACAATGTCTTCATTTCTTTAATTACTTGTTATGACCAAGTACTATTAACATTTTCGAGCATTGTTCGACGTGTGCCTAAGACGAGTATATTCAATTCTCTAAAGATTTTTCATGTATTTGGAGGATCGAGCCCCATATCGGACATGGATGCAACAATACAGTTTTGTATCAAACAATAAAGAGAGAGATCCACTTTCACTGTCAATTCACTGTAAAGTACCAGAAAATCTACACATTGCAACAAATAAGAACTTGCAAGTATGTTTCTTTTTTGTCAAGAAACAAACCTTGAGAGAAATAGACGGCAGAATACGTTCGGTCTTAGACGGGCGATGTATTCGAAGTAGGCTATATTCGGGCTATCAATCGTTAATCAATAAACTGAACTATTTCGGGGTGAAGTGTAGTCGATCTCTTGATGTGAAATATTGAAAGATGTTATATACTCCATGCAGCAATACTCTATGACCAAATCTTCAACCTTTAATCGAATCTTCATCCCAAAACAATACTTCAGATGAAGAGTCTTTAGATTCGGTAAAAGAACACACTCGGGAAGATAACATGCATAATAAAATGAATATCTAGTTTCAAAGTTCCAATTAAACAGAGATATAGCAAGGTTGTGATCCTGATTTTCTGCAGTATTTTTGGCATTTTACTCTGTAACAGATGATATTTTTTTTGTATCAGACAAACCTTAATTTGTAAGGCAATGCAGATTGCAGAAGTTAACATTCTTATTTTTTGAATCTTATTACAACATATGACCTTGTCTCATGCATGTTTATATGTACATTCTTCTTATTTTTTAAATTCTAACATCAACTGTTCATGTTGAAGATATTGCCTTCTTTGGGTATTCTTTATGATCAGCAAGCTTTAGATCAGGCATTGGTTTCATTTCTTCAGCAGCCTCCTTTCTCCTTCTTGATTCAATCTCTTTCATATAGTAACTCAGTCTGTATGTAACAAGTGCAAGGAATATACCAAACCCTGAAATATATATATATATATATATATATATATAGTTTTGTATCAAAACTGAAGTTTTCAGAGATTTTTATGAAGTTATGAACCTAGTTGATGAATGTAAAATTACCTAGTAAAGATGCTTCCAAGACTCGATTCACCATTAGAACCTCGTCGGTCGGATTAAGAACGCCGCCTTCGAGCGATCGTTTCTGGATCTCTATCACATTGTAAGTGATAGAGATGAAAACAACAAACAATGTTCCTAGAACAGTCCTTGAAACCACAGGGCCTTTGCCTTCTTTCATCTTGTCTAATATCTTGATCACCAGTTTCCTTAGAGGAGTGAAGAGAAGCAGCAAAACAAGTGCCATTTCGGCTGAAACGAGCATGAACAAGAGATGAATCATCTCGACCGAGAAGTATTCGACAAATTACTGTAATGGTTTCTGGGGGAAAATCACGTACAATTTATGGGGGTGAGAAAACAGAATCGAAAACCAGAAGTCTACAATTGAAAATGTAAAAGAACATGTTGAAATTTTGGTATCTGCTTCAAAACTTCAGTTGCCGGTTCAATTAAAGAATTATACTTTCCATTGGTCGCGGAAGGTTTAACAAGGAGAATCAGAATAACTTGCAGCCTAAGTTTTCAAGCATCATAAACTATGTTACTCCAACTCATTGTTCGAATATAACATTTGCATCCGACATATTCGAACCGCAAGCAAATTTGGGCCATCCCAACTTAATCTGAATTTGGGTTCCAGCTTCCCCGTAGTTATTCATTAATATCAAAACCCTGGTTGCTGCCATGTAAAGCAATTCCAGCCATCGTTGCCGCTGTGACCGTCATTCGGTTGACAGAGTTATCACGCTGTGCTCCAATATTTAGTGCATTTTAACTCTTATCTGATACAGATTATCCATGTATATCGTACATCTCTAGCAACAACAATAATGAAATGGAGAAGATGATTCAAACATGAGCAAGTAAAATATAAAATCTCAAAATAGATAGTCCATGAAACTTTGTATTAAGGCAAAACCAAAGACATTTCATGCCTTCTGTGAACTGCAAAACTTGAACTCAAACCCCGATATGGTTCAAAATTGGCCTCCGGTAATTCCGGAACCCATTAAAGGGTGAATCGACAAATGAAACCCTACAAAACTTCAGGCATTTATTCTTCTTGTTTATGATGCCACAAGGTACATTGACCGTTTATGAGTGCAAGAAAACCATGAGATATCTGAGCAGTTGCTATTAGAGTTAGGGCTTTCATACATCAAGTAGCAGCCTGCGAGGGTCTTCAACGACATCTTTGATATGACGCAGGAAGAAGACAGCCTCTCTTCCATCGATCAACCTATGGTCATAAGTGAGGGCAATGTACATCATTGGCCTTGGGACTACATTACCTCCAACAACCATTGGTCGGGACACGATTGAGTGCATACCCAAGATAGCCGACTGCCAAAAAAAATATTTAATCATGTAAGGATCTCCTTCTGGTCCAAAGCAATACGAGTAAGTCACAACCATACAGAACTCTTACAAGTTACAAGTTCCAGGCATATGTAAGTGTACGCATATTCTGTCTATAACCACTAACCTGAGGGGGGTTGATAATAGGGGTACTCAACAGACTTCCATAAACACCACCGTTGGATATCGTAAATGAGCCTCCAGCCATTTCATCAATTGATATGGTCCCACCAGTTGCCTTCTTTGCAAGACTGTTGATCGTCTTCTCTATCTCGGCAAAATTCATCTTTTCAGCATCACGGACAACCGGAACAACAAGCCCCTGGCAGGAACAACAAAGGAACAAAAAGCTTAATATGGAAACATGAATCACGATCTTCGTTTTTTTTTCTTCCAGTGGCTATGCAGTGAACTCAAATCTATTCGTTTATGAACACTAGGCTATACGATTGACAACTTTCAAGTTTAGAAGAAAAAAAAAAGAATTGCATAATCTTCTAGATATCTCATTTTATCATTTTTCATGAAATAAATGAAGCAACTTCAGCCCGGTAAGAAAGAAAACAAGTGAAAAAAGATCAACAAATAATTTTTGTTAATTGTCACCAAGGATAAAATTCTGAACCTGCTGATTCCTCATTTCAATTTAAAAAACTGCTCTAAGTTCACACAAAATTTTCAGTTTCAATACATTTTTACATGCATAAAACCCACAGATCTATAACTTTCTTTGGAAACAAGAGAGAAAAGGTAACTAAAGCTTCGGCAACCCACCACTAAGTCTTAGCTTGGTTGGCATCGTTGTTGCAACAACATTCTAGAGGCTATGGGTTTGAATGTGCTTAAGCGCACATTAGCCACCAATTTAAGGGTTTGGAGAGTAGGCATTGTACCATTAAATGGCTAAATTGTGATTTAGCAAATTAGACAACATTAAAGGAAAACACAAAATGGATGATTACCTTCGGAGTACCAACAGCAATGCTGATATCTATGTAATCCCTATAAATAATATCATCCCCGTCAATTACAGCATTTACAATAGGCTGATGCTGAAGTGCACTAACAGCTGCCTGAAACAATAAAATAGAAGAAATGGTAAGGGAAAAAAAGAGAAGCAAATGGTGAAGGCAGGCTATGAATGCATATGTGAGCATTTCAAGAACAAATATTGCATACTTTAACAAATCCTGACATAAATCCCAACTTGACACCATGTTTCTCAACAAAAGCATCCTTGTAATCAGAGCGGAGCTTCATCAAATTAGTCCTGCAACGAGAAGCCAATGAATCAGAAAAGAATAACAGAAGTAAAAGAAGAGTTAAGCAACTAGTTCCGTACAGACCAAATTGAAATGTTCAGAAAGTTGGTTAGCACAGATAGTTGGCAGGATGCATGACACAAATTAAAATATGAGGGAAAAGAGAACCCACATGTCAACTTCATTGAATGTTGTCAACATTGCAAAAGTATTTTGAGAATCTTTCAACCGAGTAGCAACCCGTTTCCGAAGTCTTGTCATAGGAACCTGTAATCATGAAGCCATACAGTCGACTTATTTTCTATGATGCCCAACATCATTTTTCACCAAAGCTACCGTTTCAATGTAAAGAGAGAATGAGAAAACTTACTCTTCTTTCCCTTTCCTTGGGGGGAAGTACAGGTTCAGTAGCAGTTCGTTTTGGAGGTGGTGGAGCAGGGGCTTTAGGCTTCTCCAAAGCAGGAGAAGCTTCAACTTTAGCTTTTGGCTTATCCTCCTTTACTGCTTCAGGGGGAGAAGGCTTTGAAGCAGCTTTTTCTGATTTCTTTTCAGTGGGTGCAGCACCGGACTTTGAAATGACAGCAATTTTGACACCTGGTTCAACAGTATCTCCTTCCTTGGCTACATACTGGCAAGAATTGTAACATTTATAGTCAGGATCCAATGCACTCCCCTTGCTCCCAAAAATGAGAAGATAGGATCCTTAAAATAACCACAAACTACACAAGTGCATGCTGTTTGATTCAAAGGTACAGATTTATTGATATATTATAATTACCTCTTGTATCACACCATCTTGAGGGCTGACAACATCAATTGTTACCTGATGAATATAAACAATACAGGTATTAGAGGTATAAACGCATACCTTTTTAAGAACGATAGTGAAGAAATGGTACCTTATCTGTCTCTATTTGAGCAATTGGTTCATCGGCTGCAACTCTATCACCAGGTTCTGCTCTCAAAAATTCAGATATATCCACAATCAAGCACTTACAACCATGAAAAAGAACATGTCTAGTGAAGGCTGGAAATTACAATAATTGAAAACATACTTTTCAAAAATGTTGCCAAAGTGCCATCAGTAATAGATTCTCCCATAAAAGGGACAACAGCATCAACCAGTTCACCTTCACAAAGAAAATTGCGGGAAGTTATAAATTTCCTAACTTAACATAAAAAGGAACATATGGTTATGCCAAGCAGAAACAAAAACGTGGAAGCCAAGGAGCTGCTAGTCTAGTACCACAATAGTGGTACTCCAAATCATTATACAACTAAATTACAACCAAAATCTCCATACTACTGCCTTCATGCTTTTGCAGAGAAAGCATTTAAAATAAACTCTGAGTTAAGATTATTTTCTTATTTTGACATATATTATTGCCTAACCTAGTACCTCTTGGTCAGCCATATTGCTAACTGCTAAATGAGCTTGACAGTACTTAGTTGCCAATGGTCTATTCCAGATAAACTGGTCATCAAATGAACAATTAGAATACACAGGAACTAAACTCTAACAAAATCCCGAATGATACACCCATGTATTAATAATAATAACCATTTAAAAAAAGGAAAAAATGCTAATAGGCATTTGGTGAAATTAATATCATAGAGGACATTGATCAATACCATACCATCTCCAGAAGAGAAAGCCCTGCGTGACTTTTGCATGATAGTCTCCGACTGAATGCTAGAGATGACATCCCTGCACATAAGAAAAACTGTCAGGGGAAAGAACTGCCAAGGAGCGGCAAACTGATTTAAAGAACCAAAAAGAACATCGGCATTGAAATTTATAATTCCTAAAATTGATGTGGGTTACAAAAGTTTAGAACCAACTAACCTTGTCTTCGTCAAACCAGCAGAACAGCCTGCAATAATCAATAAATAATTTCAATTAATATCAAAGACAATAAACAGAATTTTACTAAAAGAGAAGAAAACAAAGTGAAATTTTTACCTAGCAGAACAAGATGAGAGAAGTTACGGACATGGACAATTCCACTCGGTTGAAGTAACAGAATCTGTTCAAACACTTGAAATTAAATCTCGTGAGAACACTTACCAATGTATGATAAATATCCAAACATCTTCCACATGAATTAAAGATTTAATAGAACCAAGCATCGAAATCAATCAAAATTCAAGAGAAAGTGAACCAGAAGCATGATTATCGAATCATATTCATTTTCAGCTGAGCTATTTACCTCTTTTCCAGCATTTGAAGAAACTCTAGATGCCGAAACGCTCGGTCGAATCACCTGCAAGAACTTCCCTAATACCTGTAAAAGAAATGGAAAAAGAATGAATAAAATCCAAGTGCTTTAGCCGAATAAACCACAATTTTATAAAAATACAAGTCCTAACCGAAGCTGACGAGCCTCTGGTCGCAACTTTTGTCCTTAAAGCGCCCAACATCACCGATACTCAAAAGCTAAAAGCAAAACCCAATAATCTAAAAAGAAATCAATAATTTATAACATAATTACCAGATTTCAGTGTAAAACTAGAGCTGTACTTGCACAAATATATATTAGGCTACAAAGTAACAAAACGGATTCCGAAAAAAACAGTAGCTTTTGATAATAGCGTGGATCTGACTCTAAACATCGAATAACACGAAAAAGGCAATAATGAGATGTGAAGAAAAATTATAAATCGAAGAGAGGTTCAAGTTTAACCTGATTTTCGCAGACAAATATGAGAGCCGTCGAATTCAGTGTAATCTACTAAAAAGAAAATCTAAGAAGTTACTTCTTTTTTGCCCTTTTTGTTTCTTTCCTTGAGAGAGGCAGAGAGGGAGTTAATATAGCATATTCTAAACATGGTATAAATCATTGAGGATTATTATTTTTTACACAGTCAGTGACCTTAATTTTATAGTTTAAGGTTTAGAGTATAGGGATTTATGGTAAGAGTTTAGGATTTAGGATTTATGGTTAAAATTTAAATATTAGGGTTTAGGATTTAGGGTAATATAATTAGAGATTTAGGTTGTAACCTACAAACTTAAATTTTAACTCTAAACTCAAAATTCTAACAATAGTCCCTAAATTCAAAATTATTACACATAAACTCTAAATTCTAATCTTTAAAACTAAGGCACTTGTGTAAAAGAGTTTTCACAAGCTCTTGTGTAAAAATGTTTCTGCAAGCGCTTATACATAGAATAATTACCCACTAATTAATGAATTTATATCCAATATACTAGCGGTGAAAACTTTTAATTTTTACAGGCGCCTTAGCTTTAGGGTTTATAACTTAGGTTAGGGTGTAGGGTTTTAGAATTTATGGGTTGTGGTTAGAATTTAGGTGTTATGGTTAAGATATAGGTTTTTAAGGTTAAGGTCTATGTTTAAGGGTAATATGTTGATGAATTAGGTTTTAACCTATAAATCCTAACACTAAACCTTAAATTTTATTCACAATCACTAAATTCTAAACTACTAAATTTAAACCCTAAATTGATTATCTAAACCCTAAAACTAAGGCCGGTGTATTAAATAATTATGCTTAATTAATACCTTAAAAATATTGTGTAAAAGTGAAACATAAATAAATTTGGATCGACTTTGTTTTTTTATATAAAAACGGTGATATATATTAAGTATATTATTTCGAAAAAAAATAATGAGAAATGGTATTGGAATAAATTTGAATCGACTTTGTTTTTTTAGAATTTTCTGTTTAAAAAGGGAAGGGGGGGGATCGTCATTTTGGATGGAAAAAACAGGTAGGGTGAAAGTAGCAATAACGATGGAAAAACGTTAGGGTAAAAATTAATCAAAAATAGCATAGGGGTGAAAGTGATCAAAAAGACATTTTAGAGGTGGTTTTACATTTAAATCTTTGAAAAATGTTAATTTTATGAGGTAAACTAACTAATTATAGCTTAACTTGGATTTGTTATATTAAAGCTTAAGCAATGTATGGTTTAAGTTGGGTTAAATGAAATCATTTTAATTAAATATTAGTTGGCTTACCGTAATGAAACGTTAGATCATTTAAATAACGTTCAGAGTACAAATTCTGAAGAAATTTTTTCTCTATAAATTAAATATAAAATAATATTAAAAAAATAAAATTGACACAATTTTAAATAAATATTGACACCCCTTGAAAGTAAATTGACACTCATTGTTTGTTTCTACATACTTAAAAAATTCATTCATAAAAATTTTAAATTTTAACACCTCAAACTAAATTTTTTGACTCCGCCCTAATTGTGACTTGTGAATGCAAGGGCAAAGGTGTGTAGATGGTGGGAGGGGCCATCGTCCCACTCCCACCCACAATTCTTTTTACCTTTAATTTATATAGATTTTTTTTTAAGAATTGGATTAATTCTGAATTTAACCCACTTTTTAAATATTTATGTTTTGTCTTCTCAATCTCTAATATTAACTTAGTCTATGTGTGAACGAAACAAATTGAGTTGAAACGATCGATATCGTAATGAAACTCTGTAATACTTTATCTAGATTTGTATATGGTTATAAAAAAAACATTCATAACTTATAATACTTAAAAAATCGAATTTTGTTGGGTAGATCATGTTTTAATGTTATGTAATCCATTATTTTTTAAGAAAGAAGAGTCTCGTCAAAAACTCTCTTTATAGTTGAGCTCAAGCTAGGGTTCAATCTCAAGCGGTATAAGGAGCTCAATCCATCCAGTTAGTCATGTAATTCACTGTTAAATGGTAATGTTTCAATATTGTATTTATAAAATTTTACTTTTTTTTTTGCTCGGCAAAATTTTTTTATCTTGTCTGGTGAAAGAAAAAACAATTGAAAATTTTAACTACTTCCATACTTTTGTTTTCAATCACTGCTTTTGTTTTCCTATTTTATGAAAACCTAAAAGTTAGTCCACTCAAATAAAATTATTGAACCTTACTATTCAATCACTACTCAAAAATCAATACTTGAATAATTTATTTACATAATGTTTTTTGAACAATTTCAATTTATATATATAAATTAAAAAAATAATCGTTCAACAATTTACATGCAATAAATTATTAATAAAACTTATGAAAAATTGATAGAAGTGAGTTAAATATCAGCTAAAATTGTAAATATGATAAATGAATTATTAGCAACAATTTGCTTTTAACTCAAGTGTATATATCATATATGGATAATCATTCATCACATTAATAATAAAAAACAGTGAAAAATAGATGGCGATGTCGGTGGATGTTAAAGAATTAATGAATTTGTAGCATGTATGGGCCATGGCTTAAGATCATATTAAACAAATAATATATATATATATATGAGATAGAGTCTGTTTACACAGTTAAAAGTTTTATACGTTTTTTTATTGTTTGATGAGTAAAATGAATGAGTGACATTAACACTAGTATATGTAAAGATTATTACTTGAAAAAAAAATGAGTTAATCTCATCAATCCATTTCAGACACGTCAAGAATGTTCATCTTCATTTCCGCCCCCACGATCCGCTGCGAATACAAAATTTAAAATCATCTCTGCCCCACAACCCGCAAGACTAAAACCATCCTCGCCCCACCTGTGTGGGTCTTGAGACCCACCCAATCCCCTTTTTACTCACCCCATAACTCATTAATATAATATATTTATAAATATTAGTTAAATAAATACAAATCAAATTTGTTATGAAAAAATATGAAATATCTGTCATTCAGACTCCCACTAGATATGTGACATTATTTCAATTGTCATCATTTTTTTTAAATAATAATATACAAAATTAAATTTTGTACAACACAAAAGTTTGGACTAAAAATATATTAAAGTCTATTGTAAAGGACAAAAAAATAGCACAAATAACATAAAATAATATTTCAATTGTTGTAACAAATAAAAGTTTGGACTAAAAAGAAAAAATAATGAAAAAACAACCTTTTAAAAATAAGAACAAAACCAATAAAATCTAAATAACATACAATATTAAGAAAATAAAATTAAAAAAATAGAAAATTACCATACCTATGATGAGGACTGAAGAGAATATAACAAACTTTAGAAAGAAGGCTTAACGACGATAAGCAATAAAGAAGAAATTAAAAAACATAAATATTATATATATACATATATTTCATAAATATTATAAGATAAGTGAATATAAATTATTTTAAATTTGGCTCAGAGTCAAACTGATATTTTAAAAATATTTATGTATTTGATATGATTAATCTCATTATATATATATTGAACTTTTCAATAATATCTTAAGACAAGTCAATATGAATTACCTTAAATTTGATTATTAACCAAATTGATATTATATTTTCAATAATATTCATAATAACATGCTATAATATATGTTGGGACGGGTGGAGATGATGTGGGGCGGATATAAAAGCATATTCACGCCTTCCCCGTTACTCACAGTGAATTTAATTTTTATCTTCATCTCTGCCCCACAACCCACAAAATTTATAACCATCACTACCCAATTAAATGAGGACGAATTCCCGCAAAACCCACCCCACTGACGTCCCTATATATAAAAAGCATGGGATAAACCAGCTATTCATTAAGATCCGGACCACCAATTAGGGATCGATAATTAAGCACTTATAATGCTTGTATGCAGGCTAAGCTTAAGCTAAAATGAAGAGCATATATGTCACTTGATACCCTATATTTTCATTCTTAATTTGTACAAAACAAATAATTACCATCCATCGATTTATTCATTCATTTTGTTTTTGTTTTACCGTCTATTTCTTCTATTTTAAAAATAACATATACTGAAAAAGTACATTTGACTGGTTGGCTAAGCTACTCATTTTTGTTCCCTCGTATTTTTTTAAGTCATGGGTTCTAGACCCACTAAAAACACCCCTTTCCTTCCCTTAAAGTCCACTTTTCCCTCCCCTCTAGGTAGGATTATGATTAGAATTAGGATTTGTCAACAAAAAAATAACAGTATACATTTGTAATATAAAAAAAACAACAAAATACTTTTCCGAGTGTAATGATATCTATGATTGGATTCGAATTTTTAACGATAGTAAAAAGTTGGGTTCAATAAAAGTTAGAAAAATACAACAAATGCAACACACCACAATCATATAAAGAAAAAAGATTAAACATTCTCTTAAATACGCCACTCATCTTCCATATTATAAAATCCAATAAGCATTATCAAAATATCTCTCTCCCAACTAGAAGCTATATTGATGTTAGGAGCGGAGATAGAGAAAAACTAATTTTGCATATTGTTTCACTAACAGTTTTGATTGCATAGACAAACTATCACAAAAGGAGATTTAATTATAAATTTGTCGACTTTCCCTACTAATAGGGTGCACCATGATGATTATTATATGAATGTCAAACTATCATAAAGATAGATAAAAATCGTACTATCAGATAGATAAAAATCGTGCGACAAAAACATACAAACAAACGCAGGAAGATTCTAAAAAAAGGAATCCAAAACAAAAACATATTTTTTTAGTTGAATAAACAAAAATATTTTTATTTGAATGAAAACAAAAGAAAAAGAAAAGTAGAAAAAAGTAATTAATCATATATTTATAAATATGTATGATCAAATCAAGAGCAAGAGTAGGGTTTAAACTTTTAAATTCATGAAGATTTTATTTCATTCTTTAACAATTTGGAACGAATAACATAAGATTAACACTTGCTGATCAAACAACACATACACCAAAATACATTTTGATTCATACTTTTCATAACTGAATACTCCAAAATATACGTAGGCATTATATCTTCTGCATGACTTCAAGGCGATCCTCCACCTCCGAACCCACCACCTGCACCAGCTCCACCACCAAACCCTCCACCAGCTCCACCACCGACTCCACCTCCGCCACCGAACCCACCACCTCCACCAGCTCCACCAGCTCCACCACCACCTAATCCACCTCCAGCTCCTGCACCACCTCCGAACCCACCTCCGAATCCAGAACCCCCACCAACTCCACCGCCACCGCCTCCTCCGAACCCTCCACCGCCACCGCCTCCTCCGAACCCTCCACCGCCTCCTCCTCCAAGTCCACCGCCTCCACCAAGCCCACCACCAGCACCCCCACCAAATCCAGCTCCACCACCCAATCCTCCTCCAGCACCACCTCCACCACCAAACCCTCCACCTCCTCCTCCGCCTAATCCACCTCCGAATCTCGGCCGACGATGGAACAAGTTTTTCTCATCCTCAAACCCACCCGTAATCTTCCTAGCACTAGTGGAAGCACAAACAAGTGCACCAACAAACAAAACAAGAAGAACCCTAGAAATCATCTTTTCCAACACTTAAAAAAACAACTTTGATGAGAAGTGGGGGCTCCAACAAGGGTTTATATAGTGGGGAAAAAACGAAACTCCATGAAAGCTGAGAAGAAGAAGACAGTTGAGGTCTTAAATTGTGCTCATCTTCCTCATCTAAAAGCCGTGTTGGAAGATTTAATGCACCCAACTGTCACTTTTGACGAAACAATAAACTGTAACCATAACCCATGACCCACCCACTGATTTAAAAAAAAATAACAAAAGGAATGGATCTCTTTAGTTCTTCCCTTTGAAAGCCATTGCTTTTATGATTTTAGAACCCAAACTGCATTTGCATGAGCTTTTTTCACTCATGTTGTCGCAATTTGCTCGGATCTTTGGTGCTGCTGCATCTCTGTCATTAGGGTTTTTTTTATTATAAAGTCTCCTTTCCATATCCATGCATTGTTTTGACTTTTTGAACGTAACCATCAACGCCATTGGTTTGCTAGTAGTTGTGGGTTTTATTCAAATCATTCAAAGTTAATAAATGAAAATAAGGGGAATGAATTAGATTCGAATAGAAATCATTTGTCTCTTTTTGTGTCCCTATGTATGCTCCAATTAGGGCTATAAACGAACCAACCGTTCGTGGATCGTTTGACGGGAAGTCTGTTTATGTTCGTTTATTTATGAAACGAACGAACATGAACAAGATTTTATGTTCGTTTAATTAAATGAACAAACACGGACAAAAGGCTCGTTCGTTCATTCACGTTCGGAAATATTCGGTAATTTGTTCGTTTATGTATGTTCGTTTATATTTATTCACATATATCCATTTATATTTATTATTTTTCATAAAAAAAGTATTATATTTTAAAAAATTAAATTTATTCACATATGTTCGTTTAAATTTATTCGTGTGTCCTTTTATGTTCATTCGTTTCTGTTCGTTTATCATTTTAACGAACTAACATAAACGAACAGGAACAAGCTATATTCCTTAACAAACGAACACGAACATGCAAGAAATTATGTTCGTTTAGTTGTTCGTGTTCGTTCATTTGTTCGGTTAAAATTAAACGAACGAACATGAATATACCCTGTTCGATTCGTTTACAGGCCTAACTCCAACATTAAAAAATACATTTAGGGTTATAGTTTAGGGTATATGGTTCAATTTTTAGAATTTAAAGTTTATGATTTAAGACTTAAGGTTTGAGTGTAGAATTTAATATTTTAGTATTGGTGCATAAAAAGGCACAAAAAAAGGCAAAACATTTTTATTGGTTAGATTGACATAAACAGGCCAAGTGGATTTGATGAAATGTTTAGTGATCAGTAAGAACACGTAAAAGATCATTGTATTCTTTGCATGTTATCACGTAAAATTTTAAAGCTGTTTATTTAACTTATTCTCAATGACATATCATGAACTTGTTCATCGATGTTGCATATAACTATACACCATCAATGTATCAAATACAAATATTTTATATATTTATTGTGCTGATAATAATACTAATTTAATTAAAGGCTTAACAGTCAAATAAGTGCTCAAACTATATATTTTTTCCAGTTAGGTGCCTAAACTTTGTTTTTGGCCAAATAGGTGCCTAACGTTTTTAACGTTACTCAAATAAGTGCCCCGCCATTACTGTCCGATAATTTTCACTGTTAACTGACACGTGTCATCTTCTTAAATGTCCGAAATTATATTTAAAAAATAATAAAAATTAATAAAACAAAAAATCTCAAATTTCACAAAATAGCCCCAAATTTTGAAATCCCAAACACCTCAAAACCCAAGTCCCAGTTTGACCTGATTTCGATGTCGATTGCCAAGCCGCCACCCATCATATTCATCGCCGGACCATCACGACCATTTACTCAATCACCTCGTCACCGGAAATCGACCGAAGCCGTGCGAAATGTCGAAATCGTCAAATGGTTCATTCGAATGATTAGTGAAGAACGGCGACATAACGAACGATGAACTGTGTGGGTTGTTCGGCGAGGGGAGGGCGCTTCATTTCGTCGCCGAAAATGCGACCAACGTCGGTGGGAGTGGCTAGATTGGGGGTTTAGGGATTTGGGGACTATTTTGAGATTATTTGAAAATTTTAGGATATTTAAAAAATTATGATTTATTTTTAAAAAAAATTCAAAAAATATTTAATATCGTCACGTGTTCGATTTTGATTGGATAACGAAAAAAAATTAACGTCTGTCACGGCCAAACCTTAAATAGACCACAAAATAAAACGTTAGGCACCTATTTAGCCTAAATTTTAATTTAGGCATCTATTATCTAAAAAAAGTATAGTTTAAACACTTATTTAACGGTTAAGCCTTAATTAAATTCGATCGACACTTTCGTTTATTAGTCTTATTGCAATGTTATCTAGTTTGTTCATTTTGCATATTACTATTGCTTTATCTAATTATTAGGGTTGACTTTGAGTAAGGTTGATCCTACATGTATGTTTATATTACAAGACAAAGACCTCAAAGCATAGTGAGGAAGTCAAAATAAGCTGCTGCCCTCATCAATATGCGGCGGTGCATATGCTTTGTGGCTGCCGAAAGTCTAAGCATAGATGTTCTATAATCACTATTCATCGGCTCTTTTTCTTCAATTAATCAACTCTCCACTAATTATTCATTTGGTCAACGAGTAAGCGTGTCTTTTTTGATTGGGGCCGTGACAAATCTAGGCTTGTTCACCAATTGATCAGTTAAATGTGGTCCAAATCAAGTTTAAATAATAATTTAGGGATTTAAGGGGTAGAGTTTAGAATTTAGAGTATAGGGTTTATATTTAGAGTTACGGGTTTAAGGATTAAGATTAAAGATTTAAATTTTAGGTTATATAGTTTAAATATAAATTATTGTATTTTTTTACACATGTGTATCAAATACGACTCATAAATTTTTATATGTTCACTCCATGTTCTAATTCATGATATATTTTCTATAAATTTTTATAAGATTAAGATCCACTTACATTATGTAAAACTCAATTACTTTTATAATTTTTGGACCGTTGGATGATGGTAATAAATGACTAATTTTATTTTTTATCTTCTTTTCCCAAGTGATAATATTTTCATGGGTAAAACTTTGATACACATGCTGTGTATTTACTATAAAAACTCAAATCCTAAATTCCTAACCCTAACCCTAAAAAACTAAACCATAAACCTTAAACCTATACACTAAATTCTAAACACTAACCTTGAATTCTAAACACTACAACCTAAACCTTAAACATTAAACTAAAACCCTAACCCCTAAAACTAAAAGGCACGTGTAAACTTTAGTTTACACAGCCTGTGTATCAAAGTTTTTTCCTATTTTCATAGGGTGGTTCAGATGCGAAACAAAAAATGAATAGAGCTAATTGATCCACTGTGTGTCGTCCACGACATTTGGGATAGAAGATTTACGGGAAAAATGTGTGTTTACTAACGAAATGGTTTTGGCGATATTCGACTTCGAAATATTCATTGTGGCGCTCAATTATCATAGCTAAATATGGCGAACAAATTTTACATTGGAGGCCTAATCAATTGCAGCAGCACACTATATCACGGGTATGGCGTCAAATCTTGGAGGTCAACAATGAAGATGTTTGACAATTTAATTGCTTCTCTTGGATTGTTGGGAATGGGTCACACATTTAAGCAGAAGCATTACCAAACGATGGATTTAATCTTTATGCTCGTATTTTAGTTTCTTTTTTAATCTTTTTTTTTTTAGTTTTGAAATTTTAATTGTGAAGTAAATGACAGCGGATAAATCAAGGGAAATTTTGTTATTAATTTTTGTATAGTGCCAATTGTAAATTTAATTTTTGCTCAATTTAATTTTTTTTAACAATTTTTACTTAGGGAAAGGAGAAGGGAAATTTACTCCTAATGGGTCTAGAACCCAAAACCTAAGGTGAGAAAAATATATCAACGGAGAATTTTTAACTACTTGCTATAGAGATTGTTGACTCGATTTAATTATTTCTTTATATTTTAAAGGGCATAGTATAAAAATATCATTAAAATGTATTAAAAAATTTTGACTTTTAAATTTTAAAAATTACAAAATGACATTAAATTTTTTATTTGGTTATAAAATGATTATAATGCCACTATTAAGGAGACGACGCACCATATTAAATTAATAGATAATATCTCGATTGTAGTTAAACTTTTATTTTGATATATTTTTGAATAATAATTTTAAGTAATAATATCCCACCCTTATTTTAATTATATTATCTAACGAAAGTTAAAAGTATAAAAACTAAAAATGGTTAAATTAAAATATAAATACTAATTTTGTAATTTACATATATTACGAGTTTATTAGCAAATATATTGTACAAGACTAATTATAAGATTTGACCATATTTTCCATTTCTCTTCAATTATAAAGAATTTGACATTCTTTTTTGGATTTTTTTTTTCATGGAAATGCAATGCATTGCTTCTGGTTGTTTACTTCTTGGCCAATTTTGTGGCACCTTATTTCATCTCCAAGTATTTCGAATTCGGCAAGGTTGGTGAAGATCAATGATAATGAAGATTACAGAAAATCAAGCTCAAATGGAAGGCAAGGTTTTCTAGAAGAAATGACGATTTATGTTTCCCTTCCTATGTCGTGGTCATTTTTCACATATTGTTGAAGCAATGCACATTTTATTACCGGAAAAAGAATAGCAACTCTAATGCCATTAAGCTAATTTCACATTAGTTTACAATTACCTACAAAACTATGTTTGGAGAATACGGAGGGACGTGAAGGCGACGAATGGTACGATCAAACCAATGTCCAGTCACTTTCATCTAAGGGTGGAGGTGGGAGATTTTTAGGGGATATCTTTGAAAATAAAGATGACTTGCTATCGAAAAAGCTAGCAAATGATCGAGAAGGATTGTTGTCCGATTCCTGTTCTTTCGGAGGAGATTTTCTCTGCTGCTGTTTGTCCTTGCCGCTGAAGTTGAGACTGAGCTTCTTAAACCGGTGTTTTAGTTCACTAGAAGCATTTCCGTTTTCAGCTGCCGGCGTCTCCTCTGCCTGCTTTATTGTCTTTATGACATCTTCCGGAGTTGCCACCATCTTTTCCACTGTTTCATACACCTATTGACATTGAACACCATCAGATCGCAGAAAAACATAATCTTATAAACCAACACCATCAAGCATATGAAGAAACCAAAGCTTTATTTCCCTCACTGGGAAACTTTGTGTGCCCGAAACAAAGGCACTCTGTTGTTTTACTTGGCATTTAGTTTATCATAAGCATTTGATATCAGCCCCATGCGTTTTAAAGATGCTTGTTGCCATTGGTAAAAGAAATATTCAAGTTGCTTTGTACAATAGAAACCACCTGGCAAAGATCATCCAGTTTGTCATTCCAAACACTTTTCTGGCAAGTTGCAACAACGTAGTCTTTGCAGTCGTAGAACAGCTTTGACAAGTTTTCATTAGTCGAAAGCTTTTCCTCGGCTAATGTAAATCCCAAAGAAAGCTGAAAATTATAGAAACGAGACATTAGCATTATGAAGAATGACTAGTTGACTAATCTTGTTTGACTTAAAATTATGAGACATAAATAAAGAAATTATCGTCCAAACTCAGATCAAAACACTTACTAAAGAAACAAAGAGTTGCTGAATGAGCTCAGAAGTGGGGATGTCCCCTAAGAAATTCAGAATTCCTTCCCTGCAGGAACCATAACCCATGCAATTATTGTAAGAACAATGCTCCTCTGATAGGAAAAATTTAAGGGTTGTAACAGAAAGTGCTTTGTGTCCAACTTACACTGCCAAATCCTCATCGAAGAGAGGTGTTTGTTTAATGGCTGGTATAGGCTTGGCTGTATCCCATAGTTCACGCCATAGATTACCTTAAACGTACATATTCAAATATCAGAGTCAACAATAGAAATGTCCTAGCAAGTGACACAATTGTAGGCTAAGAATGTCAAACAAATACATCAAGAAGTAAAAACCCTCCACCTAGAAGTTATTTATAATTCATTCTCCTAATACGAGTCACACAAGAACATAATACAAGTTCATGCAACTATACAAACATTGTGAACTAAATGAATCAAGTTCACATCTCAAAAGTAAAACCTGACTAAGAAGAAACTAAATTGCAGCAAACTTGATTAAGTGGCAGAAAGTGGAATAAAGAGAAGAAGAAAAAAAACCTTCTTTTTGCATTCGGCAACTTAGTTGACCTCTTTTAACCGAAGAGTTAACCTCATCACTCGGCTCAGCTTCAGTCCAATCAGGAGGAGAGATCCATCTAACAAAATCTTCTAAAATACAACCAGGATTTGCAGCCTAAAAATAATTGTCAAGTAAACTTAGATAGGTAACGAATAGATTGAAACAACATTCTGCATTCATATGTATCTACAACAATAATAAGATGGAGCTGATTTCTTTGTGCTAAAATATACCTTGAAAGCCTGCATGTCAGAGAGGAGTTGAGAACACCCAGCACCAACACTGATCATCAAAAGATAAGGCAATGAGTAAAAAATAACAAGAATAATGTAAATAGCCAACAGAGTAATATGACAGCAGAGGGAAAATTGTGCAATTTTCACTCAAAAACTTTGATGTATACTTCAGAATATGAAAAAGATTTGAAATTAATAAACAAACACAACATGCATAACAGCATTAGATAGGTTGATCCTGAAAGATACCATCATTGTTTTAAATCAAACAGGAGAACCTTATTAATGTTATGATTCATAAACAAATATTATGCAGTAAACAGATTAAAACAATGACAAGTAGAAGAAGATTGTAAGAATTCTATAGTTTGAAAGCCATATAACAAGTAACAAGGTTAATGGGTGTTTGGTCTATATACTGACCTCCCTGTACGAAGCACTAACTCCTCTGTTTCTTTGATAAGGTCCTCTGTAAGCAATGGTCCTTCCTACAGTCATATACGACACAGTGAACCACAGGAATAGGGCCAAATGGTAAGCAATATGTTAGTAGAATCAGCAACCAAACCTGAGTAATAGGTGAGTATATAGGTTCTCCAGTTTCTAACATAGTCATATTTTCAGCCAGTTGATCAGCTCCCTGTCGAAGAACAAGTTCTCCAGTGCTAATACGTGCATATAATGCAGAGCTGGCAGCCACTTTGCCTATAGCAACATCTGATTCTTCAACATTTGAACTAGCTTCCTCCATTTCAGAATCAAATGATTCAGTGGCAATACCACGCTGTCTTTTTCTTGATATACAACAATTAATAACTTGTAATTGTTGATATAAAAGACAAGAGTTCAGATCAGGAGTCTCATTCACAGGAATGCCTGGCAGATGTCTACCTTCAAACCAAAATCTTCTTAACTGCATGATTAAAGTATTCCAAACACTTTTCATCAGATGAAGATTAACAAAAATTTATAGTGCAAACAGACTTTACAAGCATCAAAATGTGCCAATGAAGGATTTTAGTTTCATTTCTATGTTGACCATTCATGTTAGTACAGATTCTGCATAACCAACTTACTTCAATAACAACTCTGCACCAAAAGAGAGCCATTTTACGAAGGGTCCTAAAGCTTCCAATGACTTCAGAAAGCTTAACAACGAAGCTCTGTGGAGGAGCACCATGAATCTCTTTTGGCAAATATAGCGTTGTTGTAGATGTGCTTGAATCAGAAACAAGATCCCTTCGGACGAAGTCCCCGTCTGCAAATATCTTGTGGATGTTACAACAAAATTGAAAGACCATCATAAAAAAGGAGAAGGTTTAAAGAGAAACATATCTCCTAACAAAAGCAAATGTCCTATCAGTCACATATAGAACCTGCCTGTATCAAACAGGGAATTAATCAAAGCAAGCACTCTCGCATCATCACCAAAGGCAGATGCAAGTTTATCCTCTTTGTCTCGAAGAACTAACGACTTCACTGCAGAGAAGGTCAGGCCTGTCCTTTCCCTTAGGGGTGAAGAATTTCCAGAAGATGCCAAAAGATCTTTCATAGACTTAAAATGACTTCCAGCCCTGGCACCAAAAGGCAAGCACAAAAAGATAAGAACATACACAAGCTGAAATATGACAATTAAATAGATCAAACATTTGACCAATGAACATGAGCTCAGAAGCAAGAAATATTTTGTATCAAAGGATTAAATAGTAGCTACCAGTATGGAAAATCAGTGTTAATGGTCCAGAAAGTAAATTCCAATAAAGGTAACAATTTATAAATCAGCATATTTCATGAGGCATCGAATGAATTTCAATGACCGCAATAGCAGAGAACAAACAACTGAAATCAAGAATCAAAAGACTTACTCAACGGCTATAACTAATTGCTTGATAACAGATGTTGGAGGAATGTTATTGGTGTTGATGGTATTTAAAATGTCTACAGAGGGAATTGCTTCTAAAGCCTGTAGGACGACAATCTCATTAAGAAATCTCATTAAGAAATCCCTTCATTTGAATTTTATAAGGACATGAAATAGACATTTTAATTCTCATAACAGCAACCCTCACTAGTTGGTGAGCAAAAATAGAGTCATAAATGTACCTTTGCTTCTGTATCGTTCTTTAGTTTAAGCAAGTATAAGTTTTCATCATAGAATGCAACAGCCATTGTCGAATTTTCAACTTTCTCTGAATCTTCAACTCCTTTTCTCCCTAATCTTATATTCTTAAATCTTTCCTGCCATTCTTGCTTGGTCCCCAGATTTGCAGGCATCCACTTCAAATGCTTTACCTCATCAACACTCTGCTTCATGCCACACAAATGTTAATACTAAAACAAGTAAATATGTATAGAAGAAGAATTTATTATTTTACATGAATTATCAGGGAAACTAAATAGCATACAAATTGCAAATCCTCCAATTCAATTCCAAGCAAACTAAGCTAAACTCTTCGAGTTTATTACTCAAATAAGTCAAACATAACTCTAAACTTTACTTCATTTTCTCAGCAGCAATGTAACTTTTAAAAGAATCATCTAAAGATAGTAATAACAATAAGGAAACTAAAGCAGCCTAATCCTACATT
Organism: Hibiscus mutabilis; assembly: GCA_019671005.1. Taxonomy (NCBI): domain Eukaryota; kingdom Viridiplantae; phylum Streptophyta; class Magnoliopsida; order Malvales; family Malvaceae; genus Hibiscus; species Hibiscus mutabilis. The sequence continues at coordinate 2,466,952 of CM033732.1, read as the reverse complement.
TCAGCTTAAAAGAAAGCCTCATATCAGTTTCAAAGTTCAACAAAAATTTACCTTAGACTCTCCTTCTCTCGTCGGAGATTCATTTTTGAATTCTTTCTGAGATGATAATTCACAATCTTCACCAAACGAACAGCAACCAAACAAAAAAAAAAAACTCCGTCATTAATATCTATTAACAACATCATAAAAAACCGGAAATCGATAAGAGGAATCTAAAAATAGCAAAGCGAACATTAATAACAAATAAAATTTTGCAATAGATATTTACAACCAAAAATATAGAGATTTTCCAATTCACCTAGATCGGATTTCAAATCAGTGAGAACTCTCTCGGCTTTGGCAGCTGCGGAGTGGAAAGCGATTCTTGCTCTGGAGACAAACGACGGAGCTTCCATATCGTGCGCAGATTCGGAGCAGTAAGAATAAGAATAACGAAAGATAAGAGATAATTTGTTAAAACGGAAATGGATCAAAACGGTGGATTCCCTTGTATATAAAGCGGGGGATTCCTTTGGGTGAAGAAGAAAGCCGAGTGGAAAATGTATTTAAATTTTGTTTTTTAAAAATAAAAACTGAAAAACTATTTAACAAATACTATATTTATAATTTTTATTTTGTTTTCTGCACTTGTAATTGGTGATTTTTTTTTTTGTTTAAAAAAAATGAATTAAATAAATGAAACTTTTGAGCAATATTTGAATATAAAAAATAACAGTATTTATAATTATATCTAGACTTAGTAATATTAATCACCGAATATATTAAAATAATGGTAATTTAGGACAGAAAAAGAAACAAATGAAGGAACTAATTGCGGTGATTTGAATCAATCATTAGCAGTTACCAAAAGCACATAGTTAAGGGTAAACTACATAAATGGTCACTGAAGTTTTAGGATGTGTGCATTTTGGTCACCAAACTTTTAAACTTGTAATATAATCACTAAACTTTTAATTTGCTTTCATTAGAACTATTGTCATTAAGAATATGATGTGGCACGTTAGAGTCATATTTTTCCTCAAAAAACCTTAAGTTTCTCAAACCAATTGTAGTCTTCAACTACCTATCGTCTGTGTGATTGTGTTATTATCATCCGACGTTATAAAAACACAACACCCACCATACTCAAGAGCTTCACCATTATTTCATGAGAGCTTAGATCGAGTACTTTGAGAAACTATAAAAATGTTATTTCGACCAAACTTTTTTAACAATGGTTTTTGAACAAAATCGAATTAAAAATTTATTGAATTCTTTTTTTTAATAGCATATTTATTGTATGTCTAACAACCATATGAGGGAATGTATTGCATTATATCCCTTGATAACATAGTTGGGTATTTTGGAAAATTTTGAGGACGCTTAGGAGAGCATTTGGTTGAGTACTTAAGGAAAATTTGAGGGAAGCTTAGGAGGTAAATCACATAACTATTTGGGGAGATAGTGATGTTTTGATTATGGCGGGTGTTGTGTTTAGTGGCGATGACAATTGAAATAATGTACGACAATGACAGCTACAAATTGATTTGAGAAACTTTGGAATTTTCACAAAAAATAAAATAAAATTTGGTGTTATTTCATAAATTTTAAATAATAAATGTCCAGTCATAATATCATTAAGTATTTAACGGCGGAGCGTTAAAGTCTAAAACAATAACAATTTGAAATTTTTGATTAAATTAAAAGTTCTTAAACTTCAATGATAAAATATGTAATTTACCCAAAAACATAAACCATATCTACAGTTTACATGTCACATTAAAAGAATCCAATATTGTTAATTCCCTTGGACCAACATCGTAAATCAGAAACATTGCCAACTTGATTTTATAAAGAAACCTTCATTGTAATCATAAAGATTTTGTCGTGTTTTAAATGGTCAACACGTCTTGGATGTCATGTAACACCTAACACTTTTAAGTTAACATGATATAGTGTGTCAAACTCGATCTATTTTCTTTCCTTTTTATAAATAAAATATTATTAATTAAAAGTTAATTTTATATGGGTAATCATTTAATATACTAACAATGAACGTTTTAATTTTAGAGATTAAGTATTTAATTTAGGGCGTAGGAATTAAGGGTTTACATGTAGATATATAGAATTTAGAGATGATTATTAGAATTTAAGGTTTAGGGTTAGAATTTAAGATTTATAGGTTAAAACCTAAATTCTTACCATATTACCCTAAAAACTAAACCATACCCTCTAAACCTCAAATTTTAACAATTATCCTTAAATTCTAAACTCCTACACCTAAACTCATGAACCCTACACCCTAAATTAAATCCTTAAACCCTAAAACTGAGGCACTTGTAAAAACTTTTAGTTTCCACCGTCAGTGTATTAAATATAAATTCTTTTTATATTGAGGTCCAATAATGACCTAGTGGCTAATGATGCTTATATTTATGGCATGTTCAAGTAATTTGTAAGTTTTTTTTAATATGAGAACAAATAGGAATATATCTTAAAGCTTTTTATTACATTTTTTAAAATTATTCATATTTTTTTTTCAATTTATAGAACGAAAAAAGCGTACTTAAGTGTATTTAAACTTATAATTTCTTAGATATTATAACAATAATAATATTCCCACGAATTAATACTCGATTAAAAACGAAACTAGTTGTTAAAACCCTAAATTTAATTTACAGTTTGAAAAAGCCAATTAAAGACCAAGACAACTTTGGTTCATGAAATAATCAATAAATTCGACCGCATTGGCTAGTTATTTTTTATAGGGTAAACTATATTGAAGACCACCGATTTTTAGGGTTGGTGTTTAAATGACCACCGGTCTTTTAATTTTGTCAAAATGACCACTCAACTATTGATATGATTCTAATATAGTCACCAGCCGTTAAAACCTAACGGAGAGGCTGACGTGGCAGTTAAAAGAAAATTGTATAATTATGCATTTAGTCCCCATTATTTACACATTTAATCAATTTGGTCCTTGGTTCGTCCCTTGGTTCATGAAATAATCAATTTATTTTATTAAATTAAAATTAGGACCAAACTGATTAAATGTGTAAATAATGTGGACTAAATGCGTAATTATACAATTTTCGTTTAACTGGCACGTCAGCCTCTTCGTTAGGATTTAACGGCTGGTGGCTATATTGGAACCATATCAATAGTTGAGTGGTCATTTTGACAAAATTAAAAGATCGGTGGTCATTTCGACACCAATCCTAAAGATCGATGGTCATTTCGACACCAACCCTAAAGATCGGTGGTCTCCCATATAGTTTACCCTTTATTATTATAATACAATCTTTTTCCAGCTTTGTACTCAAACAAGGGACGCACGAGACGCATTCATCGTAAATTCATAACTAATGTATTCTGTGTCATAATTTGTTCAACATTTTATATATTCTAAAGGGATAAAGGAAACCGAATCTTTAGATTTCCTGTTACGATTATATATACATTTAAAAAAATGCGATTAAGTTTAGCTCGGTTGGTATATTGTTAATATTATATACAGGAGAACGTAAAAACAAGCATGCTTAAATATTTAATATCATCCGATTTATGATTGAAAGAGTTTGAATAGTATATACATCACATAAATTTTATGTTAAAAAATGGGATATGTTAGTTTTATGTTAAAATTTTAGAGGTTCAGTTACATTTTAGATCATTAAACTTAACATTCATTTCCATTTACATCACAATCTTTTAATTTAATTAAAATATATCATTCAACTATTATCATTTACTCCATAAATTAAATCATTTATATTGACACCATTAAATAAATTTAATGAAAAAAATTAAAATTAACACTTTTATTTAACATATTGTTAACATATCATCAATAAATAATATTTAATTAATAATTTAAATATTTTTATTATAATTTATATGAAATTTAATTTTTTTTTTTTGAATTTATAAATGAAATGTTTCAAAAAGTTTTTACAGAAAAATTATTAAAATTATCAATTGAACATTATTCGATGATGATATATTAAATATGTTACGTAAAAGTGTTGATTTCAATTTGTTTGATAGAATTATTTAACAACGTTGAATATTACAATAAGTATAATGGTGTCAACATTATGTGAGACCCGTCAAATCATATCGTGTCTAAAATTCTCAGATTACAAGCAGGTATCTGATTCTGAGTACTGTAACTCTGTAAGCTATTGATTAGGTTTCAAGCAGAAACTAATTGCCTAACATTCATTGGGACACAGTATTGTGAAGGGCCATCAAAAAGAGTATCCACGAAAACCCTGGCCGTCGCCTCCGTCGGATGGTACAAATCCCAGAAAACATGATCGCTCCGGTTGGAGCAATACTTCGAAACCGGCACACATGGAACTGTAGCTCTCAAATCCCCAAGTCCACAACATGCACTTTGTATCTCCTTGAACCCTGCAAACACAAGTTAAAAAATCTCATATCTTAGCTACGTACGTATGTATGTATGTATGCGTACCGTAAGAAGATGGGTTTTGGATCGCATTTTGCATGATACTGTAAGTATCAAAGTAAGAGTAGTTCATGCCATGAAGTTCAGATTTTAATCCCTTCAACATTGCCTTTAGCCCTTCATTGTATTTGACAGACCAAAAATTGATTTCTTTACTGCATTCATGGGTTTCGTTTTTAACCCTTTCTGCCGGAACGCAGCCTATTGCTCCGATGCCGGTGAGAACGAATTTACGAGCACCGGATTCGTATAGTCTCTGTTGAAGAAAATGGTGCAATTTTCAGGATCAAGAGCTTTCACTTTTTGCTACTACATGATTTAAAAAAATGCAAATCAGTTAATTAGCTTACCTTGAGTTGTCCTTTTAGGGTGTTGGCCATCAAGTCCACAAATTGTTGTGGGGTGTTCTTCTTTCGAAGATCGGACGATCCGAAGTAATCGAAGATGTCATTGCTACCGATAACGACGACGAAAAGAGACTTTGGAAGGTGCTTTTCGGTGGCAGATGATCCCATTTGCTGCACCAAAATTCTCTGCACTGCAATGTAGTCGTCCACTTGTTCTGATAATGGTATGGACTGACCCTGAATAGAAATTTGGATAAGCACATTAAACAACAAACCCTAATGGCTAGGAGTCATGCTTAAGATACAACATTTATTAGATTTTTGTGACTTACTAAAGTTTGATCTGTGCCGATGAAGATTCCGGCACCGCCGGAGGCGAAACTAACACCGTTTATATACGATGCTGCATCTTTCTTCTTTAACAAGGAAAGATAGGGTGGTGAACTTGGTAACCCTAATTTTTCAGCTGTCCAAATAATGTTACATATGAAATCCAATGTTAACATCCATATATATATATATATATGGAGAACAATGTGAATACAAAAATAATCCAGTAGTTGTAGCAGTCAAAAGTGAAGTAATTCTGTGTCAGAATGTTGTTGTTTTCATTAGTTGTCATTTCATGTGTATTAAATGAAGGTAGGTTGTTTTCAAGATGGAAAATTTAAGTAGCCAGCTACACAAATAGTTTTAATTTGAAAATTTATAAATTCAAATATATTTTCCATTTACCAGCAGAAATGGCATAACTTTACTCTATCCAAAAATTTAAATGAAAATTTGACCCTTATTCGATATAAATTAAAATTTATTTTTTATTTTTTATAATTTAAAATAGAAAAATAATTGAATAAATTAGTAATTTGTTCAATTCAATAAAATTAACTTAAATTAAAATTTAATTCAACACCATAATTCTAGTACCTTATCAATTGTTTATATATTTGTATCAAAATCTAACTAATAATATATAAATATATAATGATATTTTCCTAATAATTTTGAGACTTAATTCTCCATAAACTCGAAATCAACTTAACTCAATTGAATTTAAAAATTTATCTGATTCGACTTTACCCCATTTTTTTAAAAAAAATAACTCTATTACTTCAAATCGAATCGAAATTCGTCTCATAATTTTTTTGCATCCCTACTCATAAAAGAATCCAAATAATAACACTATTAAAGACAACATTTTAAAAATAACCAAAAAGAAAGTTGCAATCAACTTGTGCATGCGTTCTAAATGAATATGTTGTACAAATTCTTTAAATGCATCACTTAAAATTAAATTAAATTAAATACATTATTTATTTTGTTAATTGTTTAAATTAAACATATCATAATGTATCAAAATCAAATATATTAACTACATTATTATTATTATTATTTAAATATATAATTTAGAAATAAATGAATAAAGTTTACAAGTAAATGAGGAACACAGTTGCAAGCTAATGAACAGATGACAACATTTAAACACATCTTTCAAAACTAACATTAAATAGGAATAGATAGTATTTCTCAGTTCCGATGATTACTTACCGATAAAATCTGCGGCGTTCTTGCCGTTACAAAACCTCCCGGTGGGTTTCTTGGTGGGAAAATCAATTCCGTTGTGAGGGAAATCTGCTAACGCGACAGAAGTCGGAAGGTAGTTGTTATTCCCGACGTCGACCAAGGAATCCCCGAAAACGAACGCCGCCGGCACCATCTGAGCTCTTGAAAACGCCACGCTCAAGCTAAACACGGAGAAGAAGAAGGGTAACAAGATGGTCTTCGGCAAATCATCCATTGTTTTTCAGTAGGGAAATCTTTTTTGTTTTGAAGGAAAAAGTTTTGGTTTGGAAGAGGTTAGTGTTGATATGCTTTATTTTATATATATAGAAAGTGTTGGGGTTGAGAAATAATGATAGTCCAACGCCATATATGAATGATAACATGGAGATGTCTTAATATTTTTATTCCTATTTCACATTATTAAATAATTAAGTTTTATTATATATATATATAAATATTTGAATTCAACAGTGTAAAAAGATAATATGTTTTATCTAAATGATTTATATTTGAGAAATTTAATCCGTAAATGTACATAAATTATTTATATTTAAAACCGGACGGATGTTATACTTTTTGTTGAAAAATGTGAACTTCTAAAATTTATATTAAAAATTCAAATGATGCAAAACTATAAAATTTTAAAAGAAACAAAATTAAACCATTAATAAAAAAATACTTCAATTATATAAAAAAAATTAAATTTCCAAAAATACAATCATTCCTCCACTCCCTTCATCCTTGAAACTTGAAAGTAGATAAGTGTTTTCATTTTTACCAAAAAAAAGTATATAAGTGTTATGATGTTCGTTAATGGAGAAATTATTATATAAACCCGGTTTATCATGTCATTTATAATTTTATTCATTAAAATTTAATTATCGTATCTCTTTTTTCTATGACATTAATCCACTCATAATTAATTCCTAAGTAACCACTCACTCTCTATTTTTATGACAAAAAGGTGAAGATTTATCTTTAAAAAAAATGACATAAAAAAAAAGAGATGAGGTGGTTGATTTTTAGTGGAAGAGACCACGGATGATATAGTAAATCGGGTCATCTATATAATAATTTTCTCGTTAATGGATTTCATATCGAGTCTTTATTTCATTTTAATTTTCTAAATTTTAAATATCAATGAAAATTCTAAGAAGTTATCCAATAAATTTTAATATTTAGATTTTTTCTTTTATTTTTTTCAAAAAGAAATCATTTTATTCTTTATGCTAAAAATGTATTTGATAATTCATTATGAATAAAACTTGTAATTAACTATTACTCGTTTAAAGATATGAAACATTAAATCACTTAAATAAGATTATATATTTAAATTGGTTTAAGGGTGTAAAAAGTACTTGAACTTTTAAAGAAAAAATCAATTAAGCCCTAAATTTTTTTGCACCCAATTTAGCCATTGAACCAAAATATTTAATCAATTAAGCCCTTGAACAAAAAAAATCAAATCAATTAAGCCTTTGACCAATTTTGATAATTAAATCTTGACACTTTTTTCTTCAGATATTACTGGCACATGATACACTACAGTTCTATCATGTTACATTTACAAAAAAATTCAGAAAGTTTTTTTTTTATAAATTTTATAATTTTTTTTTAAATTTTTTAGAACATTTAAAGAATTTTTTAAATAAAATAAAAAAATTTATAAAATGTCAAGTAGAAATATTGTGACATGATGCACTGCAACAGTGGATCAAAAAAACTGTTCAAATTTAATGATCAAAGTTGGTCAAAGAGCTTAATTGATTCAGTTTCTTGGTTCAAGTGCTTAATTAATTAAATTTATTGGTTCGAGTGATTAATTGGGGGTAAAAAAATTCATGTGCTTCGTTGATTTTTTTTCAAAAGTTTAAGAACTTCTTACGCCCTTAAAACATTTAAAATTTAATAATATTTGATATGAATTGATTGATTAATAAATTAAAAAATTTATTATTAAAAAAATTAAAACCCGGCAAGTGCATATTGGATTTGGTAAAATCTGGGTTGAATGAATTGACGTGGAACTCACCAAATTGATTCAGACAAACCGAGTCGTGAAGCTTGTGGATCCCATTTTCCTGGAATTTGAAGAATGCATCAGTTTTTTCCCCCTTTTCAGCTTTAATTATTATGAGTATTATTATTTTTATATTAAAGCCGGCAACGCATAATAAGCAATTCCAAACCCACCGTCCCACTGTAAATACTTTCCAATCTATTCCATGTTATGCAATTTTCCAAATAGCTTAAAGAAAAAAGAGAGAGATACAGAGATTGAAATTTAATTCAGAGTTATCCTGAGCAGTAAAACACTTTGATTAGGAGTGGCCCTAGCATTTAGTGTCATTCTCCCTAATTATGACCTTGATTACGAACCAGCAAAACCAAGAACATGGATAGGTAAAGGAGCAATATTTTTGACCAAACAACGGTTATGATTGTAGAAAGCCATTGTGCTTTTAGAGGCAAAATGAATGACGAGATTTTGGGAAAGCTGGCACAACCATCAGCCACTTGACCCCACAAGGATGGGTGTAGGGGAGTGCACTCGAGAGGAAAAAATTGAATCATTCAACTTGACTCGACACAAAAGAACTCGATTCGTCTTCAATCGACTCATAATTTCATAAATTCGATTTGAAATAATTTATAACAACTCGACTTGGTTCAACTCGAACAGAAACTCAAACAACTCAGCTTGAAAAAAGTTTAAAGGAAATTTAAATTATAAAATAGGACTCGTCAACTTAACTAACTCGAAATTTTTTGGCTCGACTCTATCAAATGCTTAACCTAGATGAGTGGGTGGTTAGAAGGCTAGCTGGTGAAGACATTTTTATGCAGCTCCATGAACAAATTGGTGGGACCATGGTTTTATGGTGTTGAAATGCACCATCGATAAACGAGTGGTTTCAACAGTACCACTTCCCCCATAATAATCCTTTCAGAAAAAGAAAAGATAAGAGAGGCGTGAAGCTCTTTGCAAATATAATGAGGCCAAATGGGTCACCACTCAACCTCTCTTCATCACTTCATTCCATTATTTGTCTCAACCTCCATCTCGGTTGTCTTCTTCCTAACAGCCTCCAACATTCACCTCTGTTTCTAATCGATCACACTGTGTCTTGTGTTAAAGCTAATGGAGTTATAAAATTGTCTTCTGTCTTGTTTTAAGGCTGTTTTTTGGGGGATTTTTTTGTGGTTATAGAATGCAACAATAAGGGCACTACCATATGACAATCATAGAAAAAATTTAAAATTCATGATATTTTAAATGTTCAAAGGAAACTAAATCCTATAATTCGACTGATATTGTCACCCATACAATATAGAGGACATGATATACGCTCTACATCCCAGATTTATGGGCAGGGGGTCTGAGACCAAATCCAAATTTGATACAAAATCAAGACCTTGGACTATATAGTAAATCTAGGCCCAAATACAGGTGACTATGTCTAGGATAGAAGGCCCAAAAACAGTCCAAATTAATCTTACTTGAACTTTGAGTACGAATAATAATTCAATTTGGTTTGCTGGTTCAATGTTCATTCAAGCAACTTTAGTCACTGCATAGCATGAGCAATTACTCTGGTGTCTAAAAGCAGAAATTTAATCCGCACCTGATACGCATTTATACTTCGAGTAGCTCCTTCAATAATGACAAGAAGCTATACTCGTTGCACCCCTTATGGGGTATAATCTGCATTTCGGAACAGAGTACAAGAACTTGAAAAGGATGCAAATGTTTTAGAATCTTGGGGTCTCGATCATAGTCCTGGTAAAATCAAGTTCAACGTGATTATAGGATTCATTTATGGGAAATATTCTGCATGTACCAAAACCAGCTTTCTTGATTTACTCACCTTTTCTGTAACTAAAACAAATGGCTTATAACCAGACTTGTCCTCAAGTTGTCTAAGACGCTTTCTTATCGTATGAATATCCTAGGTTTCATCGACATCGGGAAATAAGAACATGATTGTTCAGAAAATAAATCTGGGATATAAAGGAGAAGGTGCACTTTACCTCAATTTCAAATGAGTGATGGTCACTGAAGTCGATTCGATCAACAAATAATGGTCCAATCTGCAGCAAATTATTCACCACTATGAAAAACTATCATAGAGAGATAATGGTCTATTATGCATGGCATGTTAATTAAACCGGAAAAGAAATAACATAAAATAAATAGTAAAACCTTTTCCACTGTCTGCACAAAAGCATCAGGAGAACCAATTGCAGAAACACATAATACGACTGCATCATGCAATGCTTCCAAATGCATCTTTTTGCTTATATTTCTCGGTTCAAAGAAATATGAGGGAGCCATTCTGGTACAAAAAATAGGAAGTGACTCCTTGATTTCTTGAACCACTAACTCGATATCTTTGACCTTTTGTTCCGATACCTGCCATGATTTTGAAGCACAAGCTTTTAGACAACTTCATCAAATAGTTCATCTACAAAATTACAAGCAAAATATAAACAACTTTTGTTGAAGAATTAAACGTATCATTTAGGAAGGTAAAAAGTTCAAGCTCAACTCTTCATACCAAGTCAGCATGATGGACTACAGCAATATCGGCTCGTTTGATCGCCGTTAAAGGTTCTCTTAAGGGTCCGAGAGGAAGTAGTTTGGAGTTTCCCCATGGCATTAATCCGTTAATCATTACGATCTCTAGATCACGACATAAGCTCCAATGCTACCTTCCATATACACGATTAATAACTTATCAGCATAAACCCTAAATGCGCATATTGTTTTTTATCCCTTCAAAACTTCCCTGACAAAGGAAAAAAGCAGAAACTAAATACACCATAATACCAATTCCGTGGAACATGAACTGCTAGCATCTAAATGTATATAAAGAGAAGTTATTTGGCCATGTAATACAGAACTTAACGACTCATTCGAATATGCAATAAGACATGCAACAGAACATAACAATGCGCGGAACACGGAAGAAACTGCCATACCTGCATTCCATCATCCAGAATCACAGCACCAATTTTCTGTGAATTGATACGACTTCCCATTTTCGGGTCAAGATAGGTTCTCTCAACGAATTTACCACCGCGACAATCTACGTATCCATATTTTTCAAATGCCAAATTGGCCGTGGCCGCCCGATTCGCGCCCACACCGACCTTTACCGGTCCCCCAAGTAGATGTCTCTTTAGCATTTTAGCTTCATCTCCACCAGCATAACCCTTCAAGAGAACCAATATTTAGACCTATTGAAAGTGACAGCAAATGCGATGCATAATTTAGCTCTATAATTTGCCACTAAACATTGAAATTCAAAACAAAAAAACAATTACAATCCACTCAGACTTACTTAAATCCAATGGCCAATGTTCCAAATCAAATGCAATAATTAAAGTACTGATAATAAAGAATACCCTTGTTAAAATGAGAGATGAAATTCCATAATCAGCTAAGCGCTTAGCTATGAACTCAACCATCGGAGTCTTTCCATTTCCTCCCCACGTCAAATTTCCAACACTGATTACCGGCACCGGCAACCTTCAAAAATAAAAACCCACTAAATAAATTAAACAAAATAAACAAAAGTTGAACTTTTTTAGTATCTTTCAAACTAAGATTCAATATATTATCGGACCTGTACTTAGAGAAGAAGCCAGAGCGGTAAAGAGAATGACGAATAAAGAGAACGGCGCCGTAGAGAGACGAAGCGAAGGAGAGGAAAGGAATAATTGAGCGATGGAGATTGGAGAACTTAGATTGGTTTTGGCCATAGGCGATCTCTTTCACTGCTTGCTTCAGTTTCTCCATTGTTGGAAACGAGAAGACTGAGCATTGAAAACGGCGGAAAATTGGTAGAGGGAAATTACGGAGGGAATAGAGGGTTGTTTTATCAATTACAAAGTACTTAATAAGTACAATTATTTTTTATAATCATTAGTGTTTAATTTAGGGTAAAATACACAACCAACTATTTAAATCTAGCTGACCATCCAACTATTTAAATGGTCATATTCTGCCACCCAATATGTTCAAGTAGTGACATGTGTCATCATCGGATGAAAAGAAAATTCAAGATTTAAGAGGAAGTGCTGCTTGGCATACACCAATTAGTTTTTAGTGAACTGGATTGCATCATACTTTATATATCTTATAATGCAGTAAATGCTAAAGAATAAAAAAGTAAAAATGGTTGCAAGTAGACTCGAACCTAAATCACTTGGTATGTGTAAAACATACAAACCACTTAACCAGTTCAAATAATTAATTTAAATATTAATATATTTTAAATATATTTAACAAATAGTTAAAGCAAGATTTAATATGAAATTAGATTTATAATTTTTATATTTTTAAATTAGATTGAATGTTTTTTCTTTTTCACATTTATTTTAATAATTTCCTATATATAATATTGAATCGAATTTTTTAATTTAATTAATCATTTTATTTTTTAATAAATATATTAATTCATTATTAATATAATAAATATTAATTACATTAAAAATAAAATTATAAATATAATTTAATTGTAAAATAAATGTGAAAAAAATATTCAATTTAGTTTAAAAATATAAAAATCATAAATCTAATTATTTGAATATATTTAAAATATATTCATATTTAAATTAATTATTTAAAACATATTAAAAATATTTTTTATTTCTTTAACTATACGTTAAATATATTTAAATATTCATATTTAAATCAATTGTTTGAATTGGTTATGTGGTTTGTGTAATTTTATACATTTCAAGTGATTTAGGTTCGAGTCTCTTGGCAACCATTTTTACTTTATTACTCCCTAGCATTTATTGCATTATAAGATATATAAATTATGGTGCAATCCATTTTACTAAAAATGGATTGGTGAAGTGGTAAAGTCATGGGTTTCCCCTCATGAGGTTGTGGGTTCAAACCCATGCCAAGTGTTTCCCTTTATTCTTGAATTTTCCTTTCATCATGTGGTGACACGTGTCACCACTTGATTGGAGGAAAATATATTAAATATAATAAAATAATAATTAAATTAAAATCATCCAATCGGGTGACAACACTGTCGTCACTTGATAGATTGATTAATTTTATTTATTTAATTTAAAAGTATGACTAAATTAATTAATAGGTAATTAATAAGGACCAAATATGTAATTACACAAATTTTACTTTAACGGCCACGTCACCTGTCCGTTAAATTTTAATGGTCGGTGGTCATAATAGGTTCATTTAAATAGTTGGGTGGTCGAATTTTGAATTTGTTTAATTCGGTGGTCAAAACAGGTCACGCCCAATAGTTGGGTGGTCAGCTAGGTAGTTTACCCTTCAATTTATTGACCAATGAATTTGAGTCGAATAATATATAAATCAATTATAAATAAGGATCGATATTTCACCCGACTTGATAGGGTTGAAACTTTAGAGAGAGAATCAAGGCGGGGCAGGTCGAATTTTGTTAAGAGTGAAATTAGGTCGTGTTCGATTTTAGGGTTAAAAATTCGGCTGACTCGACCTGGGACTAATATTCTAACTTTTTCCTGTATCTTTTAGGGAGTAATGTCCCTCTTTATATTTTTTACAATTAGGTCTTCAAAATTGATTTTTTATGATTATGTCCTTAAAATTATTTTTTTTTACAATTAAATTCTTAAATTGATTTTTTAAAGGATGGGGTCGGGTCTGGATCGGGTTTATGGTAATTATTTTCAAGTATATCAAAACTCCGACCTGACCCGTGTCCATCCCTAATTATAGGATTACTCTAACAAATTACACCCTAATTTGCTATGATTCGAATCTTGAATCTTGTTTAAGGAAACTAACTTTCATCTCACTAAATCAATCAAAGTTGGTAAAATGAAACATTTTCAATATAATTATTAATATCTGATTCATTGGTCGACCAATTAAGATCAAACTCTGTAAAGAATTTTACTGAACGATCCTTCTAACCTAGTTTGCTCTATTTAAAACATCATATTTTAAACCCAGAATATTATTAAAAAATTAATATCACATCTTATTAGACCGACTAGTGATAGATAAACATAATTAATTAATTTATAGTGTATAAAATATAGTATCTTCTGGTTATTACTATAAGCATTTTGCAGTTATGTGTTGATATTTTTAATTTTTGAATTGCTTTGGTGTACCTATGATTGGAAGCTTTGGATCAATATTGTAGTTGGAATTTTTTTTTCAATCTACTGCACTTTTGTTTTTATTTTTTAATCTATAACATTTGTTACAGTAAAAAGTAAAGTCGGTGGGAATATAATCTGACTTCACTGTGTATCTTATTTTTTTATTAAAAAAAGTTGAAGACGGAACACTTAGATTCCGATTTCATTGTACCGAGTTCACATGTATTTTTTCATTGGCTTCACTGTCATCATACTTCAAATTTTTAATCGAAAGAAATCAATGAAAAGTGGTGTCGGATTGTATTCCCACCGACTTCACTTGACACTGTTCAAAGTACAATAAATTGAAGAAAAAAACTAGTACAACTTTGGGGAATTTTTCCCCCAGCAAATATCTAAGCAATTTCTCTCTATGTCATTTGAACGATTTCGGTCTTTGGGTTATTTTATGATTTTTTTAATAGTCTCAGCGTGATTATAAGATAATACATTTTTATACTTATTTTAACAATATATATATAAACTTTACAGATAAAGCGATTTAAATTCACGTCTCTTAGGATGAACATCATCCACTTTTAGTTCACAAGAATAATTTACATTTTAGATCACTCAACTTAAAACAAATTATCTTCATATCAAAATATGATAATTATTCCTACTCAGATGATTAAAACATAGACTAATGCATCTTTGTATCTATTTAGAATTATTCATACTCAAATGATTAATTAAAACAAATGATTTTCATATCAAAATATAATAACTATCCGAGATCTATTAATGGGCTGAATAATAAAAAATATTCATATTATTTTATTTTATATAAATTTAATGCTTGATATTTACTTTGAGAATGTAATTTTTTTAATAATCTTAAAGTGAATACAAAATAATATTTATTCATACATATTATTAACCTTTTGACAATACATATACCTTACAAATAAAGCGATTTGAACTCGAACCTTCTAAGATAATTATCATTCGCTTTTTCACCAAAATCACTTGTTGAATTGGGAATGTAACTATTTATATTTCATAAAAATAAATATAATAATCATCTTACGAGTTACTTGGTCCTCTTAACTCTACGAGGTACTAACATATTTAAATCACCAACTATAGCTTGTTGTCTCCGACATACAAAACCCCTTGTATTACCACGTGCGAATAGTTCATGAGCACAACAAACAAACCGACAAATAACTAGGAGTACTAAGTATCAATACTTTTAAAAAAGAAATAGATAAATAAACCAACAATAATATAAGTTATATGAAATTAGACAGTTTGTTTCTCATATATATCAAATAAAAAAGATGCTTTAACAACCTCTAAGGAAAAATACAATACTAATTAAGAATCCTAATTACTACACTTTCAAAACTTTTTACCCGAGTAAGATTTTAAGATGAAAAAAAAGGGTTTTACGTCCGTCTCAATCTTTTACCCAACAAAAATTAACGGAATAAAAATTATTTGTCTCTTTTTGTGTTTTTTTAAATATATTTTAATATTAAAAATTAAATTTATAGTTAAATTTTAAGATTAATACTTAAAGTTTAGAGTTTAAAATTTAATGTATGAAATTTTAATTTTAGTGTGAGGACATACGTGACGGTAGAGAGACATAAGAATTTTAAGAATAGACCTACTCGATTCAATCATTAAATAGATAGACGAAAAATCCTCGCAGTTCACACGAATAAAACCAAAATTCAAAACAAGTGGCATCCGACTTGTCTAGGTTGCAATTGCAGTCTCCCTTGTATGGTCTTAGTCCAAGAACACAGGCGAGGCAAAAGCATGAGACGCTTCCGCCTGACTTGATCATCGGTTTCCGGATTCCGGCGTCTCGAGTTAGACAAACCTCGGTTGGTTCCCAGCAGCCAGATCGAGTTTACAGTTTGGAGTCCGTAGATGTATTTGCAACGCATTAAACCATTAACGAATACTTTACAGTATTTTCAATGTATTGAATAAATTATATAGTAATCTAAAACTATCAAATAAAAGATCAAGAATATTGAAAGCATATATATATATATATATATAATATTTTCTAACAAATGAAACAGGGAACAAATAAGCCACGCCATGGCTAAACATTGTTATTAGGTCGTTGCAGCTCTTGAGGAAAAAATGGTGAAGAAATTCCGGCTGTTTTGCATCGGTTTATTCCTCGAAGACGACGCCGTCTTCTTCCCTGATTTCTTCTGATTCTGAAGGACGCAGACATCGCCATGGCAGATATATTTGTATTCTGATGATTCTGTGAAACAACCGAAGATGTTTTGTAGCAAAGCCATGGGAGCTCAAAGTTTTTGCTCTAAGGAAGAAGAAGATATTATTATTCATGGCTTTTTGCTGTCTACAGACTTATAATGGGCGATGGGTCAAAGTTGGTTGGCAGAAATTACTACTTTAATTTTCAGCCTTCACATTAGCACACGTTCATATAGTTTAAACCATATAATATATTATATATAAATATATATTCAAATGTTAGACCAATTGATAAAAGAAAAGACTAAGAGTTGTCTTAGTGAAAAAGCGAATGATATTTATTTTAGAGATCACTTTATTTGGTGTGTATATATTATCAAAATATTAAGAATATATATAAATAAATACTATCTTATAATCATCTTTAGACTATTAAAAAATAAACCAAGCTTTTTTTAGAGTTTCGATTTCTTCTTTCTCCATGATTTTTCTACAATTCTTTTAGGAAGTTTTTGGTTTTGGTTGTTGATCTTATTAGACTTCTGTCATTCTGTATTATATATATATATATATGAAAATTACTTTAATACATAAGTTTGTGTAAATTAAAGTTTATACAAGCTTTTTAATTTTATGGTTTAAAATTTTATGTTAGGGTTTAGGGGTTTAACGTATAAGGCGTAGAATTTAAGGTTTATGGTTAGAATTTAGAGTTTAGGGTTTAAGGTTTAGGTTTTAAGAGGACTAAGAATTTAAGTTTTAGATTTTATAGCTTAAATATGAAGGTTTTTTATACAGCTTGTGTATTAAAATATAACCATATATATATATATATATATATATATATATATATATATATATATATCAAACATTATAAATAGAATGATACCGTAATGGCCCTTGAATTTTATCAAATTTATTTATATGATGTATTTACTTTAAAATTATATTTTAAAATGGAACGGTGTTTTTAAAATTAAAAAGAGATTGTTTAAATATAAATAGTATGTACAATATTATATTAAAAATAATTAATATTTTTACTTTAGAAAAACAACACATTATTTTAATAATAATTTCAAAGTGAAAGACCATATAAATATATATGATAAATTTTAGGGAAAACTATACGGGTGGTCACCTAGCTGTCACATTTTTTCTGTTTTAGTCACCAAATTAGTTTTTTTCGTCAAAATCGTCCCTCCCGTTAGATACTTTTCTTGTTTTGATTCCCTTCTGTTAAAAATCTAACAAAATGACTGACTTGACTTTTTTTATTTTTCACGTCATCGTTCTCTTCTTGTCAACATGTTGCATAGTATTTTTTTATTCAACTAACCAGATCCCTAACCACTGAGCTAGGCTCGGAATTTGGTTAAGTTTTATCCAAATTAATATTTAACTTACACTCTTGCAACCTCAAAAATAAACAAAAGTACCTCTATGAAGAATTAAACCAGGAACACCTTGCACAAAAAAATAGTGTTTAACCATTAAACTAGGTTGAAAACTTATAATATATTCACAAATTTTAATTTTTAATTTAAGATATAGTATCACCTCAAAATTAATCAAAATACTACTAAAATAATCTAAAATTATTTTTCCAATTCTTTTGGGAATAAAAAATAATTATTTATTTCAATAAAAACATATTAGATCATTCTAAAAATTTACTATATAATATATATTTATGATAGAATATAATGTTTGAATTATTTGAAAATAATTATTTAAATTTAAATTTATTATTTTAAATTTTACAAATCTATTTAGCTTGAAATGTAATTAAAATTGAAGACCAAACTAGAATTTTTTTTTCACTTCAATTAGAAATAAAAAAGTAATAATTAAATATTTATTTACTTTACTTCACTTTATAAAACTAATATTAAAATATTCTAAAAGTTAAATTTATAATATTTATTTAGGAAAAAAATTAAATTTTAAATAACATTTAATTCACTGACATGTATATAAACAAATTATTTTATATTTAATTAATTTTTAGAATAATCTATTAATTTATTATAAAAATAAATAATAAGTTTTTTTCCAAAGGAATTGAAAAAGTAATTTAAGATTTTTTAGTGGTATTTTAATTTAATTTTGAGGTGATAATATATTTTAAATTAAAGATTAAATGTTGTGAATATATAATAGGTTCTCGACCTAGGTTAGTGGTTAAACATTTTTTTTTTTGGTTCAAGATGTTCTTGGTTCAAAACCCCGTAGAGGCAATTTTGCTTATTTTTTAGGTTGAAACTTGAAAGAGTATAAGTTAAATATTAGTTTGGATAAAGCTTGATCAAGTCTTAATCCTAGTTTAGTGGTTAGGTGATGGACCCCTTATGCAAGAGATCCCATGTTTGAATCCAAGTAGTAGCTTAAAATTTTAACAAGGAGGACCAAAACAGGAAAAATATCTAACGAGAGTGACGATTTTGATAAAAAAAATTAATTGGATAACCAAAACAAAAAAGGGTGATAGTTGGATGACCACAGTTTTCCCTAAATATTAATGGTCATTGTGATATTATCCCATTTATAATTTCTTTTAAAAAAGTAAACGTCATGTATAAATTACGTTAGGTAAAAACGTAATGTAGAAATGAACTTTTCTCCCTTGTATCGTACAACCCAATTTATTTTATTAAATATTTGTGATAAATTTAGAGTAATATTGTTCTTGAATAAATAAATAAATAGGGAAATACAGTTGAAAAAAATATTTAGAGATTTATCGTTGATTTTCTAATACTAAGAGAAGTCGGGGGACTGAAGTGAGAAAATTAAATGAATAAATAAATAAATTACGAGGACTTTGCTTTGGTTTAAGATAAAATTAAATGAATGTAAACTTGAGAGGGTGGTATGAGAAACTGGAGTGAGAAACCGAAGAAGTCGGGGGACTGAACTTCCTTTAGGAAACGTTTGTATGAATTTTTATTTAAATTCAGTCCCTTAACTTCTCCAGTTTTTTACCCCATCCTCTCAAGTTTTCCTTCCACTCATTTTCATCCCAAAATTAAAAATTTAGTCCCACGAATTCTCTAGTTTCACAGTCCAACCTCCCAAGTTCGCTTTCATTTTATTTTTGTCCCAAAATCAAATAAAAGTCGTCATGTTTTTCTCGATAACTTTAGTGTGATTTGATGAATAAATAAATTAAAGCCATGAAAGTCGTCATAAAGGTATGATGTCTTCTTCAATCTCATCAAAAACACACGACGATTCCTCATGATGGTTTAGATTCAACGATAGATCCCTAACTAAATTTCAACCTACCTCATATAGAAGTTTAGATAAAACAACTTTGAATTATTGAAATCAATATTTTTTTTCTCAATTTGATTATTGAATTTATTTTTGCGTGCGCCATATGACATAATCTCAGTGTTATATTGTAAAAAAAACTAAAAAAGAGAAAAGTTGCTAAGCTTTAGGATTAATATGGATGAAAAATTAGGGATTAAATTATAAAAAATTGTCAAAGTTCATGGATTATAAGCTGCTTTTTTCCAAAAAAAAAATGTGAAGATGTATAAATAAATTAAATCAACATCACCAATTATATGTGGCTTAGTGGGATAAGATGATACTAGGGTTGTAAACGAGCCGAGTCGAGCTTGAGTAGTGATTTTTAATGAGCCTGAAAAATTTGAGCTCGACTCGGCTCGTTAAGAACTCAAGTCAAGTTCAAGCTTGATTCGAGCCCAATCGAGTCAAGTGTTGACCGTCTTTGACCGTGGCGGACTCGTGTAGCTCGCGATCTGTCACGTCTTATTTAAAGCCCTATTAAGAAAAAAACTTTGATACACAAGTCATGTAAACTCAAGCTTGTTAATTTTAAGGTTTAGGGTGTTAGTTTAGGGTTTAGATGTTTAGGTTGTTGGGTTTAGAATTTAGGATTTAGATTTGAGGGTTTAGGACTTATGTTTAGGGTTTATGTTTTAGGGTTTTAGGTTTAGAAATTTAGATTTTAAATTTAAAAAATAAAAAATAGTAAATTATATTTTCGAGTAGCTCGCGATCTTTTCGAGTCGAACTTTGACTGATTCAAACTCGAGTAGCTCGTAATCTATCTCGTCTCATTTACAGCCCTAGATGAGACGTTAAAATTTTTAAACAAGATCCAAGATTCAACTCCTAAAGTTGTAAAAGAAAAAATAATTAAATAATAAATCACAATATATTGAAAAAAAATTACCATTAATAAGATCAAAACCTATTATTGTCCCTTTGGTTGATTTTAACCTTTGATTAGAATTAACAAAATGCAAAAATACATCTCATAGTTTAGAAATAAATTACTATATACATTTAAACCCCTTAATAAATGACAAGCCATTTCTTTTTTTATTATTATTTATATTTTTTAAGAAAAGACAATCCAAGTCTTTACTGTAAAAATAACATAGGAAAAAAGCAGAACAAATAAGATGTAAACTTGCATTGTAATGAAAGAATAGAGCCGCCAATTAGGGTCTACCTTTGAACAAAAAATCTCTAAAACCCTTAACTAAGCTCTAACCCCTCCTTTAACATCTTGTCTTTGCAAAAACAACCTTAAAACAAACAAAAAGACAAAACCCAGACTTATGTCATTGAGTTTTTTCAATGGTAATAAGGACAAAGACTTGATTTCTTTGTCCTTTTTCTCTCCATTTTTCTTCTTATTTAATCAGTTAGTATCGTTTATTATTATATATAACGTGGGAGGGAGGAGAAGAGGGGAGGGGAGATGATGATGATGATGATGGGTGGAAACAACCACGTTGGAACACAAAACGAGGGCGGCGGAGAAGGCGGTCTGATCTTGAAAAAGGGGCCGTGGACGGCGGCGGAGGATGCTATTTTGGCCGAGTACGTGAGGACTCACGGTGAAGGGAACTGGAATGCGGTGCAAAAGAACACGGGGTTGGCACGTTGCGGGAAGAGTTGTAGGCTGCGATGGGCTAACCATTTAAGGCCGAACTTGAAAAAAGGAGCTTTTTCTCCTGAGGAAGAAAGAATCATCGTTGAGTTGCATGCTAAAATGGGGAACAAGTGGGCTCGCATGGCTACTCAGGTAAATATATCGAAAAAGGGTCATCGTTTTCTCTTCATTTCTTCTTAAAAATGTCATTTTTACGTCTACAGTTTGATTTTCTGTCATGGAATTAGAAACTATTTTTTGTTATTTGATCTTGTTCTTGCTTTAAAAGTTATCATTTTCATTTTATCAGCATGAACTTCAATGTCTGCATTTTGTTCATAATCTGGGTATTTTGTTCATACTTTTTTAGAATTTCGACAGCAAATGTCTAGCTGTTTATTTTACTTCCTATAGCATGATATGATCTGTTTGTTGTTCCAGTTTCTAAATTTTCTACCTATTTTCTCAGCCATTCCAAGAAAATCCCACAATTTTCTATTAATAGCTTTGAATCTGGGTTTTTTCTATTATGGTTTATTTTAATTATCTGTTACTAATTTCTTGCTTTTGTTTACTTTGTTTATTTCTATGTAGCTTCCGGGAAGAACAGACAATGAAATCAAGAATTATTGGAACACAAGAGTCAAGAGAAGGCAGCGCCAAGGCCTACCACTGTACCCTCCTGATGTTCAACCCTTACATTCCCAACACCAACAAAACCAACACCGTTCGCTGCCGGCGATGCCAATGGCGTCTCCGACGGGCACGTCGACATCTTCCTTCTCCTTCCAAACCCTAATGCCGTCATCATCGTCGCCGAATCTCCAATGTTCTATGCCAATGCAATCACACCCTCTTCACATCCAACGGTCGGCGTCGTCTCACATGCTCTATAACCCTCATTCGACACCGCCGCCGCTCCAGAGTCCGGGAGCGGTTTCGACACCGTCCCCACTTCCTAGCCCTTCACCTTCAACACATGTGTCCCCATTGCAATCTCCCCATGGGCCTGCATTTTCGACTCTCCCTCTCTTTGATAGTTCAACATCAAACACTTGTAGTAACAACATCAATGCTAACAATGGTCATAACAATAACAATAACAATAACACTATCTCCTCCGATTTCTTCTTCCCTAGAGCAACCCCTCCGCTTCAGGTACCGATGCGGTACAAGCGGTTCAGACACGATGTGAGCGAAAGTAACAACAATGTTGTTGTCAACGGCAGCAGTGGCAGCGGCAGTACCGGTTGGAGCTTTATGTCACAGTATTCACCTTTGCAGAAGAATTCATTTTTCAATCCCCATAATATTCCAGCAACAGTTTGTGGTACTAGTATTCCATTGACATCCCCACACTACTCTTCCCCTTCATACTCATTGGAACCGATCACATTCGATCTCTCTTCATCTTCAAAGATCCTCGCCGATCAACACCATTTCGATACCGGACAGTTCATATCGGCTCCGGGATTCGTTTATCCGTCAAAAATGAACGACGAGCTCCCTTCGAACCAATTTTTGTCCCTAGATGGGAATTCGGAATCAGAAGTTAGATTTGATACTAAGGGGAGTAGTAGCTATATCAGTAATGATCATAACAACAACAACCACCATAACAACCAGACTTTGAGTATCCCTTTCGGTGACGGCGGCTTGTTGGATGATATGCTGGAGGAGGCTCAATTTTTGGCTGCCAGCGAGGACGATATCATGCGGCGGCAGAGCTGTATGGCCGGATTCAGCACCAGCTCCGAGGGTTTAGCTTCAGGTCAGTCCATGAAACAGATTTTCAATGCAAGATAGAGATTAATAATTGAAGTTCAAATATGGTAATAATATGCATAATTGTCTACGATAGGGAAAAAGAGGCCAAAGTGGGAGTATCATTGTTTAGGAACCTTTTTATAGTGAATTTTAAACCTTTTAAATGTCACCATTTCTACTTTGATTCTGACTATTTCTGTTGCTTCCTTTTTTCCTTTTAACCGATGTGGGATTCATAGCTAAAGAAGAAACGGCAACAGATCAAGAGATCAAAGGTACACAAGAAGACTACTCACGGCTACTCAGTATTCCATCGTCGATGGCAATGCCCGATTGGTACAACAGTTGCGGGAAGTCTCCAACTGGCCTTTGGAATGAGAGCATATAGCTTTAATATTGCTTTGGTGCGACGAATTCCGGTGTTGTGAAGGGAGGAAATCCCATTTGAGATGATTGGATTTTTATATTATTCAATGCTCGATACATGGTAAAATGTTCTTGGTAAAATAAAACACGATATGTATATTTGAACATGTATACACACACATATAATGAGCTTAATAAAATCTGAAGAATAATCAACTTGTATTCTTCAAAACATGCAAAGTTTCTTTGTTTTTTGACCAACGTGCACCATTTATCATAAGGTAAATTTGGAGGTTTTCAAAGCACTTAATATAAATTTATATATATATATATATTTTCTATTTATTTTATTTATTAATATATGTTGAACATCAAAAAGTAAGTGAAGAACTCAACATGTAGTTCTAGTAAAAAAGATGATGATGTTAATTTTAAAAGACTCGAGTTCAATCATCTGTGTGTACTTTGTCAAAATGTTAGGTTTTAAAATTGACATTGTTATCCTATGTAAGTATGTATTTTTATTATTTTATTTAAACTTAAATTAATAAACATTTAAAAATAAAATTCACTTAATATTAATCTATTTTAAATTCAATAAAATTCAAATATTCATTTTTATTTAGATTAAAATTAATAAAATTCCTCCATAAGTACATATTTTTATTAATTTGTTTAATATTATAAAGTCGGATTATTATTTGAATTTTCATAAAAAAACTTACATCTTGAAAAAAAAAATATATATAAAGTTTAACATAATTCATATACATGAATAGTTCAACCTATATAATCACACACTTAATCTAATACAAATAATTTTATATTAATAAATATATGAATTACAAAATATTGAGTATATACTAAAAAATAAAATATATCTTAATATATATATATAGTTTGGTTAGTTTTCTTATTAATTTAAGTACCTATTTGAAATAAAAAGAAATCAGGTATCAATTTGAGAAAAAAAATGAAATGTGAAGGTACTAATAGTCAATATCTTACCGTGTCTTTGGTATATTAACTAAATTGCCAGCGAAAATAAAAATATGTTACAAAAATCACGAATGATTTCGTATAACTTTGGCCTTTCATACCCAAAGAAAGAATCAAAGTGCTTGTACAAATTTCTGTATATTCTTATATACATACACATGAAAATAGAAGCAACACGTACGATACGTTCGCCAATGATTCGTAAAACCGTTGATTGTCAAACGATGGAGTTGACAGTACCAGTAGTAGCAGATGCCTGGTCCTCGTTGATCTCTTCTTTGTCAACCTCACGACGAAATATCTTAATCCGAATTAGATACGACACACATCGAGCTGCATTACGGACCAGTTCGAACAACTCTCGGTACAAGTCGACGAGCACTAGTTTAACGAAGAAACCGCACCATATGACCATTAACAACAACCCGAGGCGCGGGAAAGGTATGGTTATGATTGAGATGGACGCGAAGGGTGCAGATAAGTGAGCGATACCGGTGACGATGTTGGGGCAATCGATGCCATCGGTTCCGAGCTTGAGTTCGGTCGCCATGTCCGCAACATATGTTAATGTGGCGACGAAAAAGGCCAATATCACGGTGGTGTTATCGTCAAATGGAGAAGCATCGGGTTTGTTGTAGTATTTGAGTAGCAAAAATGGTATGAAGGCCCCTATTGGGAAGCTTAAAATTGCATGCGTTGTTCCCAAGTCACCTGCGCTGTAAATTTGAACATCGGATCAGAAATTTTTGATGAAATCCACCATCTTTTTCTACTGAGATTCCTAGGAAAATGATAAGTAGTTTTGATTGGTGTCCAATCTAAACCAACCCGCGTCGTACACCTGGTTTTGGTGGGTGAGTCTTTCGGTGAAGATTTGTTACATACATAAAGCCTCAATTTCGAGATATACTTAAACGATACTAAGATGCTTACTACTTGGATCAACCCGTTGGTGAAAATGATAAGCATTTGTTATTTGCAGATATAGTTCTGTAATAACCCGTTTTACCCAAACCAAACCCGGTTCAGACCCGAACCTGACCCGGATCCAAACCCATTAACCCGAAAATTACCAAAATACCCTTCAACCTAAAAACCCTAATCCTAAACTATACCGCCGCCGCCAGTGCTGCCGCCGCTGCCGTTCTCACTCTTCGATCACCATCTCCATCAACCCTGAACAACTTGGAACCCTGAATTAAACCAAACAAAACCCTAAACAAACCCAAATCCAGAAACCCAAAAAAAAAGAATAAATAAACCTAAAAATTACCCTCTGGCCGAACCCATACCTTCAACCATACCCTATCTCAGACCCATTTCCCCAAAATCCGGATTATCTCCGTCATGCCAGATCTGCAGCAATTAAAAAATAGGGATTTGTTAGTTTGGAACCGGATATAAGAAACCAAAAATGTAATGAAAATGAGGGGATTTTTAGAGAGAAAAAAATCAGAGAGTAAGGGGGATTAGGTTCAAAATAATATCGAAAGGGGTTTTATTTTCTTTTTCGAAAAACGCAGTAAAAAGGGTTCTTTAAATATCAAAAATTTTGTAAGAAAAAGTTTGTTGGAATCAAAGAAATTTTTCGAAGGTAAATATTAGAAAAACGTTTTGATTTTTTGGGTTTTCTAATTCGGATCTAAAAAAGGGGAAGATCGAATCTTACCTTGCCGCTGCTGTGGTGCTGCGCCGCGAGGCCGTTCGGCTGAGGAACGACGATGACGGCAGGAGCGGATCCGTCTGTTGAAGAGGGAGAGGAGGATGAAAGTTTTAGTATTAGGTTTAGTTTAGGTTGTTATCCCTTTTATTTTCTGTTTCGAATGACAAATAAACAACCCCTCTATGTTTAAACCGGCCTATCATGAAACAACGTCGTTTCAGACGCCCGACCCGCGCGGTGACCCGATCCACGGGGAGGATCCGCGTGTTTGGTAATGGGTTAATTACACAAGTAACCCCTCATCTCTTCTCCCGCCTCCACTTTTGTCCTGGGAAAATTCGGCTTCCGGTTCTTCGACTTTTCATGCGTGTTCAATATCATTTTTTTTGTTTCTATCGTGGCCTTCAATTTATGTTGTATTTTAATTTAGTCACTATGTTTTAGCCTTTAATTTCCAGTATATTATTTCTATTAGTTTGCATTCATTTCCTTACATTTTACATTTGTTTCATGTTAGTCCTTTTTATATTATCCTAGCCATGCATTTTATATTTGTGCATTTTAGTCCTAAATCTCTAGTTTCATGACATTTTAGTCAAATCCATGCATTGTCATTATTATTATTGTCATTATTATATTTTTATGTTAGATTAATATTCATGCATGTTTCGAATTAGTTTTTTTAAAGTTCGATTAATATTTATAAATATTTCAAATTAGCGTTTTATTTGTGTTAGGTTAACATTTATGTATGTTGGATTAATAGGTTATGATGTTGGTATTTATTTATATTTTTGTCATATTGTATTTATTTATGGTTGCCATATTTTAAGATTGCATTCCGGAAATATATAATTGTCAATGCGGTGCCCTTTTATCCGAGCGTAAATGGGGCCAGTATCAGGCGTAGTGATAGTGGTTAGGCGTTTACTCTCGGATAATGGGACCTTTAAAATCTACTCGCACATATAACCAAATTTTAATTTAATCGTCACCTTAATCCGGAAAGTTTGAAATTAATAAAGCGGTAATTATTAAAGTACCAATTTTGGGCGGTGTGGGGGCGCTAATCCTTCCCCATCCGTAACCGACTCCCGAACCCATCTATTTTAAATATCTGGTTTTTTACGGTGTCTGGCCTACCTAAGTAGCAGGTGGCGACTTTATTTTTAAATAAAACACGGGTTTTATAAAAGTCTCACGGAAGACAATATTTTCAAACAAAAATAAAAAATATCTTTTTTAGCGAGAAAAAACATCGCAATAAATTCGAAACTTCACATAAAAAGAAGAATACTTTACAGAACTGATAAAAACTATTTTGGAAATCAATAAACAACAAAGAAATTCTAACGTACCTGAAAGCCATTTTCTTGTAATTCTTAGAATTTTGGGTATGCTGAACACTGAAGATTTGAACGATGGATTATTTATTTATTTATAGATGTGTTATAAAGCAGACAATGAAAGTGACGGATTGGTATGTAAGTGTGGTTTTATCAATATTTATCTCTCTATATCATAAGAAACGTACGTTTATCAAAATTATGTACCCTAATATTTCACTTTTGCCATCAACTCTTGAAGCCGACTATCTTCAATGAGTACCACCACTACTTATATACGTAGAAAAATATACAATACACAAATTTGCTCGATTTAATTTTTAAATTTATAGTTTAGATTTTAGATTTTATAATTTAAATATAAAAAATATTTTTATATAATTTATGTATAAAAAATAGTTATATACATGCCGCAAATTTTGTTATAGATCGAGAGACCCAAAAGACAGAAAGAAAAAAAAAACCACAGTAATGGGAAATAAAATAAATAAAAAACCCCAGCCAACATGGGGGAGCTAGACCGACGGGAGACCTCCGGCCACCAACGCAGACGTACATGAGCAAGTTGATTATGAACCAGGCAGGAGCGACGAGCTAGGAATTGAGTTATAAACCGCCAAAAGAGATTAATTTTTTAGTCTGATAAATAAGACCCAAAAAGAACATCTATGGTGGGTCTGAGCACATTCTATCTTCAGCTGCTAGGGCTTCAATTCGGGGAGGAGCTTCTTCAAGCCAAACTTGATCTGCCGGAAGAGAAAGCCGTTCTCGAGCTAATTCGTGTGCAACGCGGTTATCTCCTCTACGAATGAAGGAAACCCGGTACTCCGATGCAGAATTCAAAAGGTACTTTGCGTCATTTAAAATTGCCCCAATTTCTGAAGTGTCCTCTGAATTTGATTTGAGCTTTGTGATTATCGATAAAGAGTCTCCCTTGATAATAAGATTGTGCAGGCCCAAATCAAGGGCAAAGCTAACCCCTTTCTTTGATGCCAAAGCTTCTGCAGCAAAGACAGTTGGGACGCGTTGCATAAGGATGCACCTAAAATAAAGCCTCTTCGTCACGGATAACCACATCCAGGGTTACAGATTTCTCAGTTTTGTTGAAACCCGCATCAAAGTTGATCTTCACAAATGGAGATGGTGGAGGGGACCATTGCTGACTAAGGATAGAGGGCTCTGGGCGCAATCTACTAGGGAGTAACCTCAGCTCCTCACAGTAACTTCGAACAAAGGTAAAAAGCTCTTCAGGTATCTGATGCTTTCCTTCAAATATCAATGTATTTCTGGAGAGCCATAGTGCCCATACAGTCAACAAAATTTCTTCATATCTAGGAACTCCATAATGATTCAACAGTGTGTTTAACCAGAGGGGCAGATCATGAAGTAAAGTAAATGGCATAGGATATGAGTAATGAATGTTTAATCTAGCTCAAACCTGTTTTACGTAGGAGCAGTCCCTAATCACATGAATAGCATCTTCTGGTAGTTGATTGCATCTAGGGTAAATAGGATCACTAGCCACTCTTTTAGCACAGAGATTGATTCTCTCAGGAACAAATTCTTAACGAACTTCCAGCATTGAATGTTAACCTTTGAGGGGCACTTCGATTACCAAATTTTACTGAGAAGTGCACGATCTTTATCCCGAGTAGAATTAGTGGGTAATAGTCTACACCCACTACGAATTGTGTATTGACCTGTGTGTTCCCCACACCAAACCAGTATATCCCTCTAAACATATCCCTCTAAACATGGGAAGACAATGGGATACTTAAAATCTCCTCTACGTATGTAGCATTAAAACTTGCCAATATTAAATCTCCATTCTTTCGAATTCGGCTCAATTAAATCTGCCATTTTAGATAGCCCCGAGATTTTAGTAGAAGACAGTTTCTTGGGAACTGTTGCAGGGAGCCATAAATCGTTCGAAATAAAAATGGAATTTCCATCACCCACCTGCCATCGTAACCCCATCACCAAAAGACCACGAGAGCTTCATATACTTCTCTATGTCAAAGAAGGGTTACTACCTAGCCGAGCTTGGAGAAAAGATGAAGTCGGATAATATTTTGCACGCAGCAGCCTTGCCACCAATGATGAGGGGTTTTGAGAAAGCCTCCAGGCCTGCTTTGCCAATAGAGCCACGTTAAATTTAGCCATATCTCTAAAGCCCAGTCCACCTGAGTCTTTTAGATTGCAGAGTTCACCCCACGTACACCAATGTATTCCTCGGCGATCTTTCGAATGTTGCCACCAGAATCTCGCAATGATTTGTTCCAACTCTGTACAAAAGGTTTTTGGGAGAAGAAAGCAACTCATAGTATACATAGGAATTGCCTGTATAATGGACTTTATGAGCACTTCTTTGCCTCCTTGTGAAAGCACTTGGTTACACCGGGAAGAGATACATGAGACAAACCTATCTCGCAAGTGCATAAAAGCTTCTTTTTTTTTTATTCCGGCCAACTAAGATTGGCAAACCCAAATATATTTTTTGGATTAATAGAGCTGTTAACACCCAAAATCCTTCTAACATTCGAGATATTATCATCAAGCACATTAGAGCTAAAAAAGACTCCAGATTTGTCATAGTTTATCAACTGTCCAGAGCAGCTTGCATAGACCCTCAATATGTCGGCAATAATACTAGCTCCTCTGGCAGATGCTTCTCCAAAGATGAGGCTGTCATCTACGAAGAACAAGTGAGAGATATTTAGAGCTAATCTTAAGATGCGAACCCCAATTGATGAATCAGCCATAACCGATTCTCTTAAAAGAGAGGAGAGCCCATCGCTACAAATGAGAAACAATTAAGGGCTCAATGGTTCTCTTTGACGAAGTCCGCGAGATGGAAAAAAGAGTCACCTACAGAATCGTTCACCACAATGGAATAAGAAACTGAGCTCACACGGTTCATAATGATGAAGATCCATGCTTGAGCAAATCCTATTTTCCGCATCATGCCTTCTATAAAACCCCACTCTACACTATCATAGGCTTTACTCATGTCTATTTTCAGCGCAAAAAATCCCTTACTAGCCAGTCTTCTATTGCGCATAAAGTGTATGATTTCAAGGCTGTCAATATATTATCCGATATGAGGCATCCCGGGACAAAGGCACTCTGTGCTTCGTCGACGCAGCCTGAGAGAACACTCTGAAATTGATTGACAGCGCACCTTGGAGATGATCTTGAAAAGGACATTGACGAGACTTATTGGTCTAAATTTCTCCATAGAATCTGCACCTTCAACCTTTGGAATTAGCACTATTCTGGTATGATTGATAAGGGATAAAGAGACTTCACCTCTTAAAGCAGAGAGACAAAAAAGAGCGACATCATGGCCAATAATGTGCTAAAATCTTTGGTAAAATAGGGCTCCCAACCCATCCTCACCAGCCGCCTTTAGGGAATTCATTGCCATTACCGCAGCATGTATTTCATCTTCTGTAAAATCACGGGTTAGCATAGCATTCATATCTGCCGTTATACAACAATCCACTCCTAGAATATGATCCGAATTGGCTATTCCATTCGAAGTAAAAAGATTAAGAAAGTACTCACGAGCAATGCTGTCCAACTCAGAATCTTCAGTAGCCAAATTGCCCGAATTGTCTAAAAGAGTAGTGATACGGTTTTGATGTTTCCTCTGACTTGTAAAACGGTGAAAGAAAGCCATATTAAGATCTCCATGTTGAAGCCAATTAGATAGAGCCCTCTGTTCCCAGTATAACTCCTCATTGTCTAATTTCAAATTCATTGCTAGTTTGGCATTAAGAATTTCACCTAGAACTTCATCTATGGGATGTAACTCATTGAGCTCTAGTTTTTGCTTTAAGTCATTAACAGTCAGCTTTTTTTTTTTTTTGCTTTTTTAACCTCTTTAAACCAAGATCCAGTCCCCGGCATGTGAACTTGAGTCGGTCCAGAAAATCTCCTTCAGAGTTATCCCATAACTTCTTTATTTCAGATTCACAAGATTCCTCTAAGAGCCAAGAAGAGAAGGTGCCAAACTTTCCTGGAACGTGATTGAGTCGAACCTGTATTGAGCAGGAGTGGGCAGTGATCCGAGAAGGAATGGCTTAGGTGTTGAAGATGGAAATCCGAGAAGAAATCCCACCATTCATTATTTGCCACCCCTCAATCGAGTCTTTCCCGAATGTTATTTGCAGAGAAACGACCTTTCTCCCAAGTGAACCAAGTACCAGAATATCCTAAGTCCGAAAGAGAACAGTTATCCAAAACCTCGCGAAAAGCCTCTATTTGACGTGAATTACGAACCAGGCCCCCTTTTTTCTGAGGCAAGAATAATTTCCTTAAAATCTCCAATTACCAGCCATAGAGTTTATGGTAAATCATCTAGAGAGCGTAAGAGGTCCCATGAATCTGCACGTCTCTGTTCCTCAGGTGCTCCATAAAACCCAGTACATCTCTATTTGTTGCCACATGAATCATCCTCTATCAGTACATCAATATGCATCTCTGACCTTAAAACTACATTACACGAATTCTTCCAACCAAAAGAAAGTCCTCCGCTTCGACCAACCGAACTCACATCTATACCATTGGGGAAACCACAACAATGTGGGCTATTTTTTAATTATTTAGTTTCGTCTCAATAAGAAAAATAATAATTGGGTTAATAAGAAAAATAATAATTGGGTTCTCATCTCGCAACTTTTGTTGGAGACGACCAACAGTTCGGGACGTCCCCAAACCACGGACGTTCCAACTTAAGAGTTTCATGGTGACAGGCGGACCTGGTCCTGCAGGTCGGCCAATGTAGTAGAGCTGTCGCCATTTGAATCCTTCAACAAGGAAACTTCTGATGAAATAGTGTTGACCCTTGGTCTTATAGTGCCCTCCACTGTGTCAATTGGGCTATCCTCATCCTCATTTAACATATAAGTTGACTTAGCAATAGCAGAATAAAGGCCTGAATTAGAGGACTGGCGTGAAAAGTGGGATTCTTTATCACAGAAAAAATTGTCTGTCCTATTTTTCCTTGAATAGGAGACTGCCTTGAATGAGAGTCAACCGCCTCAGCCTCCCGCAACCATTTGCTTCTTGAAGCCGCCGCCCTACGTGGTGATGCTCGTAAAGAGGCATCCCATTCACGAACCAGAACTGCTGGATCTTGAGTAAATCTTAACGAACAAAAATTCTCACCATGACCTAATCTTCCACACAGAAAACAGAGCAAAGTCAATTTTTCATTTTCAAACCTGAGATAATGTTCCTTACCGTTCAATAACGTGATTTTTTCCCTTCGCTTCAACGGTACTCGAATATCCAGTCGCACACAGATTCTCATTATGCGCTTATAACCCAGAGATATGGCTGCTGAGTCATATTCAATGAAAGTGCCCAAAAAGTTCCCCAGAGACCGAGAAATTCGCTCCAAAACAAAACCATGGGGAACATCGTGTATTAACACCCAGTAATCAAGGTGATTCAGGGGGACTGTCGCGGGATCCTCCCCCTCCTTCAGACGATAAAACACCAGGAGGTGCGAGTTAAGTTCCACGGACCACCACTTTCTAATCTGTCAGCATCCACTGGATGAAAAAGTCGAAATAAATACCTTCCTTCCCCCAAATCTGAAATCGCGATACTTGTATAAAGACGCCAGACATTCGCGAGCGTTGTCCGCATAGAGACAAAATTGATGAAATTGTTTGTCAAAAACGATCCTACGAAGCAGAATTCATACGTTGGTTCAACAACCGACTCTTCGGGATCAACCTGGAGAGACTCATCTTCACCACTAGCAATCGTGAGATTTGCTAAATCATTTTAAACATTCGTCATAGAGAACTCGAATCAATAAGGGAAAAAACCAGATAAAAATCTAATCAGATGTGCCACCAAGAGCAGAGAGAGAAACGTGCCACCAAGAGCAAAGTATAATATTCTAGTTTGATTTCTTGTATCATGTTTAAGCTACTCGTTTATTTCTTTTAGTTTGTTCATTTTAAAATTTAAAGTTTTAATTTTGGTCTGAACTGTATCCGTTAAGTATATTAATTTAATTCATGCTATTAGTTCATATATTATGTGTAAGATCTATATTTGATATCTCCTTTTTAATTTGATCGTTTTAATGTATGAAAATTAAATCTACAACTTATGCACAATACCAAAATTGTTCTAAGACCCAAAGAGACTAAAAAAATTGAAGGCCAAAATTAGATGTTTGAGCTAATATTAGAGGTTTGACCAGTTAAATCTACTAATTTAGATGTTTGGTGAATAACGATTTGGAATAACGGATTGAAGTGAAACATTTAATTTTAAAAAAGCTGCTAATAGAAGTTTTTTGAAGTTAAAGATTTTGACATAAGACTTATAAAGACCCTTTTAACCTTAATAATTTTAAAAAATCTCCAAGTAACTTAAATTTAATATTTTCTATTTTAATTCTTCACCCTCACGTATTTATATTGTGATATTTGTAAGCTAATATTTTTTACACATTTATATTTGTATTTAAATTTAATAATTAATTAAATTGTATTAAAAATAATTATATAAATAATAAATTAATATATATATCCTTCAATATGCTTAGTAATGTTATATTAAAAATATATTTATTATAATCAAATTAATTAAACAAATCTCAAATATAATTATGTCTTTATATGTTATTTTGTTTGTTTAAATAATTAAACATCTATCAGTTAATTTTACCAAGCACTTTTATACAATTAACTAATATAATCCATTAATCAAATCAACTAATACAATCAGCTATCAACTATCAGTTTGAGGGTGTTTGGTAAATAACTTTTTAAAGAGCTTTTAGCTTATTTAGGCACAAATTTAATTGGTAGTCAAACTATTCATTTATAGTCTTTGGTAAAAACCTTTTTAAAAGAGGTAATTGTGCAAAATAAGTTAAAAGAAAAAACGCTAGAAAAATCAACATATTAAAAGAGTTTATTTGCAAAATCAACTAATCCAATCAGCTATCAACTATCAGTTTGAGGGTGTTTGGTAAATAACTTTTTAAAGAGCTTTTAGCTTATTTAGGCAAATTTAATTGGTAGTCAAACTATTCATTTATAGTCTTTGGTAAAAACCTTTTTAAAAGAGGTGATTGTGCAAAATAAGTTAAAAGAAAAAACGCTAGAAAATTCAGCATATTGAAAGAGCTTATTTGCAAAATCAACTAATCCAATCAGCTATCAACTATCAGTTTGAGGGTGTTTGGTAAATAACTTTTTAACGAGCTTTTAGCTTATTTAGGCACAAATTTAATTGCTAGTCAAACTATTCATTTATAGTCTTTGGTAAACACCTTTTTAAAAGAGGTGATTGTGCAAAATAAGTTAAAAGAAAAAACGCTAAAAAATTCAGCATATTGAAAGAGTTTATTTACAAAATAAGATATTAAATGACGTACTTAACACTGTTATTTTCATAAATTATGTCCTTGTCACAAACACCTTTTTAGTAAAATTTTATTTTATTATTCTACGTTTTAGTTGTAGATTCTCAAATATATATATATATATATTTTGGATAAATTGGCACTATATTCATCCAAGCAACCTCAAAGAAAATTACAAGAAAAACTTACAGTGGAACCACCACAAATCTACCCTTTACATACTAATCCAAGAACATCAAACTACCCACAAAGATCCCACTTTTCAGCTATACAATTGCCAGTTAAAGTAAATCTATGACATCCTTTAATTTTCCATTTAACACTATACTTAATAAGATAAAAAAATATCAGTCTCTAACCTTGATCCTTTTCTATGCATTCGGTGATTTCGTTCTTGCCAAAGGTAATAATTCATGCTATTCCATGCAAGCCTAACAATCACAGCGCGCAGTGATCTCCCCTTGCCCATTCGTTGAACCCCAGCCAGCATCTCCTGCCAGTTTTCAGAGACCAGCCTTACTCCACATCCTTGTAAAATCAGCGTCCAGAGATTTCTCAAATAGCCACACTCCCCAAACAAATGGCCCCTTGTCTCACGAACAGAATCACACAACAAACACCCTAAATCACCCTGGTAACCACAATGCATCATTCTGCTCCGGGTTGGTAACCTATCAAGTACCACCAGCCAATATATAAATGAATGTCTAGGTATTGAGGAACCTCCCCAGACAATTTTGTGCCATACTACTTTTGGTTGCCTATGTCTCAACACATTCCAAGCTTCCTTCGCCTTGTATTTCCCCTGCAAGTTACCGACCAAAACAAGCTCAACCCTCAAATTCAACAACTTTCTCCATGCCCAACTATGATTCTCAAATATATTTTAGTTAAGAAAATATAGCAAAACATGAAAGTGAAGAAAAAAAATGCAGTGTTGATATTCTATACAAGGTTAATAATATGTATCAATCTCTACAAGGTTAATATTTGTAAATATTAAATTTTAAAAAAAATCAAAATTTTCAAAAATAATTAATTTTCTTAAGAAATTTTTTAATTCCTCATCATAAGCATTTTATTCGAATAGTTTCACCTCAATAAAGACTAAAGTATTATAAAACATATATGTACTTAACAACTAAATATATCATACCCTTATTTTTCATTTTACCCATATCAGCTATCAGCTAAGTTTTACCAAATACTTTTATATAAACAGTTAATCAAATTAGTTTCTCAAATCAG
Organism: Hibiscus mutabilis; assembly: GCA_019671005.1. Lineage (NCBI taxonomy): Eukaryota > Viridiplantae > Streptophyta > Magnoliopsida > Malvales > Malvaceae > Hibiscus > Hibiscus mutabilis. Next base: position 2,430,515 of record CM033732.1, on the reverse strand, counting down.
CTAATAAAATCAGTTGGTCAAACCAACCACTGCAACCAGCTATCAGCTATCAGTCGTTTGTCAAACACCCCCAATGTAATCCGCTATCAATTATCCGCTAATTGCAAAATAGAGCCGAAATATTAAAATGACTTTTTTTTTTGAAAAGTTGGAGGCTAAAATTGTCGTTAGACAACTTAATTAATTAAAAGTTTAGTTATTTATATATTATTTTTTAAAGGAAAATATGTAATGGCTGTAAAAAATTTATTTTTTTTACAAGTGAGTCTAATTTATAATTTAAGGGTTTAGTTTAAAGTTTGAAGATTTAGGTTGTACGCTTAAGAATTTAGTGTTTATAGTTAAAATTTAAGCTTTAGAATATAAGAAAAAAAATGAAAGAAACTTATCTATGGATTTGTAAAACAAATTATAACTTAATTGCATGATAAAGGAATGTTGTTTTAATATTGGTATATGATACAGTGGTCAACTAATTCGGATCGATTTTACGTATGTTTAATATAAAGACGATTCTCTTAATCCAGTTTTTTCTATTAATTACAACATCAAAATTTGAATATTTAATCTTGAAGTGCTTAACGCCTCGTCCTGCTAGAACAACTTATTGTTAGTAAATAAAATAATATTTTTATAAGTATAAATAAACAAGTAATGTTTTGTTTTGCACGATCAAACTTAAAAAATAATCCAAGTACTTTAGTCAACGTTGAATTCAAACATAGTTGTTTCTATATTTTAATCTAGGGTAAACAGTTACACTATTAATCACTAAATTTTAGATTTGTATTGATTTTATCACTAAACTTTAAAATATTTTAATTTTAGTTTGGGTTTCAATTAGGGCACTAAATTGTTAAATCATTAAGGATGAAATGAAGTAATCATTGTTTCCTATGGTCACTATTTCAATTAATTATCGCTTGCCACCAATTACCATTGACGAGAAAGTTGGCACCAACACATTTACATTTTACTCTTCTTTCTCTCCATTAGATTGATTTTCTATGAAACCTACTTAAAATCAATGAAAATTCATTTAAAGATTTAACGCTCTAATGCTTTGATCTACTTCGACGACTATCCGAGAAGACTAGTTTCAAGACATGTTGTTTGTCTTTTGAAGGCATGCTTTTAACCATTTGAATTTTTAAAACAAACACCTCAAATTTGAGAAAAGCTTCCCAAACCCTAAAATTGTTGGGTTTTTTATTTAATATCATGAGTTTTAAAAAGGTTTTGAAAAAAATTAAAACTGATAAAGTGATAGAGAACCATGCGATGCGCAAGGATAGAACTAAGATTAAATATTAGGCGGGACAAATTACATAAGTTCAAACTAATATGTACACATTAAGTATTCAATCTAAAAAATTATAGGGAGCAAAAGCCTAATAATAGGAAGAGTTTAGTTTTAGAATTTAGAGTTTTAAGGTTATATGTTTAGATTTTATAGTTTAAATAAGAAGAGTTGTACAATTTTTCACGCAGTTTAGGTATAAAAAACAACTATATATATGCAGTTGTTATCGGTTTTTGTATCGTGTTTAAGTTATCAATTTATTTCTTTTAATTTGTTCGCTTTTAATGTTGATATGAACACTATATTTTCTTTTTAATTCGATCTTTTTAATGTATAAAGATTAAAAACAATTAAGGGGTTCTTTGCCGAAAGTGATTTCTTCAAGCCAGAGTGCATTAATCCATGGGCGAGACATTATTGATAATACTTTGATGGCACAAGAACTAGTGTGCGGGTACAACAGAGACACTTTATCTACTAGGTGTTTTTTGAAGCTAGACTTACAGAAAGCCTTCGACTCTGTTAATTGGGGTTTCATCTTAGCCGTGCTGGAAGCTTTGAATATGCTCGCAGTGATGATAGGATGGCTGAGGGAATGTATTACTACCCCTAAATACTTTATTTCCCTTAATGGAGGATTAGTTGCCTTTTTTAGTGGGGCAAAGGGTGTTCAACAAGGGCCCACTTCCCCCAATCTCTTCGTCCTTAACATGAATGTTCTCTCTCGCTTGTTGGATAAAGCTACTGAGTTTGGTATATTCTCTTATCATCCCAAGTGCCACAGGCTCCATCTAACAAATCTTTGATTCACGGACGATCTAATGGTGTTTTCACGAGGATCTTTTGACTATGTCATAGGAGTGTGGAGAGTTATGCAGCAATTCTATGTCTTTTCTGGACTCTAGATCAATTTCTCTAAATCTAAAATATTTTCTTCTAGTATGGCAAATGCTGAATTACAAACCATTCAGGAAACTCTGGGATCAATCTTGGTAAGCTTTTTATCCGCCATTTATGTATACCCTTGATTACTAGAAGACTTTCAATTGCAGACTGTGCCCCACTCCTTGACAAGATTTTAGCCAGGCTTCAAGTTTGGAAGGCTAGAAAGCTTTCTTATGCTGGCCGATGGTAACTTATTCAGTCTGTCCTTTATAGCATTCAGCACTTCTGGAGCAGACAGCTTACTTTACCAGATGTTGTAATTAAGCGTGTGAATAAGCTCTGTTCTAGGTTCTTTTAGAAGAGAGAAGATAAGCCCATTAAGGGAGCTGGAATAAGCTGGGAAAGTTTTCACCCCTAAGTCTGAGGGGGACTTGGGTTGCATGATTTAAAATCTTAGAATCGAACTTGTTCTTTATTTTTGATCCACTGAATACTCCTCAATGACGGCTCTATTTGGATTGCTTGGATCCATGAATATGTACTTCGGGGGTTCCTTTTTGACAGTATGTTTGTCCCCAACATTGTAGTTGGACCTAGAGGAACTTGATACGTATGCGAGACAAGGCTGCTCTTGTTCCTGACTTGCTAAATGCAACCTTGAAGTCTGTCTCTTCTCTTTAGAAAGTTGTTCGGGTACAAGGAGAGAAATTTCTTTGGGAAAAGATTGTATGGCATCTTGGACATGTCCCTAGGAGTTCCATGGTTGCTTGGATGGCTACTCTAGATAAATTACCAACAAAAAGTAGGCTTTTGACTTTTGGATTGAATGTTGATCCACTTTGTCCATTATGTAGGAGAGAACAAGAACTAGAGACCACCTCTTCTTTCACTGCGATTTTTCGAGGCTAGTTTGAGAAGCTGCTTTGCACACTTGTTAGGTTCGACAGACACTGCTTGGATGGGACCAAGAGTTGAGCTGGGTGTGCTGCTCCTTGAAGAGTAAAACACTCCCGACAATGATCTTGAAGCTAGCCTGGAACAACAACATTTATATGGTGTGGCGAGAAAGAAATAAAAGACTTTTCCAGCATATTAAGAGCTCTGTTGATCTGGTTATTAGGCAGGTTAGAGAGATTGTTCAGTTAAAACTTAGAGGTAAAGTTAAACATAATCAGCAATCGAGGCATTATAGCATTTGTTCTTCTTAGGGTTTAATTGTATAATTTTTGATTGAGCTGCACATAGTCTTTGCTTACTTGTATAGGGAAACTCTTGATATTTTTTGATTTGTTAGAATACAAAGAGCAAAATTCATCTAAAAAAATTAAAATCTATAATTTACACATGGTACCAAAAATGTTCGAAGACAGAAAGAGATGAAAAAAGTTTTAAAGATTAGAATGATTTTTTTTTGTAAAAGTCGGATGCTAAAAATGTCATTAGACCATTTAATTAAGTGTTAAAATTTCATTATTCATATTATTTTTAAAGATATTTTATTATATGATTCACTGCTAACATATGGGCTTAAATCAATTAAGCTATTTGACCTTTAGCAACAAAAAGTGGCGGCCTGGTTCGGAGATCACTTGATCTCTTTGTGTTTCAGAATTCATACACACTTGCACAGTTTTTATACGTAGTTCACGCGATACCATCATAGTTTAAAACGATCGATCTGATTAATAATCAATTTAAACTAAGTTCGGTTAGTTCGGTTAATTTTTTAATTAACAAAAAATTAATATATTTTTTTAGTTTTGATTCAAAATAGCAATTTAGTGGCAATAAATTGAAAATATATTTTTGTTAGATATTTTTATTTTTAAATTTTATTTTTCTTCCTTTAGGGTTGAACTTAAAATTTGGATCAAACTATAAATATTCAGTTTTAAATATGGAAAAAAAACTTTGATACACAGGCCGTGTAAACTTTAGTTTACACGTGTCTTTTAGTTTTAGGGGTTAGGGTTTTAGTTTAGGGTTTAAAGTTTAGGAGTTTAGGTTGTAGGGTTTAGAATTTAAGGTTAGTGTTTAGAATTTAGTGTATAAGGTTTAAGGTTTAGGCTTTAGTTTTTTAGGGTTAGGGCTAGGAATTTAAGATTTAGTTTTTATAGTATAAATACACAGGCTTGTGTAAAATTAATTTTACACAGCCTGTGTATCAAAGTTTTACCCTTTAAATATTATAGGTAATGATTGGAATTTAGGCTTAAAATTAAAAATATATTATTATATATTAAAGTTTTCGTAGTTTTATTAATTCAATTAATTAATTAATTTCAAATCGAATTATCTGATAACCAAATTTAAAAAAATATATCATTTACCCACCGATTAACCGTACTAAATTTTAGTTCGGTCAATTATTTTAGTTTTAACCAAACAATAAAGACCCCTAGATACTATAAAATTCTTCATTTGGACCGGAAAATAAAAGAAAATGAAGAACTCAACAAGTGGTCCAAGTGAAAATACTGATGATGTTCATATGAGGAGACTTGGGTTCAATCTCGAAGTCTTAAGATGTTAGTTTTATACATCTAATAAATTTACAAAGCGAAAAATAAAAGAAAATAAACAAGTATTACATTGTAATCATAAACTAATAAATTTATATTATGCCATAGGATTTAGTTTTATACATCTTTTTAGACTGTTGAATGAAAATAACGAATGATTGATATTAAGGATAAAACATATATTTTTTTAATCTTACCTTAGTATATAAAACATTTACCATTCTACCTATATTCATGCAAAATCCAATAATATATACCAAGGTCAGGAAAAATTATTAGATGGGTCTGGCTCACCACGTCATCAATAGTCCCATCTAATAATAATTTTTCATCTTGTTTTTTTTCTAAAGTGGATCTTCACATCTTTCCTACATGTCATTAAATGAATGAATCTCATTGGATGGACCATGGATGACGTGGTGAGCCGGAACAATGTAATAATTTTTCGTCAGGAAAATCCAATAATATATAACAAGGTTAGGAAAAATTATTAGATGGGTCTGGCTCGCCACGTCATCCATGGTCTCATCCAATAATAGTTTTGCATCTTATTTTTTCAAAGTAAATCGTCACATCTTTCCTACATGTCATTAAATGAATGAATTTCATTTGATGAAACTATAAATGACGTGGTAAGTCAGGACTATGTAATAATTTCTCCAAGGTCAGGGTTGAACGTTGCGTTGTAAATAAAACAAAATGGGGTTGAGATTGTCACTATTAATAAGCCTCTACAATATCTTATCCGAAATAATTTAAACTCAAATGATCCAAACTTAGAACATCAACCTCCAAACTAATCCGACCTGAAATATTATTGAACATAAATTTGAAGTTATCGAATCTGATGAATAAAATAGGTTTTGGTGAAATAACCATCACTATTTTCAGTCATGATCATGAAAAAAGAGAGATAACATAAAAGAAAAGGGTAATTCGTGAAGAAGAACTCGAAAGTCATCAATGGCGGAAGCCTTAGTATTGTTATACTTATTATGGAATTTTCCACTCACTTAAAAAAGCAAATAAAAGAATGGTTAATTACAAGCTCTCTCCCCCCTCTCTCTCTCTATAAAACTGCTCTTTCTTGGGTCTTTCTCCCAATATAAAATGGAGCAGACACTCTCAGCAACCTTCAACCCTTCCTTGCCCCACAAGCCATTCATGTTTTCTACAGTTTTACATTTTTTGACAGTTACAGATTCGTCGGAAAAACAAGCTCTTTTTTCTGTTTCACTTGCTTGCCTCCCGAGTTCGGAGGAGCTGGACATTGTTAGAAAGTAGCGGTTTGTAAAGCATTCTTGTCTTCTCCGCACCGCCGGTGAACATCCTTCATCCTCTCGACCGACCTGCAAATCCCGCTGCAGGTCCAGTCGAATGAAGCAACACAGATGTTGCCTGCTTGAGCCTTCCACTCACAATCTGCAATGATGTTTGTTATCGTCTAGATTATCGAACAATTGGCATCACATAACCTATTCGAGGAATTCTGGGATCCAACCAAATGGCCATTTTGAGATGCTAGACACGACCGGAAGCGACAGTAAGAAAATAACAAGAATTAGTTTATAGCATTACCTCTGGTACCACAGCACAGTCTGCGGTCATCTATATGATCGACATCCAACCCAATAAACCATGCTCCCAATGAAACATCTTCGTTGGCATACTTGTGCAGCACATGCCTGGAAAATTATGTTCCGTAAGAAAGAAGTACATAGAACACAAAGATCATGCGATATTGTCCTACGGAAGATGCAGGGACTTACTGGTTAATGGATATGTAGGAAGCCAAGTCTCTAGAAATGGCGTATAGCTGTCCGGTAGCATGGCGGAAATACTTGTTTCCCTCCTCACCGAATTTCCAATACTCAGGTTCGTGGTATCTTACTCCCCTGTTCGCGGTTGAAGAAAAAGTGAGATTTAAAATAAAAGGTTACAACTCAACTTTTAGTTATAACTTAAAAACATGATACCGAACACGCTTGGCTTACTTTTGAGCAAGAACTGGACCAGATTTCATGCAACCGATATAAACCCTTGGCTTTGACCGATGGCTAGACAAAGTAGCTCCAAGGGTTGCTGCAAAAGCACATAGATAGACGAAATGTAAGAAAAATAATAATAGGAGAAAAGCAACACCAAGAAACATTAGCATTGTAATCTACAAATCCATGAGTAGGAAAGCGCTCGGTATTAGTTTCAAGTGCAACATACATTTTGGCTGCTACACGAGAAAGACATATATTAAAGAACATTGAGCTTAATATTCACCAAACAGAAAGGACTCTGCTTTCAAAAAATGAAAAACCAGGCAAGAAAATATTACTTCCTTTACCTATATTTACATGCACATCATCATCAACTTTTACATAGAAATCGGCATCCCACAAAGCAGCGGCAGTGGCGAAGTATGTCTTAGTCTTTGCTGATAATTCAAGGTAACCCTCAACATGTTCCTGCCCATATGAATCTTTCTTTAAATCAAAGCAAAACAAAATGGTTGTAGAAAAGCTTTGTAACCATGATCTAGCTTCTAGATATCGAATTAAAACGATAATACTACTGCAGAAACGAACTCCTTTCTGCATGCTCATATTGAACAGAAGATCGAGGGTAGTACCAGCCTCAGAAAGTCGCCATGCTTTCGATCTTCTGCTTCAATGGCCCTATCGAGGATACCGCCTGAGGTAGCACTGTCGATGGATGGAAGATGACTCAACTATTAGTTGAAGTTCATGTTGGCAGGATATAGAAAATGAACTTACAACTAAACTAGCTTTTAACTCGAATACAGAACCCACCTGTGACCAATTACAAATCGCATTACGATACCCTTCTCTTCTTCAAGCTTCTTTCTTTCTTCCCCTGGTTTTCATACCGACGAAGGAACAGTAATGATACGTCTCAAGAAATTATTTTAGAAATGTATTATTATACCGAACAAAAGAGACCAATTTACAAACCTTGAAGCATCCAAGTAGCACGAACTGAATCTCTTCGTTTTCTGCTGCTAAAAGCAGTATTGATGCCTACAACCATCAAATATTTTCGTTTCACAACTGTCTCGGGAATTTTCAGGTCATCTGAGATGGGAGATCCATTAATTATGGATTCCTGCATGGCCCTAGCAGCTGCTAACTCCATCTCCAAATTCGATATCGTTTTATCCAGTGTTCTGCATTTTACATTCAGTAAAACATAAGTCTTCCACTAAATTTAAGAAAAAACGGAACGGAGCACAGATATAAACTTACTGTATAGCATTATGAGTCTTTGAAACTTCCCTGAGTATATTCTTCGGCTCGTGCTGCACATCTTTCTGTTAACAGAAGACATCATATAAGCTAACCGAACCTAGCAATAGGCGACATAACTTTCAAGTATATAAAAAAACACTAACTCGAATCTGATCACAGCCCTCTGAAACTAACTTCAGCCTTTCATCTTTAAACCCCGGTTCTCGTGATACAACTTTATCTTCAGCCTCCGGCCACATTCTAAATGTCGCAAAAATCTAATTAATTAGAAATTGACACCGACGATTGCAACAGAGACCTCGAGTAAACAATGTCAGATAAAAGAACAGCAAACAAAGCATTTGAACACAGAAAATGCCATGTCAAATGAAGATTTGGTGGCATCTTTCTGGTTTCTTATGAATTATCACAGGGCATGAAACCAGTCAAAAATCTTGAGTTCCATCAGATTTCAAGCTTTAATCGCCTTAATTTGATCTCACCAACGACACCAATCAACAATGCAAATCAGAAATGGCAACAACTTTAAATCACCATCACAAAAAAAGCATGAAACAAAGAACAGAAAAATCTCCATAACCATGAAACAGCAGGTCTTTGCTTTACCACATTCAAAGTTTTCATAACAGACATATATGTAAAAAAAAAAACATACTAAAGAAATGTCTTAAACAAGACCATCCTGAATCAGGAAACTTGCAAAAGCAATTTATGGAAATAAATAAAAAAAAACTCATAAAATTGAGAACTTTACAAGCACCCACTCTACCAAACTGCAAATACAAGCTAGAACCAAATCAAGACATGGAATTTAAACAAGTTAAAGAAGTAAATGAGATAAATTTACCTATCACAAAACAGCATCCCAGCACAAAAACAGCCAATGCAAAGCAAAAGAGTCCATTTTTTGGTCACAAAAGACTTTGAATTTGGCTCCAATCCTTTACTCTTCCAACCCATTTTTTCTTGAAACTCTTCCTGTGTTTTCTCCCTCTCGAACTAATTAAAATCTAAATCAAAGCAAAACCCATTTCTTATCTCAAGTCAATAAAGCCAAAAAACCAAAATTTTCAGATTCAAAAAATCCCAACTTTCCTTCAAACCAAACACTCAAAACACAGAAAAACAAATAAACCAGCGATAAATTATCCCAAAACTAAGTGGATTACTTAAAGTTTGTAACTGTAAACTGGGTTTTGAGAATTCTTTCAGCTGGAAAATTTGCAAAGAAGATAAAACTAAAAGAACTGTTTTTGGAAAGCTCTTGGTGATGACCCCAACAACTTCAACTGTAGAAGTTTTTCTAATATAAACATATATAGAAAAAAGGGATACAATTAATATGTATAAATTATACAACCGACGTTCAGAAATGTGAAATTTTTTTTTTGGAGGGTATGGTCTAAATAAGGTTGGGTCCTAGTTGTACATTTATTGACATTTTAACGACCCCATACGGTAGTTGTCTGTTCTATATATTTTTTGTATCATATAGTTGTTTGTTCTATATGATTAACAGGATAATAGAAATGAAATACAAGTACTACCCCAAGCAAAAAGCTTGTTTCACCATGGAAATAACTTGGATTCTTCTACCTTTAGCCTAGGAACAAAATGGATTTAAAGTGTTTCTCGGTCAAAAACATATTTATATCATATACATATATACTCGATTTTCATGTTCAAATTCGAATAAATAAAAGATTACATTCAAACACAAGTACGTGTAATGTTGTGTTATCATCATTCGCCCAAAAACAAAAATTCCAAGAAGAAAAAGAGCAAAAACAGATGTAGATTAAAGCATGGCAAATCACATGTCCTATGAATGTAGCATAGTGGAGAATAGTTAGGCTGTCAATAAACCTGACATATATTTGTTTCAAAGAACCTTTGAAAGATATGATTAACTCAGTTTAGTTTATTTTAGTTAAGCTTAGCTTTTTTTCTGTTTAGATTTTGCTTTTTGTCCTTACAAAGCAGCAGAGAACCACATTCCAACTGTTCTGATATCCCAACACTAGAAAACATTCATTTAAAGTATGCTAAGGACACATGGGGCACATGCAAAGAACATGAAGTCTAATAATGGATTTTTCACAGGCTCTCTAGATTTAAGGGTTCAATTAAAGTTTTTGATGGGTTTTAGACTGAGAAACAGAGAGATTCAGATCAAAACATAGGCTAGTTTGGTCCCAGTTCCAGCACAAATATTTTGGATTTATACATGTACATATATCTAGGACAGTGTGTATGTATATATACATACATTATGCATACATATATGAAGTCCAAGTAATCCAAGGATTTTGTTTTTCTGTTAAAAATTACTAAGGAAAATTCATGTTTCGCATGGTTGAAAGTTGATTCCCAAGTTAAATAAAGAATAATGGTGTTTATTTATAGCAAAATATAGCTATAACAAAAGTAATTAGTGTTTCTCTTGAATAACACAAAAGGAGAAAAAGGCTTAGTTGTACTTCCAAATCAACTTATCCATGCAATGATTCATTGCCAGAATTCAATTACAAAATTACCCTAATCTTTTAATTTAATAATGCTTTTTTCTTTATTTTTTTCTTCCTTCATCAATTATTGATATCCGTTGGATTGAAGAGTAAAAAGTTTGATATCTCTTAAATAAAATTTTGAATTCAAAATTTTGTTCTCCGTTTAAAGATTTGACGGTCAACTTAACTTTGAATATAATCGAAACCCAATACCAAACAACGGATATGTCAAGACTAAAAAAATTGTCTACTTTTGACTTTGGGAAGAAGCCTCCCTATATTGTCTCATATACAACATATATTTGAAGACAGATGAAATGTCATCATAGTATCAGCTTGGAAAGGGAATTAGGACCAACCTTTAAGTATGTTTTATTTGATAGATGAACCACGTCTTTCATTAAAGATGTCAAAGTTTGATTATATGCTCATATATATGCCAAACTTCTTGTTCATTAAGATGTATTCTTGGTATTGCTTTTTATATTAGGGAATACTAACTTTATATTTGCATGTAAAAGACAATGTTGATGGTTTTGTCCTTTTAAAGCACAACACTTGTGTCATTTCCTTGACTTCAAAGATCTCTACTTTAATAACCCAAAGCTGCAAAATGCACTAATGGAGTTCATTTTGAGCTCTTTAGGGTTTTCATGAGGAGCCCTTTTGAGTAGGTTTAGGGTGCAAATAAAAGACGAAAAATTTCGAAACTTGTCCAAAAACTGAAACATTTTAGGTTGACATGTATGACGAGTTCTATTAAAATTTGTTTCCTTTAAAGCTTAAAGTTCCATTACTTATATTAAAAAATTACTGAAAATGGAACTTGTCAGGCAAGGCTCGTGAGTTTACTGTATCGGTGCTATCATAAGAAATAATTTTGACTAGGTGTCAGATTGAGAAATAAAGTTCGGGTAATCATTCAATACACTAGCGTTGGAAACTGAAAGTTTCTACAATCGCCTTAGTTTTAGAGTGTAAGATTTAGGGGTTTATGTGTAGGGGTTTAGAATTTAGGGATAGTGGTTAAATTTTAAGGTTTAGGGTTATAATTCAAGGTTTATAAGTTAAAACCTAAATCCTAATCATATTACCCTAAAACTAAACCCGACCTCTAAACCATGCACCTAAACCCTAAATTCTAACAACTATCCCTAAATTCTAAACTCCTACGCCTAAACCTCTACACCATACACCCTAAAACTAAGCGCTTGTGGAAGCTTTCAGTTTCTGCCGCTAGTGTATTGAATATAAATCCATAAAGTTTTAAAATGTGTTATTTTGGAGAAATTATATCATAGGTCTATCCCGCCACATTATCCATGGTCACAACCAATAAAAACCATTTAATTCAGTAATTTTTTCATATAATATTTTTACAAGTGAATCTTCGCTCATATTTACTGTAAATAAAAGTTAAAAAATAATTTTTATTATGTGAATTTCACTTGATAAAAAGATGACATAAAAAACTATTGAAATATATAATTTATATTGATTGAAATTATAAATGCCGTAGCGAGACAGACCTATAATATAATTTCTCGTTATTTTGAAGACTGGACTCATTTTCTTTCTATGATAAGATAAGATCAACTTTGAGTAAAAAAAATTAATAAAAATGACCCAGTATATCAAAATGATTGCCTTCTCTTTTCTTTTATTATTGTTCTTTTTCTATATCTTTTGGGATAGAAAGCAAAAACTCTAAAACCCATAGAGTAGACCACACGTTAAAAGGCTAATTGAATCGAATCGATCCATTTTTATCATCTAAACTGATAACTGAATCGACTTCTTTTATAACATGTTTTAATCTACCATCGCATGTCTTTAACTAATATTTAAGGAGCGTGGTGATAGATTAAAATCGTTTGTGGAGAGAAAAAAAATCATCGCTAGTGTATCAAAAAATAACTTTTAAAAATAATAAACATTGACCAATTAAATCGATTCGATTATATATTTTAACAATTGACAGTTCAGCGATAAAACCATCTATGTTTGAAACCATTTAATTGAAAAGATCGAATTGGCCTAAATCGAATTAATTGAATGAATCAGATAATTAATTTTATTTGTCTGAGACATCAATTGAGAAAGTGTAGTTTTTTTGTTCTCGAGTAATAAATAGGGATCTCCAAATGAGTGTGGTTAATTAAACCAAGTTGATGTGAATAACCATTATCTAAGTTCCCCCCAAACATGAGAAAACATCAAATATTGGAACCCCTTTTCCCACATGATTGTGGGTCTGAATTCCATGAGTAGCTTGAACGCAATATTGGCATTTAATATTCAAATATATAGATGGAAAATTGAGCATTAATAAAGCCTGGGAATTGCTTAATTATGGCTTCCGTGCATGGTAAATTTTGATAATTCTATTCGAATATAATATAGTATTTATATCCAATATTAAATCTGGATAAATTTATGTACGCATATAGACTAAATTGCTTAAACTCATGTCACCTAACTCATGTCGTTCTTTACTATTGGGATCCCTCCATAAGTTCTATGCATGATAAATTTAATTTGAATATTATATAATTTCAAATCAAGGCAAAACCAAACTAAAACTCAATAAACCCCTTCAAAATAGGTAACTGTAGCACTAACAAGTGTTGGGTACATTGGTAAGGCACATTGTATTATCAAGGAAAGCACATGAGTTTAAATCTTGGAGACGACATTGTTGGGAGGAATATAATAACAATGACTTATACAATACATAAGTTTAGTTGGGAAAGTAATTAACCTAATTTCAATAGTTCAAAAGAAGGCATGGGACCGTGGCCTAATTGCTTCACATGAACCATATGGTGTCCAAATTGCACGTTCGTGTCACATGTTCACTTCACATACTACTCATGGACCATTGACTTTGTTTCAATAAAATAGATGAAATATGTTTTTTATGTCTTGAAAACTTTTTTTTATATAAATAGCCACTAAATTTTATTAAATCCATAGAAAAATCACAATTACAACGCATCCAAGAAGAAGAATATTTGGATTAAACAACTAAAAAAAATCCTTACAACCCAAAAACAAAGAAAAATGAAAACTTCTATGGAGATAAGCATACAAACAAAATTTAGCAGTTTCCTGAATCTCCTTGTCTCTGTCCAAACGAGATGCATAAAGAAGGAAGGAGTGGTGCGTGATCCAAACTGTCATGCAAAAAGTACCGCTAGCCAAGACTGATTTCATCGGCAAACAACCATCAACCGAGTGGGGATATAACTTTTCAAGTGACCACCGACAAAAACGTAAATCTGAAACTAGCGTCGATTGAATCTTTGTGCGAACAACAATCGATCGCTAGGGTATGCTGAAACATGTCACAAAAACAGATGAACCAAACCACAAAACAAAAACAAAGACATATCACAAGGACAGAAGAAATAGCGTGTCACAAAGACAAAGAAAGAGCATGTTATAGAGGCAGATATTCTTATTAATTGATTAATAAAATAATCTTGGTAGGTGTTTAAAGATATTTAATTCCATAAATAAAAGTCAAAATTATTAATATGATTCTTACTTTTTATATTTTCAACATGTACGTTTTAAAATAAATTTTTAACCTTAGAAATTGCCTATTTGTCTTATTAATTTTTAGAATTTTCAACGAATCCAAATTATTATTATTATTATTTAACTCCAAAAGCCCAACTTCATATCCATTTTCGTTCTGATCCATCATGGAATCCAAATTGGGACTTTATGGAACATAAATGATCTTTGGGCTTCATGGTAGGCCCAATATATGAAAAGATAGAAATATAACCCTTGATTTTGCCTCATATTGAGTAAGGAAGTAAAAACCCCTTTATCTCATATTAGTAAGATAAATAGTATGGGAAGTCTTTATATACATTTATCCTCTTGGTGATCATTGAATGAATTGAATGAAAATTTTGCCTCGCACGCAGGTGCAGGGGTGCGGATCGAAGCTCGTCGAACCCATATTTTATTTCCCATATTTTCGTCCTCCATTCCCCTATATATACCGAGCCAATTTTCAGTTTTTAACAACTCAAAAAATCTTAAAACTATTCGAAATTGCATACTGTTTTCGGTGATAGGCAAAGGCAAGGTTCTGTTCGTGATCTCTACAGTCGTGCTACTGTTGAAGATCATCCGTTGTTGTATCTTGGGAGACTGACACCAAGAAGTGGTCGAAATCTGTCTTAAAGAAATTGCGTTCGTGCAGGCCTCAACATGTTTCCTTTCGATTTGATTTATTCGAAAATTGTTTGATCTGTATTTCGTTTATTTTTATTTATAATTCATTTTGGATTAATACTTTTTCCTACATTTTCACTAGTCCTTCAAGAACTCAACTTTTGACAGACAAGAACAGGTAAAGGGAAAGGGAAACATAACATACAAGGAAATAAAGTTATGATCTGTTTTGGTGTATATGTTTACTGGCTTACCTTAATATTCCAGGGTGAATTGGGCATTTAAGAACATCTAAATCCACCTTATTTAGAGAATTGAGGAGATTAGCGAGTAGGTGAAGATCATAAATGGATTGGTTATTTGTTTTATCAGAAGTGCTTTGATTAATCTAATACTCTTACTTTCCCACTTTAAATATAGGGAAAAATAAATACTATTGGGTTTACATCATTAGCTCATTTTATAGTCTCTTTGATTAATGTGGCTTGTCTTATTTGAGAAAAAAATTGTAAATTATTTTGATTTAATAATTGATCTTCTTTGTTCTTAGCTTCATTTTTCTTCTCGACGTTAGTTATAAATAAAAACATTGAAATTTGCTAAGTTCAATTCTACTATTATTTCTGTATTATGAGTAAGTTATGTAAAAACCTATATTTGATTTTGATATAAAAAATTGTTTAAGGACTAAATTGTAAAAGAAAATAATTTTTTAAGTACTCAAAGTCTCACAAAATGACAAGAAAAAGTTTTTCAAAGTTAAAGACTTAAACCCAAAATTTTCCTAAGTGTTTTCAAGCCAAACTATGTATTTTCGCCCAGGCGTATCGATACACCCCTTGGTTTTTCGATACGAAAATTCGTTTCTAAAATTTTGTTTTGCAAATCGTTTCGATACAGTCTTGACCGTTTCGATACGACATTCAATTGGGCCTGCATTTTAAGCTATGTGTATCGATACGGGCTCACTCGTTTCGATACGATATTCATCTGGGCAAATGTTTTAGTAAAGAGCTTCGATACGGCTTACATCGTTTCGATACGATCTGAAATCTGGGGTTTAAGAAATTTTTAATCGTACCAATACGGTTCCATCCGTATCGATACGGTTTGTCAAGATCTTCAAGATCTTTGCATTAAATGTTTTCGACCGTTGCCTTGTCAGTATTAGAATCAATGAACTTTTAATTTTCCAGTTACTCGTATCGATACGCCCCTAGGCGTACCGATGCAATTTTCAACTCAGATTCCAGTGAGCAAATATCGTACCGATACGGCCTTGCCGTTTCGATACGCCCCCAATTTTACACTATGACTGTTTCGATACGACCTCCCGCGTATCGATACGCTACTGCACAACGGCTATATTTTTCTTGTAACAGGTATCGATACGGGCTATCGTGTACCGATATGGTAGGTTGACAGACAGCATTTATTGCAGGAAACAAGCTCTCCAACATCTATATTGAATACTCCAACCACCTAAACAGATAGAAATCAATAAGAGGGTATAAATACAAGTCTCCAATACAGCTGCAACAACTAATGAACCTATTTTGATCGATACTCAAGCATCCAAGCTAAAATTCAACCTTTGTGCTTTTAGAGTCATATCTTGTACACCCAACTTGTGTAATTCTTTGTTTTAAGTTTGGGGTTGTGAGAAATCTTTTTTTTGGGTAAAATTTGTATCTTGTGAGGATATTTCATTTGCCAAATTTCTTTCTTTGTATCAAGAGTGAATTGTTCAAAGCTTTGGGTAGAAAGCTTAAAACTTGTAACGGATGCCTCCTAAGCCTAGAAAAGGGGAAGAATTCTATAGTGAATTATTTGAAAATCCTTAGTAGGAAGCTAAGGTAGTCGTAGACCTTGTTAGAAGGTTGAACCACTATAAATCCTTGTGTCTCACTATCCAAATCTTTCAATTTGCTTCCAAACTTTAAAATTGTCAATTCACCCCCTTTTGGCCACCATCTCAATTGATTGATCACCCTAACAAGTTATTTGAATCAAACTTAAATTTTGAAATTAAAAGGTATAAAGACATGTAATTTGTAGCAATATTATACTTAAAAAAACATCACGAAATATTACATTTTATTTTTTATTTCGTGATTTATTGTATTTGTTACAGTCCTATTAGAAGTCGTTGGGACTGCATGCCAACTCCAAACAAATAAAGGTGAAGTCATCATGTAGTCATGTCGACTTCGAGATATAATACATGTCCCTTCAGCAAACTTAATTAGTTACTTCGTTGATTTGATAAGAATTATTATAGATCATAAAATAAAATAAAAAGTATCTAAAACTTTGAAATAACAATCTCAACAACAATACTGCTGCAATTTATCCTTGTAAAGAGTAAAAATAATTAAATTAGTGGTTAAAGAGAAGACTAACATAATTTGAGCTTTATTAATTTTATTTTAAACATTTAAATTATAATAATGCAGAAAATTTACTTGAATTTGTTTTAAAACATTAGCGGAAAACTAAGGGTATTTCTTACTTTAATTAGTAGTCGAGAGTTTACTCTCGCTCCAAGTATATAATAACTTTAAAATTTATAATTATCGTTTATTTTTATATAAATCAACAGAACGCAGATGATTGGCTATTAGATTTATTCTGATAAATACTTAAAAAAATCCGAAAACTTGATTAAGTCAATAATGATGTCAAGTCCACTTGGATTTAGTGCAAATTGATCGTTGAAGCCAAAGAAAGACAAAGCGAAATGCGACTTGAAATGCAACAATTATATTATATTATTGTAAAAGAAGGATGGAGAAAAGGAAAAAACATTTTCCTAAAATAATGCAAACAAGAGATTGACTTAATAGTATGTTTGATATTCTCTCTAAATTAATCTAATTTAAATTTCTATATTCGTAAATAAAATATTTTGTCAAAACAAATTATATACTTTCACAAATCCCATCATTTTATGTCAAAAATAAAATAAAAAATAAGAACATGGTAAGAAATTTAACCATAATCTTCAAATCCTTTATTTGATAGTTTCATAATGGGAATTCTTCAATGATTTGATGGTAAATTAAGTGGTTAATCGCAAAAGTTTACGAAATGATGAAATAAGAGACAACCTTGTGACATTGGAAATTATAAATAAATAAATAAATAAATATAGGTTTAATATAAAAATTGACCCCTCAAATATATTTGTTTTCCCACTTAGGTTTCTAATTTGTATGTTGTTGGAAGTAGTACCACTATCGTTTTATTCTCATTTTACCAAAATGTTAATATCACTTAATAAAAACGTAATGTGTCACATGTCATATTTTTACTGGTTGAGAAAAAAATTACAGCTCGTATACCATTTTTAATAATAATAAAAGAAGATTAAGTATTTAATAGGAAAGATTATATAATTTAAGGGCCAAATTTTGTCGTGTTTTATTGGTTGAGAAGTAAAATTACAGTGCCACTTCTAACAAAACTAAATAAGTTTAAGTACTTAATCGAAAAGATTGTATAGTTTAAGGGTCGGTTTTTATATTAAACTTCTTCTTTTTTTTAATTGATACCGCAACAAGGTGTGACCCACGTGCATCAAATTGGCAGCCGTCATTCAACGAATCTGGCAAAACTTGGAAGGAGTGAGGGAAGTGCAGATAAAATTCAATTTAGGTCAAAAATGTAAACGAACCAATGAAAAACATTTTTCATTTTCTTAAGGCTAAACTAAATAATAAGAACTCAAACTACGTTTTTTTGTATTAAGTGTCTAAAGTATTTTTTAATTGAAATAAGTATTTAAAATTTTATTTTTGGCTGAAATATGTGTCTAAGTTTTATTTTTAGTTGAAATAGGTACTTAAAGTATTTTTGGCTCAAAATAGGTGCCTAAAGTTTTATTTTTTTGTTAATATAGGTGCAAAAGTAGATGCTTCAATTGACTTTAAAACAAATCAAAAATAAAATTTTAGACACTCATTTCAACTAAAAAATATTTTAAGTATTCATTATTAAAAAAATATAATTTAAACACTTATTTTATAGCTAAGCATTCTCCTAGAGACCAAGATTGTTCTTGTTCGATGGCATTGAACATTTCATGTTCTGAAAAGATTTCAGATTCATGATTTAACAGTAGATTCATTTCACTGTGGCGGCCATGAAATCTAAATTCTCAGCTTCCTTTTTGGCAGGTCATTTTCCCCCCTTTGTTGAGCCGACAGCTACCTGAAAGTAGAAAAAAAGAAGAGCAAAATGATTTCCAAAATCATTTTGACATTGATTTGCATCTCAGAATGAATCTTATTCTCAGAAAATGAACTTCGAGGTTTTGGATTTTTAAGTATTTAAATTTGAATTATATATATAAATTATGTGCGATTTTTTTTCAGGTTTATTCCAAATTTAATTTTATTATGTGTTGTTATTTTATTTCAGATTTATTTAATTTAATATTTGTATTAAGTAATTTTACTTGTTACAATTCGGATGTATCGTATTGCCTTTATATTATCAATCTATATGATAACTTCAATTTTTAAAAAATCTAAAAAAGTGGTGATGAATTTATATAGAAAAACAAATAATGCAGAAAGAAGGTGTTGATAAAAGTGTGTAAAAGAAACGTGTTTGGCATTGTTAAACACTTATACCACCAATTCATTTGTTTTCATATACGGACCCGTAGAAGTTTATTTAAATCATTCATAATATTATGATTCGAACTCTTAACATCATCTAAAACTCCTCTTAAAGGTGCAAACATAAGCTTAATTGTATGAAGAACAAGCTTCTATCTTTCATTCCTATCGGAATCTACCGATAAACAATCAGTCATTGGATAAAAAATATTGGAAAAAAAAGAGGAGTTGTCGGTATTTATAGGGACGGAACCAAAAAGAATAAAGTATAATTAATTATAAAAATAGGAGATTAAAATTTAAATAAATTTTAACTTGAAGATCTAAATAGATAAAAATATATATATATAATTTTTTGTTAAAAATTGTGGGGTTGAGTGTGGGTGTGGGTAGAGGCAAGTCCCTGGTATTCGAGCTCGATAATAACAAAAATATCTGTATAACATATAACATGACATTACTCATATCCTATATTTGGAATTCTATTTAATAAAAAAATGTTTGGGAGCGCAACCCCACTCTTTATTTTTTTTAATCTAATTTTTGTAGGGGTGTGCATTATTCGGTTTTAATCGAATTAACCGACTGAACCGAATTTTTTCGGTTAATTCGGTCGGTTAATTTTAGGTAGGTTCGGTTAACGGTTAATTTTTTTTAGAAAATTCAGTTATCGGTTAATTCGGTTCGAAATTGATTAATTAACCGAATTAACCAAAATTATAATATATTAAATACTATATATATTATATATATTTATTTTGGTCATTGAACTTTTAAAAATTATAAAATGATCATTAAATTTTTTGATATATTATAAAATGTTCATTAAACTTTTATCAAATTAGTATAAAATGAAAGATCAGTGACTAAAAAGGTCATTTTACCATAATTTAGTGACCAATTGTGCAATTTACCCAAAATTTTATAACAACTTTCGGTTAATTCGAAAACCGACTGAATTAACCGAAATAATTTCGGTTCGGTTAATTCGGTTAAGGCTAATGCGGTTCGGTTAACGGTTAAAGTTTTAAAAATTTCGGTTAATTCGGTTATGGCTAATTTGGTTCGGCCACCGACCGAATTAACCGAATGCACACCCCTAAATTTTTGCTCAACACTATTCTTAGCGTTGTAGTCTTTTTTTATTTTTTTAGTCGATGGTCAGCAATTAATTTTAGTATTGGTTGTCGATCATTGGGTCCATTATTTTTTTTATATATTTTTAATAAGAATCCTTGTCTCTGTGGCACGTTTTTTCTCTGCTTTTGTGGTACATTTTTTTGTTTTGTTGTTTCGTTTTACCTGTCGTTTTGGCATGATTTCAGCATACATTAGTGGTCTTTGGTGCTCGTACAGAAATCTTCACGACACTAGTTTCTGATTATGATTCTGTCGGTGGTCATAAAAAAGATAAATTCCCACTCAGTTGATGGTTGTTCGCCGATGCAATTAATCCTAGGTAAAGGAGCAATATGCCTAATAGTTTGACTAGCTCATCACTCATTTTTCACCTCGTAATGTGTCTCGTTTGGATAAAGACAAAGAGATTCAAGAAGACTTCTGGATTTTGGCAGTATGGTAATCTCTATGAAAGTATTTACTTTTTCTTTGCACTTTATGGTTTTTGTATGAGATTTTAATAGACTAATCTCTATTATTCTCTCTTCTAGATGCGTTGTATTTGTGACATCTTCCATGATTTTTAATAAAATTCAGTTTTCATCGTAAAAAAAATAAAATGTTTGGAATTCTATCGTTGGAGAAATTATGTGATAATGCATTTAGGAATTAAATTTAGGGAAATAGGAAACATTAGAGTATATTTAAAAATCTATGGCAAATTCTACAGTGCAAGTGAAACTCGTCATATGCACACAACGACCGGAGTGAAGACGCCACATGCACACGACGACCTTAATTTTTTTTAATATTTTTTACATAAAGCGTTCACATGCATGGCAACTTTAAGAAAAAATTATTAAAAAATTTAAAATGTCGTGTGCAAGTGGCGTCTTCACCCAGATCGCCGTATGTAGGTGGCGTATTTTCTCTGCACTATAAAATTTATTATAAATTCTTAAATATATTCTAATGTACCCTATTTCCATAAATTTAATTTTGAAGTGTCCTATATATCCAACGAAGCCTAATTAGCTGTTTACGGCTTATTATTTCACTTCCTGAGGTGGGGAAAAGATGCAACATTATACAAGATTGCAATTGGATGCCGGTTAAAATTATGATTTTTTTATTTACCAAAAGAAATTATGATTTTTCTCTATATTATTACTAAATTAAGGATTAAATTATTGTTAATAAAAAGATTATTTACGAAGGTTTTTGAATTTTAATAGTATGTTAATCTCTAAAGAAGTAAAGACGGTGCTGCATATGTAGGGAGGGGCTTTTGCCCCACACGCGCATAATTTTTTTACTTTTATTTATATATATTTATTTTTTTAAAAATAAAATAATTAAAAAATCTCCTCAACTTTCAAAATTTATATTTTGTCCTCTTACCTTCAAATTCTGGTTTCGTCCCTGCACAAAAGAGTTTGCTTTTCTTTACACATTTATATGATATTTTTATAAACTAGTCCCTTTTTTCTCTCTCTTTTTATATATTGTATTGATAATATATTTTATGGTGTTTAATAAAATCTATATGTCATTATTTAAAAAAATATTAAATCTAAGGAAAAGCACAATGCTTTTCAAGCACGTGATCTCTTTATTCATATCATATGTTTGATTTGCAGATATTGTCAATTTCATTATCAATTTCACAATTGACATATGTTATGCTCTAATTTATTTTTTATTAATTATTTTAGCTTTTTCCAAAGAAGCATAAAATATAAGTATCGTTCTTAAAGAATAAATATTTAAACTTATAAATAAAACATTTTTCATAATTTTCTAAACATGAAGTATAAACAAAAAAGAATTTAAACTTTTAATGTTGATTTTCTCTTAAATTTTTAAATAATCAAAAATCATATTCGTCTAAATTAAATTATCATAAACAATATTAGAAAAAGGTTCGAAATTTAGGAAGCAATCTAGTTCTGATGTCATTGAGCTGGCTCTTTTCCATATTCCCTTCCCTTCAACAATCGACAATACAAAGGAAAATAATGGGATATGTTACATTAAAGTTATGTAAATTTGGTTCAAAAAATTCAAATTTGGTTCGATTTTTTAAAAGCTAATTTTCAACGTATTTATATCTATTTCATGTCGGCTATTTTAATTGTAATTCAAATAAGGGTTATGTAATTTATTTAAATTGTCATGCTTTTGATCTTTATTATTAACGATATATTAAATTTCAGTAAAAAATAAATAAAATTTTAAACCAAATTTTTAGTTCAAAAATATATTTATCATAACATATTCAATCACATTTAAATCAAACCTATCAAATTTAGATGAAATTTTATATTTTTTTCATTATAATAACATTCTTTTCCCGTTGTACACATAAATATGAAATATTTTAAATTAAATTTAAATGATTTTTTATTATTATTATTAAGTATGAATTAAATTTGTATCAATTCAAAATTTTAAAATCTCTAAATAATAAATAATATCTTAAATTTTTAATGAAGGAGATTTTAGGAGGAAATGAGAGAGATTTTAGGAGAATATCTGATTTTTTTTCTAAAAAAATAGAATATAGTTCGAATAAGTAATTATTGAGATCAATTTTTAGGTAACTTAATTTATGTAAAAGATTAATAATATTAGCACATTTAATTTAATTTTATTAAATATTAATGTTTAAATAAAATAAAATTATTAATAGTAATAAATATTGGACTAAATTATAAATTTAAAAACAAATAAGAGTCAATTTCCTTTTGTGTTGCTTGCTTTGGTTGGGTGTTTTAGTTATTGATTTCGCAATGCTTTCGCTTCTCTTTCGGGGTTATCATGGTGTATTATTTTTCTTCAACTAGGTTTATAAGATTTTTTTAAATTTATGTATGAATTTGTTCTCAATAAATTTATATTTGATGAGAAAAAAGTCGATTTTAAGTAAAAATAAACTATTATGTGTCTAAATTAAACAATAAATTAATTTGACATGACATTTATAATTTAAATAAAACCAGTTGAGTCGAATTAAATAAATAGAAGATGACGCTATGTAGATTTTTTTTAATAGCACAGAGCAAAATAGATAACAATACAGACGTTAGAAGGCACATGAAAAAAATAGGTTAGGTACTAAGATGAGAAAATGATAAACGTTAAGGGGTAAATTGTGCAATAGGCCTTAAATAAACTAAACAAGTACACTACTAGACAAAAATATTAGCAATAATTTCACCTTCTTGAATCAATGATCAAACATCAGCAGCCATGACATACAATCACTTGCTTCATCAACAAAAGGAAACAAATTTTGGGGTCATTCCACCATACTCACTAGCAAAATTCACACGCAATTTCCATGGAAAATCAATATCACAGAAGAGGGGAAAATTTTACAAGAGAAAGGAAAGAAACCCTTATTTTTATTCACCACTCGATTCAATGAGCAGCAACATCATAGTTTAGCACGTTAATCAACAAATTTTCACCATTTCTATTACTTCTACTCTCCCTAACATTATCATTATTCTGCCTAGATTCTAAACTTTGACCAGAAGCCTGCAAATTGACGAGCGAACGAGTTTTTGGAGCCAAAAGCTTCTTCCTCTGGAGACGACGTGAACCTCCATAGATCCTGCTGAGGAACATTGGGATCTGCTCAAAATCTGAAATTTGGATCTGGGTTTGGCTCGGAATCAGACTTGGGATCGAGTCGAGTCGAAATAGCTCGAGCCTGTTGGATCTGGCATTGATTTTGGAGTCTCTTAACTGGGCTAAAGCTCCTGGCTTTAGATACTTGTGGAATGCTGCTTCGGTCTTGAAGGATCTTGTGATGGGTTTCATCTTGTGAAGGAGCGTTGTAAGTAGAGGGGAAATGTTTTTTTTCTTTTCGTGGAGAAAAAAAAATTGGGGTTTTAAAGAGAAAGGAGGTGTGTTTGGGAGGCGGGAAAATAAGGGTGGGAAATTAGAGGAAATAAGGCTGAGAAATAGAGTTTTTAGGGCTTTGAAAAAGGTAAGGCGGGAAGTACATGGGTTGTTCAACCGAAGAATCACGTGATTTCTGCTGTTTATTACCCCATAAATGTAGATTTTAACCGTCTAGATTTAAATACCACCTAAATATATTTTTATGATAATATAAATGGTGAATAAAATTCGATTTGATTCAAAAAAAAATTATTCATTTGATTCAGCAAAAAAATGATTTAATTTAATTTGATAAATTCGGTCTGACTACAAAAAAAATTGAGAAACGTTTAAATTATAAAATGAAATTCAAATAATTCAATTTTTGGTAATTTGTTGATTCATTTTCAAATTTTAGTTGAGTCTCTTTTTTATATTTGTATATAACATATGAAAAATGTGTATTGTATATGTCTATATAAAGTCGTTTAAATTGAAACAAAGCAGTATTATAGCATTATAAATATTTATAATTAAATTTGAATAGAAACTAGAATAACTCGTCTCAAATTGATTTGACTATGCTCTAAAAAACTTGTTATAAAATAAGATTTATAAACTCAACTAGCACAAAATGTGTTTATTCGACTCGATCAAATACTCACCCTTAAGAATTAAGATCGCTTGAACGTATTCTAGTCAATATACATGTATTCATTATAATTAAAATTCTAAAGAATATTTAAAAATATAAATCTATTCAAAATCTACTCTATTAAATTGAATTTTTGAGGAATAAAACGATTTAAAATTTAAATCCTAACTCTAAATTTTAGGGTTTAGGGATCCAATTTAGGGTCCATAGTTTAGAGGCTTAGGTTTATGTGCTTAAAATTTAGATATTGTGGTTTGCATTTAGAGTTTAGGGTTAGAATTTAGGGGTTATAGGTAAAAGCTTAAATACTTAATGTATTACCCTAAAACTTAAACCCTAACTTATAAATTCTAGATCCTAACTATAAATCTTAAATTCTAACCATAAACCTTAATTTTAAACCCCTAAATTATAGACCCTAAACTAAATCCACAACCCTTAAAATTAGGGCGCTTATAGAAACAAAATGTTTTCGTTCCCTGTGCATACTTTCACTTTTATATTTTTTTTCTTGAAGTATTGTGATACCAATGTCATTCAATGTGTGTTGAATGCTAGTGTGAGTCCGACTCCTCATTGCCATACTTTCCCTGGTGGTTCTTCATTGAAGGACTAGACATACAAGAGTCGACGTCAGATACCCAATCAAGGTGGAATTATACTTGGGACGCTGCTAAATAATCTTTGGAAAGGGACGGACTTGATAAGTGTTGTATATAGGGGTAAGCAAAACTCTGACTCGATTTTTTTTTAATTTTTAGTTATTCGAGTTAAATTATTCGAGTCAATTCGAGTAACTCGAAAAAATTTCGAGTTCGAGTCGAGTTGAAATTTACTCAACTTGAAAAATTGAAAAACCGAAAAAACAAACTTTACAGTTTTGCAATTTAGTCCCTGATCTCATTTTTCTTCAATTCCTCCTTCATTTTAAGTCTATTTTTGACCGAATTTGAACCACATATTCCTAAACCAATGTAGAATATTTGTTTAGCTTCAATTCATATTTCTGAAAATAAATTTCATATTTTTCAATTTAGCCCTTTAACTTTGTATGATTTCCTCATTTCTTCAATCCATCCTTCGTTTTAAGTTAATTTTTGACCAAATTTGAACCACATGTTCCTAAATCATTGTATAATACATATTTATCTTCAATTCATATTTTTTAAATTAAATTTCCTATTTTTACAATTTAGCCCCTCAACTTTAAATGATTTTCCATTTCTTCAATTCCTCTTTCGTTTTAAGTCTATTTTTGACCAGAATTAAACCACATGATTCAGTAACATTATATAATATCTATATAACTTCAATTCATATTTTTAACAAATATATTCTTTTTTTTCAATTTAGTCATTTAACTTAACATTTTATTCAATTTGATCATTCAAATAAATTTTTTTGTAAAGTTTTTTCTTCACATCAATTCATTGACTCATTTATACTCTCATCAAGACTTTATCCCCAAAAGTTCCTTATTTAAAAATAATATTATAAATATATTTTAGAAGTTTAGATGATATTTTTTTATTAAATAACATTACAAATCTTACTTTTTTATGTGAAAAATAATATGAAGAAATATATATAAATATATGATTAGAGAAGTCGTTTAAATTAGAATCAAACCGTACTATAAAATGATAAATAATTACAATTAAATTTGTATAGAAACTCGAAAAATCAACTCGAATAAAAAATATTTCAAATTAAGTTTGAGTTGTAAAATATGACGCGTCAACTCGAATAGCTCAAAATTTTTTGACTCGATTCGATCTAAGGCTCACCCTTAATTGATAATTTGTAGACATCTGGTTCATTTTTGTGAAGTATGATATAACATGTTCAAGTAATTTGTGTATTCAGATGTTTATTTGTTGCGAATTCGAAGCAGATATGGTAGATTGAGAATTCTGATATATGAATTTTCTAGATTACAAAATGAAGAATATGTTTGCTTTTAAAGAGATTCAAACTTTGGTCATAAAACTTTTAGTAGTATACTAAGATAAGACTTGACCATATTTGAATATTCGACATATGAACAAAATTTTTAATTTTTGTGGTTTTGCATATTTAACGTATAATTGTATTTAATTTAAATTCGGTTAATAATACTCGAGTAAATTGTGTCTATAATTTAGATCATTGAATTTAAGATTTATTTTCATTTAAAATATATATATTTAATTTAATAAAATTATATTATTCTACTTTTATTATTAATAAACTAAGTCACTTATATTAATATCGTTAAATAATATTAACGATAAAAATTAAAATTAAAATTTACTTAACATATTTTTTCACATACCGTTTAATTGATAATTTAAACAATTCCCATGATAATTGTCTCAAATATTTCATTTAAATAATTTCAAATAAAAAACAATTAGATTTTCTATAAATTATTAAAAGTATTTAAATTATCAATTTAACATTATTTGGTGATGATATGTGAAAAATATGTTAAGTACATGTGTTAATTTTAGTTGTTTCTATTAGATTTATTTAATTGTGTTAGTATAAATGACTTAATTTATTAATAATATAATTAAAAATAATATAATTTATTAAATTAACTGTTTATGATTGAAATGAAAGTTGAAATTAAATTAAGTGATCTAAAATGTAAAACCCGATAAACTTAGTTTGATAATTTAACTGTTTAAAGCCTCGGATTTCAAAAATTATTTTATAATTCCAATAAGTTATACAAATTTTTTATAATTTTAAAATTTTAAAATTAATTGAAACCCTTACACTGATTTATTTGACTGGTAGAATTGAACTTGACTTAAACTAAAAAATCACATGATTAAGTTCGATTAGCTAAAACTTTGCATTCGAACTTAAATATCTTTAACATTTTGATAACACACTTTGTATATTCAATATTCGAACTTAAATATCTTAAGATAAACATTATCAAATTTTTACCGAGACTATTCATTAAATTCAAAAGATAATAAATTTTTAAACATATTTGATTTCACCTTTTTTTGTATGTTGTATTAATGATAATGTCGATTAAACTATACTTAGAATAGTTGATGTAACGTTGGTGGTGCGTGAATCTTGTGGCGTTAGGTGGGTGCCTTATTTCTATAGGTATAACAAGCAAGGTAATGACAGCTTCTTTTTAAAGAGAATTGTTTTTAATGTTCGTTCCTCTAGAGGTTGTTGTTAAAAATGTTTTTTTAGTGAATTTAACAAGTGTCTCAGTGAAAAAAACAGGTAATGTTTGTCCTAGAAAATACAGGTTTAAATCGCTTTGTCTACGATGTGTATGCTCATTGTTAAAGGGTTAAGAATATATAAGAACAATTATCTTTATATGAATTAAAATTTTAAAAATATTTTTTAGTGAATCTAACAAGTGTCTCGGTGAAAAAAGCGGGTAATGTTTGTCCTAGAAAATACAAGTTCAAATTGCCTTGTAATCACATTTATACTGTTAAAAAAATAGTAAAATTTTAATGCAGAAAATCAATTTAGATGTTTTATATGAGCTAAAATTTTATTATTTTCTAACATATTATATCAATAAATTAAAATTAACATTTCAATAACTAAAGTATAATAAATTGATAACATAAGTGATCAACATATATTTTTAATTTTAACAAGTAAAATAAAATACTATATAGATAAAAATAATTTGTTTGTAGTATTTTTAGGTTAATTATTTCATATATAGGTGGTGAAAAAAGTTTCAATAAGTGTTTTAGTTTTATGGTTTAGAGATTTAGTTTAGAAATTTATTTTAGGGTACAGGGGTTTAAAACCCAGGGTTTAGGTTAAAATTCAAGTTTTATAGGTTAAGACCTAAACCTTAACCATATTATCCTAAACTCTAACCTCTAACGTTAATCCTTAAATTTTAACTCCAAACTTTAAATCTAAACCCTTTAAATCTAAATCTTGAACTGGATCCATAAACTCTAAATTTTAGACATTAGTGAATCTGGATTGAATATATATTTTTTTGTAAAGGCTTAAATGAAAAATAAGTGCCCAAACTATACCACTTTTGAACTTTAGGTGCCTAAAGTATGTTTTTGTAAAAATAAGTGCCTAAAGTTTCAACCGTTAAAGTTTTAGGTGCTCAACCATCAATTTAAAAAAATCATTATCCAATCAGAACAAGACACGTGGCATGAATATAATTTTTAATTTTTTTTTGAAAAAACCTTTAAATTTTAAAAATCTCAAAATTTTCAAAAATTTTCAAATCAGTCCCTAAATCCCTAAAAATAACAAAACCCTAAATTCCCAAATCATAACCGTTGCCGTCACCGATCGTCGTCGCCGACCCCACCCTTTTAGTCGTCGAACCGATCATTTCCCCCAATATATCATCGTATGAAATCGGTGGTGCGTCAATCGAACGGCTTTTTAGCATTCGTCGTTCAATATTTGACTGACACATCAATCGCCGATTTTCGATGACAGCACATTGGAGAAAATGGTCGACTGTGTCCAATGACCAAAAGGGTGGGATCGGCTACGGCGATCGACGGCGGTAACAGTGAAGATTTAGGATTTGTGGACTATTTTAGAAATTTTTAAAAGTTTAAATTTTTTTAGAAAAATTTTAAATTATAAAAAATAAAATTGAATTAAAATAAATTATAAATTAAAATATGACACACACCAAATTTTTATTGGTTAATTAATTTTTTAACATAATTAATTAACTAACACCTAAAATTATAACAGTTAAAATTTTAAATACTTATTTTTTAAAAAAAATACTTTAAGCGTCTAAAATTTAAAAATAATATAATTTACACACTTATTTTCATTTAAGCCTTTTACAAGTTCCAACCTCCTAAAAAAACAATAAAAAGATGCCGAAAATTCAGACACCCAATATATTAAAAATTCTATATTCACAAGCGCAGCTGTACGATCCAACTAAGGTGCTTGTGATATTGCCTGACCGAGTCGAGGTGCCACCGACTTTGCCGAAAAGGCGACAGCTTGGATTCCTATTATGTATCCCTCACGTTTGATTCTCTTCAGGGTCAAACTCAGCTTTCGTAGAGCAGGAAAACGATATCTTGTGGTTGTGGCGGCTCAAGTCATTGCCTGATTGACAGTTGAAACCTCCCCCCTCTAAAGACAATCTCGATTTCCCTTTTATCCTTCAACTACAAAACATGGGTCTGTGTTTTGTACAATCATTTAACACCATTTAGAAAGATACACCCTTTTCATTTCCCCCCACAAAGTGGCAACTTTTGACCGTGAAATTAAACGAAAGGTTTGATTTTTATGGAAGGTAATCGGTTTTGAAACGCCACTTTCTTCGTCTCAAGTCTCAACCACCTATTACCTTGGAAAGCAAATCCGCATCATTGCCAACGTTAGTGTCTAAATTCTAATGCTTATCCGCGGAGATTGTTAGAATATATAAAAAAAAGACCAATACCCCAGCACACCAACTCTAGTTTTTTTTTTGGTATTGTTATCAAAGCAAAGTGAAGGGAAATTTAAAAAAGGGAATAAAGTTGGCCTTCCGAACATAGCTATATTATCCTTAACAAGCTGAAGAAGATGCCTACTTGTTCTGATATTGTTGACAACAAGCTTATGGCACTCCAAGGACAATATGGTGAGGAAATGGTTCATCATTTGTTGTGTTTTAATTTTTTTTATTTCTGAGAAATTTTGAATGCATGGTTCTGTTTTGATGTTAGTTTTTTATATGTTTTTTTCTGATATATGATTGATTGCTTGTTTTGCTTATAATCTATTCAGCTTCTGAACATGCTTTCAAAACAATCCTAACAAGTCTTCCCAATCCTATTGGTGGAGAGTTTGGCAAATTCTTTAGCTTATCTGCTCTTAATGATCCCAGAATCGGTATGTTGCCACAGTTTTCAATCTACTTTATTTCCCTGTATTATTATTATTATTATTATTATTATATTGGCTATATTAGAATCTTTCACTATACATATCAGGAAAAGCAAAGGAATATTTTTGAATTGAAATAACATGTTGACTGTATCACTGCATAGAACTCAACTTTTCATTTTCTTTTTCTTGTTTTATCTTTGTTTGCTTTAATATCAGACCGTCTGCCATACTCGATACGGATCCTTGTGGAATCTGCAATACGTAATTGTGATAACTTTCAAGTTACCAAGGATGATGTTGAAAAGATCATTGATTGGGAGAATACATCACCGGAGCAAGTCGAAATCCCGTTCAAGCCGGCTCGTGTTCTCTTACATGTAATTTGTAGGATAAACTGACTATTGGATCTTATTGCCTTGGAGTTTTTTGAGTAAACTGTGGACTTTTATCTTTAACAGGATTATACTGGAGTGCCTGCGGTGGTTGACCTGGCAAGCATGCGAGATGCTATGAAGAATCTTGACGATGATCCTAATAAGATTAATCCACTGGTTTGGAACTTGACCTTTATGTTCACTTTTTTTCTTTTCCCCTATAGTTTGCCGTTGAGTATGTAACTGTTCATTCATTTTTTCATCCAGGTCCCAGTGGATTTTGTTGTGGATCATTCAGTCCAGGTTAATGTGACAAGATCTGAAAATGCTGCACAAGAAAACACGGAACTCGAATTTCAGAGGTACAAAGAGAGATTTGCTTTCATTAAATGGGGTTCATCCGCTTTCAAGAACATGCTTGTTGTTCCTCCTGGTTCTGGAATTCTTCACCAGGTAAACATACATACATAGATATATACACACAGACATATATGCTCACAGTTACCTGTTCAAGTTAACAAGACGTTGGCACTGAATTTGTTTATCATAAATTGGAAGGTTAACCTGGAATACCTCGCTCGTGTCATCTTTGAAAAAGATGGACTACTGTTTCCTGATAGTGTGGTTGGTACTGATTCACATACAACAATGATAGATGGATTAGGAATTGCCGGCTGGGGAGTTGGAGGAATTGAAGCAGAGGCAGCAATGCTAGGCCAGGTATTATCAGCCCTCTGTTTTCTTTATTCTCCGGGAATTGCTATCTGATTGAAAAGCTTATTTACTTTTGTTTCTAATGCTTTATTTTGCAAATTATGCAGCCCCTGAGCATGGTATTGCCTGGAGTTGTTGGATTCAGGTTGTTGGGGAAATTGCAAGATGGTGTAACAGCGACCGATTTGGTTTTGACTCTGACACAGGTGTTGAGAAAGCATGGTGTTGTTGGCAAATTTGTTGAGTTTTATGGTTAGCTCTATGATCATAAATCTTGGAAATGGAATACTTTACCATTGACGATACCCGGTTTATCATAATCATAATCATAATGATATTCGATGTGCTTGTAGGAGAGGGAGTGGCTGAATTATCATTGGCTGACCGAGCCACAATTGCAAACATGGCTCCTGAATATGGTGCAACCATGGGTTTCTTCCCTGTGGATCATATAACATTGCAGTACCTTCAGTTAACCGGTAGAAGTGATGAGACAGTGAGTGTTTTTTCTTTCCCCCTTTGCTATAGTCCCAAACTAGTATGCTTATGAGAAGTTATATTATTGGTGGCTTGACTTATGTTTCGTATTCTATCAGGTGTCGATGATAGAAGCTTATTTGCGAGAGAATAAGATGTTTGTCGACTACAATCAGCCTCAACAAGAAAGAGCATACACTGCTTATCTACAACTAGACCTTGCAGGTGTTGAACCCTGCATTTCAGGTCCAAAAAGGTACTTATCCACTTATTTTTACTTCAATGATCTTCATTGTTTTCCTGCTGATTCACAGTTTTCTTTGATGCTTTCTGACAGGCCTCATGATCGAGTCCCTTTGAAAGAAATGAAGACCGACTGGCATGCATGTCTCGATAATAAACTCGGATTCAAGGTTAGACACAGACAGCTTCCTTGCACTTTGTTCTTCAGAACCTCTTGCGTGCTTAGTTTCATAGTGTTAGTCTACTTGAAACACTAAGACATTTTCAGTGTAGCCTGCGGCGCAATCAGACTCGATCTGGACCAAAAGTTACCGATCTATCTATTTCCTCAGTCACTCTGCATGGCTAAGCAAATTGAAGACATGCTTATCGTGCTCATCATGTGTCGGTCTTATGTACCATAATTTATGATCCTTGTTTCCCTGCAGGGCTTTGCAGTACCAAAGAAAGAGCAGAATAAAGTTGCAAAGTTCACATTTCAAGGACAACCTGCTGAACTTAAGCATGGTAGTGTTGTTATTGCAGCTATTACAAGTTGTACAAACACATCGAGTCCTAGTGTCGTGCTAGGAGCAGCACTTGTTGCTAAGAAGGCTTCAGAGCTAGGTTTGGAGGTTAGAGTTCATCTCATCAGCTTCTTAAACTTCATCTTTTTTTTCAAAAACAAAAACCCATCTTTCTTTAGATAGAAAATAGCAGATCAGTCTTCTTTTCAGTTTCTTGCAAAATATTTCATAATATACATCTCATCAGGTTAAGCCATGGGTTAAAACCAGTCTTGCTCCTGGTTCTGGAGTTGTGACAAAATATTTGGTCAAAAGGTATCTATTGTCGATTGTTTACTCTAATTTTGATTCTGTAAAACAAAAAATGTACAAAGAGTTGCATTCGATTCTTGTTTTGGTGTTTGCAGTGGATTGCAGAAATACCTGAATCAGCAGGGCTTTAATATCGTTGGTTATGGCTGTACAACATGTATAGGCAATTCTGGAGAACTCGATGACTCGGTCGCTTCTGCAATTTCTGAAAATGGTAAGTTTCCAGGAGAGTTAACTATCATTTATATTCTTAGTTACCTCAAACTCTTGGTCCTTGTAAATATCATTATAATTTCTTTCCATTGATTAACTATCTTGATAACTGTTACAGATATTGTCGCTGCGGCTGTTCTTTCTGGGAATCGAAATTTTGAAGGTCGAGTTCATCCTTTGACAAGAGCTAACTACCTTGCTTCACCTCCATTAGTTGTTGCCTATGCCCTTGCCGGCACGGTATGTAAAACCATTTCTTGTTTGCCAGCATGGTTGGCAACTTTGATCAATCATTTACCATTTGCTGTCATAAATTTCCAGGTTGATATTGATTTTGAGGAAGAGCCTATAGGAACAGGAAAGGATGGTGAGAGCATTTATCTCAGGGATATATGGCCTAGCAACGAAGAGATAGCCGAGGTAAACTTCGATATCTTTCGAGAAACTATACGAAAGAAAGGATCAATCACAAACGATGCTGATTCCCACGTTTTTAACAGGTGGTTCAATCGAGTGTGTTGCCTGATATGTTCAAGAGTGCATATCTAGCTATCAGAGATGGCAATCCTATGTGGAATCAGCTCGATGTCCCTGCGTCCACTCTCTACTCCTGGGATCCGAGCTCAACGTATATTCATGAGCCTCCGTACTTCAAAGACATGACTGCAGAACCACCAGGGCCATATGAAGTGAAAGATGCCTATTGCTTACTAAATTTTGGTGATAGTATTACAACCGACCATATCTCCCCAGCTGGTAGTATCCACAAGGATAGCCCTGCGGCGAAGTTTCTTCTTGAGCGTGGACTGGACCGGAGGGACTTCAATACCTATGGCAGTCGTCGAGGAAACGATGAGGTGATGGAAAGGGGTGCATTTGCCAATATCCGCCTTGTTAACAAGCTCTTGAAGGGAGAAGTTGGCCCTAAGACAATTCATGTCCCAACAGGAGATAAACTCAATGTATATGATGCTGCAATGGTGAGTGCTGACATTAGGGTTTAGAAATGCATGATTTAAGTTTATACCATATTTCACTAACTGCGGAATATCATCTACTCGCAGAGGTACAAGGCTGGCAAGCAGGACACTATTATCTTAGCTGGATCAGATTACGGAAGCGGCAGCTCACGAGATTGGGCCGCCAAGGGACCGATGTTACTGGTACAAACACATTCAAATATCGTGTTTTTTTTTCTTCTAGCTCTTCTAATCTATCAACTCTAACTCACTCTTTCTTCCCCTTTGTATAGGGAGTCAAGGCAGTGGTTGCTAAGAGCTTCGAGAGAATCCATCGTAGTAATCTGGTCGGTATGGGGATCATCCCACTTTGTTTCAAGCCCGGGGAGGATGCAGATACACTAGGCTTAACAGGCCTCGAGCGCTATACCATTCACCTTCCAAGTAAAATCCGTGAGATGAGACCCGGCCAAGAAGCTACCATCACAACTGACACCGGAAAATCCTTCACATGCACTGCCCGGTTCGATACAAAGGTATGCCAATACTCAACGGTTATATTTATGAAGATAGAAAATGGAGAAGGTTTTTCCCTACCATTAAGGATTAAACCATTGGCTTTGCATATAAATGTTGCTAACTTGCATGAGAATTTTATGTGCAGGTGGAATTGGCTTACTTCAATCATGGTGGCATACTTCCATTTGTCATTCGAAACCTTAACAAGAAGTAGACAGTTTAGCTTCAAATCAGTAACCTCTCCTCTTCGTAATCGAAATCGAATGACCTCTTTACAGGTTATTGGGGGAGACTTTAGCATATAATCACTAGCAGAGCAGAGACTTCTCAAGGTTCTAAATAAGAGCACAAAATCTGCTGCTTATTACCTAGAATGGATGAAGTTGTGCATACCTATTCATTATCTATATAACCATATTGTTATAATACATTGATGTTAAAATTTGTAAATCACTGCTTCATTCTCTCTAGTCTACATCTAATCTGTACCATCAATTGGAACGAATGCATAAGACCAGTATATAACCCTTGAAGCATATAAAATAGTTCAAATTGCAAGGAAAAGCACCATGCTGAGATAAAGGGAAAGTGAAGCAAAAGAATATAATCATGTTTAAAATTCTAGTTTTGGTCCCTACAATATGCTCATATTTAAAATTTAACCATTGCATTTTAATTTACATGATTTGATCCTCTATAATATCAATAATTAGTTCAAATAATCACACATTAATTATTCTAGTTAAAACGTTGAAGTGAATTTCTCAAAAACAATACTAATTTCAACAAAAAAAAAATACATGTATCGGTATGATGAGTTGGAAGAAGTAGGGCTGGGCATTCGATCAAGTCGAGTCGAGTCAAAAAATTTTGAGTTATTCGAGTTTGCAAGTCCTATTTTATGATTTAAACTTTATTTGAATTTTTTTTGAATCGAGTCGAGTCAAATCGAGTCGAGTTTTCGAGTTTCTATACAAATTTAATTGTACACATATTTTTTCATATATATTTCTATATGCATATACTTAGGGGTGCACATATATATTTCTATATGCATATACTTTGAGATGGGCGGTGCACATGTTGATTCAAATTTGAACGACTTTCTATATGCATATATAATATACATATATATTTCATCATATTTTCACATGCGATATACATAATATATCATGCGAAATTAAAAAAGTCGACTCGAATATGAAAACTGAAACTAATTACTAAAATTTTTGAGTTATTCGAATTTCTATTTCATAACTCAAACTTTATTTGAACTTTTTTCGAGTCGAGTCGAGTTTATAAAATTTCGAGTCGAGTCAAAACGAGTCAGTTTTTTTAGCCTCGAGTCGAGTCAAATAATTCAATTTTTTTGAGTCGAGTCGAGTTTTGCCCAGCCCTAGAAAGAAGTGGTTTTCAGAAAAATAAATGATAGTGCTTTACTCAAAATATTTAACGATATTTTTTGATTTAATCACTGATATCCAATAATTAACCGACTAATTCAGATTATATTTTTCAGAGGCTCAATATGAGAACGATCATTTCAACCTAGTTTTCTCCGTTCACAGTGTCAGGTTAAACTTGCTTAAGAGACATAGCGTCTCATCCTCTAAATCAGTTGGTCAAAATATTCAACAATATTAACTATTTAGATTAACTAGTAATATTATGAGAAGCGAGGGATGTAATTATATCAAATTAAATTATAAGAATTAAACCTCAATGCTGACTACATTAAAGAGACCAAACCCGTAACCTTTAGATTAAGGGGTAAAACTTTGATACTCTAGCTGTGTAAAATTATTTTTACACAAGTTTATGTATTTACACTATAAAAACTCAAATCTTAAATTTTTAATCCTAACCCTAAAAAACTAAACTCACACTCTAAATCCTAAACCCTAAATTCTAAACACTAACACTAAATTCTAAACCATATAACCTAAACTCATAAACTAAAACCCTAAACCTTAAAACTAAAAAGGTATGTGTGTATCAAAGTTTTTTACTTATATTAATATTAGAACATCTGAACGAAAAACATCATGTCGTTTTGAGTTACTGTGTGTTACCTTAGCTTCCAGTTCCACCTCAAAGCCGAAAAGTCCTTAATTGAAGTTACCAAAAAGCCAAAAAAAAAAAGATCGCAGCTTTAGGAGCAGAAATGTCAAAGCTGTTCTCTAGAATTGCTGGGTTTTTCAGCAACAGAACATTCGTAGGTTTAGATAAAGCTGGGAATCGTTACTTCACTAGAAAAGAAGAGATTGATGGTATTTGTAAGTGGGTCTCATTTCCCTTTTCTTTTTCTTTTTTACTTCCGAAGTTTTCATTTTTATTGATATGGGTATTTGTTAATGATCCTGTTTGTTCATTTTTCTATTCGTTTAATTTGATTTTTGCTTTTGTGTTATTGGATTCTCTATCTGGGAATTTGAAGAAATTGTATGAACACATGTGGATTTTGGATTGCATTTTTTTAATGGTTGCAAATAGTTTGCTGTTGATTTGTTTGGAGATTATCTCTTTTGTTTTGTGAAATAATGTTGGGAAAGACTTGAATACTTCAATTTATCAATGTAGTGGCAAGTTAAATTGACCCTAATTTGATTTTGTGCTTGAGAAAAAAGCTTGTCTCTAGTGATTTCTGGTTTAAATAAGATTATTTGTTGTTGTTAAGCCAGATTTTCGATCTCGTTTTTATGGATGTTTTAAAACTATGTTGCTATTTGGCCATGAAGTCATGCTCTGAATTTAAGTTAAATCATATTGATGTTTCGAATAGGGAGAAAGTAAACTGAAAAAAAAAGCTGGGAAAGAACACCGAATTTGTAATTGATGCAGAATTTCATTTGCGATACTATTTTGTTTCTTTGACATCGTAGTTTCGGTCTAATGTATTAGTAAAGGAGAAAAGATGGGTGGAATTCAAAGGAGAGCAAGATCCAACTTCTATCCCAGGTAAGCTTTTCGATGAAAGTTGCTCGCTTGTTAACCGTATGGTTCATATCCGTTAATCATAGCATAGAATAGACAAGTATACTCTCAAAGTAAATAACCTATAGCATCTACTGCATTGTTTGTGTTTGATACTTATGGTTTCTTGCAATTCGATTGTTGTAGTGGAATGGATATGTTGGTTGAATGGGCAGCGAAAGATAGCTCCAACTCCAGAGGTACTTACAAACGAATTTTCGTTGCATACTACGAGAATGCCTTTACTTTTCGAAGCATCGAAACTTTCCCTCGTCAAAAGATCAAGTGAACCGTGATTTTACATCCAAATGCTTAAATATAATCTTAAATTGACAACATATTTGATAGAAACGTTTTGTGGTATCAAGGTCTTTTACTTTGGTTGCTAGTGCTTCGGGTTAGGTATCCTGGTGGAATGATTTCAACTCAGACTTGACAGTTTATTGTTTCTATCTTCAGGAAATGATGGACCTTGAAGTAAGGCGTGAACGTGTTAGGCTTAATGTTGCCCGTACGTATTACTACTGATATCAATTTACATGTCCTTATACTGTGTTCTCTGATTAAAAAAAATCTTGCTTTTCTCTTTTTGAAAAAGTTTTGAAGAAGGAAGAAGAAGAAAGGAAAGCCCGAGAAGGCAGTAAGAAGGCTGTGAGCTCGGGTTAGTGTTTAGTTGCTGCTCTTTTGTCTCCTCATCTCACGTTGTTATACTCTCCAGTTGTTGGTAATTACACTGTAATTTATAGGTAAAGTCGGGGGTCCAGACTTAAAAAGCTTCATTCGGCAATTTCCATCTGCTTCGGAAGGTATTATATTCTTTTACCTAACCATGCATCTCTTCTAAAACTTAATATTATTTATCAAAGCTTTGCTACTGCCCGTGTTTTCATTCTGATGTTTTTACACGCAGGTGACGAAGTTGAAAGAGAATCAGATGAGAGGTGGGTGAAAACAAACTGTTTTATAACATGATCTTTAACATTGTTGTTGGAATACAACATGTTGAATTGTTTATCATTGCAGCTTTATCTTTTTCCTAATCCGATTCCTATTCCGGATACCCCTTTCGTTTTTACTATCACTGCGGTCTGCATTGCACTAGTGACCGTCGTTTTGTTTCTTTTTTTTGTATATCTGGTAAAATGAGTTGCCATTTAAGCTTATTTGATCTTTTTTGTCATATCATGTCAATTGCTTGATAATACAAATGCTTTAACATCACGCCTTGTATTTACAGACTCAAAGAGACACATGGAGAGAAAGAAAAGCCATTTCCAGAGTAAGTTTCGGACCCTTCTCGGAAAATATAACTTTATACATAGACCTGCTCTGTGTAATCACTCATTTTTACTTAAATATATTTATATTGCATGAATGTTACTAATAAGGTGTATGCACATATAAGCTATGTATACGTATTAGTATTAGGGGGTATGTATGTCACGTATGTATCTAGGGTATAAGCGTATGTAGATGTCATGTTAATTATACGTATGATTATACGTACGTATACTAGAATAGTATATTAATTAATGATCGTATAATATAAGTATATATTTTCGTATGTATTGCTGTTATAACTATACTATTATTATTATTGGGCTAGTAAAATGAAAAATTAAATATATATTAAATCCAAATAAATAAAATCCAAGTCCAATTACAAATCCAATTACAAGGCCCGTTTGGCCCAAATCTGAATCCTATCTATTACAATGTGCAGGTAACTGTGGGCCGTTGGATCAAGATCTGATCCAACGGCCACGATGCAATGGAAGTAAAAAATATCCGCGGTAGCGTGCTCACACGTATGGACCGTTCGAGTGCCACGCGCGTGTGGTCCACGCTACGGGCGCTTTATTATCCCACGCGCGTAAGATCCACGTGTTCGACTCCTCATTGCGGTGCTCCACGTGGCGAAATCGCCGCGTTCATCGGATCGAGGCTTCATCCAGCCGATCATTCTTCAAGCCATCTCGGCCGTTAGATCGGATCGATCTAACGGCCGAACGCGTCCCGACCCACCGGCGAGTGTCCACACCGCCATCACGCGATATTCGAACATGCCCAAGATAACAAGCAAAAATGGTCGATTCAGTCGATCTGAAAAGAAGATACAAGTTGCAACCAAATACGAGAGACAAAGATATATATGAAACGGGGCTATTGTAACGGGATTAGCTAGCCAAAGAATTTTGAGGAGCGAGCAAGAAAAAAGAGAGAGTAATAACACAAAAAAAAAGCAAAAAGCTTGTAAAACCATAAACTTGTAACCACCAAGAGAATCAAAAGGCAGTCCAGTGGTAATTTTTTGTCCCTTTTTTTCTTACCTGTTTTCATTGCATGTACATACGAGAAAATAAAAAAGGAAAGCAAGTAAAGAAGTCTTACCGGCTTTGTTCGTGGGTCTTCCCTTCCTCTGTGACAAGCCTTTCGGCTTCTACAAGCCAGATCTGGTGAACAAAGGGAAGGGAAGACCCCTTGTGGTCTCGTTTTGGTCTAAAGAAAATATATTTTTGGGTTCGTATTTCTTAGATCTAGGGTAAATAAAAGGGGATCCTCTGAATCCAACCATGGATTCATATTGAGGACGACAAGAGGAAGGTTTTGGTGTATTTTGGGAGTCCACCGGCGCCGGTTAGCGGCGGCCGGCGGCGGAGAATACGGCGGCCGGCCGCCGGATTCTGGGTTTCTCAAGAACACTTGAGAGAAAAAGATGAACTGGTTATTTGGAAACTGAAGAACAAAACTGAAAATGAAAGAAATGAGGGGAAAAATGGGTTTCGGTCTAAAAATGGCCCTTTTATAGTTATTATTATTTTTGAAATGGGTAAATTACACACTTAATCCCACCGCGTTTTCAATATTTTCATTTTTGTCTTGCCGCATGGTATAATCACAACCCCAGTCCCCCTGGTTTTTCAAAAGATTACAATTTCATCCCTAAATTACACCGAATCAGTTTCTAATTGGTAAAATTACGACCTTAATCATCCCGCGTTTTTGAACTTTTCACTTTGTGTCTGCCCCTTGGTAATTACAATCCCGGTCCTTATAGGTTTTGTCTGTTTCGCAATTTCGTCCCCAAATTACATAATATTGCCCTTTAATTTCTGCCATTAACTTTCGTTTTCCTTTCATTTCAGTCTTGTTTTCTTTGTAAATATTATTGTTCGCATTATAATCGTACATATTGATATTATTTTATTTTATGTCCCTCGTATATGATTCGTATTTCATGTTTTTATATATATATGTGTTAAATATGATATTTATGTTTTTATCCGGTTATCCGTACCAAGCATGTTATGATTTAGTTAGTTCGTACATGGCATATTTAGTATTTTTTATATATGTGTATGCTTTCTTATTTTTAGGGCCGCATGTTAGTAAATTCACCCTTTTATACGATATGTGAATCCGCATATGTTGAAATATGTCTTATTATCAGTATGCATGTCTTTTTGAAATACTTGTTCGTATATATATGCATTTATTCCTGCCTTATTATTTTGACATATGATAGTTGCTTTTATCTATTATTTAGAGTAATATGTATATATATACATGCTTTAGTCTAAAATATCATTCATGATAAATTAATGTTCTGGTATGTCAATCTTTACTATATTTAAATGTTTTGTCATGTTTTATGTTTTTGCCATTAAGATTGCATATCGAGATATAAATTGTTAATGCGGTGTCCTTTTATCCGAGCGTAAACGGGGCCAGTATCAAGCGTAGTGATAGTGGTTGGGCGTTTATTCTCGGATAACGGGACCCTTAAAATATATTCGCAATTTTGACCGAAATTTAAAATAATCGTCACTCTAATCCGGAAAATCCAATATTAATAAAGCGGTAATTATTAAAGTACCAATTTTTTGGGCGGTGTGGGGGTGCTAATCCTTCCCCATCCGTAACCGACTCCCGAACCCTGTCTTTTTGAATCTCTGGTTTTGTGGTGTCCGGCCTACCTAAGTGGCCGGTGGCGACTCCATTTTTATGAGATTTTTTGTAAACCCTGCGGAATAAATATTTTATATCCAAACACCTTTCAAAAATCCTTCAAAAACACAATCGTTTTTATTTTAGCGAGACTTCGCTACAGATGGCGACTCCGCTGGGGACAATTTTTTGTTTTTTCGAAAGAAAAAAAACAAATGAGAGTCGAGCTTTTTCAAATAATCACCGCTTTACTAAAATTGGAAGTTCCGGATTAAAGTGATTATTAAATTAATATTCGGTCATAATTGCGCGTTTATTTTAACGTATTTAAAATATGGCATATAAACCCGTCTCTTTAAGTGGGGGGAAAACGCTAATGCTTTCGTGGAGATATCGTTCTCCCGTATGGGCCTAGCAAGTACCTTCGGGGCTCGAGTACCTTATGCTTTAAAGGATATCGTTCCTTCGTGACGGCATAAAACGAATGGGTCCCCCCAATTGAACCCGGTTGAAAGGAGCCTATAATGGGTGATGATCGGGGCCTTGCTACCCTTAGTAGGGGACAACAAGGACAATTCGGTACCTCTCTAGAAACAAGACTGCATGTAGAGAATACATAGAAACCTACCCATTTAGAGCCATGCGGATAACCTTAGGTTCTAGACGGGATAAATAGGGTTGTTTTGTGTGTTTATTCATTTAATTTTGTCATTTTATTTATATATTTATCAATTTTATCCTAGTCTTGACTTGTGTTCTTTTGCTTGGTTTTTGCATACCATTGCATTCACATTCTGATGGGGCATTGATTCCCGAGTGATTTCTCTTTTAATAGAAGATTGTTCATGATTGACCAAAGGTTCTTTGACCTGAAGGAAGGGGGTCCAATTCCAAAACTTCATCTCGAGACTAGACCGGAGACAGACGAAGAAGAACCATTCAAGGACACCGGAACAGATTGATGGCGATGTCAATCCTACTGATAAACAAATACAAGAACTAAAGAAGCGGATGTCCGAGATGATGGACCGGATGAATACCATGATGAAAGGCAAGCAAATATCGAATTGAAAAGATTTGATCGGGGAGCGAGAATCGGAACATAATGGTCAGAATGTCAAAATAGATAACACCGTTAAATATGACAAATCGAATCCCTTCGTGATCAATCTCAAGAAGCAGACAAATAGCATATCTGGGGAAGATACCCAGGGAACAGAGGCAAAACCAGGGGAAGTTCGAGAATCTAATGACATCAAAAGACATTATCCTATACCCATGAGATATACCGAGTTACTTCCATTGCTTGTCGAAAGGAACCTTATCATACCAATGAAGTCTGTGCCAAGAAAACCTCCTTATCCGAAAGATTACAACAATGCGTGTCCGGTGCGGCTACCACATAGGCGATTCGAGTCATCACACCGAAAATTGTAGGGCCACGAAGGACAGAGTTCGAGATCTTATCGAAATGGGAATCTTGGATTTCGACGACGGACAACCCCGATTCTTGACCCGACCGGCCGTTGCCCGAGGGGCAAAGTCGAAGGAAGGTCAATACCGGCCCAAGGTTCGGGTAACACAAGTAGGTCACTTAAGCGGGATAAAGTTAGGAACCAAGAATAAAAGTGTCTCGAAAAGATGAATTCG
This sequence comes from Hibiscus mutabilis, assembly GCA_019671005.1. Lineage (NCBI taxonomy): Eukaryota > Viridiplantae > Streptophyta > Magnoliopsida > Malvales > Malvaceae > Hibiscus > Hibiscus mutabilis. Next base: position 2,386,795 of record CM033732.1, on the reverse strand, counting down.
CACACAAGCGCGACCAGCTCGAGCATGAGAGGCACAATCTTAGCATGAAATCAAAGAATGTGCAAGACGCAGTATCGAAGCTGCACTTTGAATTTAAGAGTTTGATCCAGGTGACACCGCGGAAGAGTGGGTCAATGGTATGATTCAGCTAAAGAACGGTTGAGAACGCTTGAAGCGCGAAATGCAAGAATAGTAAGAATAAAGTCGATCATTATCAAAGAAGTTTGGAAGAAGGCGAGGGCCAACGCGACTTTATCCAAAATGAGTTGGAAAGCGATGCGCCATGGAAGATATCCTCAAAATCAAGTCTGCACCGGGAAAGGAATGAATCACAAACCTTCCAAATGGAAAACACAGCACTCAAAGAACAGATAGTGAGGCTCGAGACTGCTTTACGTACCAGTGAGATTCGTGCTGGGGCAATGACCGTTAAGCTACAAAAGGCCGAGCAAACCATACAGGAGAAAGACCAGGACATGAAGATGATTACGACTCAAGCCCGACAAGTAGCTCAATGGGTAGCAGATTTAGCCGATGCAGCAGCACCAATAAGCCAGAATATGGATCCAGCATTGGACCGCGAAGGAAAACTGACGGGACTATTGAATGAGGTCAAGACATTAGGTGCCAGGGCTCACCGCTATCTGTAAAACCCTAATACCGGATGTAATGAAACTTTTTGGTCTGAATGAAAGATGTTCTATAAGGACAAATCACTTGCGGGATCAATGCTTTATTGCATTCATGCATTGCATTTGCATCACATTTTTGCATTGCTTTATCATCGCATGGCACTTCATCATTTAATACATCGGGTTCGATGGCAGAATTAATCGGAAAATGGAACGAATTGAAGAGTCGAGGCTTGACCAGTTAGAAGAAAAAATCGAAAAAGAGCTTAAGAAGAAAGAGAAGATAAATGTCTTCAATACGAGGAAACTCTGCCTAGTCCCTGATTTGGTCATTCCTCCAGATTTCAAGGTTCCCGGATTTGCTCAGTATGACGGAACCAGCTGCCCGAAAATTCACTTAACCATGTTTTGTAGAAAAATGGAAGGATACCTGAAGAACGAAGAATTATTGATCCACCATTTCCATGATAGCCTAACGGGACCAGCAGCAATGTGGTATAACCGTTTGAACAGAAATCAAGTTAGGTCATGGGGTGACCTCGCTAATGCCTTCTTGGATCAATACAAATATGCTTTAGATTTAGCACCCTGTCGACAGTTTCTTCAGAATGAGAAAATGAGACCAAGTGAAAGCTTCAAGGAATATGCATTAAGGTGGCGATGTCTGGCGACCCAAGTCCAGCCCCCTATAGTGGAAGAAGAGTTGACTCCCCTATTTCATGCAACGCTTCCCTCTCCCTTCTTCGATATGATGTTGGAAAAATCGAGAAACAAATTCGAAGATTTCATGACGATTGGAGAAAGAATAGAATACGCAGTCAAAGAAGGAAAATTGGGGTCTAAGTCTAAGGACCCAATCGAAGATAAGATGGATAAGGATGGAGACGTAAATGAGTGTCATCTCCAGGGTTCACGTGGCCGTAAGAGAAGGAGACAGACTGACAAAGTGGGGGCATCAAGGAAAATTCCTCGGACGAGCGCAAATTTGGAAGTGTTTGGAACATCTATCTCAGACATTTGGCCTCACCTGGTAAAGGGTCACTATCTTGTTCCTAGGCCGATGAAGAGTGCACCTGATCTATATGCCCATAGTTTTGACTCGAGTAGCACATGCGAATTCCATATGGGAGCACCGGGGCATCCCACCAGAAAATGTAGACCTCTACTGGATGAAATCAAGAAGCTGGTCAATGATGGAACCCTGACACAAGAGCTGATCAAGCAATGGAAGACCAAGGATGAGAAGCAAATCTACATAGTGCTGAAGAAGCCAGAAATGTCTCTACATTAAAATACCTTCCTAAAGTAATACAAGGAATCAACTCTATGAGGCCCCCATGTGGCAAAGATCTTTTGTGATGGGGCATGTTTGTTGGGTTTTATTTCAATAAAGGACACATTTCGCTTAACATATAATGTTTTTGAAAGCACATAGATATATTCTCGTCATTATAGGGCACTAGATATCAATTGCAAGATGTGACATTAGATAGTTGTCGTGGTAACGATGATGTGTGATCTTCCCCACCGGACTCTGGTCAGCAAAGCGAGATTATTACTCTTTCGATGATATTCAAGGACGAAAAAGCTCTAAATGTCAACCATGTAGAGTTGCTTGAAATTGAAACTCTAGGCATAATCTTCTAGGTAGTAGAGGAGAAACAAAACAAAAAGGAAAAGAAAAAGAGAAGAAAGAAAAAAGAAATGAAAATGAGAAAATAATAATAAAAAAGTATTCCTATGTTCGAAACCTGGTAATAGGCTTGTTCGGATAAGAGTATGGAAATTTTGAGGCACTCCGCTGAAGCGATAGGGTGGTGGTATATCACTCAATTCAAGAAACCTTAGCTTCATGAGTGATGGTAATATTTTCAAATCGTGACTATGCCGAGTAACTTGGGGCAGTGTTGTTTGCTCCATCGTTGTCCTCAAGACAAAGGACTGTGACGAATTGATTTCCTCAAATAATTCCTAAAAAAAAATAAAAATAAAAATAAAAAAAAGAGGAGAAAAAGAAAATTGGCGATACCATGAAAAAATTAAGACTCGCACCACCCAGAACTTTATTTCTAGAGTAATATTTCTGCGCTCAAGTGGTTATACAAGCCTACCCTTTTGGGGGCAGAGTAGATAATGAGAATTGAGAAAGAGTAGCACTCTGCAGCAACACGGTAATCATAAGGATGAACCGAGTCACCAGGGAAGACTTCACATCTTTGAATTATCAAGTGGTTGAATCTAAGCCACTCTTGCACATGATATCCAGAGCTCCTATGCTGTGTTTTCAAAATCTTGTATGTTAATCCGAATGATACCCTTCAGTGGAACACTAACCAGCAAATTGACAAGTTAAAACAACAAAAATTTCCATGTATTACTTCAGGGGTAAGATCCAGAACACAAGAAGGTGGATACTATTGAAGCCCCTAACCAGAAAGGACATCACAATGCATAACAGAGGTATAAGTGTCAGACAGCTCAAGAACAAGAAGCGAATTCCAGCCACAATGCCTTATTTGGTTCAAGAAAATGAAGGACGAAACAGGACAAGAATGAGCTTACAAAGTAAGGAGACGGTAAAAAAGCAAACATTGAGTCTCCAAAGAATTAAAGCGCGGAGATCAATGAATGGTGTCCGTCAAAAGACAACAAGAAGATTGAGGTCAAGAAACAGTTTGTTCACCCCGATGACGAAATTAACAAATACTCAGAATGTTGGGTCAAAAGAACTGGAAGATATCCGAACACGAACGAGTGAGGCAATACAGAACATAAAGAATAGTAAGAATCTCTGCACACGCATGATAAAATGTTTGTCAGTGAAGCAGGCAGAAATCCGAAGAAGAAAGACGGGTGATCGTGCAAATGAACAAGAGCAGATGCCCATTGAGCAAAATTTGACAGAAATGAAGATCAAAATTGAGCATACCACAAAAGGAAAGGAAATAGAGAAATCAGAAGAATAACTTTTCAGGACATAAGATTAACAAAGAAAAAGAGAAACGAAAAGAAAGAAATCATAACATTGCATGCATCATATAGATAGGGGCATGTCAATTTTGCTTGTTCCTAAACAGGTATTTGAAGAATTATCGAAGAATTTATCAAAGTCCATAAAACAACAGCCATGTCGGCGTCAAATCTAGATATTAAATCCTTCGGGTCATCGGTAAGTCCTTTGGGCACGATGTTAAATCCTTCGGGTCATCGATAAGTCTTTCGAGCATGGTGTTAAATCCTTGGGTCATCGATAAGTCCTTCGGGCATGATGTGGCAGCATATCGGCGTGAGTCCTCATAAAATAGCCATGTCGGCGTTAGATCCAAATATTAAATCCTTCGGGTCATCGGTAAGTCCTTCGGGCACGATGTTAAATCCTTCGGGTCATCAGTAAGTCTTTCGAGCATGGTGTTAAATCCTTCGGGTCATCAGTAAGTCCTTCGGGCATGATGTGGCAGCATATCAGCGTGAGTCCTCATAAAACAGCCATGTCGGCGTCAAATCCAAATATTAAATCCTTCGGGTCATCGGTAAGTCCTTCGGGCACGATGTTAAATCCTTCGGTCATCGATAAGTCTTTCGAGCATGGTGTTAAATCCTTGGGTCATCGATGTAAGTCCTTCGGGCATGATGTGGCAGCATATCAGCGTGAGTCCTCATAAAATAGCCATGTCGGCGTTAGATCCAAATATTAAATCCTTCGGGTCATCGGTAAGTCCTTCGGGCATGATGTGGCAGCATATCAGCGTGAGTCCTCATAAAATAGCCATGTCGGCGTTAGATCCAAATATTAAATCCTTCGGGTCATCGGTAAGTCCTTCGGGCATGATGTTAAATCCTTCGGGTCATCAGTAAGTCTTTAGAGCATGGTGTTAAATCCTCCGGGTCCTCAGTAAGTCCTTCGGGCATGATGTGGCAGCATATCAGCGTGAGTCCTCATAAAATAGCCATGTCGGCGTTAGATCCAAATATTAAATCCTTCGGGTCATCGGTAAGTCCTTCGGGCACGATGTTAAATCCTTCGGGTCATCAGTAAGTCTTTCGGGCACGATGTTAAATCCTTCGGGTCATCAGTAAGTCTTTCGAGCATGGTGTTAAATCCTTCGGGTCATCAGTAAGTCCTTCGGGCATGATGTGGCAGCACATCAGCGTGAGTCCTCATAAAACAACCATGTCGACGTCAGATCCAAATATTAAATCCTTCGGGTCATCGGTAAGTCCTTCGGGCACGATGTTAAATCCTTCGGGTCATCAGTAAGTCTTTCAAGCATGGTGTTAAATCCTTCGGGTCATCAGTAAGTCCTTCGGGCATGATGTGGCAGCATATCAGCGTGAGTCCTCATAGAACAACCATGTCGACGTCAGATCCAAATATTAAATCCTTCGGGTCATCGGTAAGTCTTTCGAGCATGGTGTTAAATCCTTCTGGTCATCAGTAAGTCCTTCGGGCATGATGTGGCAGTCTTAGTAGCGTAGGTCCAAAAAAGGCAACAGCCTCGCAAAAAAAAATGATGAAAAAAGGAACCTGCATTTTCAAGCCCCAGTGAAAGGTTCCATAGAGAGAGAACCCTAAATCTAAAATCTCAAAAAGAACTCCCAGTCGGAAAAATCCATCAGTGGCGCAAAAAGTTTTAGAAGAAACCAACGTTGAAAGCAAAGAGTTCTATATAGGTAGGACTCCAAGCTTCATTGTCTCAAAGTGAAAGGAATGACTCATAATTCGGGATATCAGGGTGAAGGGTTCAATGTCGAAAGAGCCTGTAGCTCCAAGATCGGAAGGTGACGAAGTTCTATATAGGAAGAACTTACGAGCCTGAAGATTCAGCCAAGGAAGAGCGGAGATGTCCAAAAAAAATTCATTTTTCCAAAGCTACAAACAGGGAAGTCTGATAAAAATCAGAGCGAAGGGTTCAATGTCGAAAGAGCCTGTAGCTTCAAGATCGGAAGGTGACGAAGTTCTATATAGGAAGAACTTACGAGCCTGAAGATTCAGCCAAGGAAGAGCGGAGATGTCCAAAAAAAAAATTCGTTTTTCCGAGGCTACAAACAGGGAAGTCTGATAAAATGAGTGCTTATGAATCTTTGCTTTGTTTCCCATTTCATGAGAACAAGCAAAGAGGGGCAACTGTAATCACTCATTTTTACTTAAATATATTAATATTGCATGAATGTTACTAATAAGGTGTATGCACATATAAGCTATGTATACGTATTAGTATTAAGGGGTATGTATGTCACGTATGTATCTAGGGTATAAGCGTATGTAGATGTCATGTTAATTATACGTATGATTATACGTACGTATACTAGAATAGTATATTAATTAATGATCGTATAATATAAGTATATATTTTCGTATGTATTGCTGTTATAACTATACTATTATTATTATTGGGCTAGTAAAATGAAAAATTAAATATATATTAAATCCAAATAAATAAAATCCAAGTCCAATTACAAATCCAATTACAAGGCCCGTTTGGCCCAAATCTGAATCCTATCTATTACAATGTGCGCGGGAATAGCGTGGGCGTTGGATCAAGATCGATCCAACGGCCACGATGCAATGGAAGTAAAAAATATCGCCAGTAGCGTGCTCCACACGTATGGACCGTTCGAGTGCCACGCGCGCGTGTGGTCCACGCTACGACGCTTTATTATCCCACGCGTAAGATCCACGTGTTCGACTCCTCGATTGCGGTGCTCCACGTGGCGAAATCGAAGCCGTTTCATCGGATCGAGGCTTCATCCAGCCGATCATTCTTCAAGCCATCTCGACCGTTAGATCGGATCGATCTAACGGCCGAGAACGTGTCGACCACCGGCGAGTGTCCACACCGCCATCACGCCGATATTCGAACATGCCCAAGATAACAAGCAAAAATGGTCGATTCAGTCGATCTGGAAAAGAAGATACAAGTTGCAACCAAATACAGAGAGGCGAAAAATATATGAAACGGGTCATTATAACGGATTAGCTAGCCAAAAATTTTGAGGAGCGAGCAAGAAAAAAAGAGAGAATAATAAAAAAAAAAAACAGAAAGCTTGTAAAACCATAAACTTGTAACCAAATCAAGAGAATCAAAAAGCGATCCAGTGGTAATTTTTGTCCCTTTTTTCTTACTGCTTTCATTGCATGTACATACGAAAAATAAAAAGGAAAGCAAGTAAAGAAGTCTTACTGCTTTGTTCGTGGGTCTTCCTTCCTCTGTGACAAGCCTTTAGCTTCTACAAGCCGATCCGTGAACAAAGGGAGGGAAGACCCCTTGTGGTCTCGTTTTGGTCTAAAGAAAATATATTTTTGGGTTCGTATTTCTTAGATCTAGGGTAAATAAAAGGGGATCCTCTGAATCCAACCATGGATTCATATTGAGGACGACAAGAGGAAGGTTTTGGTGTATTTTGGGAGTCCACCGGCCCGGTTAGCGGCGGCGGCCGGCGGCGAGAATACTGGCACCCGCCACGGATTTCGGGTTTCTCAAGAACACTTGAGAGAAAAAGATGAACTGTTATTTGGAAATCAAGAACAAAAAGCGAAAATGAAAGAAATGAGGGGAAAAATGGGTTTCGGTCTAAAAATGGTCCTTTTATAGTTATTATTATTTTTGAAATGGGTAAATTACACACTTAATCCCACCGCGTTTTCAATATTTTCATTTTTGTCTTGCCGCATGGTATAATCACAACCCCAGTCCCCCTGGTTTTTCAAAAGATTACAATTTCATCCCTAAATTACACCGAATCAGTTTCTAATTGGTAAAATTACGACCTTAATCATCCCGCGTTTTTGAACTTTTCACTTTGGGTCTGCCCCTTGGTATAATTACAATCCCGGTCCTTATAGGTTTTGTCTGTTTCGCAATTTCGTCCCCAAATTACATAATATTGCCCTTTAATTTCTGCCATTAACTTTCGTTTTCCTTTCATTTCAGTCCTGTTTTCTTTGTAAATATTATTGTTCGCATTATAATCGTACATATTGATATTATTTTATTTTATGTCCCTCGTATATGATTCGTATTTCATGTTTTTATATATATATGTGTTAAATATGATATTTATGTTTTTATCCGGTTATCCGTACCAAGCATGTTATGATTTAGTTAGTTCGTACATGGCATATTTAGTATTTTTTATATATGTGTATGCTTTCTTATTTTTAGGGCCGCATGTTAGTAAATTCACCCTTTTATACGATATGTGAATCCGCATATGTTGAAATATGTCTTATTATCAGTATGCATGTCTTTTTGAAATACTTGTTCGTATATATATGCATTTATTCATGCCTTATTATTTTGACATATGATAGTTGCTTTTATCTATTATTTAGAGTAATATGTATATATATACATGCTTTAGTCTAAAATATCATTCATGATAAATTAATGTTCTGGTATGTCAATCTTTACTATATTTAAATGTTTTGTCATGTTTTATGTTTTTGCCATTAAGATTGCATATCGAGATATAAATTGTTAATGCGGTGTCCTTTTATCCGAGCGTAAACGGGGCCAGTATCAAGCGTAGTGATAGTGGTTGGGCGTTTATTCTCGGATAACGGGACCCTAAAATATATTCGCAATTTTGATCGAAATTTAAAATAATCGCTACTCTAATCCGAAAAATCCAATATTAATAAAGCGGTAATTATTAAAGTACCAATTTTTTGGGCGGTGTGGGGTGCTAATCCTTCCCCATCCGTAAATCGACTCCCGAACCCTGTCTTTTTTGAATCTGGTTTTGTGGTGTCCGCCTACCTAAGTGGCCGGTGGCGACTCCATTTTTATGAGATTTTTTGTAAACCCTGCGGAATAAATATTTTATATCCAAACACCTTTCAAAAATCCTTCGAAAACACAATCGTTTTTATTTTAGCGAGACTTCGCTACACTCTGCTTACTATTTTTGCTAACACGAGTTACGTGTCCGTTTATCCACCGAACTATCTTTTCAGGTCTTCAGAACCAACAGGGTCCGGTGCATCCTATAAGCCAGGAACATGGCAACCACCATCATGACGATAATCAATGCATGTTAAGAGATATTGTCTGCACGATAGCACCTACAGATCTGCACTTTGATCCGTGCCACAGAATGTACTCCGAGATAAACTGCCATTGTTGTCTGGTTAAGCCTCAATTTTGGCACTCTTAACGAACACGTTCTTTAGCCGATTGCATTAGAAATTGATATTTGATTCCGAGTTTTGATGGTTGGCAGTTGATGTCCGGATTTTATCCATGGATGTAAGATTTCAGGGCTATCTTAACCTTTTTGGCATCATCTTGTAGAGGTGATAAAATCTTGGTAGTATTCTTTTGGCCACTTCTATATGAACATTCGAATATAAACAATGCTATTCATTAATCTTAGGTTTAGTTCAGAAAGAACTATCAAGTTTAGTAATGCTTCAAAAAGAACATTCGACTAAAGAAGGATTCAGTTATTGTATTTTTTTGGGGTAACATGCATGTATATCTTATGATTCATGTTCGAAGCGCGAGGATGTCTCTCTAAATAATGTCGTCGTTACAGTTTGAGCTCGCGTCCTCGCCTTAGGAGTGCAATGTGTGCCTTACCAATGCACACATCACTTGTTGTTTCAATTATTGTATTTTTTTTAACTCGGTTTATTATAATTTATTATTTTTTAGTTGTATTAGTTGATTTTTGTATATTTTTTAAAACCCAACCAATCGAATTGGTCAGATAAACCAATTGAATTTTCGTATTCATTTCACTAAATAAATACTACGAGTCTAAGATATGCGGGGTCAAGTAATAAGAAATTCAATATTTTTTAAATAAAAATTTGAATTTTACGGATAAAAAAGCAATATCTAGACATTTATGTCACTCTTTAAAGATCTAATCTAACTCGACTCTGAATATAATTAAAACTTACATCGTTATTAACTTTGGTTTACCATAAAATATTAGTCACATGGGGTTATAAAACTTGATTAACCTGATCTATACCTTTTGTTTTTTTGGATTTATGCTTCCTTTGGACGTTAAAAAGTATGATTATTAAATGTTAAACCAGAATACCACTGTTCATACCATTTTCAAGAAACAACTACTTGTGTGTAGAGCATGATGTTGTCAAATTTTTAACCATGACTATTCTTACAAGATTAGTTAATGACAAGATTATTAAACAATATTATTTGGTTTTAAAAATGAAAAAAAAAAAACAAATCTTCCAGAACGTTGTCCCTGTCGTGCCAGGACATGTGCAGGCTTCATTTGAATTCTGTTATAACTTTTCTACTTGTTCAAAAGTCTGGAGAGTAGATGCCAATATTTGCTTCCTACTCAAAATATAGATTTTTAATATTTTTTTAAAAAAGTGTTTGAAAATTGCAGAAAAGGTTAAAAGAGTTGCACATTTGGTTATATTATATATTACGTAAAATGTTAGAACATTGTTATAAATAAGGACGGTTTAAATGTTTACATAGTCCCGTGTAATTTATTAAAATGTGACTCTTTAATTTATAATCTTAAAAATATATTATACTTTTTAAAGATATTTTTATCTTAATAAAAAAATATTATGGGAACTTTTAAAGTCATTTTTCTTATAATTTATTAAACCAAAATCTTTTATTTTTTCTCTATAAACATTTAATTCAACTCATTTGGGGCCCATCTTTTCTTGGGGCCATGTAAGGTCGCTCATCTCGCACATGTCCAAAATCCCCCCACTAACTAATTACGGTAGAAGATAGGGAAAAACAGAAAAAGTATAAAATATTCCAACAATTTTTTTGTAATTGCAAATGATGTTATAATATGTTTTCAAAGAACCAAAATTAGAAAAATATATATATAATTTATTACGTATCACTATAAAATCGAATAAATTACATAGTCTGTTACTACGTTTTAGTTATTTGTGTAATTACGTATATGTTGTAAAAGTAACATAAAAGTTATAATACTAATATTAAATTTTTTGAATAATCTAAAAGCGATTACAACGTGTATATCGTCAAATGATTAAGAATCACACTAATAGTAATTACGTGACAAATTCTCATCGAATTACATTACTTTTTAACATAAATTAAAATTAAGATAACGAAATACGGAATGATAGTACAAAACATAACTGCGAAAAAAATGTACAAAAGTCAACGAAAATTAGGTTAGGGGTTAATGAGATATTAAGGCAAAGTTAATTTCAAATACATGATATTTTTAATATTCAAATGTCAGATTTAAAGATTAAAATTCAATTGATAACACATTCAACTTGAATGGAAATCAATTAACAGTGCTATCAGACAAATAAGAGGATTAAATTAAAAAAACTATAAACAAAGGGATTAAATTTAAAAAACTAAGAGAATATATTGACTAAGAACACAAATAAATTTAAAATGTGTCGATTAAGCCGTGTAGATGACAACAATAGGTAAATATTTAATATTATTATCAATTTTTAACTGTTTTGACCAAACCGTAATAAGAGAGGCAATGAAAATTCCATGGTCTGTTTTGATAATTTAATAATCAAATCACATGCTTTGTTTGTTATTTTATTTTTTACCGAACAAGGTAGATTGCTTCAATACCAAACATTTTTCTTTTATTTTTCAAAGGGAGAGCCTTTAATTTTGGTCAAGGAACATGTACCATCAACTGAATCTTACTAATTCCACTATACTTCATTATTTTCCCACACTTTTTGCTTATTTTTTACTCTTAATTCTCAACTCAATTGCACCATTTAAATATTAATTACAAATTAAAGATTTTAAGACTTATTTGAGTGTCAATTAAATATTAATATTGTGATAATTAATAATAATCAAATTTGAAAAAAAAATACAAACCCAACAAGTGTCTCAGTAGAAAAGTTGATGATGTTCATCTTAGGAGACATGGGTTCAAATAGTTTTGTCTATAAGGTGTATGAACATTGTCAAAGGATTAAAAATATGTATGAACAGATATTAACTTATAATCACATTTAGACTATTCAAAAATTTTGAAAAAAACACACTTGTGGATAGATAATAAGGAAAATATCTCTTGCATTGACGGTATAAACAAAAAGTTTCTACAATCGCCCTTAGTTTTAGGGTTTAATGATCTAATTTATAATTTAAGGTTTATGAGTTTAAGTGCATGAGTTAGGAATTTAGGGTTTATATGTTAGGATTTATGTTTTAAGGAAATATAGTTAGGGGTTTAGGTTTAAACATGTGAACCCTAAACTCTAAATTATAACCACACATCCTAATTTCAAATTCCCTACACTTAAATTCCCTAAGCATTAAATTTTAAAGCCTAAAACTGAAACATTTGTGAAAATTTGAATATAAACTTGTAATTAAATATTAATATTCGATATTGCGATGGAACGTCTAACTAATTACAATTAAAATCAATTAGAAATGCTTGTTATTTTAATCACACTTAATATAATGTTAATCAAAATAAATACTAACTCAAACTCACATAAAAGTGTATATAACACTAAAATAATTGCTATTTTAGTCAATTTCTTGTAACTTACGGTATATATGATTAGAAAATTTCCAAAATAAAGAAGAGGCAAATATGCTAAAGAAAACCAAAGAAAAAGGACACTTGGACAAATATGGATCCCTCTTTTCCTTCTTTTGTGGTTCATTGATTTTTTTTTCTCTGCCAAAAAAATCATAATTATTTTTTGAACGTGCAGAATTAAGAAAGTTGATTTTTATTGTAAAAAATACGAAAAAAAAAGTTGAGAATTAAATTCAATGTATATAAGGACACACAATGCAATAATATATTGGGAAGAGTACGTGAGTTATCACTGAATTAAGTAATATATATTTTTTTGGTCACTAAAGCTTCAGAAATTACAACATATTTATTAATTTTATCTAATTGTTATAAAATAATCATTGCATACTATAAAATAGTGATACATTTTGATAAGTTAAATGATCATTCTGTGATAGTTTGATAAATTTTAACGATCATTTTATATTTGTTCGATAAAATATCATTGATCATAACAATTTAATAATTTAATTATTTTGCAATTTCTATAATTTCAGTGGTAATTCGGGTAATTAAATATATTTGATTTTTGTTATATTTTAGGTAATTCGGGTAATTAATCGATTTAAAAAAGAATTGACCGATAACTAAATTTTTTTAAAAAATTAAACAGTTCACTAACTAAAAAAAGTTCGGTGGCCGAGCGTTTAACTGAACTAGTTCAGTTTAACCAATTGTTTGAACACCCTTATATGGACTAAAGTACATAAGTAGTCACTAAACTATGAAAGAATGATCGTTTTAGCCATTGACCTTTGAAAATTTACAAAATAGTCATTCAATTTATCAAAAATTTAGATAATGATATTTATAAAAAAATTAGAAATGATCATTAAATTTATGAAACTGTTACAAAATGGTCATTAAAGTTTACTAAACAATTACAAAATTGTCACTAAATTAATCGAATTATTACACTATTGTATAACTTTCAATAACTATTTTGTAATAGTTCGATGAATTTAATGATAATTTTATACTCCCTCTAGCCCATTAATTTTGTCTTTTATTGATTTTTTAAATGTCAATTTTTTAAAACTTTGACCATGATTATTTTAAATATTTTAAACAATTAAAATTTATAAAATATGTATTTTAAAACTACTTGATTGAAGGTTTATAAAATATAACTTTTTCATATTTTTATTAATAATAAATTTTAAATAATAATGAGTCAAAGTTAAAAAAAAATCAACACATAAAGTCAAAAAAATACCTCAAACATTTGACTAAATAGTCACTTTGGTCCCTATTCTTTTGTGGGAGCAATTCAACCCTCAACGTTTCATTTTGGGTCAAAATGACCCCTATGTGGATGAAAGTTATTAGAAAACTGACGGTAAACAATTTGAAATAACATGATAGAATGATAAATCAGCATAAAAAATTATTTTACATTTCATATAATTTTATAAAATAGTTTTTGACTAATGTAACGTTTTTTCAAGTCAACACATTTGTCTATATGATATTGTCATGTTAATGTGCACTGTCATATAGGTTTGTCACGTTATTTCAAGTTATTTACTGTCAGTTTTCATCCTCAAAGGGGTAAATTTTGACCCAAAATAAAACGTTAAATGTTAAATTACTTAAAAAAAAGAATATAAGCCAAAATGACAATTTAATAAAACGTAGAAAGTATTTTTTTACTTTATGTCAAAAATTAACAAATGACAAATTTAATGAGGCGGAAGGAGTAATTTGTATAAGATAAATAACTACAAAAATTATTTTCTTTTCATAATTTAGCAATTATTGATGTATTTTACCCATATATACAAGCTGATATTTTTCTTATCGAGCAGCTGGCTATCGTTCATGTTTTCCCATTACAGATCTATAATTCATATAGCAGACACGACAATCCACACGACACGTAATGTAAACTAATGATGCTATTAAGAAAAAACAAAATAAATTTTAGGACACTAACGTTGAATATGTAAGAAATTTTTGGTTTAATTACTAAGCTACCCCATGCTTCAATAAAGTTCATTCAATATTAGAAAAACAGTTGCAAGAAGTTTATTATTTTGTCCCTTCTAGATTAGAAAATAATTACATTGTGATAATATGACGTGATGTGATATGATCCTAATTGTTGAATTGGATGCTTCAAATAATATTTCATTTCGAACAAAAATTTACACATTGATTGAAATTTGTATAAATTAATAGAAAATTATTCGATACAATTTATATAGTTTTTATGTTTTATGAATTAAAAAAATAGTTTAGACTTTATAATTTAGGATTTATAATTAGAATTTAAAATTTAGAGTGTAAAATTTGAGGCTTGGATTTTAGTTTTTAAAAGACTAAATATCTATGTTTAGAGTGTAAAATTTTCGTACGCAACATATGTATAAAAAATTACTCAAAATAAATATGTGTACACGTGTTTTTAACTAATAAATTATTTTTAAAATTTATTATTTTTTTAATGATAGATGATTTTGATCTATTGGATGAAAAACACTAATAGCATTTTTAGCAACAAAATAATAATAATAGAAACTTTTAAATCATTGGTGAAACCAAACATGATCTTATGCGTAAAGCAAGATGGAAGGTGTTTTATTTTGATTTATTAGCAAATAAAAGTGGGATAGTGACCCAATGCTAATCAATTGAAAACACATGACACAAATATATATATATATATATATATATTTTATTATGTAAAACTTAAAAATTTTATATTTTTTCAGATCATTAAATGAAAGTAAATAGATGATTGAGATTAACAGTAAAAAATGTGAAGATTATCATAGCAGAAAAAAATATAAGAAAATAATTTTAGTCATTTATTATCCTCATTTAACGGCATAAAAAATATATAAAAATAATTAAATTTTATATTGTATAAGTGGATATTAACTCATATATATATGTACTTATTATATGGTCAATTTTGAAAAATAAAATGTCGTAATCAACACAATTCAGAAAGTTGGGGGGGCATGCCCTAGAGTTTGGTCCATTTTGTTCATCACGCCAACTTATAGATAAGCTTCTACAATATTAAAATATTTCACACACTATTTAGAAAGTTCTTGTCTCGCGTGGAGGGTTGAATTTTGATTTATTTTGGTTCAACTTTTATAATGTTGATTTTTTCTTAAAAGTATCGAATTTCAGAAAAAAAAATATTTCATCATTTTGGGTCTTGTTCAAATTTATTTTTTAAATTTAGATAGTATATTTTAATTTTCAGTTTAATTATTTTATTTAAAGGTGTTATATATCAAGTCAGATTATATTAAGAATCAATTTCAGAAAATACTTCAAGCCGGGGCCCAGATCCAGACCCGCCCAAAGTACCCATTTTTATTTGTCATTAAAATCAAGTATTTTTTAAAATTAGATTTATATAAAGGGTAAAACTTTGATAAACAGACTCTGTAAAATTAATTTTATACAAGCTTATATAATTACACTATAAAAACTTAAATCTTAAATTCTTAAACTTAACCCTAAAAAGCCAAATCTCGCACTCTAAACCCTAAACCCTAAATTTTAAACACTAACCCTAAATTCTAAACCCTGCAACCTAAATCCCTAAATCTTAAACCCTAAACTAAAACTCTAACTCCTAAAACTAAAAGACACGCGTAAACTAAAATTTACACGCCCTGTGTATCAAAGTTTTTTTTCTTATATAAAATATAGTATATTTTAAATTATATTCGAACCAGGTCGACCGGGGTGTTAAATATTCTTGCCCATGTTCAACCCAAGCTGAGCGAGTCATCCAATTCATAGGCAAGTCTAATTCTGATTATTAGATTGTTGTATTATTTGTAATTACAATTGTGCTTGTATCCATATTTGTGATCCATTTAAAAGAGTATTATATCGTGGGTTTTTTTTTCTCGGTTTTCAAGACTTTATCTTGATTGATTTAGGCCGATCCACATCGTACATCTGTTTTTTGGGTGAATCTACCTGCAAATTTTTTTGTATATACAAAGTCTCAAATTTGATACATATTTAAACAATACTAAATTATTTATCACTTTAGACTAACCCACTTTGGTTTTAAATAAACATTGTTAATTTCAGTTATTTAAAATCTCAAATATTAAAAATTTAAGGTCAATATATAATTTTATTTTTATTAATTAACATATTAAGTTTGTATAATTTATTATATCTAAAAAGGATGACTTTTAATTTTCTGATTTTAATTTGTGTCAAACTAATATTTTAATATTTCATATATTATTTAAAATAATAGAGAGAGTACACTACCCTCTCTCAAAATAAGTGCCTAAAATTTATCTATTCTTTGTAATATGTGCCTAAATAATTTTTTAGCTGAAATAAGTGTCTAACGTTTTATATTGACCTGTTTTAAAGTCAATTTGTTAAAAAAATGATAATCCAATTATAGCTTGACACATGTTTCTTTTTTCAAAAAGTAAACTAAAAAATGAAAATATATCTCATATTTTCCAGAAAATTAGAAATAGTCCCAAATCCCTAAAATCCAAAATCTTAGAATTGCCACCTTCGAATAGCCTTGTTGGACCCCACTATCGTCGTTGGATGCCCCACCCATTTTTCTCAGCCACCCATCATCGATAACCGGCAAGAGACGTGCCAATCGGACGTTGAACGGTTACGACATCAATGATGGAGTCCGACGAGATTATCGGCGGCGACAACGACGATAGTTTTAATATTTCAGGGTTTTGAATTTTAAGGAATTGGGACATTTTTAGAGATTTTGAGAAGTTTTGGATTTTTTTTAAAAATGATTTATTTTTCAATTTTTTGAAATAAATAAATAAATACACGTGTCAAACTCTGATTGAGTTATGTGTTCTTTTTAACGGTGTTACCTTGAAACAATAACAGAATGAAACTTTAGACACATATTTCAGCCAAAAAATACTTTAGACACATATTACAAAAAAAATGTAAAATTTAGGCACCTATTTTGTAGTTAATCCTTTTTTAAATATATTTGGCTAGGGGTGCTTATCGAGCAAGTCGATTGCGAGTTGAGTTGTGCTCTACTCATGCTCGCTAAAAAATCTCGTTGCTCGACTCATTGCTCACTAAGCTCGATAAAAATTTGCTCGGCTCGTGCTCGTTGAAAAATCTCGTTGCTCGACTCAACTCGTTGGTCATTAAGCTCGCCAAATTTTTTATCTTGTTTTTTTAATATAGGTAAAATTTAGTGATACTATTAGAGTTTAATATAAACATGAAAATTTAAAAGAAAAAAATGTGAGCTCTGAGGACATAAATAAACGAACATATCAATGTCATGACCGAGTTAGAGATGAAGTGGATATTCAAGTGTGAGACTCTTTTTAGTTTCTCAACAATCTTTGATGGACAACAAATAAGAGAACGCCTTAGGAATTTTGGGGTTTTATCTTTCAATCGTATTTTATATATGTGAAGTGAAAACCGAAGACTTTTTCATTTATACTTTAATAAAAAAATGAGTCATTATTATAATTTAATTTCTTATTAATACAAATGAACTTTTTTAAATTCTCAAAAAATATAAAAGTTTTGAAAATTTGAAACCAAAATTTTATGGGTAACTTACCTATGAATTCACTGAATTTTTCTAGAGTCTTCAACTAGTATTTAAACTTATTGGAACATAATTTCTTAAGGTATACACCCAAAAATTATAAAAGAATTTATAAAAAATAATTAGCTGCTCACGAACTTATCGAGTCGAATTAGGCCTTGCTCGACTTGACTCACTAAGATCTCGAGTCGAGTTCAATTTTAAATGGAGTCAACTCAAGTCGAACATTAACCAATTTTTAATCGAATTAAACTTGAATTATTTGCAAACTGCTTAACTCAATAAACACCTCTATATTTAGCTTTTACCCTTGCTGAATTAGTTATAAACACGGTATCATTTAACCAAAAGCGACTTAATTAAAGTAAAAAAAAAAAAAGAATACTAAAATGAAAGGACAAAAAATGGTACAGAAGAATGCCCCTTCATTTATCCTATGGCTGCTGCCGACATAGCCTTGAAAGTTAAAAATAATATAATAAAAATAAGTATGTTAATATTTTCAGAAGCTTTGCATAAATATGGTAACTGACTTTTTTCTTTCTATAAATATAATACAAACAAAATTATTTACACAAATATTATATGATTTAATATTTATTTATTTGTTTTATTTAATTTTATTTTAATTGTTATAGATATTGACAATATTATGTATATTATTGATCTAGATCTAAGGTAGATATGATATTATCTCAAAAAATTTACATTTATACTATGATTAATTAAATTAAAAATTTACCTTAAGAGGTGAATTTTTATCTAACTTAAGCCATATTTTTCGATATAAAATATAAACTACCCATAATTTTTGAAACCTTAAAAATTAAATGTCAATACACATTTAAAAATAATATAGAAAGTACAATTTTTAAAATATTGCAGCAATAGAATGAATTCCATAAATATTATTTTAGGTTTTTTCCCAAAATATGATACTTTTCATTTTAATTCTCGAAATATTGTATTTGCTACAGTACCCCATAAGTCAGATTCAACAGAATTCGACTTTGAACAGTAAATTCTAAAAAAAGAGCATAAAGACTGGTTCAGAAGAATTTGACTTCAGGTAATTTTGAGGGGTTTTTCGAAAAACACTATTCATAGTCGAATTCTGTTAAATTCGAATTTTAAGATACTGTAGCAAATGTAATATTTCAGAAATTAAAACGGGAAGTACTATATTTTGGAAAAAAAAACCTAAAATTATATTTGAGTAAAAGTTCCGCATCAATTATTTCAACCAAATTAAATTAAATATTTGTTTTAATTGATCAAACTATATATTATTAGTGAGTGTTGTTGATCTTAGATCCAATTTAAAGTTTATAATATCTCAAAACTTTAGATTAGTATTTTAAGTGATTAATGTATTAGAAAATTGACTTTTTGATCAATTATGCATATTCAATTTTGATAAAAAAGAAACAAAATCCAGTTGAATATTTGATGCGTATTTTTTTTTCACAAAGTAATTGTACATTTTGAGAAAGTTTGTGATTTAATTACTATATTTAAAAGTTAAAAATTAAATTTCTATTTTTTTCGATTTAAAATTCAAGTTCAAATCATTAACACTTACATTGCTATAAGGTATATCTGTTGATTTCGTAAATCGTAAAGATTTGTTTACAAAATTAGTATGATTATTTGGGTGTGTTAGAGACAAATTGTTACAAAACATTCCGATCAAGAGTCTACTAGTTGGTCGAGTGGCCAATGATATTCATATTTTCTCATTTTTTATGAATTTAAATATTTATATATACTTTGAAAACGTAATATTTTTCTACTTAATAAAAAACATTCCGATTTATTAAAAAAATCGAATCAAAATTTTTAAATTTTCAAATAATGAATTAGAATATTGGATGAGAAAAATCCGGCATGAAATTATACTTTTAAGGGGAAGCTTAGGATTCCTTTATGAATAAAAACGAGGAGACCCTTGAATTGTCGCATTGAGGGGGAGGGGGTCATAACTGCAAATTCAATTATGTTTACATTTGTTTTACCCGTTGGATAAAGATAAATAAATAATTAATATCATTTTTTATTTTTTTGTAATAATTTTATTTTTATTTTTATCGTTAATCATAATTATTTATTTACCTTTCCAATAGTCCAATAAAAAGGTGTAAAAAATTATGATAGATCAATAATTCATATTATTATAAATTTAATCTAATATAATTTTTATTTATAATGAAACTAAAAATAATAATTATTTTCGGTAAGAACAAAAAGGAAGAATGAAGAAGTTGGAGATATTTGTATAGGGCTCATAGATTAAAGTAGATAGGACTTGAGGAAAACAAATTAAAAAAGCTATCCGTTTTTTTTTATCAAAAAGAAAAAAGAAAAAAGAAAAAAGAAAAAATAAAAAGCTATCAGTTTGGATATGCTTTCCAATAGAAATACATAATGGGTGATCTCATTGGTGACATCATCGTTACCTTAATATCCACAATATTAAATTTTATCTAATATCCTCCTCCTATGTAAATATAACTTTTTTTCTCATTCATATTTTAATCAATAATTTCTAATATTTTTAATTTAATCACTAAAATTTTGAAGTACTCATGTTTTAGTCATTTAACCGTTTTCCCCTACCGTTTGCTCCTAAAAATAATGCTTTAGGTCACGAGAACATCTCCAAGTAAATATCACATACCAATTGAAAAGTCTTTTTTGAACTATTTTTTTTTTCACTTTCAACTTTTTTGAATCACTGACAATGAGAGTCTTCATTTGAAAATCTCAATGGTGGAGAGGTCTCTCATAGGACGAGGAATAACATATCTTCATTCGGACTCCATCCAATAATAAAAATTAAAAAACAAGAAATCAAAGTGTTCAATGTTAGATTCGCGGAGTTCGAGATGTTTTTTGGTTAAACGAATACCGAATTCACATTTAAGAGGACGAAAAGAGTTCGATGAAAAATTCGAGATTTTATTGCCGTTGACCACGACTGGTGGTGGTGGTTGAAATATGGACAAGGAGAAAAAAGGTTAAGAAGGAAAAAAGAAGAAAAGAGGGGAAGATGGCAAATGAAGAAAAAAATAGATTTTATATGAATCTAAAACAATGTCATTTTAGTGTAAATTTGACCTTTCTAAAATGACGTTTTGGTTTGCAGGTCATGTTATAACGCCGTCAATTAACGACAAAGTGACCAAAACAGAAACAATTCAGAAGTTTAATGACTAAATTGACTTTAAAAAAACTTTAGTGATAAAAAACAAGAGAGATAAAAATTGAGTGATGAAAAAAGCAATTAACCCATAAAAATAAAACAATTTTAAGGGTAGAAATATTATATTGGTCCCTATGCTGTAGCACGGAGTTCATTTAGATATATGTGAAAATGAGCCACAGAGGCCTTTTGTATCAGAATAATGAGTAAAACAATCATTTTTCTCTTTATATAATTAGAAAAATAAGTAGACTTAATTAAACGTTGCGAAATCAGTTTAAATATGAAGTGATGTTTTGCAAGTGACTTTACATTATCAATTGACTCGTTATATTTTAATTTTAACTGGTAGTGCACTGGTTGATGCGGTTTATAGGGTTTTTCAGCGTGACTGACATGTGTTAGGCATATTAACCGGGAAAGGAATAGCGTAACGGATAAGCTTGCCGCTTTAAGGCGTACTCAGTCAATGGAGGGCTCGACATATTTGGTGCCACCGTTGATAGTGGCAGCGTTAGTGGAGGAGGACCAGATGTGGTGTGGGACACTTGCATGGTGTTGGTTCGGGGTGTTGCATCCCATTTGTATGAGGACCCTGGTGGTTGATGTTGTCTCCTCTTTTGGTTTGGGTTGGGTAATTAGGACGGTGGACTAAGGTTGTTTATTTCGATTTATTTCGTCGAGTGGTTGCTCGTTTTGATTTTCTGCAAGTATTATTATAGGCATTCTTTTCTCTATTTAGGTTTAGAAATTTTTTAATATGATAATATACATTCACTTTTTATAAAATAAACTACAATAAGTCAAATAAATATATTATATCATTTAAAACTAATACTTGTTAGTCACTAAAAATATAATTTTAAAGTTTTCCTAACGTAAAGGACTTTGTTCATTTTAAAAATATGGGATTAAAGTGTACAGTGTGATACAATAAAGGGACCAATACAGAATTTGTACCATTTTAGGTGTAATAAAATTTCGGGATTAAACGAGAAATTGAATAATAATTAAAGAAAGTGGCGTGTTAGTAATTTTTTAAAAGGCTTAATCATTAAATAAGTGCTTAAACTATGTTTTTTTTTTGTTAAATTTCTGAATTATTTTTTGGGCCAAATAGGTGCATATCGTTTCATTTCGTGGTCCATTTTAGGTTATTCGTTAATTCCCACCATTAAAGGACACAAGTCATATCATGAAAATTCTAAAATTATATTAAAAATAAATAAAATTATTTAATTTTCAAAAAATCTTTAAGTTTTTTAGATTTCACAAAACAACCTCAAAACCTAAATCCCAATTTTGGTCGATTTCGCCGCCGATTGCCATGTTGCTGCCCACCACATCAGTCGTCGGACTATCACGACCATTTCCTCCACCACCTCATTGCCGAAAATCAACGGACGTCGTGCGAAACGCCAAAATTGTCCAATGGTTTATTTGAACGATTCGAGATGAACGACGACAGGACGAACGATGAACGATGTGTGGGTTGTTCGGCGAGGGGATGACACTTTATTCTGTCACTGGAAACGCGGTCAACACCGGCGGGAGTGGTCAGATTTGAGAGTTTAGGGATTATGAGACTATTTTGGGAATATTTAAAAATTTCAAGATATATTTTTAGTTTTATTTTGTTTTGTTAATTTTATTTATTTTTAATATAATTTTAGAATTTTTAGGAGATGACACGTGTCTTTTAACGGTAAAAATTAACGAAAAACCTTAAATGGGTCTCAGAATAAAACGTTATGTACCTATTTGACCCAAAAAATAATTTAGTACCAACTTAAAAAAAAGTATAGTTTAAGCACCTATTTACCTATTAAACCTTTTTTAAAATAAGGAAAAAGGAAATTTACTAAGAGAAGTGTTTTATACAGTCACAGTAGCAGACTTCTTCCTCTTTCTTTCTCTCTCTCTCTCTCTCGTTTGTCTTATATAATTTATATATATGTATGTATATTTTCTTTTTCTTCGTAACTTTTCGCAGCTGATTTTCCATTCAATTTTTGCCTCTTCTGTCTGGATTCATTTGATCACTGCATTTTCCGGCATTGGAGTCGGCGAACTCGCTCCGGCTACTGCTATTGACCAGGTTTCGTTTTCGAGTAAGTTTTGACTTTTTTTCATTTTCTTTTAAGTTTGTTAAAGATCTAAAAATTTGAAAGAAATGACTATTTTTGTTGGGAATCATTTAAGTGTAATTTCAGATCTAAATGTTTATTTTTTTTCTTTTTAGTTAATTAAGAGGAATATGACTTTGGATGAAGTGACTGCCGTGCATGTGGAGGAGGAGGTGGTGGCATCGTCTTCGTCCAAGGTTGAGATTGCGGTGGAGGAGGATCAGGTGAAGAAGAACGTAAAGGAAGATCTTTCAAATGTCGTCAATGGGAGGACTGTCAGGGAAGACACTGATGGTGACGGTGATTATGTTTTCGTTAACGGAAACGACGGCGAAAATGGAGATCCAGTGGATTCGGATCCTGAGAGAAACAGCAATGGCATTGGTGGAGGAGATCAGGGGGTGGAGAGTGTGGAGACTGAAGGAGAAGTGAAATCTAAAACTGATTTGGTTAAGGATTTGAGAGAAGAGGATGAATCTTGCATTGAAATTGTGGATCAGGACAAGGAATCGTTGGAATTGTGCCACGTGGAGGCTCCTGTTGATGAACAAAAATCAGTGGGTCTTGTTCTGAGTGGTCCTGTTTCTGCTATTAATTCTGAAAATGGTGTTTCAGAAACTGCCGTGGCTGATCAGAATGAAGTTTCTGAATCAGCCGAAGATGTTTCTGATGCTAAGAATATAGTTGAACACACTGTTTCAGAAGCTGCTGCTGTTGACTCCAGTGATAAACAGAGTGATGAGATTTCTTCTGTCTTTGGCCCTGGTGTCAATGGCTCTGCTAATGAAAGTGTTGAAGCGAATGTTCTTGGTTTCAGGTCAAAAGGTAAGGAGGAATCTAAAATAGCTGTAGCTGATGCCAGTGGTTGCAATGGAGATGGTTTGGCTAATGATAGTGCTAAGGCCACTGTCTCTGAAGCCATTGATATTGATTCCTGGTCAAAAGATAATGAGGGCTCTGAAATGGCTGTAGCTTCTGATGGTGATTGCAATGGAGATGGTTTAGCTAATGATGGTGCTAACTACAATGTGTCTGAGGCCAGTGTTCTTGATTTCGGGTCAAAAGAGAATCAGGGCTCTGAAGTGGTTCGAGCTGATGATGGCGATTGTAATGATAGTGCTAAGGCCACCGTCTCTGAAGCCAATGTTATCGATTCCAGGTCAATAGAGAATGGAGAGTCTGAATTGGCTTTAGCTGATGATAGTGCCAAAGCCACTGTCTCTGAAGTCAATGTTATTTATTCCAGGTCAAAAGAGACTGAGGGCTCTGAAATGGTTGTAGCTGATGATGACGATTGCAATGGAGATGGTTTAGCTAATGTTAGTGTTAAGACCACTGTCTCTGAAGCCAATGTTCTTGAATCCAGGTCGAACGAGAATGAGGACTCTGAAATGGTTGTAGCTGATGATGGCGTTTGCAATGGAGATGGTTTAGCTAATTATATTGCTAAGGCCACTGTATCTGAAGCTGATGCTATTGATTCCAAGTCAAAAGAGAATGAGGGATCTCAAATGGCTGTAGCTGATGATGACAGTTGCAATGGAGATGATTTAGCTAATGATAGTGCTGCCACTGTTTCTGAATCCAATGTTCTCGACTTCGGGTCAAAAGGGAATGGGAGTTCTGAAATGGTTGTAGCTGATGATTGCAATGGAGATGGTTTAGCTTATGATAGTGCTACTGTTTCTGAAGCTGCTATTGATACCAGGAATGAACAGAACGGGGGTTTTGAATTGCCTGTGACTGATGATGAGGTTACTACCATCTCTGTCTCTGACCGTGATGGGGATTGTTTACCTGATGTTAGGGAAAAGGACACAGTTTCAGAGGCTGTTCTTGTTGATTCTAGGGCTGAACAGAACGAGTCTTCTAACAGTGTTGAAGTGGAAGTTGAAGCTGATTC
Source organism: Hibiscus mutabilis (assembly GCA_019671005.1). Classification (NCBI taxonomy): domain Eukaryota; kingdom Viridiplantae; phylum Streptophyta; class Magnoliopsida; order Malvales; family Malvaceae; genus Hibiscus; species Hibiscus mutabilis. The sequence goes on along the minus strand of CM033732.1, from coordinate 2,361,804 downwards.
TCCGGGTCCTGTCTCTAACGGTAATGGAGACGCGCTTGAACCTTATGGGATATCTGAAATTCCTGAGACGGTGCTCCAAGATGTATCTGGAAATGAATCGGTTAAAGTTGGGGAAAGTTTAACAGCAGCTGATGAGTTTCCTGTGGAAAATGGTTTGGGCTTAGAACATGATACTGAACGAGATTTGGACTCAGTAGCTGATACTAATTTAGAAAAAGAAGCTGTGAGTGGTTCTTTCTCTGATGAATGTGGAGTGTCTTTGCAGGATGTTCACACTCAGGATGGTATTTCAGAGACGGTTCAGATTAACGATTCTGTTGATTCAGGTCACTCTTCTGAACTTGTGGAAAGCTCTCTCTCCCCTATTACAAATAAGAATGTGCATGTAACTGTTGAAGGGGTTCTTAATGATACAATAGCTGATGTTGTGGAAGGCACATCCTCCACAGTTACACTCCACAATGATGCACGTGTTGAAAGTGGTGTTAGTGATACTACAACTGAAACTTCACCGCCAGCTGCTGTTGATGATGAGAAACTTGAAACTGAAGTCATTGAGTCAGATGAGAATGGCAGAGTTGGTTTTGAGAATTCAGACAATGGTGATGGTTCCATCTTATCTGAAGAGGCTGAGGTTTCAAATGTGATTGTTGAATGCCATAGCACTGTAACCGATGAAAAATTGGTGGGTGTGATTGATGTTCTAAATGATAGTAACTCGGTTGCTCCTGTAAGCAATGATGCGAAAGCACCTGCTGCAACTGAAAAATTGTCTGCCACAGATATTTCTAACAATGATGAACTTGTACATGAATCTAGAGAACCAGATTGTGATGCTAACAACAGCGAACAAAGTCGCGCTGTCATAAAGGGTGGAATTCAGTTTGGTACTGTTACATGTCAACAGTCGGAAGAACCAGAAGGCCTTGATGAGGTTGAAAGGAAAAGTCCGTTTTACTTCTTGATTAGGGTCCCAAGATATGATGATGAAAATTTAAAAGAAAAAATCAGGCTTGCTCAAATTAGAGTTGATGAGAAAACTCAAAGTCGGGATGCCATTCGAACTGAAATACAAAAGATGAGGGTAAGAATGTTTGATATTCATTCTGAAAAGAATTCATATATTTGTTTCTTTTCTAATGGTTGATAAAATGCTTCGCTAATAGGCAATTTGCAAGAAATATGGTGATAATGTTGAGGCTGCCATATCCCAAGAAAGAGCAATACGAGATCTGCAGAGGTCCAAGCGCCAAGAAATAGACTCTATTCAATCTATGATGAGCATTGAGGATATTGATGCCAAGGTAAGTTCATGTTTTACTCCAATTTGGATTTTTTTTGGTCTAACTGTGCTTTTCTATTATATGGTTGATTGTTCTAACTATATCACCTGTAAGCAGATACGAAACATGGAACACATGATACAGCATGAAACCATGCCTCTTAAGGATGAAAAACAGTATATTCATCAGATCAAACAATATAAACAAACTCGTGAACGGATCTCTTCTAATATGAGTAGGCAGGATGAAGTTCAGCAGGGCTCGGACCAAAAAGACCAAATTAAAGAGCGCATGAAGGTATTGAATTCAACATGCTCTTCTTATTCCTGGCTTTACGCATTCTATGATTATAGATCTAAGTAGTATTGCACATCAAATTTGTTAGTTGTTGGACCATTCATCTTCATTTTGTAGTGTTAACACTGTTTTTTGATTGCTTATTTAGTTTCATTCGTCTGTATCTACAGTCTTTGAAGAAGGAAGTAGACCAATTGAAGGTCAATCTCTTGAAGGCTGAAGCAGCCACTAAGGTTGCTAAGAAAGAGTATCATGATGAAGCGGAAAAGTTAAACAAATTGCAGTCCCAGTTCAAAGCTGCTGATGACATCCGCCAAGAAGCATATTCACAGTTGCTGAGCTTGAAGAAACAATCATATGAGAAGGTACTTTCAAACCCTGTAAGCCTTTTTTATATTGTGTATAGGACTCTTGCGTGCATGCTAACATCCAGTCATTCTTGCCTTCACCTGGAGAGATAACTTTAATCGGATAGAGGCAATCAGGCGTGCACATCAGTATTAAAATTTATTTAAATGGCGGAAGCACATATTAAAGTAAATGAGGTGTGGATGTTATTGTAGACTTGTATAGTGCATACTAGGATAGGATTGCTTTAAGGATGTTTTTTCCATTATTTTCCTGATGTATCTGGTGTTTCGTGAAAGCGTACCCCTTGGAACTAAATTGGTGGTTTCTATTTTCTGCTGAGAAATACATTTAAGGTCAATTGAGATACTGCTGCTTATCTTCTAGACTTTCCTCTAGTTTCTTACTTTGTGTCTCTTCAATATATCCTGGTTTTGTAGTGTAATAAAACTGCATTTCATGTTCTGTTTCGGTTGAATATTGCTTATGTAAACTAAGCGGTTTTTTTCCCACAAAGAAAGTAAACGATGCCGACTTACTTTTGCTTGAATTTTGCAGAACAAATTTTTTTGGCAGTACAGGGATGATGCAAAGGTAGCAAATGATTTGGCCTTGAAAGGGGACAAAGAGGCACTCCAAAATCTGTGTGTTAACCAGGTGAGTGAGCCCATGCATTGATCTTATTTCTTTGATATTAAAATTTAATGTACTCTTTTATCTAAACGGTTGATGGTTCAGGTTGAGAAAGTTATGGACTTGTGGAACAACAATGATGAATTCCGTAAAGAATACATCCGATGCAATGTCAGAAGTACATTGAGGAGACTCAGGACATTTGATGGCCGTGCACTCGGTCCTGATGAAGAGCCACCTGTAATTCCTCAAGTAGTAAACAAAAGAGTTCCCAAGGATCACACTGTATCCAACTCAACTTTGGAAGAACAAACACAAGAGAAAACAACTCCTGCTGAAGCTGAAACAGCAAAGGATAAACCTGCAGCAAAGCCCGTGGAGCAAAAGAAACAGACAAGTAAACCAGAAAAGTCCACTAAACCTATTCCTCCAGCAAGCGTTTCAGCTACTGATTCGAGCAGGGATACAACTGAAGCAGAAGAAGAAAAACCGAAGATAACGAAGGAGGAAGAGGAAAGGCTTAGGAAGGCAGAGGAATTGAGAAAGGAAGAGGAAGCAGCTAAATTGAGGGAGCAACATCGGCTGGAGGAGATAGCTAAAGCTAAGGAGGCACTAGAAAGGAAGAGGCGAAACGCAGAGAAGGCCCAAGCTCGGGCTGCACTAAGAGCTCAGAAAGAAGCTGAACAGAAAGAGAAGGTAGACTCTTCTTTATCATTCACACTATAATACTCGATACATTTTGCTTTGTCGCTATACGAATTCAGTGGAACTATCCTCGCTGCAGGAAAGAGAAAAGAGGGCAAAGAAGAAGGAAAGACGAAAGGGAACAGCAGCAGATGAAACCGAATCCGCTCTGACATTGGAAACGCCAGCTGAAACTCCACAAGATCCTCAAACTAAAGAGAAACCAATAACAGTGGCAAAGAGGCCTCAAAAGCCATCCCAGTTCACAAAGCAGACAAAGGCGAAATCCATTCCCCCGCCACTCCGTAACCGTGGTAAGAGAAAGATGCAGCCATGGATGTGGGTCCTTCTTACATGCGCGGTAATATTCGCTTTGTTCTTGGTCGGAAACCATAACTTCTCATTCAACTTTAGGCTTCTGCAAAAGTTTTAACTTCAAAACATATACATATATTGGTTTGGCTTAATAAGTAGGCAAGTATAAGTAAGCAATATAGACTTGGTGGATATCCCCATATTTGATATAGGCAATTCTTTTGTGTTCTCTCAGGGTGGGTTTTTTTATTTTATTTTTCTAAATTATTATTATTATTATTATTATTTTCCATAGTTTTTTTTCTGAGTTATTACTATAGTGTGTCATTGATTAGATTGGTTTATGTCAAGATGGTGGTATTGTTGAGCTGGTATGGTGATGGTGATATTTTATTATTTATTAATAATTAATAACAAGGTACTATATCGGTTTCTTTATAACTTATCCCTCCTGTCGAGTTTCCACTCATTATGCTAAGGAATTTTACCTTTTTTATTATTTTGTCAGAAAACAACTCAAACATTTTTACACCGTTGTCATAGAAATTACAGTGGTAAAACAATATCGATAGAAAATAATAAATTTTAAAAACAAAATTATGGTTTTGCTAAATAGAGGTGTTAAGCGGATAGGATGGACCGGGTTTGGATAATTTATGGATTTGAACGCTATCAAATTTGAATGTTTTTGAGCTTAGAATGGTTTTAAATTTGGATCAATTTTAAAAGTGTAAAATGTTTGTTTTGTGTATAGAACTTTTTGAATAAACATGTATTTATTAAGTTAAAGACGATATTTTTACACGTGTGCCACTGTTGGCTAAAAGACTCCACTTGTTTAAACTTTAAATACCGAATGACAAAAATCTTGGTAACCCGTTCATTTTTTCCCCTTGCCTTTGCATCCATGATGAGCAGACATGAAGAATCTGATCCAACTAATTCAGTTAAAAGTATGAATCAAACTCTTGCTCAATCAAGATAAGCATTCGTTGTTGGCTTCAAATCAAACGAGTTCCGAGTAAATCGATTTTTATCTTGAATGGACACAAAAGCTTTAAAAGTGGAACTCAATCGAGGTCGAGCCAAATTTCGACCTTGACTTTCAACTTGGTTCTACTTGACTCGATTACATTCCGTATACATGTGTCCATGTAACCCGACGCTTTATAACGAAAGTAAATAGTGACATTTACAATAAAAACTCAACAAAGTACACTAATTTAACAGCACTCCAAGTTCCATTTGTCCCCAGGATGATGATGAGGATGGAATATGCAAGGAATGCAAGATCAAGTTATTGTCAAGGCCTTTGCTACTCCATGTATTTTACAGGTTCCATTTAACCAAGAAAAGGAGAAAAAGATTAAAGCTTACCAACTTTCTATGAGTGCTGCACATTAACATATTCTGGCCATCAGTTTCGACCGTGTAGAGATTTGGTTGCTCGTGATGCCAAAGCTAATGCCTTTGCTTGTGTACTTGTCATCACCCACTCCCTCTCCAAACGACGTTGATGTTGTCTTGCATTTTTCGCACGCTTTGGAGCTAACCGTGTGTCTCTTTCCACAAAGGCCAGTCTAAATTTTTCAGCTATGGATAACTCATTGGTACTTGGAAGTGACTGAGATATTGCTTTAGGTGTAGATCGAGGAATAGACCATGTTTTGGGATCAACATCGTTGACAAAAAGATCATCCAAAGCAACATCTGGAAATGCATCCCTGGGAACTTCGGTTCCTTTAAAACCAAAGAGTGAGGGCTTTGGATTTACGATTATCCGTGGACATTCTGCAGACATCATCTCGATTGAGTCTTCATCAATTTTTGGCTGCCAAAAAAAAACAAGGTTTTGTAACAAGCCTTACCCACACAGATTCAACTGGAAGAAAGGAACACAACAAGAGGAAGTCCTTACCCACACAAGCCAACGTAAAGACTGTGCACCATGACCAATCTCCATGATATCGAGCTCCTCCCAAGAATCTCCCTCCACATCATTCAGCTTCGGCTTCAATATGCCCAAGCATCTTCGAGCTGTAGACTCGCTTGAAGGGCACCCTCTGCAATATTAACTTTGGTTCATATCCTGTTTATGAGGTATATACCCCTCGCCAAACCTTAATATGCTACTTGAGTATCATTGCATGCAATGGAAACAGGAAATACCAACTACCAAGTATAACTAGATGCACGCATTGAACAATTAGTAAGATAAGTTTCTATGTCTTTAGAGTGTCACAAGTTCGGAAAATTTTAAAATCGGTGTGCTTTCATTAGTTTAAAACTAACAACGTTCAATCAAAATATTTTATATCTATTTATTCTATAGGTAGACGTCTTCTGACAGAAGATTGATATTTATTTATAATGTTAAAGCTTTCAAGATTATGTTGTACAAAACCCATAACTTTGTAGAACTTACACAATGGAACCCAATTATTCATTGAAAATGAGAACTCTAATAAATAGCGTGCATGGAGAAGAGAGTTTACCCGCATCTCAACGTCTCTAATGAATGGCAATGCTGCACGAGTTCAGAGACACCGTTGGCAGTAATTTTTTTGCATTGGCTGCATAGGAGATGACAGATGTATCAATAATTGATTTATTAATTTATTTCAAAAGATAATTCCATATTTTCATACCTTATATCCACAGCCCGAAGAGAACAACACATTTTAGCTACTGTTGTCAGACCAAAATCAGAAACATCTGAACCCGAAAGATCAAGAATTTCCCAAGAACTATCGGCCAATGACAAGAGGATATCATCGCTGAGTAATTTTCTTCTCCTTGCTATTGCTGCCAATGCTATCTGTCATCATCCAACAACGTGCCTCAGAAGAAAACAAAAATTTATTCAGTAAAGATTGTAGATGTAAAATCAGAACATTCATTAAGCAATTCAATAATGCAATTCTACTAAGCATAAAAAAGAACCCTAGGGAAACATATCATACTAGACTAATCATCTTCATCATCTCCGAAAAGCTATATTCTTATAGTTGCAAATAATGTTATTTGTTCATCATCCAACAAAGTACTTAATGATAATGGAAAGTTCATTCAACAAAGATAACAGATATAGAACCGAAAAGTATCGTTATGCAATCAATGGCTAGCAAATGATACTTTTCGGTTCTATATATGTTATCTTTGTGGCTTAGAAGAATACTAATACAAGGTTTCTCAATGACTTGAAAGCTTACAATTGCTAGTCTTACAATCAATGACTTGAAAGATAACAGATAATAGAACCGAAAAGTCTTACAATTGCTAGCAATGTGGCTTAGAAGAATACTAATACAAGGTTTCTCAAGCAATGATTCTAGATAGGAATCGAAAGATATCATTCGAATTCAATGAATGCAATTCCCCTAGGCATGAAAATCAAACTATAAAACCTGGTAAGCAAAAAATTATATATATAAAAAAACATAATTACCTATATGATGAAACTATAAACCTAAGCAAACAAATTCTTCCAAATTCATCGTTTCTTTGAAAACTATAGGATTATTACTATAAGAAATTAAGGATTAACACAGATAATTAAATCTCACCTTAATGTCAGCCGGAAAATTAACAGCAATTTCACTCAAATCCTCGATAATGTCCTCCAGATGCTGACCTACAACTCCAAGGCACAAGCTCACTAAACTAGCAGGTTTCGTCTTCTCAAAGTGCAACTCTATCATTCAAAAAGTAGTATTCTTTTAATCAATTCAATTGTGGAAAACAAATTTACACAGAAATTTTCTTGTTCCTTCAATTTCAATTACAAATAACATAAAATTTCTATCAAAATCAAAGAGAGAGAGATTGATACAGTAAAGAGAGAGAATAATACTTGAAGAGTGGAGATAAGGGATGGATTTAGAGTTCAGATCGAGCTTCTTCAACGAGATTTCAACGGCTTGTGGAGCAGATTTTCCTTTTTCCATCAAAATTTTCTATTTCAATGATTCAATTTCGTAGAGAAAGAGGGGCGAAGAAGATTAATTGCGATCGTTAATGATTTTCGCTCCGCTTTTATACGATGAATGATACAAAAACGATCAGGGAAAATAACTTTCCAATTTCCCTATTTTCGGAAAAATTATTTACTAAAAGCTCATTCTTTTTTGGGTTAATTTCCTGAAACATCCTCGAGCTATAATCTAGATTTTAAATTAGTTTACTAAACGTTTTAATTGAATATTTAAATTATTTGTATCCTATCAGTTGAGTTATTTTGTTAACCTAATCATTAGTTTGAGTATTAAATGTCAATTTAAATATGATATGAAACATATTTAAATTGTATGATTAAATTGTAAATATGTATATCTAATACGTGAATAATCTGAATTTATATAAGAATAGTAGCGAGTTGGTTAGAACATCTTTTCTTCCTTGTGTCTGTTCGAACTGAGATGTAAGTTGGTCGAGTTTGAACATAAAATTGAGAGAGAAAAAAATCTAATTAATTGGACAAATTTAAGGAAATAATGCAATTGGAAAAATGAATGAGGGAAATGTGACAGGTCTGGAATTATTTAGGGAACTATACAAGACGAACTCGTCGTGTGTTCTCGACAAATTTTATGAAAGAATGAAATGTTAACATAGCTCGTCATGTAGTCTGGACGGGTTCCAATTTCTTTTTCGAAACTAGGGAACTCGTCAAGAAATGAGGGAAGTTTGCTTGATCTTGGGATATAAATGAAAGGAATGCAAAGTTGATGGCTGGAGTGGAAAAGAAAGGCAAAGTTGGGGGGTGGAGAATTTGTTTTGTAACATAGTAAATATCATGTTTAATTTTTTTAACCTTTTAATGACGTACACAGACCATATTTAAATCAACTAGTTTACAACATTAAGATTCGAATATCTAACTTAAAAAAATTAAGGTCTCTTTCTGATAGACTAACTGGTTGTTGCTGACCTTTTGATAATTATTATTCTTAATAAGAAACACACTAATTCAGTCTCCACCACCCACGTGTCCAGATTCTTAATTGTAACCAACCCAAAACGTTAACGGCAGTTAAGATACCTTTTCCGCGCGAGAACAGACTCTCAGCTTTGCCTATGTAAACAACCCCCTCCTCCCATGTCTCCATTCTCTCTCATTGTAATATCAAACAAGTTTCTTGGTTTCCAAACAAGGTTCGGTTTCTTATCCAAAAACCCTTATTCGTTTCTTAGCTCGATTCTCTTGTTTGTTGTGTTTTTTTTTTTACTATAGAATCATAAAAAAGTTCTTTTTTAAGTTTCTTTCTTGTTGATCATACGAAATATTAGGGTGTAAACCAGCCGAGTCAAGCACAAGTAGTGCTGAACTAAATTCGGCTCGTTAAGAGCTCGAGTTTGAGTCGAGCCTCTGAGTTCGACTAGGCTCGTTAAAAAGTCGAGTGACTGAGTCGAACTTAAATAGGTCACGATATGTCTCATCTCATTTACCGCTCTACGAAATATATACGGTTAGATCGTATCATCTTGATAATACCAAGATGTGAAATCTTTTCGGGACAAGATTTCAAGTTGTTTATATCTGGATGAAAGCTAGGAGCTAATAATTCAAGATTTCAAATCGTTTTCAAGTTCCAACATTGCCAAGTACATGGTTGATTTGGACATCCAGATCCCTACGACATTCGATCCATTCGCGGAAGCTGGGGAATTTGGTGGCACCGGGACCAAAGAGTATGTTCATATCCGAATCCAGCAACGGAACGGCAAGAAAAGCTTGACGACGGTTCAAGGCCTGAGGCATGATCTGAGCTACGAGAATATCCTCAAGAGTCTGAAGGACTTTTGCTGCAACGGCAATGTCGTCAAAGACAGAGCTCGGCAAGATCATTCAACTCCAAGGCGACCAACTCAAGAACGTGGCACAGTTCCTCGTTAACGCCGGTATTGTGAAGAAAGACCAGATCAAGATTCATGGTTTTTAAAGAATTATGAATCCACTGAAGATTTTATGATAAAATAAAAGCTATAAGGCGTGTTGTGTCGTTTTTAGACTTGTTTGCATATTATACTCCCCTTGGTGGGGGATGAAAACTGTTGTGAAATATTTGGTTTCTGAACCAACCCTGTTTGGTGATATATGCTGGTGGTTATAAATTATATGAAAGTTTACCTTCAACAAGCAAGAATTGAGTTTTTCGAGCTCTGGGAAAAACCAGAATCGAATCGAAGATTCCACATTAAACAATCTCTTCTCAAAATCCGTCATATATCATGCACAAGCTTCATCGAAACAAAAAACGTAAACTAGAAACCATATGTGACGCATTACACTCGAAATGAGAAACAAAAACCAGAGAAAGTCATGTAATGAAGTCCTAGAAGATCTCTTAAAGCAATTATGCACTGCATTTGGGAAACTTTTCGCTGATTTCTGCAACTCCAATCGTGTATAAAATCTAAAAGAGTTGAGTGTGCTGGGTTCCGCTTCTCATCATGTCGCGGAACTCCTCGTAGTTGATTTTACCGTCCTGTAAACAAGGCATAAGTGTGAATCAATGCGTCATGTTACAAGGAAATGTGTTTCGAAAGGGAGAAATGGAGGGCTTACATTGTCGGTGTCAACTTCGGATATTATTTCCTTGATTGTGTCATCATCACCCATTCCATATTCTTTCATGGCTGCTTCTAGCTCATCTCTTGTGATATACCTGCAAAAAAAGTTTCAAACAAGTTATTCACCCCTTCCATATATGATCTAATGGTTAATTCATGTCATCGATGGAGTATGCCTCAAATTCGACTGATTCGGAGCAGCCAATTCTTATATACTTTAGACAAAACTCAGAATTTAAGGGACTGGTATCCTAAGATGCTGCTGCAATTACTAGCATGTTTATAACCAAACTAAAGCAGAGCTTAATATACAAAGACAAGACCAATAACAGGACCGGCATTCTAACATTATGTCTGGTCAGCTCTGAGCCTATGGACAACGGCATGGAAAAAGAACAGTACAATTATCTTCGCTGTTACGACAAAATACTTACCCACTGTTGTCCTTATCAAAATGTTGAAAAGCTTTGTAAAGATGTTCGTCTCTTTCAAGCCTATGTCTATGCATTGTAGCAGTGATAAATTCAATATAGTCAATAGAACCATTTCCATCCACATCAGCCTGCAACAAGTAAAACCGAGGGTTAGTAGATATCATACACATGGAAAAAGATCGGTGTATTATAGATCTAATTAGTATCTTACAGCTTCCATTAGCTGTTGAACCTCAGCCTCCGTGAGCTTTGATCCAAGTCGAGCTAATCCAGTCTTAAGTTCTTCATAGGTGATCGTGCTACTGTTGTCGGTGTCGATGTTTGCAAACATTTGCTTCAGACCCTGGATTTCTTCGCTGGAAAGATTTTCAGCAATGACCTATAATCCACCGGGCATGTTATCAGATGGCAAGTAAAGTTGCATTACCAAGCATCTCATGGCTACAAAATTCGGAATACAATTATACCATATAAATAATTTCGAACTTACCTTTAAGGCAAGTTGCTTTAGTTTGTTCATTCTTCTGAACTGCTTCATTCTCGAAAGGACTGCACTGTCTAGTGGCTTGTCTGGCGCATTTCCACCCTCTCTTATCCATGGATGTTCTGCATAAACCACATAATTTCAATCTTTGGTTCAGCTTGACGTGAATTACGCAAAACCGTAAGCCAAGCACAGCGTACTGGAATAAAACACGCATGCACATGTATGATGTAACTAAACATCTTAAAACCAGTTCTCCTTATAACATATATACATGATGGAATTCCACGATGCATAGCAGATGAAGATAGAATGAACAGTTAAAATACGAATCTCTGAACCTATTTCCAGAGATTAAATACTTATACAAATTCCCGGACATTAAAAAGAATAAGTACTATAAGTAATTACCTAGGACTTGAGTAGAAGTAATCCTCTTTTTCGGATCCTGGGTTAGCATCCTGCGGACTAGGTCCTTGGCACTGTCTGAAATAGATGACCATGGTTCACTTTGGAAATCAATTTCTCCTTCCAAAATAGCATCAAATATCCCCTTCTCCGTTTCTGTGATGAAAATCATTCATTTAAGTTATTTATTAACAATGAAGTAGAAGTTTTGAAGGCAATATAGTGAAGTGCCAGCTATAAGTTTTGAGAATTGGTGACATTATTTTCCTTGATCAAGCTTTGAACATTTACCTGCCCAAAATGGAGGGACACCACTGAGTAAGATATACAATATGATTCCCGCACTCCAAATATCGATCTCCTTTCCGTATCTACGCTTTAATACTTCAGGAGCAACATAGTATGCACTCCCGACTATATCACGATACACCTTTCCTGCCAAAGGAACCAAGAACAATCATAAAAATAACACCAATGGTTATATTACACATGGACATACTATTATTGCCATGCATAGTACATAATCACATATTATGTGAATGGATAGATGAACACATGTATGTATCCATATACAACTTCCACACAGTTATGGAAAAAAGTCCCACCACCATGTAACTGAAGTTTTTTTCATCAGTCGGTTTAAATGAAGACGACATAACAGAAAGCTGTAAGTTGTCCTTCGTTTATGCCATAGTTGACACTTATTCACTGCTGAGCATAGCATGAACATTGGACTGCTGACCTATTCAACTTCTAAACACAAAGTGATGGCATTTTGGACTTGTTCGGCCATGAACCCTAAACATGGACCGTAAAACAGACACAAAAAGATACGAAAAGACAAAATATACACTCACACAAAAGGACCCGGTCTAAACAGTTGGGGAAGGTAGCAAACGACGTGCAAACCAATAATATTTCCACTTCAATTGGACTTAATTGACTCATTCTTATTTCAACATTCACCATATCACTTAAGGGAGAAAAAACTTAGAATCATTCAATTCAAGAGCAAGTGGTTAAAGTCAATTAAACAATCCAAATGCACAACATACTAAAACCAACAGGAATCTGCATCGATTTACCTTCTTCGATGAACATGGACAACCCGAAATCGGTGGCCTTCAAAAGGGCATTCTCACCCTTGCTAGACAACAAGAAATTCTCAGGCTTAAGGTCCCTATGCATCACTCCCATGAAATGACAAGCATGGACAACATTCACAATCGATCTACATATAGAAGCAGCTGCTCTTTCAGTATAATGACCCTTGGCAATAATCCTATCAAACAACTCACCACCGGCACACAATTCCATCACAAGGTGAACAGACAACTTATCCTCGTATGCGCCTTTGAACTCCACAATGTTCGGTTGTCCACTCAAATGCTGCATAATCTGAATCTCCCTTCTCATGTCATCCTTGTCGTTTTTTGTGACTAATTTCCTCTTCGATATCGTCTTGCAAGCGTATTGCTTCCCGGTCGAGTTCTCGGTGCAAAGATAAGTCACACCGAACTGGCCTTTCCCCAATTCTTTACCAAGTGAATAGTGATTCCTTATCTCTTCAAATGGCTTGCCGAGAATCGTGTCGACTCTCGGCGCAGGCTTGGGGCTCGGGGCTTGAGCCACTGGCTTCCATGGTGCTTGAGTGCCTGGCTTTTCGGGGACGTGGTAGACTTGCGGCTGAGCCGGCGCAGGCCTAGCTGGCTCCTGGTATCTTTGTTGATGCACGGCGGCTGTAGTTGTGGTGGGCCTGGTGGCGGCGCCTGATCCGTGCCCATTCCGCGTTGGTTTCGAGTGTTTGTTTTTCGTCAGGCAAGAACCCATCTGGTTGATTTAGAGAAACAAAAAAGACCCAGATTCAGAAAGTGGATCAGAATTCAGTGATTTGTTAGAATTAAGGTAGAAAGAAAAAGACCCAGATTTCAGGATGGGTAAGTGGAAAGGGACTGGGGAATCTACTGAGATATTTTTGATGAAAAAAATAATCGAACTTTGAGCTTGGGATTGTAAAATTGGAGGATTTAAAGGGGAAAAGGCATAAATTAAATAAATGGAGATGAAAGTTTCAAGCTTTGAGGAGGCTACGACAATGGAACAAACAAAGGGGGAGGCTTGGCTTGTGTTTGGTCAACTGGGTTATGTCTGAAGCATTGAATTTTGATGAGACCAGGGAGGGAGAGAGAATCTTCTTGGCAAGAGAGGACAGCAAAGCCAAAGAGCAGCCAATGCAATCAACTCTGTCAATCAAAATATTCAACAAAATTTCAAGGATAAAACAACATTTAGTCCCTTAATTTGAAAACATTTTTCAACTTAATCTCCAAACTTTATTTTTGATCTGTACTAGTCCTAAATTTTTTTTCCAATTTTAGTCCTTTTGAAGATGTGAGTGAGCAAAACCCGACTGTACTCGAAAAATCTCGACTCAAACAAATCTTAAATAAAGTTTAAGTTATAAAATGAAACTTGAATAACTTAAAATTTTTAGTGATTAGTCGATCAGTTTTTAAGCTCAAGTCGAGTTTCACAACTCTACATGATACATGTATATTACATATGAAAAAATATAAATATATATCGTATATGATTATAGAAAACTGTTTAAATTATAACCAATTAGTATCATAGTATTATAAATATTTACAATTAAATTTTAACATAAACTCGAACAACTCGACTTGACTTGACCCGACTCGAACTTCATAAACTTGACTTTAATAAAAAAATCAAATAAAATGTGAGTTATAAAATAAGACTCATTTACTTGATTAACTTTTAAAAATTATTCGACTATACTCGATCAACTACGCACCCCGACACTGTTAGAACTAAGTCAAAAATCTAAGTTCAAAGAAAATAAATTTAAAAATCAATTTTTTTGACATATCTTATATAATCATAATCCTAATTAGAGAAGGATAATGAAACTTTAGAGAAAAAAAGAGTGTTCTTAAAAAAAAAATATGAGTAGTTTGATCAACTGACCAAATATACTTACTTTAAATTTAAAGTCTAAAAGTTTTTTTTATCACCAAATAAAGATGTAAAAAATGCATTAGCTGTCCCAAATCTTATTAATATTCTATTCCTTTAATCATGGTGTGTCTTGGGGGTTAGGGTCTAGTCTTTATTAAGGTAAAGACATTTGTAGTATTTTTTTATATTTTGATATATAAGTTGTTTAAAATTTTATATATTTTTTTATATTTAAATTAGAAAATTTAAAACTTAAATTCTTAGCGCTACCCCCTAAAATTTAAATCTTAAATTTTAAACCATAAATTCTAACTATAAACATTAAATTCTACACCTTAAAACCTTAAAGCACAACCTAAATATATAAACCCTAAAATCGACATATAAACTTGCGTATCAAAATATTTTTATCAAGAATAAACTTTTTATAATAAAAAAACAAATTACAATATAAATCTTAAACTTTCCGATTGGACCAACATTCATTTTCCGAGCATACTTTTATTTTCCAAAGTTGAAATATTGTGACACAAACTCTTTATTTTCTAAAAATCAAACTATGTCCATTCTTAAACATTTTATAAACCAAAATTGAATGGAATTTTTACAATTAATTTGTGGGAGGAGATGTAAATCACGTTGATTTGAATTTGGACATGGGTGCTCAACATCAAGTGTTTAATTAAAAGTTGGACTGAGATCGGTTTAATTCGATCGATATTATTTTAGAATTTTTAAATTATCCATAATAATTTGGTGTTTTATTCGGTCTCAAGTTATTATATTAATTTGAGTTTTAAATTTCTTATATTTTATTTTAATAAATTATTTTATTATATTTGGTAAAGTTAAAAAAATCATAAACAGTTCTTAAAATTTTAAATAAAAATACTTAATAGTTCTGTTTTAGGATGCTTTTATTCATCTCAATCCTTCATATAAAAATATGGTGAAAAACTTCAATACATAGTTTACACATACCGTTTAGTTTTAGGGGGTTAGTTTAGGGTTTAGAGTTTAGAGATTTAAGTTACAGGGTTTAGAATTTAAGGTTAGTGTTTAGTATTATTCAGGATTTAGAGTTTAAGATTTGGTTTTTTAGGGTTTAGATTTAATTTTAATTTATAATAGAAATATACAGACTTATGTAAAATTTATTTTACACAACTTTGTATCAAATTTAAACCCAAAAATATCATTTCATTACTTAAAAATCAAGTTTTAAAATCAAATTTACGTTGATATTTATATTATTTATTAGTTATATATTTTTTCAATATTTATATAGTTGTCACTGAAAAACATGCCATAAACAACGGGAGATGACGAAAAAAATCAGAGAGCTGAGATTCAATCGATCATAAAAAAATGAAATCGTGAACCTCATGATCAACATAGAACCTTTCACAAAGTGGGTCCCAAAATGATAAATCATTTCATAAAAGTGGAGCCCACAAAGTGATGGATAGTGGAAGAAAACGTGGAAATTGGTTAATTTTGATTTTGTTTTATTTTTTAGGCTTAAACTATATTTTTCTACTTCAAACCGTTAGTATTTTAGGTGTTTATTATTTTAAATTATTTTATTAGAAAAATTGTTATTCGAATTCAATTATTATTTAACACGTAATTTTTTTTATTTTATTTTATTAAAATTAAAAGTCTGGCCTCTAAAAAATTCAAAACTCTTTTTTTAAATAACTCAAATTCTAAAAACCCAAATCTTCGGACAATGTGAACTATATCTTTGTTGTCACAATAATAAAATCTCTTCTTTCGTCAGAAGAGCCGCAATAGTCATCGTTCATCGTTTGTAGAACTCATTTTATGCTTGGCACTCAACTGACACCTTATTCGTCGAGTTTTAGTGATGGAAGAGTGCGTAATTGATAGTGGGAGTTTGACGGAAAATTTTTTATGATGGTAGTGGTTGATTTGGCGATAGTATAAGATAAATTTAAATGTTTGAAGATTTAGAGTTAGGGATTTGAAAATTTATGAAAAAAGATTATAATTTTGAAAAAAATAAAATTGTTAATTATTTTCGTTTCAAAAAATTAAATGAAACTAAAAAATAAATTATATATCATGCAATCGTTAGATAACATATTTTTTTTAATTTTAATTAACGAATAAATTTTAAAATACAACGAAATGAAATTTTAAACACTTCTTTTAACCGAGAAACTTTAAACACTAAAACTATAAATATAATTTAGACATTTTTTCTAATTAAACTTTTTTGATAGCAATTGCAAAACATATAGTTTTGAAGCATTACATGTAAAATAAACCATAACAAAGTACTAACAATTTAAAATCACCCAAAATGAATTTAATGTCACACAACATAAACATAATTCTTCCATAGTATGTTGAATCGGAGAAATTATTTTATGGATCTGACTTATCACATTATTTATGGTTTCCATCCATTAAAAAGCAGTCAACTATTTTTTTTTATGTGAGTAATCCATTCGCAATCAATTTTTATGTAACCACCTACTCTTATTTACATGGCATAAAAATGTGAAGACATGCCAATTAGATTCTATTTGTAGATAGAATTATAGATAGCATGGTGAATCAAGACCATATAATAATTCTTATCGAATTGAGATTCTATTTGTTAGAGTGAAAAATTCAAATTAAATATGTGTCGTAGGAAACTAACACAAATATTCATTCTCTTGCTCATTATGTAAAAGACATGCCAATGAGTTTCTTTTGTTCAGGTCTCATCAAGACCTATATGAACTTATTCAATCGAAAATTCATGATCAGACATATAAGAGATTCACGTAGAGATCAATCGTTTTTTTTTTTTATTTCTCGTAAGGCTTAAATATACATTTGGTACTTAAACTAGACATCTTCTCTCGAATTGGTGCCGAGAAAATTGATACTCTCAGGTTGGTACTTGAACTAGACACTTTCTCTTAAGTTAGCACCTAAAGAATTTTTTTCTCCCATTTTGATATCAAAACTTTAATTTCATCCACTATTTTGATACTTTTTGTAGCACCTCATTCTCATATCCGTACAACGAACATGAGTTGAAAATGTCACATTAACTTAAAGCATTTTATATTAAAAAAATCGAGGTAAATTAAAAATTTTCTAATTATTTAATAGTATTCATCATTCATAATTTGTAAACAAATAAAATGTAAACATAATTAACTTTTAAGTATTATACCATAGTCACATATTTACATAACTCATTTAACAACATATATAAAATTCAGTACAAAGCAGGCTGGTTTAAACATTTTAACAAAATAGACAGATCATTTTAGTACATGCCACTAATACATACACGAAACAAGGATGTCATAAGTACTAGAAATTAACATGTCGATTCGTAAATCTCCAAAAAGAGAAGATGATGCAAAGGCTCCGCTTCTACTTCCTTTTACCTACGCGTATAACAGAAATACACGCTAAGTATAACTTAGTGAGGCATAAGGTAAGTAACATATGTAAAACAATTATAGATACATGATAATCATTTAAATCTCATACTTTATAATGCAAGAATGTTATGCAAGAAAGCATAAAGTAATCATTCTTTAGCTTTAAAACATACTTCATAATACCAGAATATAGCCCAAGGTAAATATTAAGTACTTTAAAAGTACTATTCTTTATTGCTTGCAGACACAATAAAATGCCTATAACATATATGACACTTTAAAGTGTTGTTAACTTTATGATACACATCGAAGTGTCAATAACTTTATAATATTCTTCAAGTGTCATTAACTCGTAGAGTGTCTTATATGGTTGATGGTGCCTTTAAACCAACTAACCAACTTATACGGTTGATGGTGTCTTTAAACCAACTAACCACCTTATATGGTTGATGGTGCCTTTAAACCAACTAACCAACTTATACGGTTGATGGTACCTTTAAACCAACTTATACGGTTGATGGTACCTTTAAACCAACTAACCAACTTATACGGTTGATGGTGCCTTTAAACCAACTAACCACCTTATATGATTGGTGATGCCTTTAAATCACCTAATATCATTATCAGACAATACCTTTACGTATCCATAAGGCAATTCATCATGACACATTGAAGTGCTAATAACTTTATATACTCTTAATGGTATACCTTAATATTGTCCAACTTAACATTACATTACCAAGGGCAAACTTTAAAACAATTCTTGCAAATAATGGCAAGTAACCCAATTTCCATACATACGTATATACATCATGTAAAACGTTTTTATAATGGAATATTTCATACTTCAATATGCTTTATAACATTCACGGTATACTGCCATTTAACAATTTTATGAAATAACTTGTCATATGTATGTCATGCTAAAAACATATATGCACTCACCTGTAATGATGTAGAAGTAGCCTCACTAAGTCTATTCAATAACATTTTCTTTTCCTCTTTTACTTGGGTCTCCTTCAGTCTCCCTCGGAACTTGAATCAAGCTTAAAACCTCCTAAATTTAGCTTAAAAATTGAATTTCCTCTCCCCTTATTTCTTTCTTGCTCACGGCATGTAGAAAGAAGATGAACCAAAATTTTGTTCATCCTTTTTTTTTATATTCATCCACATGTCCCTTATTTTGTATTCTAATAATGCCACATGTATCTTTAAAAATGAATTTTAAATTCATTGTTATCCATATTACCACTTTGTCCTCCAACTACATTCATATTTACAAATCCTCTTCCAACATGTCATTCCATTACATGGCAAATACTTTAGTTCCTTCTTAACCGGCCATCTTTTAAAAAAATCGTAAAATTTCATTTTACGATTTTTGTCCGATCCAATTATCCGAAAATCATCTAATATGATTTTTTTCAATCGTATTATCAACTCCCAATCCAAAAATCTCATATTTATAAATTCCATAAATAAATAATATTGTCATAATCAATCTCCTATATTTATGGAGTCTAACGCTGAAATTTGGACTCGATCCAAAAATATCGATAATTATCCAAAATCTCTATCGGATAAAATTCTCTTGAAAGTCCTTCAGCAAATATTCGTATGAATCATTTCTACTTATTCAGAGTCATCGATAATAATCAAAAACACAAATATGGGACCTTCTCATAGGCCACCCATCCTAATATTTCCCTGACTGAGCACGCTTAACAATTTTATTCGATCCAAATTCAGTACCTTTTTCTGCATCTTAATTCTTAAAACAGATATGAAGGTACCTTTTAGATCCGATTTACTCTTATACCGAATAAAATTACTTATTGGGAAAATTACCATATTGGTCCATGAACTTTTCCCAACTTTTCACTTTGGCCACCCAACTTCAAAATTTTTACGTTTTAGTCACTAAACTAAAACCACTAACTTTTTATTCTTTGCATTTTAATCACTAAGCAAATATTGGGGTATTACACTTTTATTAACATATTTAGTCCCCAAAACTTATACATTATATCACTTTAGTCCTAATTCGAAACAATTTAATTATTTAACCTTTTATATTTAAAAATCTATCAATTTAGTCATTTTTGGGGATACTGCTAAATCAAGCAAGCCTAACGAATCAAAACAACTATGGATAACAATATTCTACCATAAAATAACAAGTTACTGTTAAACTTTTTTATATCGAGGAAGCGGTATAACATTTATAAGAGAAGAACAAACAATTTAGGAGAAGAACAAAGATTAAATCGATATAATTTTTAAATACAGAATGTTAAATTTATTAAACTATTTCGAATTAGGACCAAATTGATATAATGTTAAAGTTCTGGTATCAAATTAGGAAAAGATATCTAGTTCAAGTACTAATATTAGAGCAAAAATTCTTTAAAAACTAACTTAAAAGAAGATGCCTAATTAAAGTACTAATTCAGGAGCAAATTTTTTTTAGGTACCAATTTAGAGAGAAAGTGTCGGGAGATCAATCTAACAATCCTTATCCACTATGTCAAAATGCCATTGGAAATTTTAATTTAATTCCGTAAACAATGACATTTATTATAAATTACATGTTGGAATCAACACGGTTTTGCTAAAAATGCCAATTCAATTCCCTAAAACAATTCGAATAAAACAAATAAAACTTTAAGGAAAAGAATTGCACATTACGCGTTTTTATGTATATGATATTACTTAGCTAGAAAATGGCCAAAGTATTTTACTAATTAATTTTTTAGACATTTATTAAGATCAATTAGGTTTTTTTTATGTTGTAAACATTTAATATAAGTCTTAAATATATATTTGGTATATGAATTTCTCTGAGATTAATATCTAAAGAATTTTTGCTCTGAAGTTAGTATTTAGAGTTTAATTTCATGTATTATTTTGATATTTTTATTGACTTTTAATCCTTATAACTTATGTATTCTATAAATTTGATCGTAATTTGAAACAATTCAATAATTTGAACCCTTGATATTTTAAAATTTTATCAATTCAATCATCTTTTCCGATGTTATCAAATAAAGTGAATTTATCAGGTCAAAACAACAGTTCGATATATAATTGTATTCTACCGTAAAATAATAATAAGTTGTTGCTACTTTTATTATATCAGGAAAATAATATAACATTTATGAGAAAGAAACAAAGGGTAAATTGATTGAACTTTTAAATATATAAAAATAAATCTATTGAATTATTTCAAATTAAGATCAAATTGATAAGATTTATAAATTTTATTACGAATTTAAAAAAAAGATGCATGTTTCAAATACCAACTTGAGAGCATAAATTTTTTAAATACCAGTTTGAGAGAAAAATGTCTAATCCGTATACCAATTTAAAAATAAAAAAATAAATACCAATTTCTTATATAATTATGGAGTTATTTTCGACGAATTTGTTAATAATTTTATAGAACAACGTTCGAGAACAAAGTTACAAGTTATGACTAAATTATTGTGTGAAGAACTTTTTTGAAAATATCATAAGACTTCTCAAGTTTTCAAAACCATTGAAAATAACGTCTCATTAAAATAATAACTATAAAAAATTAAACATTTATCCCTAAAAAAATCTCATTTAATAATTAATAAAATTTTCTATCATCAATTCTCTAGTTTAATATTCTCATTCTCTCATTAAACCTTAAAACACTAAATCCTACGGATTATAACCCATAAACCTTAAACATTTAACTTCAAATCTTAAATTTTAAGCCTTAATCTCTAATACATAAACATAAAACCTAAAACCTTAGCTATGAACTCTAAACAGTAAACCGTAAAAATCTTAAATTTTAAAAATATAAACCATAAATCATAAACCCTAAACATTGAATCTTCAACACTAAACCCTTAACCCAAACTTTAAATCATAAACCATAATCACTAAATCATGATTTATAAATCTTAAACCCTAAAACACTAACTATAAACCATAAACCCAAATAAAAAATCATTTTGCTTTGTTTAATAGGATTAATATTATATTAACTACCTTTTTTGGGTATTCAAATAACTAATTTTATTATATTTTGTCTTATAATATTTGATTTGTCTTATTTTGGATAATGTTTTATTTCTTACTTCAAATTTTTTTCTTATTTTAAGTGAAGTTCATGGGCCAAGCTCAAGATGGTCTCAAGAGAGTAGCTTTTCATTTATTTCATTTTTATGGGGACCTTAGACCCACTAACTTATGAATCCATGGTTTTGTTGATAATGAAAAATTGTGTTCTTATAAAAGCAATTATATAAATCGTGTAAAATAAATTTTATATGATGTTATTTATTTTAATTTTAAATTATAATCATAAATCTTATAAGTAGAGATGACATTAAATATGTACAATTGTATAGTTTAAATTTGACACAATCTATGTATCAATAATTTTCAATTTCTTAAAATAAATTTATAACATAATATCTACTTAATGAAAACTAATTATAGGTCGTTTTCGAACTAATCGAACTTTGTTATAAGTTTTAATATTTGTATTATTTAGTTATATTATATTAATTTGAATATTTTTCATCGAGCTGCAAAAAAGTTTTGTCTTGAAATCTTAATAGATCTAGGGTTGAAAATTAGTTAAGTCTCTTGATATCCTAATGATTCTATGCTTATATGGTTAGGATCCACTTAAAATCTCACAATTTATTGAAAGTTTTACATGATGTAAGAAGATCCTATCTAAGGGTGTTCAAAATTTCGGTTAACCGAATTAACCGACCGAACCGAAATTTTTTCGGTTAATCAGTCGATTAATTTTAGGTTCGGTCGGTTAACGGTTAATGATTTTTTCAAACTTCAGTTATTGGCTAACCGAATTACCCAAAATTTTTATATTTTATATATTATATATATTTATTTTTGGTCACTAAACTTTTAAAAATTATAAAATGGTCATTAAACTTTATCAAATTAACACAAAATGATCATTGAATTTATTAAATTATTAAAAAATAACCATTAAAACTTTCAATATTTATCAATAATTTATAATGTGCAATAAATCAATGATCATTTTGTAATAATTCGATAAGTCTAATGGCTGTTTTATAACTTTTGAAAGTTTAGTGGCTAAAAAGATTATTTTAACATAGTTTAGTGACCATTTGTGTAGTTTACCCAAAATTTTATAACAAATTTCTGTTAACCGAACTTTTTTCGGTTCGGTTAAAATTTTTTGAAAAAAAATTGGTTCGGTTAACTGTTAATAGGAAAAAAAATATCAATTAATGAAATTTTGGAAGTTTGGTTCGGTCGGTTAACCAAACCGACCGTTTGAACACCCCAAATCCTACTTCTATATAAATTATTAAATATTTTTCTAACCGAATTAACCGATAAATAAATTAAAAAAGTAACCGTTAACTAAGTGAACATCTAATTAACTGAAATAAATTTCAATTCGATTGGTTAATTCATTTTTAACCAATAAATAGAGGCAAATAATAAATTATACTAAAATAATAAAAGACAATAAAGAGAGGCAAAACAAGCCAAAGCCCCAAACTCAGGACAATGGCTATCCTTTTTCCCCCAAAGCTTTTACAGTGTTCCAGTTTGATAAATATCTCGATAGATATTTTCTTCTATATTAAAAACACCATTGATTTTAGTTTTTACCTACTTATTTTATTTCCTGAAAAAACCCATAAAAAAACTATAAATAACAGTTCCAATAATACAAAATTCTGGTGAAAAATATCAAATAAAGGCATTGAATCAATGAATAAGTGGGAGACTGTCTTGTCCAGCCATGCTAGATAAAATGCAATTAATGACCATTTAAAGAACCACTTGCCTCATTGCCTCCACCCCCCAACCGGGATGCTCTATCCTCCCTTACTTCAATGTCTCCTATATTTTCTAATCCATTCCCGCATGTTTTTTTTTTTTCATATTGAGTTGTGTTCGTATCGTGGTCGTATTATTGTTTAAAAAATAAATTTTGTTATTGTTTTGTATTGTTGGTATGTTTGTATAGTGTCTAAAATTGTAGAGTTTAATTAGGTCTTGTCTATTTAAGTTTTCAGCCCACAGGAATTTGGAGCAACTATCTTTTGCTTGCACATGGTTTCTCTCTGAGATATTTTTGCCCATTGTTTTTTTTTTTGGCAACTGTCAAGCTAAGGCAACCCGTTTTATTACATGGAAGACTACTGTTTTTAGGGTTTGGGAACAACCAATATCTCCATTTCCAATTGCTTAGGGTTTGCAGACAAGTTGTCAGGGTTCTTCCTCAAATGTCCAATTGGATTTTGCCCTAATTTATTCATTGATTTTCCGCCATTGGTCTTTAGAACCAAAAGAAAAAGAGAGCTTAGAATCTTGAGAAATGGATGTCTTAAATTTGCATTCAGCATATGGATTTAAATTGATTTCTTTATTGTCCTCCCGGTTCTACAAGGTCTTGTTCTATCTAATTAAGACCGACCTACGTTACACGTCTGATTTTAGTGGACGAGTTTCCCAGCGACGATTTTCTGCATACACAGAGTCTCGAGTTCAAGACCGTATAAGTGATACTCAGTTGCTTACTACTTGGACCAACCCCATTAGTATTATAAATTGATTTCTCTCTCTATTTTTTTAGTGTTTATTAGGTTAAATTTCTTTCTAATAATTTTGAATATTTAAATTCTAAACCTTAAATATGACATGTTACATTCAAATCGACATAATTATATAAAATTTATTTTTTGTACAATATGTGAATTAAATAATTCTTTATTTTTATTAATTTCATCCATTCTTAAATTAGGTTTGTGAGTTGACATGGTTTTCAAATGTCCACAATAATATCCTACCTAAAATACAACTTTATTATACATCAAATGCCTAAACACTCACTAAAAACCATAAATCTATTATGATTTTAGTATTATCACCTAGTGTTATCACTATCTAATCAGTTGTTTTAAGAGTGTTTAGTTAAGCTTCTAATATCTTTGTCTTTGTGTGTTGGAGTATAAAAAAGGTTTAAATGAAATTGACGTTCAGCTGGTATGCCATTCGGTGTTTTCGACGATGCCGTGTTAGGGGAAATGACCGTCTAGGTTCGGCGATCAAAGGGGTGTGCTCAGGGGCTGCGATCGGCGGCGGAAGCAGCGGCAATTTGAGGTTTGGATTTGGGAAATTTTAAGGATTTGGGTATTGTTTTGTAAAAATTGTAAAATTTCAGGATTTTATGAAAAATTAAAAATTTTGGTGTTTTTCTTTAAAAAATTAAAAAAATCAAATTAGTGCCACCTGTCAAGCATTGATTGGTTAAAATTTTTTAACACCCTTTAATTGTCAGGCACCTAAAATTGCAACGATTGAAACTTTGGGCACCTATTTTTACAAAAAAAAATACTTTAGGCACCTAAAGTTTAAGAAATATATACTTTAAGCACCTATTTTTCATTTAAGCCTATAAAAAACCCTATTTGACTACGAATTCTCATTTAACATGAACATATAATTATACATCGAGTTTAATCTTGAATTTTACTCCTCAATCTTATAAAATCTAAGAAATAAGTTTCTTTTGATTCACGTGTTATACGAAATTTGAGAGGTTAGTCCGTCGTTAAACATTGTTATTAAATCACAAATCTGAAAATCAACAATTCGACAATCTATGGTGAATTTCTATTTATATATTTTTTAATTTTTGGTGTAAATCACATTGAGGCAATTAGGCCGGAGTGTGATGGGTAAGTCTATCAATTTGAATTTTAGTTTCACTTTTCTAGTATTTGTTGTTTCTTTATCTTTCCGTAATGAAATTCGAACGTTTTAGGAAGAACATTGATCTCGTAATCAACAACGAAGAATCAATCAAATCGCTAGAATAAAAAATTTAAAAAAATTCTAAATGTTAACAATCTCTAGAGCATGTGGTTAAAAGATGAGACGGAACTAGGATCGAATATGGGTTTGTGACATGTTCGTTGAACATTCAAATCTAAAATTTTGGAGGAATAAAGACTTTATTTTACTATTATTTGAACTAAAAAGGACCTCCAATGCTATTATACCAAAAAATTTTGAGAGGGGTAATAACCCTCCCAAGCTATACGTACCTCCGTCCCTGGTTAAAAGCTTTCAGTTAACATCTTCTCCTTCTCTTTGGAGCGAATTTCCCCTTTTCTTCTTTTTAGGTATGAACTGTTTCAAAGAAGATTACAGATATTAAAACCCGAATTATGACTCGAATTAGACCTATCATATTCACATGCTCGTTGCGTCATGGTGAGAATCTAAAATACGTTCCCCCTTGAAGATTATCCGTGACCGTGCATGCATTACTTTGGTTTAGCTTGGGGGCTTCTCATAAATGCCGCACTGCATTCTTGACCCTATAAATGCTTCCTATTCACATTACAAACTTCCCCAACTCCACATAGACTTCCTTATTCATATCCTCAACATTCAAACAATCAAGAACTTCACACCATTTCTTTCTTCCCATTTTCTCAGATCTAAATCCCAATGTTAATGGAGTGGTTTTCATGCATAAACAAGCTAGCATTTCGGTGTGGAGAAGCCGTCTCTTTCCGGGTTTTTGCCGCCGTGAAAGATTTCCGAATCGAGCCCTTCATTCGAGTGTTGAAGAGAACTTTCTTTGCAGCTTTCACCTGCATTTTTGCATTAGGTATGTACATACAACATACATACATAGGTATACAAACGGTAAGCTGTAAAATAAGTACGTAATGCTCAGTTACATCTAAGCAGAAAGTACATATTTTTGTTTTGCTATAGAACAGAAAATTAACTGTAGTTTTATTACATCAAATTTGTTTGGTTTTATTTTTGTAGGAGGATCTGTGGTGGGAAATGTGGTCGGAGCAACGAAAGGGCAGACAACAGAAACAGGGTTTTTGAGGGGAGCTGGAATTGGTGCTGTTGCAGGTGCAATCACAGCCATTCAATTGCTTGAATCATTGGTTGATGCGGAGTCATTATCAAAGGTACATGGAGGAGGGTAGAATTTTCCTATTCAAGCTTCTGAGAAAATTATTTCCAGATTACCATATTTGTAGGCATTGTTGCATCTAATTATTTCACCCCTTCTTTTTAATTTGCTGTTTTATAGGTTGCTTTATTAGTTAGCTTAGTAAATGGGAAGGTGTTCATTGAGTGGGTTAGTCCAGCAGTGCTGAAAGCTTACCAATGGCAAGTAAGTAACTTTCTCGGTAACCAAACAAAACTTTTCTCTCTTTTTCTTTCTTTGCAAGTCAATGGAGATTAATTTTGGTTCTGTATTTCAGATGAACTCCGTTGAATCAACGTATAGAGAAATCTCAGACATTTATGATGTAAATGGAGCAAAGGTTTTGTCCAGAAATCGCATTCAAAAGCTTCCCGTGCATGAATTTCGTTCTCGAGAGATGATCAAATCCATGGAGGAATCTTGTTGTTCAATTTGCTTACAGGTAAAGAACGTATGTATGGGTGAAAATGAGAAGTTTGTATGTATTTTTACAGGGTCTAAAGGGTGGAGAAATGGGGAGAAATCTTCCGAGATGTGGGCATGTTTTCCACTTGAACTGCATAGATGAATGGCTAAGCCGACAAGGCACTTGTCCCATGTGTAGAGAAGATGTTTTTAATGATGTTAACTTGGAATTGTAAATCACATCCAAATTTTGATTCACCAAGAACAAGAAAAATGTTCTTTTTTCTTCTTCAATGTACAATCTGGAAATGAGAATGAATGATGGGAGAGATGAAAAGAAAATGTTGTATTTATAGATCATTGCAACCTTTCGTTTGAGCATTGATTCAATTGTAAAATATTCCACAAGCCATTTCAAAACAGATAAAACTGGCAACTAATCATTGTTATAGCGATAAATAACTTGTGTTGTTTAAGTTCTTATCGACTGTCAGGATCCGATATTCGAACCTGAACAACCACTCCCAAAGTACAAAATTAGCATTTATGTGTATAATATATTTTTTTTAAAAATAATTTTCTATGTTCACTGAACTCGTTCCAACGAACGGAGAAAAATGATATGTGAAAAGAATGGACTTTACCTGGATTTAAGATTCAACCAAATCCACTCCAAAGCGCAAATCTTTAACAATCATTGTCCTAAATCATCAGTTTGGGCTTCACCAGCCGAAGGGTCGATCTAGTAAACATCGAAAACCGAACATGGAATCTATCTGCTCATAAACTACAACACTCGTCTTGCTTTTCAGTTTTTTCAGTACAGGTTCACCTGGCTATGCATGCATAAAACACAAACAAAACACCATAAAAAAGAGACCAAAGACAGAAATTCGGGAGAGACAATGGCTTGGTTTAATTTATGGCCTATCAATTTTCCGACCATCGATGTCGGCTTGCTAAGCTCCGGCTCTCTGTTGGCGGCGGCTGGTGGATTCGTAGCGGGCTCTTTCTTTTTTGTATCTTCTTCGAGGAAAGGCTCCCCTTTTGTTTGCTTAAGCTTATCCACTTCTATTGGTAAAATGAAAACGATTATTCATTGTAAAAATGTTGCTTTTTTTTACAATTTTTTCGTTGTTAATCGTTTCATTTTTTAGTTTTCTTTGATGGGTTGTTCTTGAAAATGTGTTGAATGTTAGTTTGAACTGAATCATACAAGTTGAGCTTATGATAGAATTTCTGGGAATTTATATCATTTACGTCTATTTTAGGAACTTTATTCTGCATGCAAGCCTAATATATCTAAGAACCAAAAATATGTTATTGTCATGACCGGTAAGCTACTAACCCTTAAGTCGTGTCAATGCCTGTGTGTCGTGTTCCTTTAGGCCGGTCTGCAGTGTACGAACCGACGATCGAATGATTAACGACATTATGATAGTTAGGGGCTAATTAGATGAATGCAATAAGCAAATTGATCACATATTATACTCTGGAACCAAACTTTGTTTCATTATCAGTCGCATTGTTGTCCTGTTTTACTTTATTGTGGTCTTTAGCGAAAAAGGAGGCGGTGGCAACTGTCAAAGCTCCGGCAGCATTGGGACCGTATTCGCAGGCCATCAAGGCTAATGATCTTCTCTTTGTCTGTGGTGTTCTCGGTCTTATCCGGAGGTTTGTGACGTGTTCGTTGAACATTCATGATATCTTAAGGTTGTTGGCGTAATGTTCCGGAGTATAAACGAGGTTCTGATTGTGTCTATGTGTTATTTTTCCAGACCGGAAAGCTCGTCTCAGACAAAGTAGAGGATCAAACGGAGCAGGTAACCTACGAACATATGAACTAACGGCACTGTAAATTTGCTACTTTAGCTTTCCGGTCGTGGAACCAAGTACATGATGGTAATTGATTCGACACTGGTATGCAATTCTATAGGTACTCAAAAACATGGGAGAAATACTGAAAGCTGGTGGTGCTGACTATTCCTCTGTGGTTAATACAACAATTATGTATAATTCTTCGTCGATTTTCTCCGCCACTTCGCTCTTCATATCGATGATGGTTGATAATCCGGAATAGATGAGATTTTCATTGTTTATCTGGTTTCCTTCTTGCAGGCTGACCGTCTTGAAAGACTTCAAGAAAGTGAATGAGATCTATGGTAAATGTGAGTACAAATAGTTCATATCGATTCATTCTCCCCAAACCGATTCTTTTGCAGACTTTCGTTCGCCGGTACCTGCTCGTGCAACATGTCAGGTAGCAGCATTGCCGTTGGATGCCAAGATTGAAATCGACTGCTTTGCTGCACTCAAGGCATGACGAAACTAAGCTTTTAGAGTCTCAGTCTTTTAGATTTCGAATTCGGTTGTTGTTTTCGGGTTACTGCTGCAGTTGGTGATCCCATTTTGACCTCTAGAAACCAGCAAGTCTTGTGTGATTTTGAGCTTTAATAATGTTTTGAGTTACAACTTATAAACAACTAACTGCATTGATCTTATACATATGATTCTTGTTCATCAGATCAGTCAATCTCTGTTCTTCGATTTCGGACATCCGACATGGAGTACCATGTATATTCTGTTCTCCGGCTTCCGAGATCGGAGATCGAGCTTTTAATAAATAACTATGACATACTATCAATGTTGAGAATCAAAGAAGACTTTAGTTTTTATTGTATAAAGAGCAAACAAATACAAGGAAAAAGTCTACGTAAACTATTTGTACTAACCTGCCATATATCCTAGAATCACCAAACTGAATTTTTTAACAATTCGTGTCGAGGTTGCTCCTGTATATTTAGAGGAGAGAGTGTTAATTGAGAGCTTTTAACTACACGTTTTAAAATCACCAAAGTATATTAAATATGAATAAAATAAGACAATACAAGAAAAAAAAAGTAAATTATTGTCGTGCAGTATAAATGTTATTAAGACTAACATAAACGTATAACAATAACGATCAATTAACATAATTGATATTATCACAACTCAATCTCGACTTATCTTTAATGATTGCGAATGTTTATCGGTATAAAAGAATTAATTTGAGGGTTTAAAATAGGGATAGATTAATAAGATAATCAAATAAACATCGGAGATAACATAAAACCCAACTTTGAAGGGAAAAAAATCACACTTCAAGAGCAGATAAAAATATGTTGTAATATTTTATAATAACAAATAAAATCTTTTATCACTTTTGTAAAAAACACTAATTAAATGAAATAAAATAACATAATTTATATACATAAAACAAAATAATAACAGAAAATATGATAAGTTACGAAGAAAATTAATATTTAATCCAACCATAAAAGAACAAATATCTTTAATCCGACCCTTTGAGATCTATTTTTGTATCAAATTTCTATAATTTTAATTTAAAATTAAAATACAATAAGTAAAAGTAATATTTGGACAAACCATTTTATAAAATCATGGATATTTTAAATCCAAGGTTAGATTTTCCCAGAAAAGTGGGACCTAGCGGCAAGTGAAGATGATAAAACTTGGAAGAAAAGAACAGACATTGAACCACTGAGCGAATTTAAATGGAACATTAAGAAATTAAAAAAAAATGACACTTTTCCAATGACATAATAATAATAATAATAATAATAATAATAATAATAATAATAATAATAATAATAATAATAATAATAATAATAATAATAATAATAATAATAATAATAATAATCCTTTCTTTTGTCATCGACCGGAACTCAGGCAGGAACACAAGGAAAGCTGTAAGATTTTCCTTGTTCAAATTTGTCATCTTTTTATAAATTTTATTCATTCGAATCCACATGGGGTCCATTTGTTTATCTTTTGAAGTCCCTTTATTTTAAAGATATATATTATTGTTGCTGTCAATTCTAGATCTGGGGGAGTTTGTTGTTTCGTGATAAAATTCGGTTCTTCTGTATTTCTTTTGAATTGCAAATTTAGGTAATTTAATTTCTTTAAATTTTGATCATTTCATGTGTTTTGGTAGGTTTTTGCTTCTGGGTTGATTTTAGATTTTGATGATAGCATCTCTTTTCTTTGATTGAATTATTCCTTGTTGAAGGTTCAAAGTTTTGATTTTTTTTTTTTGCTATTTGTTTTGATTTCCCCCCATTGTTTCTTTCGTCCCTTTTGTTTAAATTGTTCATTGGTATCATATATATTGGCAAGTTTTTTTTTGGATCAATATATATAGTTTCTAATTGCTTGAGAAAAATTAATTTAGATTATATTAGTGAAAATCAACTGGGATTTCATGCTCTGATCAATCTACTGTTCCTTGTTTCATTTTCACAAGTTTTGTTTCCCTTTGTGTATATATTCCTGGAATGCAATGAACGAGTTGCTTAGCTATTTCCATTATCAATTATTTAATCATATAATGATGAAGTTAATTTGTGTTTTGTTTTTTAGGTGCATAATAATTTGGAAAATGGAAGGTGTTATTGTTAGAAGGGTCATTCCTTCAGACAACAGCTGCCTTTTCAATGCTGTTGGGTTAGCTCAGTAAACTACTTGAGCGTCTAACTTTCCGATTTAGCTAGTTTATTATTTCGATTGGCATGATTATTGTTTACTTGAGATTGTCTTTCT
The DNA here is from genome assembly GCA_019671005.1 of Hibiscus mutabilis. Classification (NCBI taxonomy): domain Eukaryota; kingdom Viridiplantae; phylum Streptophyta; class Magnoliopsida; order Malvales; family Malvaceae; genus Hibiscus; species Hibiscus mutabilis. The sequence continues at coordinate 2,329,924 of CM033732.1, read as the reverse complement.
TCGTTTCCTCGTGCTTAGGTACGTTATGGACCATGACAAGACCAAAGCTCCGGAATTGAGACAGGTTCTTATCTGCATAATCTCATGATCTTTTTTTTGGTTGAAGCGCTTCGTTGAGGTCATTATTTTATTTTATGCTTGTATGGTGTTGAAGACATGTATCGAAACTTTGTATGCAGTTTATGTTAACTAGTCAATTCGGGTATTTTGACATCGATCTGTAGATAGAATGGTTACGAAATAGGAAGCCTTATATGTTGGTATGCAAATTCATACGGCTGGGGCTTTAATGGGAAATGTTCAAGATTGCCATATTACTAAAATTACCATATCTAGCCTGTTTGGTATCTTAAATGAAGTCCGCGCTTTGCTTTGTTCGCCTATTTTATTACTACTGTACGCGGCATGCATCCGGAAAGCAGAGTAGATAGAACAATTAATGTGTTTTAGTTTGTATATAGTGAAGTGTACAAGGCCATTTATCCTTATCCATTTTAAATGCGATTTTGTTTAGTAACCTAGTGTGATCGATGACTGTTTGAAGGTTATAGCGGCAACAGTGGCAAGTGATCCATCGAAATATTCTGAGGCGTTTCTTGGAAAGCCAAATGCAGAGTATTGTTCATGGATTCTTGACTAGGAGAAGTGGGGAGGTTAGTTGACCCCCCACCCCCTTTACATGTCCATTCTAATATTAATTCATTTTATTGGAATCTTTTTTTACAAGGATAGAATTCATGTCATTTCATTAATTGGCTACTGACCTCAGTATGTTATTTCTTGTTTTGAAGGTGCCATTGAGCTTTCAATATTAGCAGATTATTATGGACGGGAAATTGCAGCATATGATATTCAGACAACGCGTTGTGATTTGTATGGTCAGGTTAGAACTGCTGATGTTGTCTCTCTTGTTTGTCTCTAGTCTTCAATTTGTCGTTATCGATGCTTACTATTCCCTTTTTTACTTCGGCCTTCATGACAGGAAAAGAACTACTCTGAAAGAGTCATGCTGATCTAGGACGGTCTCCACTATGATGCGTTGGGTGTATGTTGTTTCATGACCAATTTATTGTTTTCCGAGGCTGTCCTTATTGTATCCTTTAAAACCAGAGGAATAACACTAAGAAGGCATTAGCGGATAATAAATTGCTATAAAGGAAACTTTGATATAAGAAATTATCACTATATTAATTAGGGCATCGAGGATGCTGATCGTGTTCTGTTTCATTTGTAATGTTTTCATCTTTATTTCTTGTTGCTGCCTTTCTCCTTTGAATGCTTATGTCTTTCCCAAAACCGGGGTTTTGCATCAACAGATGTATCCATTTGAGGGTGCTCCCGAGGAGTTTGATCAGACTATATTTGCCGTACAGAAGGATAGAACCATCGGACCGGTTGAAGGTCTTGCATTGAATCTGGTCAAGGATCAACAAAGGTAGCATTTTAAGTTTTTGATTATATTATATTTGTTTATCGGGACAGCGTTCGAGTCAACAGACCTTTTCTAGCGATGAGCATTAGACCTTAACTGATTTTGGATAAATTTCATGCCCTTGCCTTTTAGGAAGAGAAGCTACACTGACACTGCCAACTTCACTTTGCGTTGTGGTGTATGCCAAATTGGAGTGATCGGCCAAAAGGTCGTTTTTTCCTTCTCATTTCTGAAACTTACTATTTCGCATCCGGTTTTGACTTTATTTTCTTTTAAATATGACGCTTCTCACATAATTCCGTGCGGATGTTAGGAGGCTGTGGAGCATGCACAAGCAACAGGCCATGTGAACTTTCAAGAATATAGATGATGGGAAAACCGCAGAGGTTAGTGTCGTTTTATCGGCTCTTTCTTATACCTACCTAGTCCATTGAACTTGTATCATTTGGTTGATAAATCATCTCATCGGATTCTTGGAAAGCAAAATTGGAGGTTGTTGTTGTTCCAGTTGTTTCGGGAACTGTTGTTGTAGGATCGATGTTGTGCGAGCAGAAAAATATTTACTGGTTTCTTGTTATATTATCACAGCAATGCAAAACATATAGTGAGATCTTTCTGTTATTTTCATGCTTAATAACTTCCGTATAATTTCCGGAAGTTTCAACCTGAATCCATGCCATCGATGAATGATTCAACCTGAAAACTCGACCGATTCCGAATCAAACAGGAATGTCAAAAATGGGATAATTTGCCTGATAAATGGTATTTGCAGGCATTAGCAACCAAGCATTCCTTGAAAGGCAAAGATCTGAGCCTTGTAGTAAAGGAATATCGTCGTGTTTTGCGCAAACACCGTCTTCCTCGAAGAAGATAAGCCATGGAAGACCAATACAAGGCGATATCGATCGATACATTCTCCCTGATAAACGAAATGACACCTTACAGCTTCGGCAGCACCATCTAATTTCTTCTCTTCATAACCACATTGCCTTAGAGGATTCTTCTTTGAAATTCTTTGAACAATTATATTTTTATAATTAAGATTAATCTTTCAATGGATTGGATCGAATACGCATAATTGAATAACACCTATACTTTTTAATGAGCTCTTGTACACCACTGTGGTCCTTTATTTTATCCATCAGAACTTAAAAGAGAATATAATAAATAAGATAAAAATTACAGAGGAAACTGATATCATGTCAGTCTACCATGAACTTGTTTTCCTTGATAACCTCGAGTGATACAATACAAATGGCATGCATTGGAGAATGACAATGTCCCCATGTAGAATTACAACTACAGATAAAAAGAGATGATCCAACTAATCTGTTTTATGAAGCACATCATCCGGCTCAATGAACAATAACTCGATAACCGGAAAATCAGCAGAAGTTGCCTCGCGTCTGACGAATATATTACTTATTTCAAGTGGGGACTTCTCTGTTGATATCACCATCAACTTCTAAATCTTGTGTTTAAGAACATGCCGTAGTTGGACCTTTTGGCTTTCCATCCTTGCCTCCAAAAGTTTTGCCTTCAAACTATTCTTCTGCACGCCGCGAGGCCAGTCAATGCATCCTTTCATCCCCTTTGTTATGTGTGGATGACTAGAATCGGGTGAGCTCCACTGTCCCACCGAGGGACTGAGACCGCCTTTACCTGATCCTCGATCCGGGGATACAATACTGCCATTAGACATTTTTCCATTCGGAAGTCGGCCATTTGCTCCTTCTACCGAGATTATCTTGTAATTTTCTCCGCTATTCGGGCATGACATCCAAAGCCTTGCTATGGACGACACCTTCTTCGCCTGCCTAGCAGGCAATGAACAAACTTCACTAATCTCAGTGTTTGGGGTATCTCCATATGCATTTCCTTCCCATTCAGTTCCACTACCCGAGACATTGCTGTCCCGGCGATTCTTACTCACAGATGCAGCACTTTCTTCGGGTGAATAACTTGAGCCCTGATCCTCAAAATGGCTGACAGTTTCCCACCCACTCTCATCTTCCTCTATCTCATCATTCTGATTATATTGTGTGTTTGAATGTCTCGCCATGCTGTCTTTCTTCATCAAGTTCATCTCAGGACTCACCATAAGAACTTTTGAGGCATGGCTGGCAGGACTATATGCAGTACATTGTTCGATTTCCCTTTCGTTCGCTTCAGCTAAAGCAACATCTTCGAAAACAGCAAAAATGTCATCTGGGTTCGCAGGCTCATATGTAAATTCCTTGATTTCTTCGACGTTAAGTGACTGCGCAGCCTGTCTTAGTGATTCTGCTTCTCGCAAGTCTTTCACGTCAAGATTTCCAGTTCTTGCCCTTAGAAAAGTCTCCAAATCTGCTATAAGCTTGTTCATTTGTGAATACCTCTCTTCAAGTGCTACCTTTGCATCAATGAGCTTCATCTGAACACGTTCTTCACGCCATACCTCAGCCACCTGCAACATTTTTCTTTCCTCATCGACTTCGTCCCGAAGCTTCATGGAATCTCTCTTAATTTCCTCCGCTTCAGCCTTGTCTTCTCCAATTTCCTTAGCAAGCTCGTCACATACTTCTTCAATTAGTTCTCTGGCCTTTCTTTCCTTTTCATAATCCTGCATATATTGCTTTGCCGATAACTTGGCAGCAGCCAACTCATTCACCAATTTTGAATTAACAATTTCAAGCCTCTGGCGTTTTTTCTTTTCTCGATTCAAGTCAGCTTTGACGTCGTCAACAAAGGCACGTATTTTCTCATGTTCTCTACTCCGCCATGCAGCTCTTTCCTCGCTAACTTTCCTCAAGAAGTGCTCAAGTTTCTTCTTCGAGGACCGGCGCTCAGTCTCAAGCTCCTCAATGTGAGTTCGAGCCTGCACTAGCTCAGCTTCAAGAGCAGAAACAATTGATACAGCACTTACTTGTTGGTCAATACGCTTCATGTGGTTGTAAATTTTCCTCACCTCATTCGTTGTTTTTAAGCAGACAGGGTCCCACCTCGTTGCTCCCTCCATTGCAGAGTTTGAAAATTGAAATGAAGGCTCAATCTTAAGAAGGAAAAAAGCATGATAAAATCAGTAGAGTAAAGAAATCAATATGCAGAACATGTAGTTGTCTTCGTTTTTCCATGTATTATAGTAAGCTACAAGCATGTTTATCATAATTTTTTATAACAAATATCCCTTTTTGAGTGATTTCCCTAGTTTATCCTAGATTTGAACCGGCAATGAACATAAAATGTTTTAATAGATAGATTAATATCAGTCAAGCACACAACTTTGGTAACATTCAAACTGCCAAAAATAGAGTGAAAAACAACTGATTCTTCTTTTACAAAATCACCAGAATGGAACATAAAAAATCACATCTAAAAGAAATCACCAAATGTGGATCCCACACGTAGCACGGCACGTGTCGTATTACGAATGAGATGACGAAAGGTTTGGTTTCCTATGCGAGTTCCATTCGTCGTTTCCTTATTGACCAGGTCATAAAAAGTTCAAGATTCGGTTAAGTAGCTCAATGATGCAAGTATACCTTACGCAGGAGGCCATTCTTTATGCCGGAGACCGAACTAGGGCTCTGTAATGGATCCTCTGAACCGTAACTTTTGTCCTTGTGATGATAATGGAATGGAACACCCATAAAATCTTTACCAGGCTGCAGTGAATCACAAAGTAATGAGCTTGAAATGTCCAAAATCAATATTCAAATCTCATAACACTTAAAACACATTGTTCATTCAAGACGGAAAAGAGTGAAAACTGTTAATAAAGACTAATTAAGCAGCACAACTTTCAGAAGCAATTTAACCAGATAATCGAATCCATTCGTTGTGAATCAAGCAAACTCGTAAATACTAGAACGTTATTGAGAAAAAATCCATAGAAAACCTATTAAACCATGCTTACAAAAGCCTCTCATGATTAGAAAAACAAAACTATACCAGAACATACAATGATGACAAACTGCAAACATGATAAATGCATTCGAAAAGGAAACTTTCGGGTACGAAATCATACGAACCAATTACATTTATCAAGTTTTGAAAGGTTCACTTTTTTGTTAGACATGCAAGGAAAATCTAAAGCATCATAAACATCAAAAATTCAGAAAATGATACAATGATGGCAGTATAAAGTTCAGATTCTTTTCAGCATCAATTTTTAAAACATCAAATATAAGCAAGAAATTAACAGTTTTTGAATTTGATCACCTTATTCTTATTATAACAAATAGTGTATAAACAAATGGGGGAAAAGAGCATAAAAGCACGGATCATGGAACCAAAAATAGGTTAAAATTTCCAACCTTAAACCCTAGCCGGTCACTCCTGTCTGCGACGCCGGGCGCCACCGTCTCCGTCAGCTGCAACCGCCATAATCCAGCTGCAAGCTTCCTCGCGGACACTTTCGAAGCGCCTTTCCTCTGACGTCCACGACCACCAACTCTCCGGCCACCATCCTCCTCCGCGTGCTCCTCTTCAACTCCACGACCTTTCTCTCTCTCTTTCTCCTCCGCTTTCCATTTCAACAAAGGCGTCTCCGGCCTGCTCCGCCTCCCCACAACCGGCGTACAACCGACCCGTTTCCACCTCAGGTTCCGTGTCTTCCGCTTCGTCGCCGGCTTGAGATCCGCGTCCGTCGGAATCCTACCCGATAATGTCGCGCGTAAACTAGCTTTCCCCGCCAACTTCATCACTCTGTCAGACTCAAACCTCCCCCATCAACATCCCAAAAACCAACAAAAAGAAAATCACAAAATTCCCACTTTATAAAGGAGAAAAAACACCCAAATAAAAAAAAAACTTTGCAGATTAGTTGGCGAAAAATATTTTCTCTTTCTGAAATCTGTGAAATTGATTCCAAAAAAAAACACAAAAACAAAAGATAGAGCAAAAGCAGAGCTGAGAGAGGATTGAGAGAGAGAGAGAGAGAGAGTCGTTGTGTGTTCCTATGTGTTTTTAACCTTTGCTTCTATACGTATATGGAAAATGGAGAAAGGGACGTATCTCATTTATGTATACGTATCACCGTATTTTTGTACAGTCAACGTATGGTTTGGAAAGATACGGTGCCGTTTGGCGGCTTAACATGGCGCGGGTTTACTTTTACTTGATTAGTGTTGGGTTTGCAGGGAGACGTTGGTAAACTTTTTAAACAGGAAACTAAACGACCTCATTTAGGCTAATATATTTAATCGGTTGGTTTAATGAAGAAATATTATTTTTTAAATAAAGTTAGATTTAAATTATAATATTGCAAATAAAATAACTAAATTAATAAAAACATCTCATATTTAATTTTTACAATACTTAATTTAAATTAATTTATCAATAATTAAAAGAAATTATTTCATTATTTATCAAATAATAATTATTAGGATTCTCATATATCTCTTTACGTTTAATCAAAAGGTCCAAAAAGCTATAAATAAATTAGTTAATTATGCTCGAATATCACATAAATTTCAACGACTAATAAATATTTAGACGTTAGAGAGGGTAGGCAAATATGAAATAACATTTAATGTATATATTATAATTATTTTGCAATTTATTTTAAAACTGATGATTAAGTTATTTTTAAAAAAATACAAAATTATTGAAATACATAAGTATATTTATACAACATAATTATACATTAATACTCAAATATGTGTATAGATCTACAACTATTTCTAACACACGGTTTGGCAGATCTTAAGTCTTTGTTTCTTTTCCTTTTTTGCATTATTTTAGACCGGTTCTCGAAGGCATATGATGGGAATCCAACGTGGCATTACATTTAAATTACACGTGGAAGATGAACCAAATCAAATAATTCAAGCATCAACATTAACATTTTTGTATGTATTATTCTTTGCAAGCAGACGAAATGTACCCACATGGTGGCTTGATGTTCGAGCCAACACCAATAAAATCGAATAAATTTATGGCCTTAGGTTTTACTCCGATAAATGTAGATCTTACTTGGATTTTCTTACTCCAATTTGATTTATTTATTTTGGCTTAAAATATATTAATATTCATAAACATGTTCACGAACACTAAACATATATGATCATGAATATGTTCATAAATTTAGTATATAGAATTTAAAGTTTAAATTTTTAAGGTTTAGAGTTAGGAATTTAATGAGTTTAGGCTTTAGGGTTTATAATTTAATGTTAGTGTTTAGAATTTAGTGTATAAAGTTTAAAGTTTAATTTTTAAGGTTTAGGGTTAGGAATTTAAGATTTGAATTTTATAGTGTAAATATTCATACTTGTGTAAAATATACAATCTGTAAATAAATGTATTTCTTATTTGTTTTAAGATCCAATAATCAAACATAAATTTTAATAATTATACTAGAAATTATAAAATAAATATAAATATGTTATGAATATTTATTTATGGTGGATATTCATGTATTAAATGAGACTTTAATTTACTTTATTATTAGAGTTTAATGCCCATTGATATTAAGGTTTTCCCTTGTGCCTATAAATATAGATAATAGAGAAAGCATTGCATACAACCCTACATTGAGAATATAATACAAGTTTCCCTCTTTATCTCTTATCTTTCTCTTGTTCTTGTTATTATTTACAACAAAATATTTTTATTTATCTTTTATAAAAAAAAAAGATATCAATTTTAAATGCGAGTTTATAAACGAACTAATAAACGAGCCTATTCGTAAACGTAAAAGAATTAAACACACCTCTACTCAAACTCGTTCGTTTAATTATATGTACAAAATTATTTGTTCATAGTCATTTATTTAACTTTAAACAAACAATATACGAACTAGTAACAAGTAGTTTGTCAAACATTTTGTTCATTCACAACCCTAATATAAATCCCTTCCGGGTCTCCCATTTAAGGGACAATTGCCCCTCCAAGTTACACATCGTTCCGTCCATGCCCATCTTTAAACATGAGAGACAAAATCTAGAGACAAACCGAACACACACCCAAAAATACAAATACCATACGCGTTGAGGGCTCCGAAATCCCTAAGACTTCTACTCATAGACTAAAAATTGTTTCATTCGATTAAATTGATCAAATTAAAAACCACGAATTTAATTAATGTAAATCTCAAACGATAATTAACCCTTAAAACTAATCAAAACTTGTCCCATTGTTTGCGCCTTTGCGGCCAACACTCGTATTAGTATTACATATATTTAAGCAAAATTCTTGTCTTGCATATGTTTTGATACAATCAAAGATTATGGCTGACCAAAAGACAGACAATCAGACAATGAAAATTATGGGTTTTCTTCAATATCTTGTAGTAATTGTGAATTTCCATGGGATTTCGTGGGTGATATAAGCTGTTCTTAATCCCATATTTGTGGGCCAAATTGTGTTTCAAATGTCACTAGCAAAGTTGAGCTTATAAGATTTTGAGTGTTTAAAAATATGAGTTTCATTATGTTTAAATATAATGTATGATCACTAAAGTTATTGATAAATCACAAAATGGTCACTTTATCGTTGATTCTCATTAGGTTGATAACGTGGCATGTTAACAAAAAAAGACTAATATTCAATTTGACCCCTAAACTATAACTAAAACTTTAATTTAGTCATTTAATATATTTTTTATTTTAAAAATTATAAAAAAATGTAAAAAAAAACTTTCATAACTGATATTAATACATTTATCCCTTTAACCTTTACACATCGTACCATTTCAGTTTTAATTCTAAAAAATTAACCCTCAATCTCTACACATGTATCAATATGATCCTAATTCTAAAATATCCAACCTAATCATTAAAAATTAATTAGGATAAAAATACATTGATAAAAAGTTAAAACGTTAGGATAAATGTAATTTTTAATCAATTAAACAAAAAAATAAAATAAAGCATACAAAGAAAATTTCACATAACCTAGAATTTCTTAACAAGGCAATAAATAAAATTACCCATAAAACCAAATGAGTGCAATTTTGAACATTTCATAAAAAAAAGCAAAATAGTTTTGATTTCTCTTGAGTTATTAGGTTTGGGATAATTTTATCTCTTTCATGGACATTCTTAGGATTTAGGAAGTGGGGTTCATCCGTTTCAAAGGTTTAGGGATTATTTCTTATATTTGATTATTGGATTTGCTTCTTCGTTTGATTTTTTTCATATACATTCGATCTTTAATTTTTCAGAATCAAAACGTGTAAAGGTAAAAGGGCTAAATATGTTATTATATCAGTTATGATAGTTTTTTTATATTTTCATTTTTAAATTATAGTTAAAAAACACGTAAATGACTAAATTGAAGTTTTATTTGAATATCAGGGGCCAAAGTGAATATTAGCACTTTTTTGTTAATGTGACACAACATCAACCTGATGAGAGTCAATGACAAAGTGACCATTTTGTGATTTATCCATAACTTTAACTGACCATAATATAACTTTTACAACTTTAGTAACCAAAACAAAAATTCGTTCAAACTTCAGTGATCATGAGTGTAGTTTATCCTTCTGGCTATCAGTTTGTTTGTGCGTTCTAATGATTAATTATGGTTGTAATTACAAATGTATTAATTGTAATTGTAATTCTATGTGCGAATTGTATTAATTTATTTCAAGGCTTTATATAACTTATGCATGTGCTATTAAAGGTCATTTAAGAGCTTGTATTAAATACAAATTCCATTAAAAAATTATATCATTCGATGTATTACAAAATTCTAAAAGATTTTATTAAAAACATTCATTTAATGTATTAGAGTTTAGGGTTTAAGTTTAGGATTTTGGGGTTTATGATTTTAGGGGGTTAGGGTTCATGGTTTTAGGATTTTAGGGGTTATGTTGTTAGTGTTTTAGGATTCAGGGTTTATTGTTTATGTTTTAAGTTTAGGGGTTAGGGTTTAGTTTAAAGTCTTATGGTTTAGGGGTCATGATTTAGGGTTTATAGTTTTAAGGGCTGGTTTAGGGTTTTGTAATATATTGAATGATAGAGGTTTTTTTTCAGTGGAATTTTGTATTTAATTTAAGCTCTTAAATAAACCTTAGCCTATGTATATATACATAGGTTAGACAAAATCTTATTTTAATTGTAGTCGTATGAATGTTTTTTATTGTAATAATTTATACTTTAAAATAATTATAAAAGCTTATTTATTTTTTAATAGTTTGGTGTGATTATAAGATAATATAGGTTTATTAATCATGGTTCTTTAATAACATACTATACGAACAAACTGTTTGAATTTTGATCATTAAAAAATAACAATTTTTTTTATTATAATCACTTGATGAGTTATAAAGCCTATTGATTTTTTGTTGCCCATATTGACTTTATATTTTAAAAAGTCTGAAAATCTAAACTTTAATCCCATTGTTTTACAAGTACCAAGTTTCATGTGATTTCTCACATGTAATGCAGGCATTACAACGGAGGCAATTTATAATTTCCAGCCACATATTATCACTTCATAATTAGACTGACCTATGGTGATTTTACTATATTTTATTCTCTTTTTCATTGTCATTTTTTTTATTTTTTACATTATCGATGATAATATTTATTTTATACTGATCGTCGATCTTTGATGAATTTTTATTTATTTTCTCTTATTTTTTATCTATGTTTATTCTTAATAAAAATCTCTTTTGCTTTAGATTTTTCTTTTCGCATATTTTATTATATTATTAAATATTTTTTTATCTTGTAGTATGTTTTTCATCAACCTTATAGCATAATTCTTGTCTACAGGGACATAGCTATATAGGAGTTGGGAGGGGCAATTGCCCCCACTCCCAAGATTTTTTTTTTTTTTTACTTTTGTTTTTCTATATAATTTTTTTAAATTAATTTATTTATAAATTTGTCTTCGCACTTTCAAACATTTATGTTTTGCCCCCCAACCCAAGTCCTGGCTCCGTTCCTACTCGTCTGCTTGGTAGTTTAGCATTTGTGTTCGTCTATGTTGGTCGACTAATCCAAGTAAGAGCCCCTCCCAAGGTAAAGGTGAGTTCATCCCTGTTGGTCAACCAATCCAAATCAAATATTACAAAGACTTCTTAAATTTAAAAAAATATTTTATTATTTCAAATTAAATAATAACTTAAAGATATTGTGCTCTTAAACATATTCGAATATAATTCAAACCAAGTTAAAACTATTGAATGATAATGAAAATTCGAAACTTTTTCATCTAAAATTGTTTTGATAGGAACCAAAAAGCTTTTCCCTGTTGTTTCACGTCTCTTTCATTTGCTGGTTTCAATTACAGCTTGAAGTTTGTACCAAACAAGCAATTAGGACCAGATGTGTGCAAAATCGGGTTCGGTTAACTATTAACAAATTATTTCGGTTAACTGGTAAGTTCGAGTCATTCAATTCTCGATCCTAAACCGTAGCCATTCAACCGGTTAACCGTTTATTCGGTTAACCGAAAAATTCAGTTCGGGTAACGATTTTTATTTTGTTTATTAAAAATATAAATTTTAATAATATGTTAGAAAAAATATATACTTTTAAAAACCGACACATGATATTAGTATCTTTTTTAATACTAGCAAGTTAAACACTTAAACTTCATAAAATAAATTTATGGTTTTACTTTTGGAGAATGAGAAAATAAAATAAAATCTAATTTTTTTAATATAAAACATTAAAATGAAATATAATATAATAATATATATTATATAACTGGTCGGTTCGGTTACCCGATTTGTCCCGAAACCGTAAGCCGTAACCGAACCGATTTCTTTTTTAAAAATAAAAACCCGAACCAAAACCAAATTTTTCGATTCGGTTAACCAATTTTTCAATTTGATTTTTTCGGGTTTCAGAATCAATTCTGGTTTTTCGGTTTTTTTACACACCCCTAATTAGGACCAATACATTGCATATGATTTTCTTAGTCAATAAGAACAAAAATTCTTAAAAATAAACAATTAATGTGAAAATGATTTTTTAATATTTGACAAAGTCCATGAATTATTTGTAACAAGCTAACATCAAATGAAATAAATAAGTAAATAAATGCCAATAATGAAGAGGGTCCATGAATAGTTGCCCCATTGGTATGTGTGGCTTGCATGTTTTGTAATTCACTATCCCAATCACTAATATGATCAGTGTGGGGCTGCTACAAAGGAAAAATTATAGGTTTCCAATCATCATCATCAATTTGACTACCTAAACTTTATATTTATACATTTATATATAAATATATATGATATATGAGAGTGTTTATAGGTCAGATTGGACTAAAAATATTTCACATAATTTTAGAAATTATTAATTAAAGTATGATTTGATTTACTGATAAATGTTGAGTACATCAATATGACACATTACAATCTCAAGAAGAGAACTCATGTTCGAACCTTAAAATAATATTATTAAGAAGAAAATACATCCAAACATAGATCGTAAAACAAATACGAAAGATACTAAATAAAGTACGATTCAGTTTATATTTTTGATTGAGTATATCAAAATTTGGATTTCAAAACTCCTTTCAAAGTTAAAGTTTCAACTAATAAATTTTCCATGTGGAACAAATTTATTAATATCCTTAAAATTGATGCTATCACAAGGATGTTGTAGTTCAACAACAAAATTATCATCAAATTATATATATAATATTAGTAATAAATTGCATACCAAGATTTAAAGCATCTAAGGAGACCACAAACAATTCTCCATTGAAAGTTCTAAAATTCCATTGATTCCTCTTTAGGTGCCCCATTAGTGGAGACAATAAATGAGAATGTATAAATTGTAGACCCATTTTTTGTTGAATATTTCCAATTAATTGTTTCCACCTTCCAACACTTAGACATGTATAAGATTCCTACTAGGTTGATGAAATTAATGTATTAAATGCAAAATGTATTTGAGCTAACAAAATTAGCATTTTATCTGCAACACAATAGCATGCTCTTTTTTTTTCAAAACATATGTTCCATTCAAAGCTTCCTCTATGCTTAGAAACAATTTTGATCAATTTTCGGTTGATCTAACGAGATGAGGTGCTAAGTTTATAGATGGAGATACGTTGTAAGTGAAAGGGTTCATACCCCTAATTTTGATAGTTTAATTATCTTTTAAGTCAGTGATAGATTTGAAGTCTTTGAAATTAAGCCTTGTCTCTTGAATTTTTTTCAGTTTAATTATTTTTAGGATTCAGTCAATTTTAAATTTAATGAAATTAAACTTTGATCCCATTTTTTATGGTTTAATTATTTTTAAAATATTTTAATTTTAAAATCAGTAACATTAAGCCGTATGCCTCTTAAATTTTATAATTTAATTACTTTTTAAGACATTGTTCGTTTCAAATTAAACAATTTAACCTCGTCATACTTCAGTTTAGGCTTCACTCCTGGCTAGAAGGACAAAGCCATTCAATGGTTAGGAGGAGTTGTGCCCTCTAATTTTTTTTAGTACAGTAGTATTTCATGTCTTTATAATTTAAATATTAGTCAAATAAAATATTTATCTCTCTCAATATTTAAAATTAAATATTTAATAAACCCTTGTTCTTTTGATATAAAGTAATTCAGCCCCTCTCAATGTTTAATTCTACCTTTGTCCCTACTCCCTATGTCTCTTAAGTAATGTTAGAGGTTCGAATTCTAACGTTGTGTATGGAGCAAATTAGGTTTAGAGGCTATTCCCATAGAACCTCCGCAATACTTGATTCGAATTAATTGACAAATAGATCGAAAACGGAAAAATGATAAGTGCTTGTAAGTTTAAATTCACAAGTCACTAAAAAGAGTTGGTGGGAAATACAAAGGAAGGAATGAAGTTTTAATATTACAAGCATCGTTCAATATTCGTTCTTCGTCGAAAGGGTAATGTTTTTAAGTCATAGATACCTAATCCCTTTAGCTTTTAGGCAAAAATTAATGACTATAATAATGTAAGCTATGGGCCCTTAGGCAAAAACAGGAAATAAAGTTAATTATAAAACCAATAGCATCAAAATCAGTGAAATGCATGGCATAAAGGTTTGGTATATATAATATAAAAGCAATGCAACATATTAAATATCTTTTTTTGAACGTTATGCAACATATTATTAAATATACTTGCATAGATTTCGAGTTGTAGCATTCTTTGAAATTACCTATTTGACACTCCACCTACTCTTGTGTTTCTATTTTAGTTGCCCAATTAACTATTTTGGCTAAATGATACTTAATATTATGTTTTGTTTTTATTTTAGTACATCTGCCGTTAAAAATTAACGGTAAAATTGTTGCGACATTTATTATTATTATTATTATTATTCATTTTCTCTCTCATAAAAATATCACATCAATTTTGTTGTTATTTTCCAATTGCTAGCATTAAAATAAAAATAAAACGTAATGTTAGATATCGTTTTACCTTGGCTTTGACTCTTTCACCCTCCTCTCCTTCCTATATATAACCCATTGGCCATTGCTCATTAACATTCAACTCCTTGCTCTCTCCCTTCATAGTATTAACCAAAAATAGAAACAATGAGAAATTGTTTACGTCATCAATCATCGACACAATGGGGGCGGCGATGACTGGGGCACATTGATCTTGGCGGCCTCGAACGCAGTGGCCACAATTTTCCACGTTCTAGTAGTAGATGGATATGTGTTCACTCTAAACTTTTTAAAATTTATATATTAACTTTAATTTTTTAATTTTATAATTTAATCTTTAAATTTTATAGTTTGTGTTCACTCTAAAATTTTGAGATTTTTATGATTTGCGCCCACCCTAAAAGATATTTTAATTTGTGCCCATCCTCAAAAAATATTTTGAATCCGCTACTGCTCGAACGTGGAAGAAAGCGACGACTATGACAACGTAGAAGAAAAAGGTCTACTTGATGTAAAAGATTTGATTAGCGAAATTTATTAGATGATTATATAAAAGTATTTGGTAAAATTAACTGATAGTTGATAGCTGTTTGATTATTTAAACAAGTAAAATGACATATAAGGATATAATTATATTTGATACTCGTTTGAATAGTTTATTAGTTATCAATATATGCATCTATTAATATTAATTAGATTATGAAAATTAATTTTTTAATATAATATTACTAAGCATATTTGAAGGATCTATGTATTAATTTATCATTTATATAATTATTTTTAATAAAATTTAATTAACTATTAATTTAAATACAAATGTAAATGTGTGAGAATTAAAAAAAATATATATTAGTAATATACAAATGTCACAATATAAATACGTGAGAGTGAATAATTAAAATAGAAAATATTAAGTTTAAGTTATTTGGAGATTTTTTATAATTGTTAAGGGTAAAAGGGTATTTATAACTCTTATGGCAAAACCTCTAATTTTAAAAAGCTCATATTAGCAGTCTTTTCAAAATTAGAGATTTTACCTCAATCCGCTATTCTAATATGCTATTCACCAAACATCCAAATTAGCGGATTTGACCAGTCAAAACTCTAATTTTAACTCAAACCTCTAATTTTAACTCAAACATAGATATAATTAATATACTCTAATTTAATCGCTTTTAGTCTATGTACTTTTAAATTTTGATCTTAACCCAAACAATAATTGTCAGATTTGTTAAGTCAAACTCTATTATTAGTCCTAGTATGCGTAAGTTGAAGATTTAGTTTATATTCTTCAGATTGATCATTTTAAGTCCCTTAAATTTAAACATATTATTATTGTAGTATTTCAGTCAAGATTAAAATTTTAAAATTAAAAAAATAAACATTAAAATTGATTAAATTAAATTGAAATGAGTAAATCAACAATTTATGCGTAGTACATAGACGGACCGAATTTGATCAAGTATGTTGATGAGTAATGTAAATTATCCATTAAACTATATATGAAATTGTAAGGGAAGTATATAATATAGGAAAAAACTTTGATACACAGGCCGTGTAAACTTTAGTTCTCACGTGCCTTTTAGTTTTAGGGTTTTAGTTTAGGGTTTAAGATTTTGGTGTTTAGGTTGTAGGGTTTAGAATCTAATGTTAGTGTTTATAAATTAGGGTTTAGAGTGTAGGGTTTAGTTTTTTAGGGTTAGGGTTAGGGATTTAGGATTTGGTTTTTTATAGTGTAAATACACAGACTTATGTAAAATTAATTTTACACAGCCTGTGTATCAAAGTTTTATCCTATAATATATATGGTTGATCAAGTTTACCTTTCAAACATTTCCAGTCATTCAACCACTAAAGATTGTAACAAATGCATCTAAATTAATAAAATGGTATATTTATTTATGATAAGGTCAAAACTATCCTTTATTTAATATGCTTTGAGTAGCAATTAAAACTTGGAACAAATCAAAAAATCCAAAAAAAAAAAAACATGAGAGGAGCAAATGGTAATCTTCTAAATAAACAAAGGGATAATAC
Organism: Hibiscus mutabilis; assembly: GCA_019671005.1. Classification (NCBI taxonomy): domain Eukaryota; kingdom Viridiplantae; phylum Streptophyta; class Magnoliopsida; order Malvales; family Malvaceae; genus Hibiscus; species Hibiscus mutabilis. The sequence goes on along the minus strand of CM033732.1, from coordinate 2,313,149 downwards.
AGTATACATTGTTGGTCTAATGAGATAAAACATTATGGTTCATAATTTAATGTTGTGAATAAAATAAATTAGACTGGGATAATACGAGTTTGATATCCATAATATTGTGCTCATTCCATCATATTTAGGGTGTATATTTAGTCGGTTGGATCATTTCAATATATATATATGATTAAATATGAGAAATTAAATTGTTCTGATAATAAAAGACGATATTATTTTTCTTAAGCGGTTCAAATTCAAATAACATAATTTAAAAGTATACATAAATTTATTTAAATTTAATATCAAACTCAAATATTATCTTATAATTATATTAGAGTGTCAAAAAAAATTAATAAGTTTGTCGACGATTTTTGTTGCACCTGTAATAATTAAATATTAAAAAATATTTGTAGAATCTAGCCAAGTTTCAAACAATCATCATCAACGTTCACCTCAAGAAGGTAGCTTATTTTCTCCTCCCAACAAAAAAAGATTTCTTCTCTTTTTTGTTACATCTCTCTCCTAAATTCTCTTGAAATCAAAATCAAATATTAAGAGAAGTTAAATTATTTAATTTTAAGACTTCATACATTTATTTAAATATGAATTTTTAAAAGTTTAAGGGACTAAATTAAAATTAAAAAAATTAAAAAGCTATTATAAATATTTTAAATTCTTAGGGCCTCCTTCAGCCTAGCCTAAGCTCCATCTCTACTCTTCTCTCTTTATATAAAGAAAATAATGATAAAATATTATGAGATGTAAATTATTTCTTTAAAAATAATTAAATATTTCAATCCAAAGATTAAAATGAAGCAATACTGAATTTATTTCTCATATATATATATAAAGATTTAAATTACTTAAACTAAAAAAAATTAAAGACAATAAGATTCATTAATTGATCGAGTGGTCAAAAATATTTATATTTTTCTATTTTATACATATTTAAATTTCAACATTTAATATAATTCTCTTTGCTTAATAAAACAATTGGAGACAGTGCCTTCCTATGTTGATTTGATTCAGTCCATGTTTACATGTCATTTTGAACACTAATTAAAATCGTTTATAATCATGTTTTAAAGTAAGATAAAATTAAAAAAGATCAGAGGATGTTGGAAAGCAATTCACTTTCATGATAATAGCATATGATATGTGATTAGGCCAGCTTTCCTTACATAATAACAAATGTATTTAGGTCATAAATGTAAAAAACCCATGTAGTTGCCACATGAATTGGACCGTCTTGTTCAAAAAATTGGACCTTTTTAAACACCTATCAGACTTGTCTTCTTCAACCTTTCTTCTTCTTCTTATTCTTTTTTTTAAGCCAAGTCTCTTCAACCTTTATATATATATATATATATTATCATCTAAAACTTCTTGATATCTTATAATTAAATTAAATTTTGATTATATTTAGAATTGAATTAAATCAAATTTTCGAAAAAAAATTAAAATTAAAACTTGAAATTTTACTTAAATAGTAAGAACATTATATTATATATGTTTATATATATTATATATATTTATATAAACACAGAGCATTTAAATTCCAGGCAACTTCGTAGTACAAATACAACCCTTTTGGCGCCCATAGTTTCACTTCCATTTTGTTTTGTATTGTCTTTGTGTTTGACCTGTTTCGCTTCTTTTCTTCCTTATAAAGCACCTTAATCTCTTACATACAGCACAATAGGGAGAAAACACCTGTCATATTTTCCTCGAACTCTCTCTCAAAATCCACAGCTTCAAGGTAAAGAGAAATGTAACTGCTTTTGTCTTTACCTTTTTTTATTTGGTTACCAAGAAAAAACAAGAGGAAGTATTATAGTATTAAATTGCGATTGTGATCTTCGTCACAGCTACAGTTATTGTATTGTGATTGTGGGCGTTGTAGACGTTGCATATGCATAATGGCTGATGCGATCGTGATTTGTTTTTATAAATTTATAAATTTTAAAATATTATTTATATGTACATTTTGTAATCATATTTTAATATTAATATATTATTTTTTGTGTTTTATTTAATTTAAAAAAATTAATTTATAGATAAAAAACTATTAAAAACATAAATTATATAAACATTATAATAGTAATTATAATGAATAACATGTAAATAAAAACATGCTAAAAAGCATATAAATACTAAATAGTGTTATATTTCTACACTACAATTTTAGCATACAAATATAAAAATTCTACTATAGTTCACCACCAAAATGAACGGCGTGGAGGATCTAAAGCAACTCCAGTTCTGCTGTTGCCTTAATTTGATCATTTTTTATTTCATATGAAAAAGGCATCATATTGCGAGCATTATAAGATGCATCGGTAAGAAGAAATATTTGATATGATAAATTGTAATCCGACAATATGAAAAACTTTTATAGCAAAAGCTTCAAGTTCACATGCTTCTTGCAAAGTTAGAAAATGAGGCTAATTGATCAATCGATGTTATACCGGTGTAGTTGATTTATTAAATTTAAGTACATTCGAGTATTTTATTTATGGAGATTTACATTTCGGATTATTGTTCGATATTTATTATGGTAATGATGCATTGCGATGCAATATATGACATGTTACGAAGTTACGTAACGGTTTTGTACCGTACAAATCGTAATACGATTTATTTATTGCGTTGCGTTTATAATATGTGACGTTACGATACGGCCTTGATACTGCATTACGGCCGTAATTTAATATTATGGGAAGTATACATATATATGTGGGGGGGCTTGCCTTGCTTTGAATCCTGTTCTTTGTTGTTTTCCGTTGTTTGTTTTATTAGAAACTGACACCAAAGTAAGATACAAGTAGTGGTTGTGGATTTAGTTCTAATTCCCCGTTTTTTTTTTCTTTCTTTTTGCTCTCCAATTCCAAACACAATAGTTATTATCTCTTAATAATTTCCTTTTGTTCTTTTTTCCATCCTTTTTTCTTGTTGACCTGAGAGCCGTTTTCATTGATTCACACGAGTAATATACCCGGAAGTTTCCCCTGTTTGGTGACTGAGAAAATTTCTGAAACAGAAGGGAAGGAATACAAAAAACTTGGAGTACTTTTATTTGCTCTTCCTTTAGTCTTTTTGTTCTTGTGATTTTCTTGCAGTTTCTCTGCAACCGAAGACACTTTCTCTTCTTTGATGGAGAACACCGGCAGTGATTCTTTTTTGAGGAACAGAAGATTCGAGAGCTTCCTCGATACAAAATCGGGTCCGAATGCGAGGGAAACTCAGAAATCTTGTAGCAAAGAAGTGGAAGAACCGAGGCCTACGAAAACTGATGGTTTTGTCGAAGATGATGGGTGGATTCCGACAATGATATCGTGTGTAAGGATTGTGACATGTTTTGTGACGATGATGGTCACCACATTCGCTTGGGCAATTATCATGGTCCTGCTCCTTCCTTGGCCTTCCCACAGAATTAGACAAGGAAATGTTTATGGCCATGTCACTGGTCGATTGCTGGTAATCTTTGTTTGATTGCATTCTAACAGTACTTTTGTTTCAGATCATCTGATTATTACCGTAATAAAAGTTTATCTTTTAACATTAATATTGTCCATCATAAAAATGATTTTTTAATAATGAAGAGGTTAACTAAAGCATTAAAGTTTCAATAGTTTTGAGGTAATAACTATTGCGAGGGTTTATATGTATTTTAGGCTGTCACGACACTATTTGTTTTATAAATTTATATCTAATATATTGGCGGTAAAAATTTTTAGTTTTCACAAGTATCTTAGTTTTAGGATTTAGGGACTTAATTTACAGTGTAGGTTTAGCGGTTTAGGTGTAGGGGTTTAGAATTTAGGGGTAATGGTTAAAATTTAAGGTTAAGGTTAGGGTTTAGATGTTAGGATTTAGGTTTTAGTGTAATATGCTGATGGTCTAGGTTTTAACTTATAAACCTTAAATTTTAACTCTAAATCTTAAATTCTAAGCTACTAAATCTAAACCCTTAAATTCTATATCTTAAATTAAATCCCTAAATCCTACAATTAAAGAGTTGGTTAAATTATCAATTGTTCCCAAATTTCTTGAAACGAGGGTTTGCCACGTGTTGATAGTATTAATGAATAATGAGAAAAGTCATCTAGATAGGTACATAGTGGAGACTGCATTTATAATTTACCAATTCTTTGAAATGTGGCCAAAAGCTATTGCTGGATATTCCAGCAGATTCATTCAATTCTTTGAGTATTCATTCTGGCGTGGGTGGTTCTAGTAAGAACCGGACCGGACCTATCGAATCGGTTAAATTTAGAATCAATGGTTCAATGACAATATATTAATTGATCGAATGGTCAAAAATATTTATTTTATCTTATTTTATATGAATTTTAATTTTGACATAAAAACGTAATATCTATATTTAATAAAAATTAATGGTTCAATCAATTGAATTTAGGAAAACAAAATTGAGAATTAAATTATTATTATTTTTTCAAATGTTAAAAACTGAAAAACGAGGTCAAATAATTGGAAATTCAACCGGTTAAATTATTTTTTTGAGATTTTATATTTATATTTTATTTTATTATTATTGAATTAATCGAATTACGAACTGATCTGATTTTTACAATATTGATGTGGGTGCTTACTCTTTATTTTTATTTATTTATTTATTTATCATGAGATAATGTTTTGCAGAATAAAAATGAAAAAGATCATATAGGTAGGCCCCATTAGGAATAAGTTATTTGTTTTATAAATATTTTGGTATAAAAAGTATTTTAATTTAAATATTTTGGTAATGAGATGTTAATTTTGCTAATAAACAAAGCTCAAATCTCTTGCAAAAATTCACTTTCTCATCAGACATGTATCAGTTTACTTTAAGGTTGTTGTTCTAGACAATGTTACATTACATGTACAATGTTATCCAGCATCTGCAATTTGTTCAGTTGAGATGGAAAACAATTTCACATTTGATCATTAGTATTAGCACAATTCGATTGCAGATGTGGATCTTAGGGAATCCGATAAAGATCGAAGGAACGGAGTACTCGAACGAGCGAGCCATTTATATCAGCAATCATGCATCTCCGATCGACATTTTTCTCATTATGTGGTTGACTCCTACCGGAACCGTCGGCATCGCAAAGAAAGAGGTACATTCCGCTCTTCGGCGATTTAAACTATGTCGGGACTTTGATTATGAACATTATATTGCATTAAGATCATATGTAAATTGGCTTGGATGCTCGTTCTCTGCAGATCATATGGTACCCTTTATTTGGACAACTATATGTTTTAGCGAATCATCTTCGGATCGATCGATCGAATCTGAGAACTGCCATTAAGTCCATGAAAGAGGTATGTTTTTCTTACCATTTATCATTAGTTGGACATGTCGTTAGTGTTAGTTATTTTTTGTGTCTCTTGCTCAAGCGATTCGGTCGGTTAAAAAACATGGTTTGTCTCTGGTTATTTTTCCCGAGGGAACGAGGTCTAAAAACGGACGACTTCTTCCATTTAAAAAGGTAAGATTTTCTAGGACATAGGTGTTTAGATTCGAGTACTTTAAGAAAAAATATGAAAAGAAATGTTTGGGGTACGGTTGCAGGGTTTTGTTCATTTAGCCTTGCAGTCTGGCCTTCCCATAGTTCCAATAGTCTTAACAGGCACCCATCTAGCATGGAGGAAAGGTAGCTTGCACATTCGACCGGCGCCGATATCTATGAAATATCTCCCTCCAATAAGAACAAATGGTTGGACGGTTGACAAGATCGATGATTACGTAAAAATGGTGCACGACATGTACGTCGAGAGCCTTCCGGAGACACAAAAGCCGATCACATCCGATGACACCAAAAACAGTTTGAGATCATGACTTAAATGTCATGTTTTTCCTATTGTTGTAGCTTTAGAGCACTTCACCCCCCAGGTTGATTGCAACAATAAGCTTTAAGAAATGATTTTAGTAAAAAAAAATATTATTTTTAAAGATTCAAATTAAAGTAATTTTATTTGTAGAGTGATCACGCGTTTCTTATAAGTTTAAACATTGTTATTCAAGTTCAAATACCTAATTTAGCGGTACTAGTCTTAGTGTTAGTCGCCGACCTTCGGTACTCATTTATTTTTGTTAATTTTCTTGCTCTTTTCATGCTTTGTTTTTTTTAATTTTAATAAGAATTTTTGTTCTTGTGGCACGTGTTTTTTCTGCCTTTGTGACCCGCTTTTTATTGGTTTTTGTGGTTCGTTTCATCTGTCGTTTGACACGATTTTAGCATGCCTTAGTAATTGTTTGGTGCTTATATAGAGATACAGCTTTAATTTTTTGATTTGATTCTCTCGGTGGTCATAGAAAAATTTGATCCTCACTCGTTTGATGGTTTGTTAGCCGATGTAATAAAAATGTATAGTGAAATAATTTGCATATGATAGTTTGATTCGCTCACCACTCTTTTTTCATCCTGTACAACGTCTCGTTTGGCTAGAGATAAGCAGATTCATGAAAGTTTCTGAATTTTGATGGTATGTTAATCTTTATGAAAATATTTTACCTTTTTTTTGTACATTTGTATAAATTTTTTAATGGATTAGTCTTTTTTTCTCTCTTTTTGATGCATTATATTTGTAATATTTTTCAAGGTTTAATAAAATCCAATTGCCATTTTTCAAAAAAAATATCTAATTTCAAGTTATTATCTTTGTTTACTTTTAAAACTTTTATTTTAATTTTTTCTAAAAAATTATTTGAATTTGGATTATCATCCTGATATTTTCCATATCATTATTCTGCCTTAGTAATATTTTTCCTGAAAAATAACAAATTTCATTGGATAAATAGTATCTACCGATCTTATCTTGACTAGCTACAGTAAATCGACATATAATAAGCATAATAATAAGTTAATAACCATTAAAATGCACGTCTCAGAAAACTACTATGGTATATAAGTGTAAATTACAATAGATTTAAAAGAGCAAAAGAAAAAAAAAACCCCAGAAAAGTGAAGTCATAGAAAATGAAGAAACATGATCCTCTCCAAAAACCTAAACCCACAAATTGTACAGCAATTGATGAGACACATCAAGGTTGCCGACACCTAAACTGCCCTGGATCAGACAGAACGAGTTTCGAGCTACAGTACAGCAACTGCAGCTTACTGCAAAAGTAAAACGAGAACATTCATCACCAATGTATACATCGTCAAACAAGAGTGCAACCGGAAGTAACAGAGTTGAAGATGAAATTCGGCATGCTTGCAAATCCGTTTGCTTTCTCTAAGAGCAGTGATTAGAACTATGAAAAGCATAATTTACAGAATTTCTTTTTACCTGTGGTCGTTGTTGGTAAGCCCCTGGCTGCTGGTAATTGCCGTACCCGGGATAGCCCCCGTAGTATATGTTAGGATCTTGGGGAGGAGGTGCATATCCATATGCTTCATATCCTTGAGGATATCCATAGTATCCACTGTTCCATTGGGCCTGATCAGGTTGAGCCTGAAATTCAAATACATGCCCTCTTAGTTTAAAGAAATATATGTAGCATGGCTCTAAATACAGACTACAATGGTACTAAAAACAAAACCTGTTTGCTTGAAGGACTACGTCCCCATGAAAGCCTAACATTTCTTCCTCCTAAAACAGTACCATTTAAAACGGATAACGCTTGTTCAGCGCTGGTCCTGAAGTGCATCATATTGCAGAATGTGTTAATAACTTAATACCGTGCAATGTTTTTCACGTGCCAAAAAAAACATGAAAGTGTTTAATAGTTACCTGTTAGCATACTGAACAAAACCACAATGCTTGTTAGCAGGAATTTTTACATGAACTACCTCACCAAGCTGGCTAAATATTTGTTTTAGTTGGTCTTCAGAAACACTGGGATCCAAGCCACCGACAAATATCTGCATTTAAGCTTGCTTGTAAGAGTTCAGTTGGCCATACCATGAAAATAAGTATGTTAATATAAAAGAGAAAGCTACCCACTGTGGTATTATTCGGATCACTCTCGCCAGGATTTCCTTGGGTATTCTGGTAAGCAGCTGCAAATTAAAAATACATGTAAACTATTGTAGAATAGATGATATAGAGCTATACCTGATATTAAGGTTTTCAAATTGTTACAAAATATTAGAAACTAATACAGTACATCTTCTAAAAGTAAATATTTACATGTTAAAAACGAAAGCTACAAACCAATTCACAAACATGTAATAAATTTCCAGCTACAGCATTCTTACTTCTCTTAACTCAAATTGAACATTGTTGAAAAAACAAAGCATTAAGATCACAAACACAAATATAACAACACATTTCAAAATAAGCAGGTAAAGATAATCCCCTCACTGGCATGGAAAGAACAAAAGTGTACAACTGCCACGCATGTATTACTGAAACGACGGCAACCATAAAAATCTTTTGGGTTAAATCAAGGGTTACCTCTACCAGGTAAAGTCAAAGTATCAGATTAAATAAACTTCATTAGTGGCTGAAAAAGAAATCATTGATTACACTAAACTCCGGTAATCAGTAAGGGCTCTTTCATAACATTAATAACTTGAATAGGGGTGAAAAGAGGAAAGGTGAAAAGGGTAACTCATCTTTTTGTCCTCACTTAACATGAAGAATTTTTTTGGAAGGGGAAGAGGGCAGAGGGAGTTGCTGGTGCTTAAATTGAATGATTCACAAGTTCAACCTCAAGCATTACACACAAGCAGAAAGAACCTACCTGCTAAACTAATTTTGAATCTTTGAGTGATACATTTCTCAGAATGCACACAAGACAAAGCACATATTTTTGGGAAATTCTTTTTAACTTGAAGTGACTTGCAACCTCATATGAGAAATAGAAAAGCAAATGTCTTCAAAATGCAAGATAAATAGGGATATATTCATCTGCAACCAGATATTCATTATTTTAGCTTAAGCAATAAAGAAGGGCAAGTGATCCACTTCCATTGAGGTTAAACTTAACTCATTTGACTGAAAATGCTTTTAACTAGACGTTCCAGGTTTCTTTCCAGCCTCAGTTTGTCCTCATGGAAACAGAGCATAGAATGAAAACTAAACAGATACTATATTTTAAAAAGTAGCACAGATTTCAAAAGCGATAGAACAAAACTAGCACCAAGGTTCATTAACAGAATGGTGTAATACAACATGCATAACAATTTCACTATAGCTGCTTCATCTACTTTTGAGTATTAAAGCTTGAATCTGAAGGACAAAAATGGAGTGTGTAAATGTATGCAAGTACTGAAAGGGAACTGCTCCAGAACGAATAAAAACAAAACTTCTGGACTTGTAAAGTAAATAAAGAATAAACGAAACAAGTTGGGAAAAAGGAACAAAATGAAATTGATTGGAATACTTAATATGGAACAGGAAAAGAAATTTGCGGACGTAGCACAAATATTGCCACCAGAAAATGAAGCTTCCGACATAAACAAAGTAACTGACCTAAAATGAAGCCACGGATTAAAGTGGAATCATTTCAGCTGATATCAATTCCAGGCCCCCCAAAATGAGAGCCTCTTGATGTCCTGCTTTAAGAAAACATGAGTTTTATATAAGTTTTCTCATGTTTTAACTTTTAATATAATTAAAAGTGTCAAGTTTACAAAGGCAAACTGGAAGGAAATGACTTTGTATAAATTCCACCAATCTTCAGGTCGTAACCGAAAGAATTTGAATTTTAAGAAGACAAACAGATCCACCTCAGAAAATTAAAAACAATAAAGAAAAACACAATAACCAATTAGCATTCAACTTGTCAAGTCAAAGTACTCAGGCACAAACCATGGCAATTAAATACTATACACAACCAAGCAAACTTCATATGGAAATCAAGATAAAGTATAACTTAACATAAACCATAAGAGTCTACCTTTCGGATACTGCTGATCAGTGACGGGCTTCTTACTAGCAGCCGGTCCAATCCGCATTGCCCTGGTGGAACAATACATCCCATTCATTTCTGTCATGGCACGAATCTGCTCACTTTCATCACCAAACTTCACAAAGCCGTAACCTTTAGACCGGCCAGTAGTCCTATCAGTAACCACTTTGGCACCCTTAACAGATGGGTAAACAGCTTTAAAAGTCTCTTGTAACATGTAATCGGAAACATCTGCTGCTAAATCCCCAACAAAGATTGTGTATTCAGGACCCTCTTCTTGCCTCTTTTCTCCGTATCCGAGTGCAGCCCAATTCAACCTAAAATTCTGCTCAGCACTTGGCATTGGCAACCCATTATACGACTGCAAAACCCTCTCAGCTGTTGCATGTGACACGAACTCGATAAACCCGTATCCCTCTGGCAGACTCGTTTGCTTATTCCTAATCACCTTAGTTGAAACCACCTAAAACAACCCAAAATATTAAGCTTTGTTTAATTATGGCATTAACTATTCCCTTAAAAACAAAAGAAATAGTAATTCGTTTATATACAGAAAGAATAATACTTTTTAATTATTAAAAAAGAACGATATCATTATATCAACTCTGCCGGTAATATTATCAAACTACAACATAATTTCCCCTTTTAATTATGATTATCAACATAAAAAATAACTTCAATTCTAATCTAATTACCTCTCCTGTTTGAGAGAAGATGCTGATGAGGTAATTCTCATCCATCCATGGTTGAAGATCACCGATCCAGAGAGACCGAATTTCGCCGGAGCCGGTAGCCGGGGAACCGGCGGTGTACTGCTGCATCTGAGAGGGCGGAGGGACGAGCTGCGGATTCCAACCCGCAGGTGAAGGAACCGGCTGACCGGCCTGCTGTTGTTGAGGCATCATCATCCAAGACTGCGAGTGCGGTTGTTGCTGGTACTGCTGGGTTTGAGACGGATCGTTTGTCATGGATGGCAGCGGAGCTACGCCTCCTGGTGGTGGTGGTTGCATCATATTTGATAGACGAGGAGAATAGGTTCGGAAGATCTCGAAGTGGAGGACAAAGTGAAACCCTAAGGGGATTATTTATGGCTTAATATAATAACATGTAATATAGTCTAATTCTTATTTAATCCCTATAACATTTTTTTTTCTAAGCTGACTTATATTATCAATATGTTCTAAATTACCTCGTATATAAATTATTGCTCCTCTTACCCACGAGAAATTATATTATGGGTCATTCCCGTTATATCATTCATGAGATCAACCAGCATTTATTTTAATAATTTTTTCCATCTTATCTTTTTATCAAGTGAATATTCATTTGATAAATACTATTTTTAAATTTAATTTATAGTAAATATTAGTGAAGATTCACTTAGTAAAAAGATGAGATGAAAAAATTAATGAAATGGGTGCATTTGATTGGTTGGTCCTATAAATGACGTAGCGGGGATGACGCATGATATAATTTCTCTGTCCCACTCAATATGTCTCTTTTGTGTTTTAAAATTGTCTCACTTAAAATATCTTATTGAAAAAATTAACTACATTTAAAAAGCATATTTCTTTTTATATTCTTTTTTAGTTTCCCAACAAAATAAAATTTAATTTTTTAAATATAAAATTGTCATTTCAATTATTTTACATCATCTTTTTTACATATTTTTTTCCTAAAACTACGTAAAAAGTCAACAATGAACGTTTTTTGTAGGACTGAAAAAGCATTTTATTTTACTTGTAGCTCTGATTTTTTTCGTACTATTAAAAAATATCACTTAAATCAATCATAACATGTAACGTGTTACAAATTATAAGAACCGAACACGGTAATTTCTATATTAGCAAGGATTATGTTGTAAAAACAAAAAGTTATGTAAAATTATACGAATTTTACCTAAAAAGCAGAAACACTCGATACATTAAAGACATAAACGCCAGTCAGACTCAGACAACAATGGTACGCATGTGAGTCTTGTCTTTCAAGTTTCAAATAATTCAAAAAGTGTATGCTTATTCTAATAGCCTTCTAATTTTTTTTTCTACATCATTGTTAGCACTTAGCACCGCATCTTCCTTCTTTCTTTTGTTTTTTTAATCTGTGATTAATAATTAATTTTAGTATTAATTGTCTATTATTGGGTCTATTACTTTTTATTTTTTTATATTTTTAATAAGATTTTTTATTTTTGTGGCACGATTTTTCTTCTGCCTTTGTAGTACACATTTTCTTTATTTTTTATTTCGTTTTATCTGTCATTTTAGCATGATTTCATGATACTTTAGTAGTCGTTTGGTGCTCGTACATAGATCTTCACGACGTTAGTTTTTTATTATAATTTTGTAGGTAGTCATAGAAAGATAGATCACACTCGGTTGATGGTTGTTTGCCGATGTAATCAGTCATGGGTAGCGGAACAATCTGCTTGATAGTTCAGCTTGCTCACCACTCATTTTCACCTCGTAATATGTCTCGTTTAGATAGAGACAAAAAGATTTATAAAGGCTTTTGAATTTTGACAGTACGTTAATATCTATGGAAGTATTTATTTTTCTTTGTACTTTTGGGTTTTTGTACGAGATTTTAGTAGACTAGTCATCATTATTTTTCCTTCTAGATGCGTTGTATTTATGACATATTCTATAATTTTTTAATAAAATTCAGTTGTCATTGTAAAAAAAAAGTGTATGTTTAAAAATGTTATATTTAAATATTTTTTAAAAAATAATATCTAACAAATATAAAATTTGATAATGCAAAAAAATAAATCTCAGTTAAACATTAATATTTTTAAGTATTTAAATATAATCTTTTAAACATTCGCCTTATTGTAAAGATGAGGCTTACATGCACATTTTTGCTGATGTTCGGTTTGACTCGTGCTTGTACCATGCATGCTTTTTCTTTTTGGACAAAATTCCTTTACAATTTTCCCCTCATTTTAGGTTTGTTCAATGTTCCATAGATATATGATAATTGGAATGAGTCATTACCTACTCATACAGAATGAATATGCGAGATTAGTAGTGCCATTGTTGGATTAAATTTAAAATATTAGACTAAATTATAAAAATGATAAAGAATAGGGATTAATTTTGGGTTAAATATAGATTTTTAAGACTAAATTGAACAAAAATATAATTATATTTAAAATATTAGACTAAATTATAAAAATGATAAAGTAGTAGGGGTCAATTGTGGGTTAAATAAAGATTTTGAGGACTAAATTGAACAAAAATGTCGTAATATTAAAAATATTGGACTAAATTATAAAAATAGAAAGAAATTGACGTCAATTTCGGGTTAAATAAAGATTTTTAGGACTAAATTGAACAAATAAAAAATTAACAGACTTAGCGTATAATTTACCCCTTTTATTAAAATCATCTTATTTTTTGTTTTGTTTTATTAGTGACATGTGGCTCGTTCTGATTTGTCCGTGAATTTTTTTTTAACGGAAGTTAATGGTAGGGGACAACTAAAGTCACGATTTAAAGTTTAGGAAGCAAAACGTCACAAATTTTTTTTAAGGGCCAACACGGTAGAAAGTGTATACTTTAGGGCACTTTAAACTTTAAACTTCTTGCAATCCATCATCTGGATTTAAAAAATAAAATGCTAATGTCAGTCTGAATAAGCCTTGGAAATTCACTATAGGTTCAAACAAAGCTTTGAAAGCTAAGAATCTGGTTTACAAGAAAAATAGAATCAATCATTGTATTACAGGTGAAAAGTAAGACAAAGACGTTGAAAAAAACAATACATATCTTGTTAAACATAGTAGTGGTATATTAAGGTCACTGTAATGAAAAGATTCCACTGCAAAAGCCAACAAAACAAAGATCAATAACTTGCTTTCCATGGATCTGTTCCTCCCACACACAACCATGAACACCGTCATTGCGGTTCTCCTGTTTCTGATCCCGGTTTTCCTTCTCCTAACACGGAGAAAAAGATCGCCCGAAAGGGTTCCTCCGGGCTCACTTGGACTACCACTAATAGGTCAGAGCCTTGGCCTTCTCAGGGCCATGAGGACCAACACGGCAGAAGAGTGGCTTCAGAAGAGGATAAGGAAGTACGGTCCGATATCGAAGATGAGTCTGTTCGGGAAACCGGCGGTTTTCATCTACGGTCAGGCTGCGAACAAGTTTGTATTCGCCAGTGACAGCAGCAGCATCGTTAACCAGCAAGTGAAGTCGGTTAGTGCGATTCTGGGCGACCGGTGTATCTTGGAATTAGTCGGGGAAGATCATAAGCGTGTTCGTGATGCTCTCGTGTCGTTCTTGAAACCCGAATCGTTGAAGCAGTATATTGGAAAGATGGATGAAGAAGTCAGGAATCACCTCAAGATGCATTGGCATGGCAAGGAACATGTCACGGTATGCTAGTATAAAACATTAAAACTTGGTTTTAAATGGCGTGTAACATGGGAATATCATATGTGATGTCTTTTTTCCCGTCCTGATAGGTGTTACCACTGATGAAGACCCTTACATTCAACATAATCTGTTCTCTTCTATTCGGAATCGAAAGAGGGCTTAGAAGAGAGAAACTTGCAGATGATTTCCGATACATGATAGAAGGAATGTGGTCGGTACCGGTTAATCTGCCTTTCACACGCTACAACAGAAGCATTAAATCAAGTGCAAGGGCCCAGAAATTGTTGAAACATCTCATCGGTGAGAAGAGAGTCGATCTAGAGAATGGTGCTTCACCTCGCCAAGACCTCATCACTTGTCTGCTTAGCATTTGCGACGAGAAGAACGAACAAGTAATATCCGAGAAAGAGATTATTCACAATGTTATGCTCATCATGGTTGCTGGTTATGACACCTCGTCCGTTCTTCTCACCTTCTTGATGCGCCTTTTCGCTAATGATCCTGCCATTTATGCAGCTGTTCTTCAAGGTGTATATCGATATGACCTTAACTCTACAAGATTAAAATCAGTTTATGATTCCAAACTCGAAACGATGTTGCAGAAAATGGATTTATGATTTTGTTGATCTCTGGTTGCAGAACAAGAAGAGATAGCAAAGAACAAGCCTATTGGGGAGCTTCTGACATGGGAGGACCTTGCCAAGATGAAATACACATGGAAAGTTGCCATGGAAACTCTCAGACTGTTCCCACCAATCTTCGGTGGCTTCCGGAAAGCTGTAAGAGATATCGAATATGGCGGATATCTAATTCCGAAGGACTGGCTGGTAAGTAGAACCATAGATCCCATTCCATTTTCTTTCAGCATTTCAGGTTCATCCATTTATCTGGTATGGTATCTCACTGATATAAGATACTGATTTGTATCAAGATTTTCTGGGCTACGGGCATGACACAGATGGATGATACCATATTTCCAGAACCATTAAAGTTCGATCCAAATAGATTCGAGAATCCAGCTTCAGTTCCACCTTACTGCTTCATTCCATTCGGAGGGGGACCTAGGATATGTCCAGGATACGAGTTTGCAAGGATTGAAACCCTTGTTTCGATTCATTATCTGATTACTCGGTTCACATGGAAGTTACGATGTTCAGACAACAGTTTCAGCAGGGACCCAATGCCTGTCCCAGCTAAAGGATTACCAGTTCAAATCAGTCCTAGGAAACTGCTCTGATATTTTAGTCTCTTGGTCACTTGCTTCAAAGAAACTTACAAGATTTATGTTGCAGATCAAATGAACTTTATTTTGCTTCCTTACTGAAACTGATTCCGGATTATATCCGACCGGTTTTCCGCAAATACTAGCATCAAACATGTCACCAAACAAGCAGACATTACAGCTCCATATATAATACTTTATTTGACTAAAAGAATGACTTCCATAGTTCTATCAGCATCAATGTTCCATTATCTATCATCTATAACAATTCAATATCTGAAATCTCAACTCCTAGTCCGATTACCATATTTACAACCGATACAGATACACGATTTCTTGGATGAACTAGAAGTAGTGGTTGACCACAGACCACTGGCATAATAATAAAAGATGGAAGCGAGGCTGTCTAGCAGTTTTGTGCCCTGAAGTACTTTGGTGGCTTAGAAGGACATCGTTCATTCATATGGAGGTAAGGGTCCAAGGAATTAAATCCGGGTAATTCCATCCGATACTTCCCCAGAATCTGACAATAGGGAAGCTTTACATCATCTGCATCATTGCACCACTTTGTCAGCCGGCTTGAATCATTCTCGAAAAACTTTAGAGTATAAGCATCTTTGATCTGTGTTTTCAGTTTCAATTCAAACAACAGGAGTCAGCAATTGGTTTGGATCATGAATACACGAAAAATCTGTATTTCGGAAGATAAATCCTACGATCTTAGACAAAGACTTTACTCAAAATAAGCTCACCGTGAACTCAGTGACTTGAATAGAGTCAGCAATAGGATCAAAAAGTCCCGCCTCCTTGTACATTTCGAGGATAAAAGCAATGCACGAGGTTGACTTCCCATCACTTTATATCCAATCATCTTGTTCAGGAACGGTCAGCAATTGATCAAATGATGATCCACGCTTTTCGGTTTCCACCAGTATATCAGAAAGATTAAGACCCTGCCGCGAACACCATAATTAGAACAAAGAAACGATAATGCATTACATTGATGTTATCTTCATAACAAGAGCAAAAACTATATATATCCGATACTCTTGAAGACCAAAGAGCTTTATATCTTACCAGTTTTGGAAGCATCTAGGCTAAGCTATCTAAGAAAGAAAGAATCTAATTTGTTAGGAAGATTGGAAAAAAGGGAAAAACCACATGCATACAATTAAGCAAGTTGTATATTACCTTCAAGACATAAATCCCTAACAATTCAGATTATATTTTGTATGAAAATTCCACAATAAGTTGACCAATCAAGAAAGATATACCATACCTGAGTTCCAAGCCGCTTGTTTAATCCCTCGTTCCACGAGTTAGCAGCATATTAAGGCTGCAATTCACTCCAAACTGTCATAGCAGAAGCTACTTGTATAATTGCAGGGAAACATTCAAATCCTATGAACTGAAAATTTTACAAAGTGAGAGATGGCAACAGAGAGGGGAAGAGTCATATGTATCGACAACGTTGTTACTTGTAAATGCAATGACAAAGAATGCAAGAAAAAAGTGGAAGACCAAGACCAACAAAATATCCACTACAACATAGTATCGAAAATGTACTTGGATTGGAGAGAAACCAAAGGAAGGGGAAAGGAGAAGAGGCAGAAACTCAGCAGCGTACACTATAAGCTTAACCTAAGGTATTCAATGTATATATCTAAATACCAGGTGAGCATCCAATGGAGGAGGATAATTCCCATCTATGGTGTCTATCCAGCTGAAGAGCATGTTATGATAGCCATATGGTTTGCCTGCCACGCTTAGTGCATACTCCCAACCAGCAGTCTCATTAAACTTGGCTCGAACATCAGGATGCAGAGGAAGCAATGCAATATGAGGATTAGATTCATCCTTGTTCAGCTCGAAATTCCACCATTCTTCTTGATAAGTGTTCAAAAGTACTATTTTTCTTACCTTTTTACTCATATTATTGTTAGACTTAGGCTCATATTAGTTGCATAATTAGTCATTCATGCATTAATCCATGTTTCCTTCCATCGTTGAGCTTGATTGCATAACTTGGTTATTTTTGTGGGAAAAGATGCTTCTTTGGTGTGTTTTGTGTGTATGTGCAGAATCACTTGCCAAAGCAAGGCTAGAGCTAGTTGCCAGGGCAATGCATGAAAGAGATGCCGAGCTAGTTGCCAGGGCAATGCATGAAGAAGACGCCGAGTCAGTTGCTAGGGCAATTGTCGACAAAGAATAAGGTGATATGGTAGTCGAAATTGATGACTAGACAAGCCCAAGATGACATGGATCAAAGCTAAATCCCAAAAGAGTTTGATTTCTATGAAGAGGTTAAAGAAGAATTAAATTCCAAGAAGATAAGAGAAGTTCTAGAAGGAATATAATTATAATAAAGAATTATATTCTTTAAAGATAATTTAATTCCAACTTAACTTCCTCCTCAAAGAAGGACTTTGACCTAGCCCTATAAATAGATCACCAAGCCGTCAACTTTAAAGGGGGAGAGTAGAGAGAATTTTCGACAAGCTTCAAGGGGGAGATCTCGACAAGAAGGCTTCATCCATCATTCATCTTTTTCTTTCTTGTTCAATTAGGTTCATGCTAGAAATTCTTTATCTTGTGTTTCTTTGGAACCTAGCCATGAACTAAATCTATTTGGCTAAGGTTACTGTGTTTTGTGGTTGTAAGAAACAATTAGATTTTGTTTAGGTAATAAGAGTTTGCACTTTTCTATTCAAGGTTCATTCATTCTTGGTTCTTATTCTTGTTTGCGAGTGAATTGGGAGAGGATCTCGTAACTTCATCTATTTATCTAATATCGGGAGAGTTAGATTCAAGAAACGAATGAATATGATCATTATTCAATCTATTGATGGTGAAGATTAATCCGGCTTAGGAATAAGTTAAGGATTTCAACGGCTAAGAAGAGCGCAAGATTGGTTGTTGTTCACCCTTGATTCACGTAGGGATGTATTATCAAGGCATACACAAGTAGCTAGAGTTTCGACTTAGGGATAAGAAGAAACCATTGAAGAACGCTCTGCCGAACCTTAAAGTTGCTGCCCAGACGCCCAAGTAGTTGCCCAACTAGTCGCCCAGGCAACCATCGATTAGTTGACAAGGCAACCCCGTTGTGCAAGTTGCCACGACAACTGAGTTGCCCTTGCACTCTTTAACCAAGACGATCCAATCGGCTATCACACATCAACTCACGATAACCTGGCCTATCTCTCTCATTTGATCTCATCTATTATTTTACTTTATTGCTTTCTAGTTTAGTTATTAGTTTAAACTCCTATAATCTTCTACTTGTGTTTTCTTTTACTTTTTACAGTGCAAGAGATTGGATTCTTGAAGTGGCACCAATTCCTGTGGAGACGATATCTTTTATACTATAACTTACGACGTGTATACTTGCACAAATGCATAGCATTTATTACGCGCAACACTTCCCATGGAATAATGGCAATGATATCTTCTCCCTACATCCCAGAACAGATATGTTACAATACTCGGTCACAATATCGAAAAAAAAAAAGAAAAATTTTACGGCAATAGAAACTTATCCCAAGTGCAGCAAAACCAATGAGATATTTACAAGAACATAAAGCATAGCTCGATAAAACAATGTGTTTACACAAATTTACTTGATTTCTAAACTAAAAGGTTTACGGTCACCTTCTCATTTTCATGTCCTGATTCAGCAACCCATAGCTTCCCCTCAAAATCCTTTAAGAAAACAGCACTGCGACCTGCATAAGATCCAGTAACCCACTTCTCAAGAGTCTCGAAACCACCCCATCGCCCACGAATTTTCTATAGTACCTTGAAATCTCCGGACTGTATATCATCGACACTAATGTTCGTGTTCCAGGGCTGAGGTCGTGGTACGAAAGTAGCCCCCATGTGTTTCTCAAGAAACCCAAGGTTGGCATTCTCACCCCATTCGGTGTTAGTAAATAAAGGGAAGACCTCCCAAAGAGCTTGAAGTGTTCCAAGCATCCCTGCTTGCATCAGGAAAATAGAAATCCCCTTGTTTTTCACCTAATTTAAATGCACCATAAAAACCATGAACGAGCTTGCAGGACAGATGAACCTATCGAAACAAAGCTAACACTTGCTGTAACTCAAAACTAATAGATAAAGGCAACTTACATATTCATACTCAGCTCTTTCTCCCCACTCCTTGAATTTGAGTGTATGCTCCCGAGATCGAAAATAATAATCCCAAGTTACGCGGTACGGAGTTGCGAATACATAAAGATCCATACAAGTCCAACTATGGGCTTTGCTAACCTGGAAAAGCACATTGATATCATTTTGACATCATTTTGTGCTGAAGAACTCTAAACAATTCTACCATAGATAAACATTTTGCACCATTAGAGGCCAGAGTTATGCAAATATTCAATGCTACAAATATCTAACAAGAAACATACTCCAGCTTCACCAATATAGTACTTGTTGCATTTGCATATATGATATATGTAAAAAAAATCACAAATAATGAACTGTCCAGTTTCCACTCTCAATAACGATCCATCAAAACTGGAAAATTCAAACTTTAAGCACTTTCAGCTCAAACCAAGCAATACCCAGAAACAATAACACTTCAAAAACTTCTAAGAAATTAAGAATTTAAGCACTTTGAGTTTGAACTCGTACAAAGCAATGCCCGGATTACAAAAAGACTCCAAAACGTTAAGAAAAAAAGGCCAAAGGTGTTACCTTGATATGGAGAGTTCCACCACCGAACTCACTGCCACTCTTGTTATGGAACTCCATCCAAGCCGTGTTCTCATAAAAGCACGCACCTTTCCAGCTGAAAATGTGGTTTTGGGAGGAAACGGAGCCGACAAAGGTTGGCAAAAGGTCGACGGCGCTGTTGAGTGAGTTGAGGATCGGCCATGAAACCTGTCTCGGCAATTCAGGGAGAACATCTCGAGGGTGAAATGGTGTTTTCACTGCTTGGACATGTGAGCAGAAGAAGCAAAGTAGCAGGCAACACCGAAGAAATGAATAAGAAGAAGCCATGATCGAGAGAGCACGAAGAAGGAGAAGAACACTAGTTTTAGTTTTTTTCTTCCTTGTAACATAACCAAAAAGAAAACCAAACATAAGTTTTTTTTTTTTTGCTTAAATAAAAATAGGTGTCTATGTTTTTTTAAATTTTAAGTGTTTAAAGTATTTTATATAAAAATAGTTATTTATAGTTTTAAAAATTATAATTTTAGGTGTTTAACCGTTAATGGATGTTAAATTTTTTTAATCAATCAATACTTGACATGTGACATATTTGGGTACCTAAAATTTTAAGCATATATTTTAAAAAAATACTTTAAGCACATAAAATAAAAAAAAAAGCATACTTTAGGTATTTTTTCATTTAAGCCAATCTTTTTTACTGTAATTATATTCTGTTCCAAGTATCAACCGAACACATGAATCTGAATGGAAAAGGGTAAAAATTTCATTTTAGGATCATTTATTTTTTAAATTATCAAATTTAATATTCACTCTCAGATTATAATTTTTAATTTAATTTAATTTAATTATTTAATTTTTATTATTAATACATTATTTATACTAACATTTTTAAATAATTTTAAAGAAAATTGAAATCTAATACCTTAACATATTTTTATATATACTCACCGAATGATGTTTATTTGATAATTTAAATATATTAAGTGAAAAATGTTTTAAATTATTTAAAAAAAATCAATATTGTTAATTTAAATTATTTGTGCTGAAGAACTCTAAACAATTCTACCATAAATAATTTAAATTATTTTAAAAAAAATCAATATTGTTAATTAAACATCATTTGATGATGATACGTGAAAAAATATATTAAGTGAAAATGTTAATTTTAATTTTTTTAATTAAATTATTAAATAATGACAATATAAGTGACCTGATTTATTAATAATACAAATTGAATAATGTCGTTTACTAAATTATATATTTATAATTTAAACAAAAGAAAATATTTTGATACACGAGCCTTTTAATTTTAGAGTTTAGGGATTTAGGTTGTGATTTAGGGTTTATGGTGTAAAATTTAAGATTTATTATTATAATTTTCTTTATAAAAAATACTATAAAAATGTTTTTTCAATAACTATATATTCACATTTTATATGATTTTAAAAACATTTTTAATCTCAAGAACATTTTTCAAACAAAATACTAAAACATTATCATTTGTATAAATGTCCTTTAAAAAATGGTGACTTAAAAAAGACAATGGAAAATGGCTTTATGCGACTCCCTTCTCTTTACAAAAGCAAACAAGGAAAGATAGTGATGAATTGTTTTTGCTTTTATTTTTGGTTTTAATTTCTTTTTTTTTTTCAAATCATCAAATAATTTTTTTTCTATTATTTGATTTTATACTCTACCAACACCAAAATTATACTCTAAATGGGTCGCATTTAGTTATACTAATTTATGTTTTATTCTTAGTTTATATGTTTTTTTAAAACATATAAATTAATGTGAAAAATAATATTCTTAAAATTGTCAAAAAGTTGTATGTATAAGTTGGAAATATAATTCTACTTGAAAGAAGAAAAGTGAAAACAATAAAAGAGAAAGAAAGGAGTAGGAAACTTCTGGTTTTTGACTTCATTTCAATTTCAACAAAGTGGGGATACCAATTTATCATTCCAATAGAAATGTTTGGATCGGGTCGGGTCATGTCGAGGTCTAATTTTCTTTTAAATATATTAAATTTGATTTATTTATAAAAATATTATTATTTGTATTTAAAGATATATTTTAAAATTAAGTAAATACATTTCGATTGAGTCGAATCAATCAGATAAAACAGATCATTTAACTTATGAACATGATTAATTTCTAATAATCATACCTAAATAAGTAAATGATAAAAATATGCAAGTGGGTGAATATTTCGAGGAAGAAGATCCTTGGAATGAACTTCTACCAAGAAAAGAGATAAATAAACCAAAATGGTAAGGTCATGCTTGCCGATTTTCAAACATGACAAAAAGTATATGAGTATTCATTATAAATATAAAGTATTTAATATTAGGGTAATTATACTATGTATTGGCGTAAAAAAAATTTATTACCTCAAGCGTCATAATTTTAGGCGTTAAAGATTCACTTTAACGTTCATAGTTTATGGGTTTAGCGTTTATGTTTGCCGATTTTCAAACATGACAAAAAGTATGAGTATTCGTTATAAACATAAAGTATTTAATATTAAGGTAATTATACCATGTATTGGCGGTAAAAAATTTTTGTTACCTCAAGCGTCATAATTTTAGGCGTTAAAGATTCATTTTAACGTTCATAGTTTATGGATTTAGGGTTTATGATTATAATTTAGGGTTTATAGGTTAAAACCTAAATCTTTAACGTATTATCCTAAATTATAACTACAAACTCTAAACTTAAACCCCTAAATCTTAAACTTTAAATTAAATCTTTAACCTCTAAAACTAAGGTACTTGTAAGAACAAATTGTTTTCACCGTAGATGCATGATATATTTTGCCTAAATATTATGTGATATGTTTATACTTTAAACATAAAATAATATAATATTATAATGAGATAAGTCACAATTAAACTGAATTTATTATTTTCTACATTAATATTAAAATATTTTTGTACACTTGAATTTATTTATTTCTCATATCAATACATAAATTTTTATTATATTAATTTCTGAATTTATCTATTTTCCCACAATTTACTTTTTAATAGCTTTGGTTTCTATAATTTTTTTAAATTATTATACTTTTATTTTTGAATTATTGTGTAAGATAATATTAAAGTGTCACGCCATTCATTTTAACATGGTTAAAAAGAAGAAAAAGCAATTAAATTCAGACATCAATATGGAAAGTTTAGGTACTACTAATATGAGAAAAGAAGATAAGTTTAAGTCCCCAATAAAAATAATATTATTGTTTCATGTTTGGGTCAATTTTATAAAAAAAAAAAGTTCAAGAGGAAAAACACAATAAAGTTGAAAGAAACCCCAGATTTCAATACGTGGCATTGTTTTGAGCCCAGTTTCAAACGATTTGTGTCACAGAGATTCATTTTATTCAAAAGAGAACCAATTGAAACAAATTGTGAACACGAGTTCAAATTGAATGAAAGACACTAGCGACTTCAGTAGCCCCACGCACCCTCATTCCACACCACACTGCAACGTTGATTCCACGACACAATCTTTCTTTGGACCCAACGCCTTTGCTCGACAGCCACTATTTCAAGCTCTTATCATTCTTCAAATATTGGCCTTTCACTTCACTGAACTTTTAGGTTCTCTTGTGCAAATCCTTTCGATGTCTATCTTGCGTCAACACAGGTGCCCATCGAGGTCTCTAACTCATGTTCCGACTAGCTCACGAGTGAGCCTTGTTGCTCGTTTGACATGTTCAGCCACTACTACGACCAAGCCGGGTCCAGTCGGAGCCAGTTGGACATTGAGCCACAGCTCGAGAGTAAACCGGACCTGGTCACTCCGGTTATCCCTAGTGCTGGCCCTCCTTTGCCAAATGACCCAAGTTTGCAATCAACAGGGTCTCACCGGGCATGGGTGGCAAGTGGTTGCACCACACTTGTCTTTTCCCTAGCCAAGACTCTAATGGGTGCAGCTGATTCACATATGTGGTTCGAACCTATGGTAGCAGGCTATGTTGGGTATATTTTAGCTGACCTTTTGTCTGGGGTTTACCATTGGGGCATTGACAATTACGGTGATGCATCGACTCCGGTTTTCGGTTCACAAATTAAAGGGTTCCAGGGGCACCACAAATGTCCCTGGACTATCACCAGACGCCAGTTTGCTAACAACTTACATGCATTGGCTCTTAGCATAACTTTCACAGTGCTTCCTATAGACATTCTTTGCAATGACCCTGTTATTCAAGGATTTGTTACCATGTGTGCTGGTTACATCATGCTTAGCCAACAATTTCATGCCTGGTCTCAGGGCACCAAGAGCAAGCTCCCTCCATTGGTGGTGGCGCTACAAGATGCTGGTGTACTTGTCTCCCGGACGCAACATTCTGCACACCATAGGCCTCCGTATAACAGCAACTACTGCATCGTGAGCGGTGTCTGCAATGAGTTTCTGGATAAAAACAAGGTTTTCGAGGCATTAGATATAATTATATTTTTAAATCTTGGAGTGAGACCCAGGTCTTGGAGTGAGCCTGAAACTGAATGGATAGAAGAGATGGATGAAGCTCAGTCTCAAGTTTCAGCTCATTGAATTTCTTTTTCTCCTTTTTCTGTAAAAAGAAAATTGTAAGGGCACATTCAAATGACAAATGTCAATGATTGTTTTTGTGGAGTTCAGGCTTTAAAGTATAGGTATACTCATGGGCTTCTGCTGCAATAACATACATTATTAGAAAAGACTTGAAGATGCAATAAAATTTTGCAGGTAGAATTACCATTTATCAAATTTTGTCAAAATTCAAACATAAACAGTTGGAAAGTTACAACACACTCAAATCTGGAAAAAGGAGAAAGAACGAAAGAGGGGGGGAAAGGAGGAATAGTGTTAACCATCAGCCCCAAATGAGGAGATGGAGGATACACAAGGGAACCGATAACGGCGTTTTCCATCTCTATGACCATCATCAATCATCGCAAGACCATCCTGCATCAACCAGCAAGGATTTTGTGAGTCCTATAGATCCAAAATAAATGTCACAGTAAGATGATAAACATGACTTTTTGCAAGAACTTACGTCTAATAAAGTATCAAGGGCATCAATAGCATGTCCATGTGTCCAGGAAAGCCGTCTCTCTACCTCATCAACGGTCACATATCCTTGAGCCTGAGAGAGAAACAAGTAGAGCATCAACTAAGCAATTATTTGCATAGGGTACTTGTAAGCCACAATAGAAGTATCACAAACCTGTGCCAGCTCCAGAATAGCATTGTGATCTTTATTCAACTCAGTTGACACAGATCGAACAAGCTTCTTCTTTCCAGCAGAAATCACCTCAAATCCACTACCCAATGTCTGGAGAATTAAAACAGTAGATGCATTTAAAAATGGCGAAATATAAACTAATATAAGTTGTATAAGACAACTCCATTATAGACCATGCAGATATCAGACCAGCAAGCTTCAATACAATTCAACAACTATTCAATAAAAAATGTAGCTCAAAACGAAGGAAAAATTATCCGCCTTCTGAAGCTATCCTTCTCATCCTGAGAGTTGAAAAGGGAATGCGGGAATGCTGGAAAACTCGACAATAATCAATAGTATAAAACAAATATGAATTAACTTTCTACTATTGTACCTTGGGCTTAATTATAGCACGCAAACAATCATCCTCGGATACAGCCTCACGATCATGTTTTCGTTTTGATGAAGCAATTTGCAGAGCTCCTGCAGGCCGATCAAACCTCCATTAAGGGGCCTAGTTGCCAAGCATATCTCAACAATTTGCACTCCTGTCTAGCCAAGTATCAAAACCTCAATATAAGCACTCTACCGGGAAGCAAATTTCAACTTCAAAACAAAAATGGACAACTATACACAACAAGAAAAGGCATAAAGATCAAGTAAAATCAGTTTAAACTCCAAAAACGAAAACTAAAGAACCTGAAAACAAAAGGAAATTCACCAATTAATTTTCTGTCTAAAATGGGATGATTTCCGATACCAACCAAGTTCATAATAGAAATCACCAATCCCTAAAAGCTCAGCCCAAAACCCCTTATTTGAAGCCAAAGGATCCACTCCCACTTTAGCACACATCTCGTGAAATTGTGACCTAAAAGACGGAATTTTTCGAATATCATTCTGCGAATATATATAGAAATTGGAAGAAATAAAAGCTAAAATCATTGAAACTCGTGATTTTTTTTTGAGACGGAAGTTTTATTTACCTTGTGTTTTCGAGCAAATTCTTCGAGTTGAGAACGAAAAGTGGCAAGCTGTTCTTTCATAAGATCGGTTCTTAACTTGGCTACATTTTCTCCCAATGCTCGATATTGATCCTGAAATTAAAAAAATAAAATTACACAATCAATTACAGGTAGAATTTGTTGCCTTGTTGGCTGCAACCGAGATTAATTTCGATAATCGTAATTAAGATTAAATTGATTTTCGAAAACAAACCCTAGCAGCTGCAGCTGTTTGAAGGCCTCCGATTCCAGGTCGTCTTCTCATTTTATTTTCTTCAAATTTTCTCTGGTGGAACTTTTGATTTCAAGCGGTTTAATCATGGTTTTAGTACCTCTACTACGTTAAAATTTGGAATTTAAGCAATCTATTTTTTATTTATTTTAATATGATCCTCTGTTTAATGTTTTATAATATTATTAAGGTATAAATTTATGGGTAAAATTTTTATACACAAGATGTGTAAAACTAATTTTACATAAGCCTGCATACTTACGCTATAAAACTCAAATCTTAAATTTCTAACTCTAACCCTAAAAAACTAAATCATAAACCTTTAATCTTATGCCCTAAATTCTAAATCATACAACCTAAACTCTAAATTTAAAACCTTAAATTAAAACTCTAACCCCTAAAACTAAAAGGCACGTGTCAACTAAAATTTACATTACCTGTGTATCAAAGTTTTTTCTAAATTTAGTATGCAGTTTTGCTTGTAATTTAATAACATTACTAATTTTTGTCGTTAAAATAATTATAAACGATGTTTCTACTAAGCAATGTACAAATCTAACTATGTTTAATTAACACTTAAATATAAAATAAGTACTTAAATTATATTTTTTTGTATTTTCATGTCAAAATTTAAATTCATATAAAATAAGATAATATGAACATTTTTAACCACCAAACTAATTACTAATAAATCTCAGTCACTTTAATGTAAGCAACTAATGTTATTGTGAATTTGGACGGTCAAATTCAACTAGAAAGATTACATTTTAACATGGTAGAGGGACTAGATCACAATTAAAGCTTTTGTAGTTCGCAGTTAGCTGTCAATAAGTAACTAAAAGAGTTAAGTTGCAGCATCAAATAAGAGTGGCGTAGCGGAAGCGTGGTGGGCCCATAACCCGCGGTTCACGGATTGAAATCTGTCTCTGATAAAATTTTTGCTATTCTTCTTCATTTAAGATTTTGCCTTTCTTATAACTCATTTTAAATGGTTAAATTTAAAAGTGATGGATCTCAAACAACAAATCAGTGTGGCGCAGAGGAAGCGTGGTGGGCTCATAACCCACAGGTCACAGAATCGAAACCTGTCTCTGATAAATATGTAGTTGTTCTTTTAACTTTTGATTTGTCCTTTCTTTACTCACTTTGGATTCTTCAGGTCCATGGGAATGAACTTCTACTTCGCATTTTATACATTATGAAAAGAATTAAGAGAGTATAATGCATTTTTTTTTATATTTCGCAATATATCTAAAATGAATATGCTTCATATTTCTAATCTGACAGTAGAGGCCATTAATTTTTCCATAAACTTTTAAGTTGTAGTATTAAAATGTATGATACCCAAAGTGATGATTACACTGTTACATATAACCTTACAACAATTTTAAGCTACTTAATAATTCTTTGTTCATATACAGAATCTTTGCTTGATGACCACGGCATGGAACAAGACGACCCATCAGAAGTATGCACTTTTTTCGGTATTATGAAGCACATATAGGTCACAACGTTATTGTTTGCATCTGTGTAAGACACACATGATTACGGCGAAAAGTATACTTATTCACTAAAAGTTTACCTCAGTAGGATGGGATGGTAGAGGGTTGGTAGACAAACGGTCTGACAGAGTGGAAATGACCTGATGGGAATTATAGGTGAACTTGATGCCGGTGCTGAATTCCCCGAGATGGTTGCAGTGGTCGTGGAAGCTACTGATAGGTCGTGACAAGCATGCATTCCACCGGTCACTCTCGGGCATTGTTTCAGCCACGGTGTATATCCCCTTGGCGTTTGTGAAAGCTTGGTAGTTAACTACTTCGCCGGATTTTGTGATGCAAAGTACAGCAACCTCAGCACCTGCAGCAATGCATTTGTTTTAAATAAATATAAGGTGAAACAGATAAATCTTATTGATGATTCATATACTTCAAGACTTGGTTTGAAATATCAGTTAAGGATTCTACGGAAAAAACCCTGATTCGTATGGTTAAAGTACTCAAGCCGTTACCTAGATGAATGAATATAATTCTTTCCTTTAAAGAGTTATTTAACCCTCACGGCCATTGAAAATGGCAATTGAAGCGTTGATGTGAGGATACAACGCTTCCACCTTAAGACAACGGAAAAAAAATAATGGGACGAAGTAGACACAAAATGCAACTGGTAAAGATTACATGTCAGCTTTTCTTCAAAAACTATAAAGTTCACTTCATACATGAATGAAGAATTCAAGATTCATTCTATCATCACTAAGGTATGACCTTCACATCTTGACAACAAGTATACCGACCGAAAACAGTTTCAAAAACACCATACAAAGTACAAACCTTACCGATTTGTTAGAGAGTTTCGGCAAAAGCATCCATTCTTGTGCCACTTACTTCACCAAGTAAAGTAAGCAAAAAGATGAAAGAATCGTCTAGGCCAAGATTAGTCGGTGGCATTGTTGTTGCATTTTTACCAACATCGGAACATCACATCTATCCTCGACAATTTGCACAAACTTAAACAACAAATCAACAACAAAGCTTACTAGTCAGCCATCACACCATCAAAAGAAACAGAATGAAACCAACATATCCCACTATTCGACATTTTAAACCTCTAAGAGAATTGCTTACACACACTTTTGGAGTATTTCTAATACACTATATAGCTATTTGCAAATCAATTAGCCACAGGAAAAAAATATCTAGCAAGCACAAAACTAGAACACACAGTGAACTAATCACACCATAAAAAGGTGGTTTTGGAGTATTTCTTTTCTCAATCTGAGCATAAATTTTATCAATCCAATGCAGTAATACTTGGTCAAATTCAATGAAATACATTTCAATATAGCATATGATGATACTTAACCAAAAAAAGGTGCAAACTTTGTCACTATCTAGAATCCATAAATCTGCCGACAAATGAAAGAATCATAATTCCGACAAAAAAACCCACTTCAAATTCAGATAAAAAAACATAATTGAACCAATTAAGCAACTACAATTGTAAATTGAAAAAAGAAGAGAGAGGAAATGGGAGGAGAGCTACCTTCTAAAACGTGATCTTCAGGACCAATGGAAGAATCAGCACAAACATCACAGACAACTCTACCAAGAATCTCACCGGTCCAAGATTTGACACCTGAGATCAAGAATACAGCCAACACAACAAAACCCAGAACCAGATTCTTGCTCTTTGATTCCATGGGCATCTCCTTTTTCTTTTCTTTTCAATTGAGCTACCAAGTATCTCCAAAAACGAGAGCAGCCAGTGTTTTTATTTGCAGAACCGACACGTAGATATTCATTTACTATAATCTATTCTATATACATGTATAAAAATAGCAATTTTATTTTCACCGAAAAGGCAACAAAATAGCGATATGATCCGGCAAAATTTGGTGGATAATCCAACTTCAAATTAATATTAAGAAAATATGATATGTAAGAAAAAATTTGACGATTTACAGTGAAATTTATAGGGATTAAGAAGGTGGCGGCGTCTTAATTTTTTAAATATTTAGCTGTAATTTAACCGTTGTAGGACTCGTATAACTCACGTAAAAGCATGAAAAATAAAAAAAAACGCCACTTACATGCGACGTCCTTTTATACAGACTAAAAAAATATAAACAAATTGAAAACGTCACAAACAGACGGCGTCCTCCCCAATCTATGTAGATTTTACATAAATCCCTAAATTCCCCTCTACTCTATTTTCCTAATATTAATTTGGGTTAAAATTGTCCACCAAATTTTGCCGTACGAGCCATTGCTTTTGAATTAATTCAATAAAAAATAAAGTATTAGAATTAAACATAATATAACAAAAGTTTAAGGATTTAAATGATTAAACTAATAAAATTAAAAGGTCAAAAAGTCATTTTATCTTAAATTAAACTTATAATTTTATATTGATTATAACTTGGTTAATGTTACAATTATATATCAATTAAAATAAAAAAAATTAGCACTCTAAATAAATGCATTCACAGCAAAAAAAGCAATTAGTAAAATTAGCACTATAAATAAATTGTTTGATGAGCTTGCTTCCATTACTATAGATGTTGGATTTTTATTACTCTTTTATCTTAATAAAGTTGTTACTTTTGTGTTTTAAAATAGTCTTATCTAAATTATTATTTAAAAAAAATCAATAATTATCTAAACTTATACTTCATTTTTATCCTTTGTTTTAATTTTCAAAAAGTAAAAATTAACTTTTCAAGGATAAAATTGTCATGTAATTTTTTACATCACATTTTTACTAACTTTTTTCTTAAAATTCTGTAAAAAGTCAATATATAACGGTTTAATCGGGACGGATAGAGTATTATTTTATATGTTTGATTTTTATTATTTAAAAGTTTATATTTTTATACTATTAAAAAATTGATACTTTTTATTTTTATTAAAATTTGGTAATATTTTTACAAACTTTTGAATATTTTTATTGTGACTTATTTTTAAGTAATCACATATTTCCTTCAAGAAGTAAGGGTGAGTAAACTAAAAACAATTTATTTTTAAAATGAAGTGCACATTTTGTAAAAGCATTAGAATTACTAGAATTAATTAATTAAATTATAAAGTACGAGTTGCAAATATATATTAAATTTATTTTATTAAGTAATTTTACGTTGACGTGTGCATTTTTATAATACAAAACTTTCATATTTTAAAATATTTTGTTTTTATTGCTAGAGTTTAGTGATAATCTTATGGATGAGTTTACCACCTCGACGAACACTGCTGAACACCATTAACATTGAACATCGCAGAACACCATTAAATTAATTAATAAAAATTAAAAATTTCAAGGACTCAACATATAATTATAAATTATTTAAAATAAAATTTTAATTAAATTATTTTCTACATATATTATATTTTTAATTTTTTTAAATAATCAAATACTCACCATAGTCAATTTTAAAAATAAAAAATCCTAAACCCTAAATCTAAAACCTAAAACTCAAAACCCTAAATCATAAACCCAAAACCCCAAAGTCTTAAAAAACCGAGGAAAGTTTAACGAATTTGGATTACAAACCAATTAAAGTTCAGTTTTCTCAATTCCTTCCTTTCATTTGAGGAGCTTACATTTATTTTAGTTGTTCTTGAAAAATGAAAACATCTGCAGCAACAAAAATTGGTGTTGTATTATTAACCCAGAAACATCAAATCGGTTTCAGAAATTGAACACAAAAACCAGCGAACAGAGAATAACAATGTACAAACATTTGCTTTTACAAGAGTCAACGACCTATGTGAAGAACTGAATCTATAATGACAAGGAATTCAGAAAAAAGGTAGTGTTGAGGGTTTTGGGTTTATGGATTAGAGTTTAGGATTTAGAGTTTTAGGTTTAGGATTTTTTATTTTTTAAATTGTTGGTATTTGATATATGAAAAATAATTTAATTAAAATTTTATTTAAAATAAAAATTATAATTATATGTTGAATTCTTGATATTCTTAATCTTTATTAATTAATTTAATAGTGTTCAGCGGTGTTTAGCGTTAGTGGTGTTCAGCAGTGTTCGTCGAGCGTTGTAGAATTTTCCTAATCTTATATACATTAAAATAAGAGTTATATTTTGATACACAAGTTGTATAATTTTTTTACACAATCTTTCATATTTAAATTATAAAATCTAAAACCTAAATCCTCAACCTTAACACCATAAACCATAAACTCTAAATTCTAACCATAAACCATAAATTATACACCCTACAACCTAAAGCCTTCAATCACAACTTAAATCTTACACAAACTTGTCTATCAAAGTATTTTCCATAATATAAATATAAAAAGTATATCATCTAAAATCTAAATCGTTAACCCTAAATCAATAAATTCTAAAATTTAAATCATAAACGCTAAACTAAACTCATAAATCTTAAATTTAAAAAAAATTATACAAATTTGTATATAAAAGTTACCTGAAATTTTAATATAATAACCGGATGTCTATGCATATGAGTAAGTAAATTATATACAATATCAGAAATGTTGAAATCTATAAAAAGTTCGATGATATCGAGAGCCCAGGTGCTTTAGATAACTCCCCAGGTCATTTGTTCAGTAGCAGATAATGAACTGATTACAACACTCGAGTTATCAAATAGTAATAATTAATAGTGTTAAAAAAATCAGCGAGGTGTGGTGGTGCAGTTGACTAGCGCGTAGGTCTCATAGCTTCTGAGTTGTCCTGAGGTCGAGAGTTCGAGCCTCTCTACCCCATTACACTTTTTTAATCTTTTTAGGCATGATAATGGATGTCTGGCCATAGCCATTTTCCTTTCCAAACCATAGTCTTAGCTTTCATGGAAAGGAAAGGGGAAATCCAACTTTAGGTAATCAGTTTCGGAAGGTCTAATAAAAAGGCTGCAAATACCTTCAACCATTGCTCCAATGAGATAAGGTGTTAGATCATTTAATTAACGTTAAAAGTTCGAATCTAATATTTGAATGAAAAAACTAGGTTGAGATGATCACCCCATGGTAGACCAATATGTTAAATACCGGTGATTAAATAAAAAAAAAAGCTGCAAATGAAACACGATGGCTGCATCTGGAAGCACGCATCGCATTATCAGGCTGGAAAGACTGGCTGGTGAGATAAAAGCAGCTAGGAAAACTCGAGTCATTCATTTTGATTAGTCATTAGTTTTGGTATTATCCGAGTAACTTGTCCGAAAGACATTAAAATACTGTCGGACTCGAACATGGTACAAAAAGAATCGGATAAATGAAAATATCGGATCGGGTCATAATAGACCACCTTGATATTTGATAATAATAGAAAACCACCTTGACATTCAAGAAACTATCTTTCGTATCCTATGTTTAGCAAAATCCAATCTATTTTCGGCAATATGGGGTCGATGGGATTCGGGAAGAACAGAGGCCAAAACAAACGACACGAGAAAACAACTCCGTTTGATCTCCCGAGGGGCCTGGGAATATTAAGAATGTTAAGAAAACAAACGATACGAGAAACCAACTCCGTTTGTCAGATGTGAGTTTTCTTCATACTAACACCATTTTTTTATATAAATTTTGATTAAAAGAATTTTTATTTTGGGTTTCCGAGAAATTTTGTTTTGTTAATTTTATATCCTGACAACGAAGAAGAAGACCGAACAATGAACTGCTTTTCGTGTTGCATGTCGGAAGAGAAAATAAGCAGCAGAAGGGCGAATTCGGACGTGAATGACTGGTCCAGAACACCAAAATCTTTGCTTTCGTTTGCCAATATTTCTTTCAAGAGTGGTACAATTTTCTCTAATTTCTCTTTAGTTTTTTTTTTTGTCTTCGTCAATCCACATGTAATGGAAGGAACATGTTTTTGCATATGTTTTTCTTGACCCAATTCATGGATACAATCTGTTCGATGAAATGGGTGTTTGGAATAGATGCTAAATTGTTTCACATTGCCAATTCATGTTCATCTTTGTTTAGGTGACTACGAGTTCGATTCATTTACGTTCATGGATATGGAAATATAAGTCTAGAATACTCGTGTTGAATATGTATTCGTGTTCGATATTTGTATCCGAGAAGTAAGGTAGTCAAAAACTAGAGCCTAAAGATGGTTGTTGATGTTTTGAACAAAAATCTCTTTTTTTGGTAGATGCAAGCCGAAAGAGATACATTGACGAGGAAGTCATAAAAAAGGGCAAAGGCAATACAACTGCAAAGACTTTTGATTACAGTGATCTATGCACTGCTACTAACAACTTCAACCCTGACAATAAGCTTGGTGAAGGGGGTTTCGGAAGGGTCTACAAAGGGCAGGTTGATAACCCGGATCAGGTTGTTCACATATACATATACATATATACACACACATATATACACATGTTGTAATCGTATATATATATATGTTGACATATAGTTGTTCCATTATACCAGGTTGTTGCTGTCAAGCAACTTGACAGGAATGGATACCAAGGGAACAGAGAATTCCTTGTTGAGGTCTTGATGTTGAGTTTACTTAACCATCCAAACCTTGTGAACTTGGTCGGATATTGTGCCGATGGGGATCAAAGGATTTTGGTCTATGAATACATGGCCAATGGCTGCTTGGAGAGTCACCTTCTAGGTATGTTTTAACATCTAAGTTTGTCTTTAGACTCGGATACGGAAAACGCCACTCAGAACTTCAAAGGCCTTCTTCCATCATTTGTTCTTTGGATGATTCTGATGTTTAAAGGTGTTTTATGATTCAGTTGTTTGTTATTATGCCCTTCAGATTACCCTCCCACAAGAAGCCATTGGACTGGGATACCAGGATAAAAGTTTCGATTGGCGCGGCTAAAGGTCTTGAATACTTGCACGAAACGGCTGATCCTCCGGTGATTTATCGCGACTTTAAGACATCAAACATATTGCTGGACCAGGATTTCAATCCGAAGCTATCAGATTTCGGACTTGCAAAGATTGGTCCAACCGGAGAGAAGGTGCGTGTTTCCACCAGGGTTATGGGAACCTATGGCTACTGTGCACCTGAGTATGCACTGACAGGTCAATTGACGATGAAATCCGACGTGTACAGCTTCGGGGTTGTGTTTCTTGAGATAATCACGGGAAGAAGAGTAATCGACACTTCGAGACCAACAGATGAACAGAATCTTGTCACTTGGGTAGGCATGCAATGTTTCATTTCTTCTAAACAATCATGGAATTGTGTCACTTGTAAACTCTAACTTCCAAACATATACCTTTTTCTGCAGGCAACACCCTTACTAAAAGATAAGAGAAATTTCTCTCAAATGGCTGATCCATTGTTGCAAGGGGATTATCCCAATATGGCTCTCCACCAAGCACTCGCGGTCGCAGCAATGTGTCTGCAGGACGATGCAGCCGCACGGCCCGTGATGAGCGACGTGGTAACCGCTCTTGAGTTAATCTCGGGCAAAGGACCGAAAGGAGAAGAAGTGGGAGACGGCGAAGAAGAACAACAAGAAGGAAAAAAAGAAAACAGCGAAAAATAACAACAAAAAGAAGAAGAAAAAGAAGACGGGGAAGAAGAAAAAAAAGAACAAGAAGGAAAAATAGAAGAGTAGTTGATAAACAAGAGTAGGAGAGTAGTTGACAAACAAGAGTAGGCAGGGCTATCAAGACGATCAGAAACCTCGGAAGAAGTGGCAAAGGGGACAATAAGAGGGTTAATGGAGCTTATCAAAACATATTTCATGGACTCAAAACTCAAAATCTTACTTCCTTTCATGGTCTGGTTTTCTAAGAGGGTAGCTGGAAATTTTGATGACAAAATAGCTAATGGCTATGGCATCTTTGAATTCCATGGAGCTTTTACAATGCCAAGGCCTGCAATGTGCAAATCCATCAACCCAAATTTGCTTTCTGTTCCTTCTGGGGTTTTCATTAGCTGAAAATTTGTTAAAACTTTGATTTATTTAATCTTTCTAACAGTTAGAAATGGAGGAAATTTCATTAGACAATTTTGGCATGATCCAAAGCTTCAAATGTATAGATCTGCATGTATGTAAAATATCAAATTTTGGATTACTACACCCATGACTATTGAATTGTTTCGAATTATGACTAAATTAATAGACTACTTAAGTTTTAAAGACTAAAACTACTATTACACCATACTTAATCACTATTTTTATCTAATATTTTAACGATTTATTTGTAATTTTAAAAGAAAAATAATTTAGTTTCTTACCAAACCCACAATCAAATGTCCCGAAGTGCTGGAATGGCAGAAACTGCGTAAATTTGAAGCCCAGAAATTTGGGTGTGTTAAGACATTGCTTGGAAGGGCTCGCAGCTTCCCATCATTTGCTCATTGTACACGCGCTCAAAGGGGTCATATTGAACGGGCTGCTATCAATACTCCAGTGCAGGTTCTATTCTTCCTCATGCACTCAACTCTCTCTCTCTCTCTCTGTATCATCTAGTTGAGTGTTACAGGGGAGTGCAGCTGATGTTGCAATGTGTGCAATGTTACAAATATCGATGAATGAACGTTTAAAGGAGCTTGGTTGGAGACTTCTTTTACAGGTTATGCCTGTTATATTTTCATCTAGCTCTTTATATAAGTCATTGTACGACATTCTCTGGAAAATAACATACTTTAGAAAACAGGTTCATGATGAAGTAATCTTGGAAGGGCCAAGTGAATCAGCCGAGATTGCAAAAGCAATTGTCGTCGAGTGCATGTCAACACCCTTTGGCGGAAAGAACATTCTTAAAGTTGACCTTGCTGTTGACGCCAAGTGTGCCCAAAACTGGTATGCTGCCAAGTAGACAGAAATTTGGGCTCTGAACATGTAAATTTTGGTTTCAAACACTTTCTTCCGAGATGCTTTTTTCCCCTTGTAAGAGGAATATCGGAGCTAGCATTGCCCTTGGCTGCTGCTGCAGTAATTTAACCCCTAGGGTCGTTCCTTTGGCATTTCATCTTCTGTTCAGTGATGTAGCGGTCGTGGTTCTTTGTGGATCCGGGGCATGGTTTAGGGCTTTAGTTGCATTCTAAGGGAACTGGGATTGGCACCATATGTACAGAGATTATTGTTGCATAGTTAGTTCCTTGTAAAATTCTGATAACACTGATTCTTTAATTCATAAGTGAGAAATGAAGGTAAGCTTGATTCTGTTTCGTTTTATGTAATTCTTACTAGTATTCTATAGTTTTATATCTGTATGGCCCCAGGGGAAAAAATAGGTAAAACCTGCTAAAAAGTGGTTGCTTTAGCCTGCCAGCCACTTTGGATATTACTCTTGACGGTAATTTGCATTTTGAAGACCTTTTTTTCCCTTTTCATTTGCCATTTACTTTAAAATAAATGTACAGTACCAGTATCCTAATCAAGAAGTTTGCAAGCACAACACAGAATGCCAAAACCAGCAGAAATTACTTATCAAACTGTTGCAGCTCAATTCCCCAGGCTGATGCTAACTGCAATAGAAGTTGATTAGGGGCCACACCTTTCCAGTCCTCAGGTGGATCCATTGAGGAAGCTGCCTCGTGTAAATTCGACAAAAGCTCCTTCTTCAACTCCGTGGGAATACCCAATGCATCAGGTCCATTTTCTAACACCACTTCGAGCAGCTGAAAAGTTTATAGGAGAATATGACTAATTAAAAACTTGAGAACTAAAGCAGATTGAACTAAAATGATCAAAGATTTAAGAATCCATACCTGTTGAATCCAGGATAGGCAGATATCAAACAAGTCCTGATCCAGAAGAAACTGTACAATAGCATGCAAGGCCTCATTTGCCATCTCGTTTGATAGCTGTTCAACCGTAGGGCCTGATCTATCCATTAGTTTTATAAGCAAGAGATCATCCCCTGCAGACAGAACTTCAGCATAAGCAGTATCCATATCACCTACTTGAAGGGCATGCATTGCGTTGCTCCAAGAAGTCCAGACAGGATCTCGTTCAGTTCCAACATTATCGTCTTCAACAGCTTCAGCAGTCAATTCAGGAACACGTCCTGTTCGAGATGCTACACTATCCTCACCAGCAACACGGATTGCTTCCAAAGTAGCTTCGTCTTTTGATGCTTGCCAGACACTTCTATCAGAAGGCCCTTCATCGAGCCTCACAGGTCCAGGATCCTTATCCCAAGCTCTCCTGCCACCAACCTGATCACTCACATGTTCCGATTTGGGTGATCTACCATCCAGGCTGCTGCCAGCAGGATCTCTTCTGGATGCAATTTGCCCGTACCTGGAAGCACCAAATGCAGGGAAATCCCAATAATCTGATATTTCAGATCTCCAAGGTTCCCTTCCCCTCCCGCATGGACTAGTTCCATCAGATTGTGCAAACCTCTCTCCAGATGGGATTCGCCCACCGAACTTGGAGCTATGGTCAGAGAAGCCATTGTACTTCCCTAAGGGTCTATTTGATGATGCTTCAAACCCCGGAATAAACTTATCACCTCTCCTGCTTGATGATAAATCCTTAGTCATATCTTCAATAATTCTCTCAAGACCCCTAACTCTCGAGCTGCAATAGCTGTCTCTGAATAGCCAACCAATTTCCTTTGCTGCCGACGAAGGATCCCTCAGACTGTCCATCCACCTTTGAAAAACCTAATGATTTCCAGATGGCTCCCTTTGATTTACATCTATCCTGCCATCAGCATCAAATGTCCTTGTTCTTAGGTCTTTCTGATTTATCTTTTCTATAGGCCATTTATCCCACAGACTAGCAGCTCCATGCTCCATGTTATGGTTTTTGCTGCTGGAAGATGCAATGAAGTCATATGTCTGGATGTTTCTCATACTATTCGACCTTCTTCTTGCATCCGGATCATTTAGTTATGATTCTTCCACATCCTTTGAGTTTGAAGAATTACGGTATCTCCGAGGAACAACTACTTCAACTGGCAAATCACCGGAATCCCTAGATTCAAGTTTCTGGAAGAATTCAGGATTTAATTATTTTTCTGTTAATGCAGGTGCTTTCTTCTTTAAAATTACAACCGTTCTTTCAGGAATGCTTCCACCTTTGTCTTTAGAAACAGAATCAGATGAATCCTTTGCTGATGGATCTGTTTTGGTATCACCGGCCTTCTTATTTTTCAAGCCATTCCTTTGTGATGATTCAGCAGATTGAGGATAGTCACCATCTTCAGCATTAATTGAAATGATATTATCCAACAAAGTATTAAACATCTGAAGGAAAACCGATAGAATTTAAGCATAACAAACACGATTACCATGAGATAAGGCTTTATGGTCATCTGCAGCTCCATCACCCCCTTTCCCTGCAATCTTCTTCCATAATTGCAATGCTTCTGTCATGGCATCCCTCACAGGTTTCATCCGATTAACTAATTATTAACATTATTCGACGCAATGAAATTTCCGTAAGGCAGTGTCATATAACACCATATGTTCCATTAGAAGAGATGGTAATGATGGATACACACCAATGAATAAGATCATTTAGCGGACCACATCGTTCAAGTTATATTGATTAGTAATGAGCCAGACAAAACCCTTGCCTTCCTAAATCAAAACATACAAACTGAAAGTCCCTTCAAAACCATTTCAGAAAGCATGAATTCACAGTCCAAAACAACATGTATTAGCCCTAAAAACTTCAGCCACACAATTAAGCTTCGGAATTCTAATTATTCTATCCCCATAAAGAACTTAAATCTATGTTTACATGAAAAGGAAAGTAAATGGTCTTGGACCGGCGATGAACACAAAGTATTGGAAGTCAATAACCACAGATTATGCATATGAGTATATGAAATTGAGAGGAAACATACAAACATTATATGGAAGATAAATGACTGTAGAAAACTACCCTATCAAAGCGGCAATCCTCCAGTAATGTTATCGTTGAAGATGCTCTATCTGCAACCAAGTTACTTGAATGTAGTGCCAAGGCACTTAAAGCATCAGCAGCTGCCTTCCGAGTCGCCCAGTCTGTACTACCAATGAATTCATGGATGTTTTGCAATAAAGCTGCCAAACTCTGAGGGGCAATTGCTCCCACCTGCAACAAGGTCACCATAATTTTCACAGAACTTAAGGTTGTTCATTTTTCTTGTGAAATTCTTCAAAGATATTAAAATGTATCCCCATCTAGCTACCCAATTTGTCCTATCAAAACATAACAAGATGTACATTACGAGCCAGATAACAAGTACACATGATAAACCAATTAAGAAAACAAACAACATAAATCATCAATATTCTATGAACAATGTACATGATTAAAATCAGGCTTAAAACAACTACATGCTCAAACCTGCGACAAACTCGCCACAACCGACAAAAGGGAAGCCTTACCCATAAAATTCTGGTTATTCAACAGCTTGCAGATCCTAGGACACAACTTGTGAAAAGCAGCCAAAGGTGGATCAGCAGCACATTCCACTATCTTAGCCATACATGTAGCTGCACCAGATTGCACCCCTTTGTTCTGTTCCAACATTGCTTCAAACAATGGCTTTACAAACAATCCCACCACAGTCCCCCCATTCTCCCCTTTCAAATACTGCCCCGAAAGGGCCCCAATCGAATCTCGGCAAGCATCTTTCACACCGGAATCAGCATCTCTCAACCTTTTAACAATGTGGGCAACGATTTTAGTCAAATGGGAAGCTGCCAATTCACCATGGCAGTTACATAGCATTGAAAGTAACATTAAAGATTCTTTTTTCACAGCTGTTTTGGATCATTGGAAGAATCAAAAAGGCAATTGAGTAACATGGGAAGGGAATCAGGGGAAATGGATTAGATGATATTCTCAAGATCTTCAGCAGCAATTTGGTACGTGTAACGATCAGAGAGCTTGGAAAGTGAGGTTAAAGTCCTTTGCTTCAGCTCTACCATTGCAAGATGAAAAGAAAGTGAAGAGGGCTTTGGAGGGTTTGAAGAAGGATGTAAAGTTGAAGCCTTTGCAGGCTTTGTTGATTTGGGTGCTTGGGAATTACTCATTTCAAAAAGAATGAGAAGAAAAAAACAATGGGTTTTCGAAGAAATGGGGTTTTACAGATTAAACAAAGAGAAAAGGATGAGATTTTCAGGGAATGGGGTTGTGCAGATTGGAGCAAATAAGGGAAAAAAAATTGGACTTTGCATACATTGGAAGGAAAGCTGATGAAGAAAGAAAGAAGGGTGGGTGGGGGGGGGGGGGGGCGTAATACGCAAGGGACAGTGAAAGCTGAGAGTTAAGAAAGGGAGGATGGGGTTTTGATTTTCTTTTTAATTGTGAATTATTTGTATTTTAGATTTAGTGGAAAAAGAGGACTAACTAAGGGGACAAGTTGATATTTAAATTTGATGATTAGAACGTTAATTTTGTTTTTGGAGGGTACAAACTAAAGGGGGTAGGATCTATGGTGATGTGGAGATCATGACCCTTAAATTTGATTGGTCTGATTTTGTGACGTGAGCAGTGGGGTCCACTAAATTGACTTGGGACTACAGTTATTATTATTTTTTTTGTATAATCTCTCTTATCTAATTTATTGATCGATTAATTCGGATCAAATATCGTTGAAGTTCATTGTTGGACGGTTTCTCAACTCATCTTATCCTATTCACAAGGCCAATACTCGAATCTTTAACCTTATTTAAGAGATCTAGTGTCTTATACTACTAAATCAACTATTTTATGGGTGAAATAACATATTATTGAAGTGATCCATTTATCTTACCTTAAGCTATTGTTTTATTAACTACAAAATCTTTGTATTGACTTAAGAATCAAATAATATCTTTTAGAGCAAAAACATCTGAACTCGTTTTATCTTCCTCAAGAAACATTTCTCAATCCAATCCATCACTAAAAATGCACAAACAAATTTCATTCCCTTTAGCATGGCAAACGAACTAAGAGAATTCACATACTAAAAAGTGGCATCTATTTGTTGTTGGCAATTTATCCAACACATCGGTTAGCTAATTAGTTTTTTGTTTTCAAATCCCGGTTATGCTCTGGGAGATTCATTCCATTTCTGGTTTTAACCTTCATAAAAGAAATTTATCCAACACAAACTGGATTTAGTTTATGTCCTTTAATTTAGTCATAGTATCTCTGTATTATTTGGATTGACCAAATTAATATACATGGACTAAATCCACAACGTATACATAGTGCAAGGACTAATTAGAGAATTTGACCTTCATTAAAATCAAGGTTGTTATAACCAGAAGTTTACAATTGTAACCTACCCAATCATTTTCCTGAGAATCAAGTCAAATTTAACTCACTGGCTAAAGAGCCTTCATTTTTCTCCTGCAATGGCAGCATGAATGAATCTTGGCCTTGCACACAAAGTAAACATTTATTTATTCAAAAATAAACGGCAAAGTTTCATTGGTTATTGGAACATGGTTGGTAACTGGCAAGTCATGTTTTTTTCTTCAACATGATTGGTGTTGGTGTACTGGTCTGACAATAGACCAATAAGACACAACACTATTGCACAAACCTAGATTTCAAATGCAAAGAAGATTAGATATGGTTCTTCTGAGGATGACACAATAAAAAACACCAATGCCATCGTTTTTCATTTACAAAAATTTTCAAAGATCTTAGTCCCAAAGTCTTGAAATCTTGGTGGGTTATGTTTCTTCTTTTAAAGTTCTAGTTTCACATTTTTTAGTTGTGTTTTCAATTCAATCTGTCATCTTCAGAGTTGCTGATAGTTCACACTTTAATGCACTTGGTATTATGTAAAGTGGTAAGCTTTTTCTTTTATGTCAACCTTGTATGATCTGCTTAAAGTGTTTTAACTTGTTTGGGTCAGATTGTAATTGTAGAATGATTACTGGTAGTTGGGATCTTTTGAAAGTTTTCTTTTTCTCTTGTGGATTCCATGATTAGTTAGTTGCCTGAAATTTGGTGGATTTTCTTACTTTTTTCTCAAGTATTTGGTGCTGTTTCTGCTTGATTCTTGGTGTTTTGATGCAAAATCTGGAAAACTTAGTTTGAAGATAAACTGTTTGAGCTATTGCTTCATAATCTCCATCTGCAGTTACATATTCATATTGCAAGAATTGACCTGAAATTTTTGATGAAAACTGGGGATTTTCTTCTTACATTTATGGATTTGCTATCTTTCATGCAAAACAGGCTCTGGAAGGCTAACAATATATTAGAAATACAAAGGAAACATGGCTCAAAAACTAGAAGCTATCAAGGGTGGTGGAGGATCAATCAAGGTGGGGACTAAGGGAACAATCAGTTCCTTGATAACAAGGGAACTGGACTCGGTTAAACCGACACCGCAAACACCGGTTCCGGCATCAGTCGTCTCTGATTCTTCGACTCCTAAAGGATTAAAGCTGAGGAAATCTTTGGATGGAGCAAGTACCAGTTGCAATGGCAACAGCAAGAGTTATAAAAGCCCCCAAACTTCCCAGAAGACAAAAGCCTTGTCCAAAAATCCCCATCAGATTTCAATGCTTGGTTTTGATAACATTGCTTTAGATAGAACTCCTAGCAGACAGAAAAGAGACAAAAAAGTGTCTAACATTGTTGAAGTTGTGGACATAAAATGTGGGAAACATCCCGATAGAGCACGGTCGAGCCCCATAACGAATCGACTCAAGAAGCTCGGGTTCTCTAAGCTCTCCCAGAGCTTTATCTAGACCTGCAACTTCTTAACATCGGATTTCAGGTTCCAATAACCGAAACCTGAAACCCCAACGGGCCTGCTGTCTGAAATTTCCACCATGGAACACATGCTCGGTATTAGCTTGCTGCTTCCTCTCTTTTTCTTCTTCTGAGTTGCTGCAGCTGGTCCAACATTGGAATGAGGCTTCTTTGAGCCATCCTTGCAGCCTAATTCGAGCATGCTGAAGTACTCGATCTCTTGCAGTATCAAGGATCCGACGGTGCCTCTGGTGCCGATTTCGACAGGAGGATTCGCCATTTCAACTGAAACACTGC
This sequence comes from Hibiscus mutabilis, assembly GCA_019671005.1. Classification (NCBI taxonomy): domain Eukaryota; kingdom Viridiplantae; phylum Streptophyta; class Magnoliopsida; order Malvales; family Malvaceae; genus Hibiscus; species Hibiscus mutabilis. The sequence continues at coordinate 2,269,163 of CM033732.1, read as the reverse complement.
TGGTACTGGTTTTTGATCTTTGCATGCTCTGTCTGATGGGATTAGTGGAGGAGGGTTGTAAATGAAAAGAGGTTGTTCTATTTGTTGATGATGTTGTCTTGATAATGAAATTTCTCTTAGACTGGGCCATTGGGGTTTGTTTGGACATATACTTGGTATCTCCAAATGAGTTCTTTGCCTCATGTTCTTTTTCTAAAAGTGAAGAGCATTTAGAGATTTTGGCTTGTTGGGAAGATTAAATGTCTGGCCTTCATCATTGTATTCATATGCTGGCGGTTAAAACATTTAACCTTCTAACTACTGTACCTCTTTTCTTTTAACTACTTTGGTATTCATCTTATTGATGTCTGGAGGGTCAAAATTTATCATACTTTTGGTTAGGGTTTTATGGATACGGATATGTGTTCGACATAGATAAACGTATTATTTTGTTAACGTTATTCTTGAATCTAAAATTCCAAAATGGTTGAAGAACCATTATTCATTCCTATACACCATGTTAGTACTAACTACTATGAAACCTTAATTGCTTCATTTTATTTAGGAAAAAATTTTGATACACAAGCCGTGTAAACTTTAGTTTACACGTGCCTTTTAGTTTTATCGGTTAGGGTTTTAGTTTAGGGTTTAAGGTTGTAGGGTTTAGAATTTAAAGTTAGTCTTTAGAATTTAGTGTATAGGGTTTAAGGTTTAGGGTTTAGATTTTTAGGGTTGAGGTTAAGAATTTAGGATTTGGGTTTTTATAGTATAAATACACAGGTTTGTGTAAAATTAATTTTACACAGCATGTGTATCAAAGTTAAATAGCAACAATTACCAATTATGGGTTTATTACATCATGCTGGTTATTTTATGGAGTAAAATTCACTTTTAACAGAACCAAACAATATGATAATCCCCATTTGCAGCAGAATAATATCAAACATACATATGTGATTAAAACTTAAAACACCAAATCTGGAATTATTGCTAATAGCTTAGAAACCCCATCTCAAGCCTTAGGTGCAAACCCTGCTTTGAGTTTCTGAATTGTTTGAACATCAGTTTTGAAAGACTTGGCTAAGATGTCATCGTCAATGTTTGTCGCAAACACCGTAGAAGGAACCGAGACAGTGCCAGCAGCTGCACTACCGAAGGCTGAAACCGCGATTGCATAATCGTTCTCAGCACAATTGAACTGATAATGGACTAATCCCTTGGGGAACACAAACATGTCACCGGCTTGAAGTCTTTGAGTAAACAGTTTGCTAGTGGTGTCGACAAACCCGACTTCAAGTATGCCATAGGTGAGAAACAAAAGCTCGGTGGCACGAGGATGAGTATGAGGAGGGTTAACAGAGCCAGCGGGGTGCTCTAAAGCAGCAAAGGAAACACTTTGGCCATTAAGTGCAGGGAATTCAGCCATGGTTGCTTTTGTTACAGTGAAATTTGTTGGTGGAGCAGAGTTAATGAGCGGCCTCATGCCGGTATAGGTGAAAGAGTTTCCATCCAATAGAGTATTGTTGCTTCCAGGAGGAACCACAAAATCAGAGAGAATATCAGGATCTCTACTTATTGCTGAGAAAGGGAAGGCAATAACCAGAATTGCTAGGAAGAATTGTTGCTTGACAGTCAAGGCCATGGCTGAAAAACCTAGGAAACAATGCTGCTATGCCTTCAGACATGTGCAAGAATTCCATATATAGAGGGGATAATTTCTTGGTATTGTCGATTAGATATTTTTTGGATTGTTAATCCTTAAAGTTGTTGAGTCAGAAACATGACAGCTATAGGCTCAAATTTCTTGTCTATGTTCACAGGGTTTGTTTATTCTGGAATCTCAGGATGTTCTTTTAGCAGATCCATATGATCTAAAAAAAGCAAAGCCATGCCCACAATTCCTGTCTTTTCTTGTTGGGAACTACGATGAAAATAATTATTTAGAGGCTCTAAAGATGTGTGTTTACATATCTATATCAATAAACAGAGGCTTGGTAGGAAAAGGAATGTGATTGTGGTTAACAAATTACGATAATTATTCCATACATTTTGCCGTGGAAATTAAAAGTTTTCATAATTGTTTTAGTTTTAGGTTTAGAAATTTAATTTAGGGATAGGGTTTGAGATTATAATTTAAGGATAATGGTTAGAATTTAGAGCTTAAGGTTAAAATTTAAAGTTTATAGGTTAAAATCTAAATATCTCATCATATTATCTAAATCCTAAATTCTAATCAATATCCCTACTTTCTAACCCCATACACCCTAAATTGAATAACTTAATCCTAAAACTAAAACGCTTGTAACAACTTTTATTTTTCACAGTCAATGTATTGAATATAAAATTAAAAAATTATATATATATATATATATATTTAATAGTCCTAAGATGGTTTAGACTTGAGTAGTTTGAAAAGAGACATACAACCTTGACAAGAACAATATTATCTAGAATATACAACGCATGCTCCTCTATAGTCTCAAAATTATGTAGATGACGTAACTGTCGAGATAAATATAGTTAATTATATCTCTTCGAAAAATTGGTTAGCTACCTCTCATTTTGTTCTAAAATTTTCTCTATTCGTGGGTCATTTATAACACACAAAAAGAGTTTGCGCAGCCGTAACGAGACTCGAAAAAGTAGAAATCAATTTTATTATACTATATATAAGTTAAGTCAAAATTCACTTATATTATATAAAACTCAATTATTTTTATATACATGATTAAGTTGCAAAAACTTTTACATAAATATCCTACATTTGAATTGAAATCTTTCTACTTAAAGAATGTATTTCTTGTTGCTCTAAACCAATTAAGAGATTTTCTAAAAGAAATATGAGGATTTGCTTTTTGCGAAATCAATACATTTTAAAAAATATTTGAATATCAATTTTATCGATATAATTAATCTTATAAGTTATAAGGTACATATGTTCATGATTTTTTTAATTATTTTATAAAGAACATACATTTTACGGATAAAAATATTTAAATTCAAATTTTTCATGATGAATATTATTATTTTTTCTACTAGTACTTTTCACTAGGTTTAAAAATCAATATTTTTGGGTGAAACCTTCTCTTTAAGGTTACTGATTTTCAGTGTTGTTTTATGTTGTATATTAAATAAATTATCGTAATTTAATTCATAACCGAAGTCATGTCTTGAAGGGTTGAATTTTTATTTCATGACTTTTGATAATTGGTACGGACGATATCGACAACCATTTGAACTAAGACTGCTATCATTTCATTGCAAAGTTACAGGATACAACATAATGGTCAAGAACAACACAGCATAAGAAGAAATTAAGGGAAAATGGAAGATCCAATTCAAATCTCTATCTCTTCCCTCCACACTGAGATTTCACATCGCTTCTCCTTTTCTTTCTCCTCAATTTGTCACACACGAATGCTTTCTCCAGCTGCTCCACCCTCTGCCCCAACGCCATCAACATCCGACTCTGCGTCTCGTTCCTCTCCGTCAACGCCTCCATCAACCTCATCATCTTCTCATTCCCCTCCAGTATCCTCTCCAACATCTCCTTTCTCCCGCTTTCTTCCTTCTCATTATCAGCATGCCCAGCTTCCACTGCATTCTCTTGATTGCCAAACGAATCGGTTTGGCTCTCATTTCGACTTGTCTCCTCTTCATTCCCTTGATTTGCGACGGCGTCGGTTCCTTCCTGTTCATTCAAATTAGGCACACATTCGGCGTCATTGGATTTGATTGTTTCCTCGATATTTTCTGACTCCAGAGTTTGATTGCAATCATCAGAAGAATCGATACTATCTTGCCCTTGCTCAACTACCTCGGAATTGTCACCGGAAACAATGGCGTCAACCGTCTCTTGCAACACAATCGCCCTTCTAATAACGGATTTCCTTAAATCCCTCACACACGAATCCACTCCTCTAACGGAATCCAACTTAAAAAGCAAGCTCATCAGAATCTCGTTCACTTTCAATCTCTCCTTGGAATCGTTCCGAATCAGATCCACCGTCTCCGTCTTGGAAACGCTACGCTCCATTTCATTCACTTGCTCCCTTATCGCCATGATCTTCTTTACGTTCTTTCTCACCAGGAATCCCCTAAACACCTTCTGGATCTTGATCGCCGACTCGGATCTGCCCCGCTCCGAACCGAAAAAGCGAACGGGGATCGACACCGTCCTGTGCTTCAAAGAATGAGACGGCGAGGGTTCCGGCATGACCTGAACGGGGATCCCTCTAAAGCTTCTCCCGTATGGAGGGTGAGACGATGCATCCCGTGGATTTTGGAAAAAAGGGAAGTCCATTAATCGGCTTTTGATGAAATTAACAGAAAATTTCAATATAGACTTTCTTGTTTCGCTCTCTGTAATGGAAGTAAATTTGAATTTGCTGGGTTGAAAACGCAGAGAGGCAGAGCGGACATATATACGGGGAAAATGGAGGGATCTGGAAATTGCTGGAACATTCTGGTGAGATGTTTTTTCAGTTTGTGAAAAAAGCCTGTAAGATATTTTCTGTTTGATGAGGAGGTTTTGGATCCTTCTGGATAATTATAGTCTTATAGATTCTTCTATTTGATCGCTCCCGTTTTCCTTGGATGGCTTACAAAAAAAAATGCTTAATTCATTACTTAGCCCCTAAATTATATCAATTTTTCTATTTTGACAGTTTAAATTTTTGTTACTCTCATTTTAGTATCAAACTATCTTTTATATTTTCTCAAAAATATAGTTGTCAATTAAAATGTGACACTTGGTATAGTTTTTGTGTAAGATGAAACTAAGATAAGGCAGAAATAGTATGCAGTTAATTGAAGAAATGAAGAAAAAATTCAGATATTAAATTGAAAAAATAAGTGTAGTTAGGGGTCAAAAAGTGTATAAAGTTGCTAGATGTACAGGAGAGATCATTAATTGTATTAGAGAAATTGTTAGGATAAGAGTACATAGTAAGTATGTTACATTAGATTTTGTAAATTTATTAAATTGAACTGCTTGATTCTATATTTGTATTTTTTTAGTAGTTTAATTTGCTTCTTGGATAATACAATGAAAATTTATTAAAAAATAGTGTATAAAGTAAAAATAAAAGTAAATTTAAATCGAGGGTTAAATGAATATTTCATCCCAACAAAATTTTTTTCTCACTTGATCCCTTGAAGAAGTTATTTTATTAATTTGATCCCTAAAGTTACAAAAGGTTGCCATTATTAATCCTTTGTTAACCTCCCTCTGTTAATTTGACATGGCATAGTAAGAAAGTGCTATGTGATGTGATAAAGAAGTTGGCCAATTACATATGGAGTTTGATTTACTAATAGTGTTGGGTTCATCATTCTACAGAAACTGCAAGGTTTTGTCGGATAATAACAATTAACACTGAAAACCCAAATCTCACCAACTTTCTAAATCTGCCATGTCTTTCTCTTATTTCTATGTCCAAGAAGCTCCACACAATCCCACAACAATTCTTTCCCTTTATCCAACTTTTAGAAGTTTAATCGAGAAACAATGGGTTCCAAAGTCTGGCAGATGTTCCTTCTCTTGGCCTTGGCAATTATGGTGGCCGAGTCTGGCCTCGCCCGTTCTAACATCGACGATGGCACGAGTATAAGATCATGCACCGGAGGACAATGTGGTATTGGCGTCGAAGACGTGACGGAGACATTGATTGATTCGGAGGCAAACCACCTCCAGCTTGCAGGGAGAAGAGGATACCACGTTAACGCGGCCCTGAAGAGCCATGCAATCCCATGCCTCCGTCATGGACATTCCCTACTACCACTGTGGAAGCAGGGGAGGAGCTAACCCTTACAAACGTGCTTGCACCGCCATTGTGCATTGCGCTGGTTCATCTGGTCGAAGAGAGACAAGACAAGCACACAAAAAAGACATGTCGCAACATCTTACTATAATGTTTCTTTTATGTAATATTATTATTGATTATCCAAAAATAGTTCCATTTTGCTGCAAAGAAATTGAAGGGAAAGATAACATCCTTGCTCACCTTTACCATATCGATGGTGGGCAGCCAATCACTAATTAAGGTTGGTTTTTCTTTGCCAGAGATAGCATTGTATTTGTATGCAATTACATGTTTCCCAAGCCTTAAAAATTGTGGTTTTGGAAGCACATTTTCACTATCTTAAAACTTAGAATTATAGGGGGATAAAACCTGTAGGATTCATACTACGGCAGTTTATTTGATGTTGCAGCAAAGACCAAGATTGAGTTTATTACATCTTGATGGTTATTTTACGAGGTACAAGTAACAGAACAAACCACAATGACCGATCCTCATTTTGCAGCAGAAGAAGACTAGACAAACATAAATGACCAAATCTTAAAACCCCAAACTTGAATTATTACTGATAGCTTAGAATCACCATCTCAGGCCTTAGGTGGAAACCCTGCTTTGATCTTCTGAATTGTTTGAACATCAGTTTTGAAAGACTTGGCTAAGATGTCATCGTCAATGTTTGTTGCAAACACTGTAGAAGGAACCGAAAGAGTGCCAGCAGCTGCGCTACCGAAGGCCGAAACCGCGATTGCGAAATCATTCTCAGCACAGTTGAACTGATAGTGGACTAATCCCTTTGGGAACACAAACATGTCACCGGCTTGAAGTCTTTGTGTAAACAGCTTGTTAGTGGTGTCAACAAATCCAACTTCAAGTATGCCATAGGTGAGAAACAAAAGCTCGGTGGCACGAGGATGAGTATGAGGAGGGTTAACAGAACCAGCAGGGTACTCTAAAACAGCATAGGAAACACTTTGGCCATTAAGTGCAGGGAATTCAGCCATGGTTGCTTTTGTGACAGTGAAATTTGTTGGTGGAGGAGAGTTAATGAGCGGCCTCATGCCGGTATAGGTGAAAAAGTTTCCATCCAATAGAGTATTATTGGTTCCAGGAGGAACCACAAAATCAGAGAGAATATCAGGATCTCCACTTATTGCTGAGAAAGGGAAGGCAATAACTAGAATTGCTAGGAAGAATTGTTGCTTGACAGTAAAGGCCATGGCTGAAAAACCTTGGAAACAATGCTGCTATGCTTTCAGACACGAGCAAGAGTTCCATATATATAGAGGGGAGAGTTTCTTGGTATTGTCGATTAGATATTTGTTGGATTGTTAATGCTTAAAGTTGTTGAGTCAGAAACATGGCAGCTATAGGCTCAAATTTCTTGTCTATGTTCACAGGGTTTGTTTATTCTGGAATCTCAGAATGTTCTTTTAGCAGATCCGTATGATCTAAAAAAAGCAAAGTAATGCCCACATTTCCTGTCTTTTCTTGTTTGGAACTACGATGGAAGTAATTATTTAGAGGCTCTAAATGTGCGTTTTCAGATTTATATCAATAAACACAGGTTTGGTAGGAAATGTGATTATGGATGGTAAATAGGAAAAGGAGTACACAATAATTTCCAGTTAAAGATATGTAAGTTGCGTTGATTTTCTGTCTGTCCCCACCAAAAACTAGATCAATTTTGTTCATAGATTAATATGGACAAAAAAATCAGGGATCAAATTGGGACGAATTGTAAGTTCATGGACTAAACGATGCTTTATTCCTAGGAAAAGGAGTGGCATGAATCCTTGCATTAGATCAACGGCCAACAACACTGATGCAAGGTAACATGCAACAAAACAAAAGACACGCTAACATTTCTTCTCCAAGACAACAAGTGGATAGAAACACAAGTGAAACGGAACCACCTTTGTCTCACAGAACCTAAAACAAAAGAATCAATGGCTTCCATCCCATGTATTTCCAAACACCCTTTACTTCAAAACCCACAAATTCTGTCCAATCTTTGCCAAAACTCAGTTCCAAGTTTCTGGGTTCTCAAATCTCTCTGTCTTGGTCTAGACCTTCAAAGATTGGACCCTCTAATGGTTCAAGAACTCAATGCTGGTTCAAGTTTGGTAAGAATGGTGTTGATGCTGAAGGTGCTGGCATTTGTGGCAGCCAAAGCAGAGATGATTTCGACAGAGATGATGTTGAGCAGGTTGTTCTTTCATCTTTGTACTTCTGTTTTTCTTTGTCGATCAACTTGTTAATTGGTGTTTTTTTTAGCTTTTTACTTGTTAATAATTTATTAGTTTGTTCTTCGATTGAGGATGCTAGATTGAAGTGCAGGGAAACATGTTTGTTTTTATGATTTGATATCATTTCATGATGATATGTCATTACATACATGTATGGAGGATTGAAAATGAGCGGATGATTTCGACCAATGTTACTCGAACTCGAATGTAAATATTCGATACATGTGTCCAAAAGCTTTATCTGTTTCTTCCATTGTTGTTTTGCAGTACTTTAGCTACATGGGGATGCTTGCTGTCGAAGGCACCTACGATAAGATGGAAGCTCTTTTGAACCAAAACATCCACCCAGTTGACATCTTGCTAATGCTGGCCTCGGAAGGCGACAAGCCGAATATCGAAGAGCTGTTGAGAGCCGGAGCTAAGTATGATGTCAAGGATGCAGATGGACGCACTGCCCTCGGTAGGGTTGTCGACGAAGAAATAAAAGAGTTAATCCTTGGTTTTTCTCTGCAAAAGGCTTGATCTGGTTAAATTTATCTATTTCAATCACTGATATAAACCTTAAGTTAAACATAGCTTGAACGTTGTCGGATAGATAGAAAAAGTTAGTGTTTCATGTATAAAATCCACCTATAAATTAGATAAACATCCATTGCCGACTCGAATGATGATGCATAACTTCACCGATGTACGATGTTCTTCTCGTTTATCGAATGATGAGTTTGAATTTGATTAACCATACTGGAAGGAGCTCATGTAGCTTCTTCGAAGTGTGGAATATGCTCGTAAAAGGGTTAAATTCTACAGGAGCCTTTAGTTCAAGATCAGGGAACTGGTTTGCATCCCGGACATGGACATCTAGCAGCTAGCTGACTGTTAGACATCACTTGACAATCTTGTGGGATGTCCTTGATTCTGCTCGGGCCATATCAGAAATTCGCGAAGTATGATTTATACTTACCTATGAACTCAAGTCCGTAGAACTGGTGTTCTTGAGTAGATCTGAAACAACAATACCAGATTCATAAAGAAATAGTTTTACATATCTGAAACTAGAGAAGCCTATGATGATTGAAATCTATGTTAGTTTAACAAATATGAGTATGTATCCTGCATAGCCACGATTAAGTTTTTCTAAGTTTTCTCATGTGTTTGGAAGATCCTTGGACGTCATATTCTCAAATCTGTATCAGATATAAGTGTTGGACATGGATACTTCAAAAGTAATGAAGAGCCTCAGCAACATAGATTAAAATAGTTCAAGTTTCTGAGATGCAACGAATGATTAGACAAACTCATTGGATGGTAAAGGACGATGTTGTTCATGCTATATGTTATTATAAAATTATTTATTGAATGTTATAAAATAGTGTAACAATTTAATTAATTTAATAATCACTTTATAATAGTTCGATAAAATTTAATAATAATTATATAATTCTTAAAAATTAATAATCAAAATAATATTTTTATAATAGATTGTTATCCTATACACTGACCATCAAAAAAATTATTACACAAGTAGAGTTAATTTAAGGTATAAAGATTTAGTTTACAGTTTAAGGGTTTAATGATTAGGGTTTAAGAATTAATGCGTATGATTAAAATTTAAGATTTAGAGTTTAGGATTTATGATATTTAAGTTTAATGATTTAAATTTTAATTAAAAATATACTCATTTAAAAAAATTAAACTGACAATATATTAAATAATAATTTATTTATAATTTAATGACTATTTATATGATAAGTGTGAACATATTAAAAATAAAGTAATTAAATTTAGAAAATAAACCCCATAAATTTACAAGCCTGTTGAGAGCAAGATCAAATGCCACGTGATCCTTAAGGAAGCAACCTACGACAAAGATTACGCCACGTCATTACCTTCCGAATAGGAAACCAACACTGCGATAAACTATTCTTTTTCAAGTCTTGCTTGTTTCCCTTTCTTCATTTCCCCCCTCTCTACCCTAACTCGGACGACATACTTTGGAAAACCCGACCCGACAAGTATTTGGGGTTCCTAACTGACCCCTGAAGCTGCTCGGCATTAGGTTTGGGCTCCTCTCTGCTAAAATTTTATGTTTTTGTTATCTCTTCGGTATTGATTTCTTATTGGGTCTTAACTGTTAATATAAATTTTATGGCTTTTGAGTTGTTAATCCGATCAAATATGGGAATCTGAGACTTGGATCTGTTGAAATGCGTGATTTTGTTATCTGGGTTGATGTTGAAACCACTTGATTCGTTTTGTTTTGTTTGTAATTTGTCTGTGTATGGTAATGGGTCTTTTCTTGTTGTCTTCTGGATTGGATTCAAAAGTTGGACTTCCAATCAATGGTAGAACTTTTGTTGAATGTTAATCTGTTCAAAGCTGCAAATTTGGTCTGTTGAAAAATGATCCTGAATTGCATTGAGATTATAAAAGATATGAACCAAAACTTTCGTTGGGCATTGCTGCTGGGTTCTTCATTTCACTTGTGGAACTTTAAATCTGAAAGAAAAGGAGGGTATACTGGACAGTTCATAACTCACCAATTTCAATTTTCTTTCAACTAATTGGACAGCCGACACAATGTCGAATTCTAATTGTATAGGGCTCAAGTTAAGATTCTAAAAGGAATTTTCAAAGAAGTATTGTGAGAGTTTGTTAAGATTGAGATTGAAAAATATTCTTCTACTTTTCATCATAGAATTAACTTACGAGTTACAATCAATCTGTTTATATTCAAAGTTACTTAGCTAACTACCTTAGGAACTAATTAACTAATTCTATAACTATCTAACCAACTATCAACAATTCTCAGCAACTATGCTAACTAACCTCTAACTGCTAAAGCAGTTCTAATTTCAACAGAGTTTGAAGAATTACAATGTATCTGAATTATGAACCTACGTTATTTTCGGTGATGGATTGTATGCAGACCTTTGATTCTTCCATATGGCATTGCATTGCATGATTAATAGTACTTGGGGAGGGGGGGGTTCTTATTCTTTTTGTTTATTTGTTTGAAACAGGGATCTTTTTGTTGTGTTCTTGTGATGTATCTTGTCTGCTTGTTTTTGTGAATGAATTTGTTGTACTCGGGAACTTATATCTTCTCTTTCCTTGTACAGAAAATTGTGGTCCTGTCTTGCTGATCACATTTACTGCTTTTTCAGAGCTTCAAAATGGCAACTGGCCCTGGACTTGAGTCTCTCGTAGATCGTAAGCAAACTGCAGTAACCCCTTTGTTTCTTGAAATGTTTTATCATAACATCTAAAGGCAAATGAACAGTGGTGCTGAATCCACATCAACTTTCAAACTGTTTTTCTATTCCGTATATTCTTTATTGGCATTTTTTATCAAAGTTATTAGGCGCTCTCCGTCTCTCTCTCTCTCTGAATCATTTCCTTTCTGTGCAGAGACAATCTCGGTCATTACCAATGATGGACGCAACATTGTGGTATGTTAAGGCATCCTTGCTACGCATTTCTTGATCTTTTGAAATAAGATCATTTTATTTGCGTATTTCTAAACTATTTTTAGTTTCAATGAGATCCTCATTTGCAACATTACTCCTTTGTTTTTCTTCTCTCAAATAAAAAGGGAGTTTTAAAAGGCTTTGACCAGGCTACAAATATCATTCTTGACGAATCTCACGAACGTGTGTACTCCACCAAGGTTTGTGCCCTTATTCCACAAGCTATCTACTCATTATTATTATTATTATTATTATTATTATTATTTAATCTTTGGCACCTAGTTTATTGAAGAAGCAAGAGGTTTTTCTTTATCCTAATACTTATGAACAGCTTTATTACGTTTATCTGATTGTTTCCCCTCTTCTTTTTGTTCTTCATCCTAGATAAGTTGAACCCTTAGATAGTTTCCTTTGTTGTTATAATTGATGAGTTGAAATTTGCAGGAAGGTGTGCAGCAACTTGTGTTGGGTTTGTACATAATAAGAGGTGACAACATGTATGTCACCTTTTTCTGCTTCATTTTCTATTTGCCTACTCTCAGTATGCTTACTATAACAACTTTTTATCCTTTAATTATTGCAGAAGTGTCGTCGGTGAACTAGATGAAGAGCTTGATTCTGCTCTTGACTTGTCAAACCTTAGAGCACATCCTCTGAAGCCTGTTATCCATTGATTTTACTATGAAAGTGTGTAGAGTTCTGAAGGACGGCACATTGGGTTATGTTCCTAAGAAAACATGTTAAAGAACATAATATGACGATGAGAAACCAAATGTGTATTAATTTTTGGATGCATTTCTATGTCATTTTATTGGTAGCTGTTTAACTGCATTCATATTGATCATAAGTTAATGTGAAAGACAAAAAAATGGAATGCAATAACCATTCAGGACTCCATGTGGTGTTGCAAATTCAACTGAAACCTTTTGATGTGTGAAACTTTAAATGTCATATGTACAAATGAAATATCCTCTCGGAAAACTAAGATTCATTTCCTTGGAAGATTGGTATCAGAGGATATTAAAATTACAGAATACTACCAATAAAAAGTAAGAGTTTTGAATCGATTGATCATCTGAAGAGACTATCATTGAGGTTTCCACAGGTGAGAATGCATCTGTCTTATCACCTCCATTACTTCCGGTTTCTTTTGAAGGTATATCAGTTGGATTTGCCGTTGAAGATGCCAGCCTTTTCACAGATACGAACGCCACTTTCCGCGCATTAGACGTCAAAATTAAACTACCTGAGCCAGCAGAAGTAGCGGTGTCTGCAAGCGAGCTAGCTTGGGATGCATTCTTCTTCCTAGGGTTTTCTGTAATAACAATGTTATCTACTTCTTCACCAAAATTATTATTTCCCTTTGTTTTTTGTCCTATCGTATTCACTATTCTGCTGGTTTCTCAGATGGTGAAGTGTTTTTTTTTCTTCTTATTTCTTCATTAGCTAATTATGCTGTCCGACTTTTGTTCATCTACAATAGTCGTGTTGGAAAAGGTAGAACGAAGCTCAGGGTAATAGGAAGCAATATAGCTTCGATCCAGAAGAGTGCGGCACCTGAGGTTATATGTGAGACTTTATAAATTGTATATTTTAAGTTAAAGCTAACACTCCCTTTATATGGCACAGATGCTACTTGCACTCATGGATGAGGCCTATACCACTGGGGATGGAGGAAAGCAATACAATTGATGTTTCTGATCCTCTGTTTCTTGAAATGAAAATGATGGCCTTGTTGTATGGGTACAATTCAGACACTTATTTCTAAAATTCCATTTACATTTAAACAAAAGCACTTATAAACATAGATAGCATCACTTGAGAAAGTGTAGTTGTGTAACCATTACAGCCTTTTTTTTCTTAGGAATTTGTTTCTCAGTGCTCTTGTAGAGTACTCATTTTCCTTTTAATTTCTACGTTTGTTTGCTCTATATAAACTATTTTAAATTTCTATTAGTTCAAGTGAAAAGAACGGTTTGCATGTTTTCTAAATTAAGGCTTGCTTACTTTAATATTGTGCACTCTTTCAATGGTACCATACCATATTTTTTTGAGCTACAAATTGTATTTGTACCTATTTTAACCTAGTTTATTATTGGGTAAAACTTTGATACTAAGGCTGTGTAAAATTAATTTTACACAAGCCTATGTATTTACACTATAAAAATCCAAATCCTAAATTCATAACCCTAACCCTAAAAAACTAAACCCTAAACCTTAAACCCTATATACTAAATTCTAAATACTAACCTTAAATTTTAAACCTTACAACTTAAACCCCTAAACCTTAAATCCTAAAACTAAAAGACACGTGTAAACTAAAGTTTGCACGGCCTGTGTATCAAAGTTTTTTTCCTTTATTATTTGATTACTAATATCCCTTCTCTTTAGTTTGAAATAAGTCAACAGGAACGCCATTGGACTTCTCCCGGGGTTGCTGCAATGCTACAAGCTGCAACAAAATAGCCCTCTCTATTTTATCATTTTAAAAAAACAATTCCTTTATAACAACTTTTAATTTAAAACTGTTTATCTCTCATTTCAAACATAAAATTCGATTAATAATATATCACATTAATATAGTTTAAAACATTCATGAATATACTTTAATCTATTTAGACTATTTATTATTACAAACCATATTAAACTAATAATATCCTAGTTTTACAAAATAAAATATATTATATGCCTTTTAATGCTGCTTAACCTACGTGTACAAATTAGCACACGCTAAGAATAATTTAGTGATGCATTAAAACATTTAATAAAATAATATTAAATTATATCGATAATTATATCATAAATTACTGTAAATAAACCTGTAGACAATCAAATACCCAAGTCATCATTGTCGTCTTAATCATTTAGCCCAAGTACAATTAGAGATATTAAGGTATGCCCACATCACCAAGTGATGTCATCGTACCGAAGTACGGATAAATACAATACCCACAATACCAAAGTGTTGTCATCGTACCAAAGTACGGTTTTAGTATCGAAGTACTAAACAGAACAGCTGTAAAACCTATGGTATACCATCTTATACCTAATCTCCTAAAGAACATACTTAGGCAACTTCATTGTACAATTTAATATCTATGAAAGTCATATAATATATACTGACATATATAATAATCATCTATCATAATAGGGCAGTTTGCACCCTATTATACATAAAAATATTTCTTTAACTGACAATACTGTTTAATATAAAGTTGTACCTTTTTATCAATTTAGTAAAATCAAATAATTATACTTTAAAAGTTTAGCATTCAAAATATATTCGATATGTATAAAATAACTGTAATGCATTCAATTCGATTTTTTACCCTCTAACCGTAAGCAACAATATTCATTTTACTTTTAATTTTTTTTATTTGCACTTAACCTTGTTTTGCTCCCGATCTTGATTCAAATCTATAAATATACAATTTGCATGGTACATATCATTTCAAAGTATATGTTAGTACCATATATCATGCACATTTCACTCTATAAAATTCATAAAATTATTTCAATACTCGATTAAAATAACAATACTTCAAACAACTCATTCAAACCTTAAAATTTCACATTTTCTCTCTTTTTAGCATTTTAGGGACTAAAATGACAACTTTCACAATTCATGTTCATTTTCAACATTTGAACCTTCATTCCGTAGCATAGAACATGAAAAACAATGTATACACTTAAATTTCAAATTTGCTACTTTAGTCCCCTACTTTTCCTTAGTAGCTAAATTGGCCCCCTAACTTTACGAGCATGCCAAAATGATCCTTACACCATTTACTTCATCTTTTTGCTTCGTTTAACATTTTACACTAATACAAAATCAATTTAAATTTCAAGCATCAAGTCTCCATAGTTTTATACAAGCCAATTTGGTCACCAAACTAAATTCAAGGATTCAAGCTTAAAATTTCAATTCCAACATCATATTCAAGCAATTGGAATCATTAATCCTTCAAATCAAACCTCAATTTCAAAACCATAAAAGAAACCTAATTTTTAGTTTAGGGGGTTTGGGGTTTAGGTATTTAAATATGAAGTTGAACTCAATTCATTCTTGAAAACAGTACTACAACACTTAATTCATCAGTATTCATCTTTATTTCATTTGAATTCATAAACCCCAAAATCTCTCTCCTCAATATATGAGCATCTAACCATCAAAAGCATGAACAAATTGCACCAAATAAAAGAGAATTTAAAGGAGAATAACTTTGTTTTTTATGAACTAATCTTGAATCCAACTTCAAATGTTTAAAATCAAGCTTTAAATTTTTTTTTCTTTCCTTAAAACCCTAAGGTAGCAAGAAATAAAAGAGCAGATCTTTTTTTTGCTATTTTTTGGCTTTAAATTATGTCAAATTTCTTATTTAGCCACCTTATAACATACAAATCTTTCAATAGTGAAATTACCTTTTCACCCTTTCAATCCAAGGCTCTAAAGCATGCCACTTGCCAAAATTTTTATCCAAGGGTCAAGATTACTTTCATGAGTTAGTATTTATCAACTTTGCCCTTGACAAAATCCATAATTCTAATCTTGTCCTTTTTGATCCAACGGTTGATATTAAACATAAAAAATCAACCTAAATCCAAGAGTTCTAATTCATCCAACACATTAAAATTATCATAAACATGTGTAATGACATTTTTACCCTAATATTTATCATATCCATAAATTTCTATTCTATCCGATTTACCGAAAAATTATTGAAAACTTTATCGAATAACAACTCTTAATGCAATTCCTGTACTGAAAATCCGTGTAACACCAAATTTCTCGTTTTAATGTGGGGTAAAAATAATTATTGGAAAAATTACCATTTAAGGGATCTAAATTTTGCCCAACTTTTCACTTTAGACACCAAGTTTTGCAAATTTTTCATTGTCTGAGTCCCTTTTTCGCCATTTATTTTGGTCAATGCTTGTAAAGCACGGAATGAATTCTTTAACTTAACTATGTTGCTGTTTCCTAACAATTTGTATTCTCATATTCAGGTTGCTCGATCTCGAATATCAGATTCAAGGGTTTGGAGGGATTAATGGATGGTTCTGCTATCTGTATGACTGTCTTGGGACCTTCCCGGCCTTCACATGGGCACATGCACAATCCCGGAACTGTCAACTGGAATGAAGGCAGCACAAAAATGATTGCACATATTCCGTTTTACATTCTAGGTGAGCAGGAAGGTAAGAGATCTTGCCACCTACCCTCCCCCTCACTCTTTCCCTTGTGCCAGAAACACATCGCAGCTCGTTTTCTTGTGCTTTTGAACAGGTGGAATCAATATCTTCCGTTACAACCTTCGATTAACTTCATTGTTTCCGATGCAGGTCCACCTTTCCATGATTTTTCGTTCTCAGATATTATTCCGAGAAATCGATAGCAACGAGCTTCTCCTATAGAAAGGCATCTCTGGACTCCCGAATTTTATCGGAATTTCCAGTTTTGAGATTCATCCTGTAAGTTTCTTTTGACTAGGATGTATCAAATGAACCATTCTAATGAGTAAAAGTTCAATCACTTTATGAAATTAAAGTTCCAAAATCCTTAAACCACTGTCTGAAAATCCCAACAACATTTCAAGTTCCAATTCCAATTCCAATTCACAATCTTACAACAAAAACAACATAAAATGAAACATATAGGCAAAAAGGGACAGTTCATTTGGATTTCCTCATCCCTACTTCCCTTGAAGCAGGCATTTATGGTAATCTCAGCCCAGAAAACCTGCAACTCTCAAACAAATAATCTATCAAGCATTTGCAGGATGTAAAAAACAAAACAAAAAGGTAGCTCGAAACTTACCATTACAAGCTGTGTATTGAGTTTTAAAACTCCCCATCATCTAAGATAGCATCACTGATCATAGCAACGGTTGCGTCCATGACTTCATCCATGATATCAACCGTCGACTGAGGTACAAATTGGTCGGCCGATAAGGTGTCGATTTGAAATACCAACGTTAAGATACTTCCCACATGTTCATCTCCTTGCCCAGGTGGCTTAGCAGGCAGAATGGCGAACCCTGATGGTAAAATAGGTGGACAATTTGGGTTCCCACCGTTCAAGATGAAGGACGTGGTGTACGTATCGATCGGTGCGTATACTATATACGCGCCGGTTTCATCGTAATAGTTTTCTTGCAGATGCATTGTGTTGTTTCTGATCGGAGATGGCTGAGAATTCCGTAGTACAGATACTTATCAGTTCATACGGAGGAAACTGTAACGAGAAGAAATGGAAATGGTAAGCAAACTTACACTCAGTTGCATAATCGAAATTCGGTTCTCAGGATTTTCACCAGTTCTCACATAGGCAAGTTCTCGGATAAGTCGTCCATTTAAAAGCAAATCCCACTGCATACATATATTTAACCATATCAAAGTTTATACACATGCATGTATGTGTATAATACTTTTTTTACATATATCGATATCCGACATTCATATATTCATGTTTGACACATATCGATCTTTTACTTACCTTGAATCTGTTCGGTACGTGTTGCAGAAAATCGAACAGGGTCTTCACCGGAACCGGGAATCGAACAGAAGTAGTGAAGACCAAAGTGTTACTAGGAGCCCTCCCGGGAACAGCTAACATGTCTCCGATTCTGAACCTAACATCATCATAACCAAAGTAATTTGAAGGCAATTTCATCCATAAATTCTCAGTACATGAACTGATATTCATGAAGAAATTCCTAGTCATCCTTTGAGCCAACTTCAGCAGACTCTCCCTCCCCGGTTGCAGAATCAAAACTGAACAAAACAAATCGAGGCAATCGATAATTCGTGACGCGCTCGTACGATTAAGTCCGGAATATGAAATCGGAAGGAAAGAGAAGATACTTACCTCCAGCATCTGTAGGAGCGGTTCCAGCAATTGAAGCTGAGAGCCATTGGCAATGCCTTTTGATCCCTGAGATCCATCGTTTGGCACCAAATGCAAAACCCGACGTGACGACGAAACGGAAGAGAGGGTGAAAGGATGCGTGATCGGCTTCGACATGTTCAACCCACGTAACCTTGGAGCATCCATGTTGGGGCATGTCTTGGATCAAACAGCCTGATGGCCTTCTTCGGAACTGGTGTTCTGTGTCTGGGAATAAATTCTCCAGGGAAACATCAACGACTCCCCATGTTCCATAAGCCAGCATTTTGCAATACCTTGCGAAATAGCATTGTCGAGTTGGAATCAGTGGTGTAGACTG
Organism: Hibiscus mutabilis; assembly: GCA_019671005.1. Lineage (NCBI taxonomy): Eukaryota > Viridiplantae > Streptophyta > Magnoliopsida > Malvales > Malvaceae > Hibiscus > Hibiscus mutabilis. The sequence continues at coordinate 2,250,444 of CM033732.1, read as the reverse complement.
ATGAAACTCAGCTGTCATCTGCAGGAAAATGGATATTGGAAGAGAACCATTAGTTACTATGCATGCAGAACGTAAATACGTAATTATCTCGAATATATTAACCAGAGAAAAATAAATGAATGGATCGAATATTCATCTATGAAACAACTCTTTCCTTAAAAATGAAATAAACGAATAGATCTAAGTCTTAAACCGAAATCAAAAGGAACTTACAAGCTTTGGAGCTAACAAAGAAATATCCATGAAACATAATTGAGTATTTTAATGATTTCTCTAAACTAAAATCAAAATGAACCTGTAAGCCTTTATAGTTTTTTTAACTATGACACAACTCTTTACTTAAAAATTAATTAGAGGAAATATAGGAATGAAATGTAAAGAATTTCCAAGGAATTATGATTGAAAACAAAGATTTTTATAAACTCTAAACTTTAAACCGAAATCGAAATGAACTCGTAGTCTTTGTAGGTAACAAAGAAATATAGGAATGAAATGTAAAGAATTTCCAAGGAATTATGATTGAAAACAAAGATTTCTATAAACCTAAACTTTAAACCGAAATCGAAATGAACTCGTAGGTCTTTGTAGGTAACAAAGAAATATTCAATTGCCACAATTCTTTCCTTAAAATCAATTAGAGGAAATAAAATAATGAATTGTAAATAATTTTCAAAGAAATTGGGATTGAAATTAATGATTCTCCTAAACCCTAACTCAATCAAAATGAAGTTAGATGTTTTGTAGTTTAACAGAGACATCCAACTATGAAACAAATCTTTCCTTAAAAATATCGAAACGATCGTAACGGATTTTCAAAAATCTATGATTTAAAATCTTTACAGTAAATAAATGAATCGATCGTAACGGATTTTTAAATATCTATGATTAAATTTAATGATTCCCCTAAACCTTAAATCTAAAATCGAAATGAACTCACAAGGTTTTTAGTTAACAAATAAATATTTAACTATGACATAACTCTTTCCTTAAAAAATCAATTAGAGAAAATAAACAGATGGAGTAAAAAGAATTTTCATGAAATTATGATTAAATTTAATGATTCCTATAAACCCTAAATCAGAATCAAAATGAATCCATAGGACTTGTAGTTAACAAAGACATGTTCAGGTACAAAACAACACTTTCCTTATAAATTAAATTTGACGATTTCTCTAAACCTGAACCAAAATAAACTCAAGACTTTTAGTTAACAAATAAATATTCAACTACGATACAAAACTCGTAAAGAATTTTTGAGAAATCATAATCGAATTTAATAATTCTCTTAAAACCCTAAACCAAAATCAAAATGAATTCAAAGGACTCGAGGTTAACAAAGAAAGAATTATGAAACAACTCTTTCCTTAAAATTTTATGTGGTTCTTCTTTATATATATGAGTTAAAGTTTCTATAAAACAATCAGGTTATTGAAAGAAAATTTCCATAAGCAAAACTCAAACGTGAAGAATTCCATGCATGCAATATTGCTGAGATTTCAATAGAGTAATGAATCGTATAAATTTAAAGATTTTTAATGAGACACACAATACAAATTTAGTGCGTGTATGATTTAATCTTAATAAAATTATATTTTTAGAGCAAAAAATAAATTTAGAGATAAAAAGAATGGATTTTGAGGTTTACCACTTGTAGAACTCCATTATAGCTCCCATCAACACTATTTAAAACAATTCCCAGCAGTGATGTTTTGGAGACAATGGGGGAAAACACCATTGACCATTGGTTCTAATCATAAGAAAAAAAGGAAAAGACATTAGTTCGTAGGTAACTATAAAATGAAAGGGAAAAAGGGTAAAAGAACATACCGGATCCATGAGCAATCCAACAATGATCATAGGGTTCATGTTAACGAATCCGGTATGTCGCGAAGCTTCCATGTGCAACGGCTCGATTCCGGGTGTCACAGAAGGTGGTGTCGAGATATTCAGATCGAAGCTCGGAAACAGTTGGGGTTGGCCGACTTCAACCATTCTTATTATATCTTGAATTGTTGCATCAAGAGAACCGAATTCCGTCAAGTATTGAATCTCATTTAGGGTCTCAATTCCACCATTGCGTTGCCACAGTGGTTCGCCCGTTGTAGCCAGTTTTACCAGCTCCTCCATGGCTTTGGTAGCTTTCTCGATGGTCTTGTTCCTGTTCGGATCGGTTACTATCGAGACCGCCATGAGAAGATCGCTCACTCGGTTTATGTTATTGGGGGGAACGTTCATCCATGGTACCAAACCAAGTGAGTTTTGCATAGGCAAAGAATAAAACATTGGAGGGAAGCTAAAGTTCCCATTACCATGTAAAATATAATTCTCCTGTAGAAGAAAAAATAAATAAATCAACAAATCAAGGGATCAAAATGATAAGAAAAATGGACTAATTTCTCATTTTTACTTTGTTTTCATCAGCATGAAATGGACTTAAAACCTTAGGGTTTCCCCCCTTAAATCTTGTTCATTACTTTGAAATGGACTTCAAAATCTAGGGTTTTTCTTTAATGTGATTAAATTATGCCTTGGAATCTCAAACAAAAAAATGGGAAAAATGAAAAAAATAAAGAAAAATAAGAATTTACCTGTGGAGTCAATTGAGGAGGTTGATTAAACCCTAACGGGTTAGCAGCAACCCGAAATCCATCCCCAGAAGCAGCTTGAAATCCCCCCATTGGACTAATTTACCAAAATCAAAAAAATAAGTAAAATTAAGTTAAACTCTAGACATCTCGATTTTTTTAAAAATAATTAACTTCACATGAAAAATAAAAGATTTTTTTGTTTTTTATTATTTTTTTCTCACTTTTCTTCCAAGGGTTCAACTATATTCTGGATATAGTCAAAACCACCATTGTTGAACTGTTCCTCTACGTTATTATCCTGTTGGATATTACCACTCCTATTTGCTCCATTTCCATCCATCAGCAAAAAAGAAAAATAAATAAAGATATATTTAGTTTAACTTACATAATAAAAATAACAATCTACCTAAAAATTATATCTTTTTCCTTAACATAAAAAGATTTAAAATTGAAAAAAAATCATGTATAAATGTTAGATGCATAATCAACATAGAACTCTGAAAATCAAAATTTTCGAAATGAAAGAAGAAAAACAACTCTGAAAATCAAAATTTTCCGAATGAAAGAAGAAAACTATACTTTAAATCAAGTCTGATGAACAGATCTGACTGTTTTTTTTTTCTCTAGAGGGTATAGCACACTAAAAACTTTGTCTTTGCACAAATAAAATTTACCAAAAAATGCTAATTTAGATAGTACTTTTAGGGGAAAATAAGGTAAAAAATGAGGAAGTTAGGGTGGAGGGTTTGGTGGGAACCTAGGAAACGACTGCATTGCCAGGTCGGAAACCACTCATTGTTCAGGTTCTTTGCTGACGTGGTAATCCAGATAAGTTCATGAGAGTGTGGATTCTTTTTTGCTTTCACACTTATAATTAAGTCAATGGTTTTTCTTTTTTGAAAGTAATGGTTTTTCTTTTTGTTTTCAGTGAAACTAAACTAATTATTTCGGGAAGAGTGTCGGATTAGATAATGGAAGAGACAAAGTCGTTTAATTTTAAAATTATTTGAGATTTATTACTGAATACGAGATTAGATAGTAATAATTATAAGTTAGAACTGAAATTATTACTTAATTCAACTTATTCGTAATATGTTTACGTCAGATTATAATAAAATATTTACACGTGTTTGTCAAAATTGAATTTAAACTGTAAATTAATTATTTGATTAAATTTGGTTCAATTAGCGTGTCGACGATATAATTTAATTATTATTTAATTTAATTTATTCACAAGCTGCATATGTTTACGTCAGATCATAATAAAATATTTACACCAAATTGTTAAAATCTAATCCAAACTATAAATTAAGTAGTTGATTAAATTTAATTCGGTTAGCGTGTCTTTGATATAAGTTAATTATTACTTAATTAAATTTATTCACGAGCTTCAGTATGTTTACGTCGGATCATAATAAAATATTTACACGTGTTTGTGAAAATTGAATCCAAATTATAAATTAAATAGTTAATTAGATTTAGTTAAGTTAGCGTGTCGTTTATGTTTATGTCTTTTGTCTTTCGGTTTAGAAGTATTTTTCTCGGTATTTTTCTCTGGTAAGATTCCTCTTTTGAGGTTTATTTATTAATAAATTAACTTTTGCTTTACAAAAAAAATGAACAGGGAAGAGTTTGGATAATATAAATATTATATCGAATTGTATGTTTAAAAAATCTGCAAACTAAATAAAGGTTATTGCTTTAAACAAATTACGACTTAAGTCTAACCTAAAAACAAAAACTTCATTCTATTTTTTTATATAAAAAAAAACCTCGTTAAAAACTCTCCTTCATAACAAATAATTACATATACACAAATATAGACTTCAGTTCCTTTAAACAGTTAAAAGTTCGATAAAATTATATTTTTCACCCTTTAAATTAACGGTTATAATTCAATTATGTTCTCTAACCTATTATTTCTAACATCAGCCCTTTATTCACATAATATATATATTTATATATCTAACTCAACTATGAATTATGAAAAAAATATATGGGTGAATATTAAAAATGTATAAAAGAATTAACACCTTAATTTTTTTTTTCATTTTCATAACAAAAATAGAAAAACATCACAAAAAGTAAAGAAATATTAGGAAATACAGTCGGGCAAGAAGCGTATTATTTCACAATTCTTACCTAGACTTCATTCAAAGGACCACACAACGGTAAGAAATAGTTTCCATACATACAAATATATATATATATATATATAAGATAAGATTTAGTTATAAGAAAATAATATTATATTAATTTTGGACCATTGGATGAGATTAAATTGATGGTTGCGATCAAAAGTAGAAAATGATAATAATTTTAACCATAAATTAATATTCCTATAAACTTTTTTAATTTCTACATTGTGTAAGTGGATCATATTATATAATAATATGTCTTTTATATTTTTAAATTAAGAAAGAAATTTACATTGAAAAACTATATATTTCTTAATGTTCATTTACTTAGTGGGCATACCTCTTCTAATATTTTTTCGAATAGTCTATCTCTTCTGATATTTAAAAAATAAATAAATGATCTTAATAAAAATATATTATTATCGGTAAGAAATTTAAATTTGGACAATTTTATCCGTGGTTTATGAAATAATAATGTTTCTACTTTCTACGATTTATGTTAAACTTTTTTTTTCTAAATTAGAACTAAAATTATTGTATGTTTGAACTTGCCATATGTCCAGGGACGGACCTAAAGCTTACGTTGGGATGTCACCCTCATTTTTTATTAGAAAAAGTATATTTTTTTACTTTTTGACCCATAATTTTTAATTTATTTGAATTGTGCCCCTATTTTTCATGGTTAACTATACTTTACCTCTTAGTCTTGATTCTTGACTTTGTCACTGCATATATCATACTATGTTCATGTCGGGTTGTAATAAAATATTTACAACTGATATATATATATATATATATATATATATATATTATATTGAACTATATGGACAAAGACCTTAGAATTCGTGGCCCGACATATTTATAATTGTATTCGCTTATAAACAATCACCTTAATAATGTGTTATATATATATATATAATATAATAATTCATCAACAAAATTATATATAAAAAAATTATTATTTGATATACAGTTAGAAAAGTATTTTTAATTTTACAAATGATGTTGATAAAATATCATGTATCCTTGAGTGATATTTCTTAACCTCGTTGATATATTCCCTTCCAATGATGGGAGCATGTATGTATATATGTATTCCAACCAATGATTTTGTAACAAACACAAAGTCTTTCCTTAACTTCCTCAAAAAAAATTTAAATAATCAAAGTTTAAAAAATTAAAATTCACAACGAACGAGATTAGTCCAAGTGGTAAGTAGTTTGATATCATTTAAGTAGGTCTCCAGTTCAAGACCTTGTGTATACAAAAAATCTCTACTGGGAGACTCACCCCCCAAAAGCAGGTGTGAGACACTAGTCGTCTGAATTAATCAGGACAAAACCCTAAAAACCGAGAGAAAAACAACAAAAATAAATAAATTCGCATATATTAATTACCCAACAAATCATGATTTCAGTTTGATTTTGGTCATTACTTTGATTATTTAGCCATAATTAGTCAAAACATCATTGTTAGATTACCAAGTTTAGCACATGAATTTATGAAATACACCAAACTTTTTATCTGGTATTTAAAATCAGTTAGTAAGTTACCAAATAATCAAAATTAAACATAATAAATAATTGTAGAACATTAATTATTTTTAGTGAATTCGCCTTCACCTACCGCTTACCTTATAATTTTATCCACCAACACACTGTTTTCGAATATAATTATTGATAAGCAACTTATTGTTCAACTAAATTCATATTGAATATTCTAGAAATTCATTATAGAAACGGATCCTCAAAATTAAATTTGCTCCATTTACAATACTAAAATTCTCAACCATTATTTCAATAGTTACTATTGATTTATTGTCTTTTTTAATATATATTATATTTCTCAAAATATAAAATTTACATATATTTTATATATTTTCGCTGCATTTTTTTTTGGATAAACTGAATTTTATTCATTCAAGAAGCCATCCAAAAAAATACACCCAACAGCAAACTATACCAATCCAACCCCCTATACAAGTATACCTGTTAACATAATCCCTACTTTTCTACTAAAGAACAATCAAAATTTTTTAAATTGCTACATCCAATTAATCTAATTTGAACATCATTTTTCACAAGCAAAAAGATATTAGTAGGGGTGTTCACAGTTAACCAAAATAGTATAACGGTTAACCTATAAGTTATGTCTTAGTCTAAAAGTTATATTTTCTTAATGCAATTAGAGGGGAAATGCATAGAAAATGTACCTAAGAATGCATAGAAAATTAGTGACTATTTCTTAATGGTTAACCAACGGTTAACCATGAACACCCCTAGATATTAGCAACCATCCGAGGCTTTGTTCCATGCCTCCTACAATTACGCTCATGCCAAATATGATAATCCATATTGCACCAAGCCAATCAAACAATTACAACTTTCATAGATCTCCTTTTTCTCACACGTTGTAGTCAATCCAAAATTTTTGACCATCCATTCTGTTGAACATGCAAATAATACTTTTGCAACAATAAGGACCAATCCTGTGGAAAGTGAGGGCACTCCTCAAAAAGATGATCCCTTGTTTCAAAACTTTCCTCACATAACAGGAAAGAAGGATTCAACTGAACTATTCATCTAATCAAGTGATCTGCAGTTGACAGCCTATTCAATACAATCAACCATGAAATAAAAGATTGTCTAGGAATTGCCAAGCTACCCCAAACAACACGAGCCCAAAGTACTTTATCGTTCTTGTGTCTAATGAATTCTCAAACAATTCGGGCCTTATAGTCCCCCTGCAAGCTTCCAACATTTGCCCATTCATCTCTAAGCTTCATAAGCTTTTTCCAAGCCCAACTATGAGTATTTTTTATTAAAGCATTCAAGATTGGACGTCCCTTCAACAAAGACTATTGCACCTATGCCACCCATAGGGAATCAACTTGTGTAATCAGTAACCAGATGGATATCATCATATAAGTCTTGTTCCATACCACCATGTCTTTCACTCCCGGTCCCCCTTCATGCTTAGGATGACAAATGGCCTTCTAACTAATCCGAGCACCCCTAACATTACCATATGTACCTTTCCAAAGAAAGACATTATAAATTTACGAGACCTTTTTTACCACTTTCGAAGGCAAGATAAACACCCTACACCAAAAATTTTATATGATAAATAATACTGCTTGAATGAGTTGTAGCCTACCAATAAAAGATAAGCTCTTAGAAGGTCATCCTCTAACTCTGCTAACAATCTTCCCCACTAAACCCTCACAATCAGCTGCAGAAAGCTTATTTGAAACAAGTGGCACATCGAAGTATCTTATTGGCAGCATCCCAAACTTGAATCCAGATTGCTCCTTCATCATCTGAACTTTAGATTTTTCAATTCTAGCAGTGAACATTTCACATTTTTTCTCAACTGGAGGGAAAAATGAAAGAGATTGATCAATTAATTTCCATTCAGCTTTCGTGCTCGACGTGCCCACATCCCCAGTAACCTGAGCAGCCGACTCCGCTTGCTTAGCTTCCGGCGAAGGAGGAAAGCTCGCCAAATCCAATTCGCCAGCATCCTCGCCATGAGAATCAGAATTTGTCCCCAAGTTCGTCAAATCCACCATGAGCAGAAACAGTAACCAAGAAGAAGACGAAAACCAATAAACCAGACAAGAAAAGCGAATCAAGCAAGAACATGAAGAAATCGAGAGAAAAATAAAAAACCAAAAAAATTTCTACCAGTGCATGATAGACAGGCTAACGTGCACCGAACAAAATTACATTCATCAAACACAATCCCAAAGAAATTTCCACTGCATAGCGTGTATTGTAAATTCTAGTTTTAATAAAATGTCATAATTTATAATCAATTTTATTTTTATCTACCATTTTATTTTTATTTCTTTTCACGGTCTAGAATTGAGTATTATATCAAGTTCATTATGAAAGGAGCTTTAACGAGACCCACTCTTCTCTAGTTAAAAAAGGTAAACTCAGAAAAAAAATGAATTTGATTAATTGATGTAAGCTTATTTTCAATATAACTCTCATTGATAATAAATATATTTTTCATTTTTTTATTTAATTTACCTTTATATTTCATTCTAATCAATTTCTTTATCATTAAAACATAGTAAATAATGGAAACTAATTTATCTTAAATTATAATATATGATTTAATTAAATATATTTTTTAAAAAAATACTTAATTTTTAGTTAAATTAAAATCTACCCCAATTAGTAAATAATTTTATATTTTTCGGTATAAATTTGAAGTAATGAAATTTTCATCATTTTGCAACTAAATTTTCATCAAATGTTAAGGGAGTGCAAGTGTTTTTCATTTTATGGAATTTATCCTAATTTTTGTGGACTTTTAACCTGATATTTAATCAATTGGTATTTGTTAATTCCCTCAATTCCAATTTGTATAATAATTTAGATGAAGAAGACATCATACCACACACTTAAACTTATATTAAACTCATAGTAGTATTTAAAAAGTCTATCCAACAAAGATGAGTTTGTAAGAACAAAAATTCTATTTTGGTCAAACTATGTGATTTAAGCGAGAGATTCAACCAAGTTAGTGGGAAAGGTTTAAGTCCACCCATTAACAAAATTCATTTTTTATAAGATTAACAAATTTCATCCGGATTTAAATTGCGGTTGAGGTCGCGTTTTCGATTGCTATGTTTTATTGCAATTACGGACAATTACAGAAGTATTACGATCATTGCGGACCGTTATTTTTCACAATAATAATTTCGGACAATGTCACTACCGTTATTACAGTAGCGGACCGCTATTTGAATCCCTGGAATTTTTTATAATAACAAATCTCTGTTGGTGCATACATTTTGTCCACACATCCCCATAGATTCTAAATTATTCTCAACTTGTCTGTTGTTTTTTTCTCTATGTATTACACTATATGTATGTATGTATATATATATATGTGTATGTATGCAGTCGTGCAGCAAGGGTTTTATCAGGATTCAACTTGTCTTTCTTTTGTTATCTCCTACGTTGAAGAATTCCCAGTTTTTCCCATGGATTCCATGAGCAGATCAACGCCGGTTCCTACCTGTTATGATGATGAAACGCCTGAGGAAAGTAGCTGGACTATGTACTTTGAAGATTTCTCAAATGATCATAACAATGGGAACATCAGCTGTTGTTCTTCGGACATCAATTACCAGACATCATCTCTTGTTTCTGGAAGACATGATGTTGTTGGAGCTTCGTGGGATCATAGAAGCATTAAGAAAAACAGGCTGAGTTTCAATAAAAGAAAGACCAACGGAATGTCTGCTGGTTTCGTCGATGATGATTTGGAAGATACAGCTAGCTCTCCTGTCAATAGCCCCAAGGTCAGATCTTTTATTTTCTATAACTTAAACATTATATATATAGTCATGGGACTTTCTTTTGTTGTTATAGATGTGTAACATGGAGAACCAATTTGGTAAGAACTTGAAGATGAAGGAGGTTACGGACATGTCTCAGGTAAGTCTCGGGTTCAATTTCTGACAACTTTTTCGATCTTCTGCCTTCGTTTTGCTGGATTAATAAATGTGTTGTAAAATTTTGTTATTGCAGAAGGAGAGAGCAAGTGGTTCATCGGGAGAGATGGTACATGGGAAAAATGGTGGAGAAAATGAAGAAACTCAACTAAAGAAAAGGGGTCTTCGTTTAGTTCCTTTGTCTATGGCGCTACAATATCTAGGTTGATTTCAAATTTTATTACGTATGTCCCATGTAGCTCTCTTTCTTTGCATCAATGCAACCAATAATGTTGCTTTGCATGATCACACACGTATATAAAATGCTTATTTTTATTTTTTAAAACTTTACTGTAGGAGACGACAGTATTAGGGTTTGAATTTTGACTGTCAACATAAAACATGTTCTTAAGCAAAGTTGTAAATGAACCGAGCTTGAACAAATAAATCTTTGTCCATGTTCGCTTATTTAAAAATCATGTGTTCATGTTCATTTGTTTAATATTTACAAATAATTAAAAAACTATTCTTCATTAATAAAAAAAACCATAAATGAACATAATTCTATATTTTATATATAAAATAATAAAATAGTTTTATTTTGATACACAACCCGTGTAAAAGATTTTTATACAACTCTTCTATAAAATCTAAAACCCTAACTCTAATACCCTAAATTCTAAATCCTAAACCCTAAACTTTAAATTATAAACCCTACGACCTAAACCCCTAAACTTTAAACCCTAAACTAAACCCTTAACCCTTAAATTTAAAAAACACGTGTAAATTTTAATTTACACGGACTGTGTATCAAACTTTTTCTCATAATAAACTATAGTATATATTTAAAATGTCAAATTTAACTAAATAAACCGATAAACAGGGTTATAAACGAACACGAACTGACCTTAAACACATCTATATTTAAATTTGTTTGTTCAATAAAAGAACATATTTTTTTTTACATATACTCATTTATTTAATTTAACAAACTAATCATGAATAATCTGTTTGCATCTAAGAATTTTCATTTTGTCAGCCAACAAATTAAGACTTTTTGTATATGTCAAAGAATTATAAATATGATGAGAATTGGATTAGGAAAATTCAACGACATATTGGTTCCAACTACCTAGTGGCTAGAAGTCGACAAGGAACCGTAATATCCTTACAACGGCTGATATTGTGCTTCAACAGATCTTATAAAAAAACGCGTTTTCCCCTTCCAGTTTTGCAAACCAAGCCGTTAAACCCTAGCTATCGCAACTTGAGGAGCCGCGGCGGGATGACTTCGACGTCATCAGATTCTGGTCACTCCCTGTCGTCTCATACCATGCAGCTCTTCAATTTTGAGAGGCGGGTTACTGTTCATCCCCTCATGATTTTTATTTGTGGACCTCGGTGGTCGTTCGATAAAGGCTATATTTTTTGTTGTGTTTGGGTAAAAAAATTAGTTTGAGAAGTTAGAAATAATTAAAAACACTCAGCTTTTGAGTGTTAAAAACTTAATTTGCCCCTTAAACTAACTTCTCAAATCTTGGTTTGTTAAAAATTAATTTTTTTTAACTTTTACAAAATTTTAGCTTGCCCAAACCTTCACCGCAACAAAAAAAAAAAACAAAGTGACTAATTTTTTCGGCTGTTCATAATTTTTCTCACGAAATTTTGACGACGATTCAGGAAAAAAATCGTTGTATTCGAAAATAGGGGCTTCGAAGGGTCGAGAACGGTGACCAAACTCTCTTGCTGGAGTCACCCCCGGCCGGCTCTTTCTCCACCCCCTTCGGCCATGGTAGCTGAGCGCCCTCCCCGAAACCATCCTTCATCTTCATTTGGTGTTTTCAGTTCTTCCTGTGTTCTCTTCAAGGTTGTTTGTATCTCCTGTTTGGATGAATCCAACCTGTGTTATCCCCTTGCTCCCTTTCTGGCCCTTACAACATCTCTAATGACAAAATCCTTTATCTGATCGGAAAAAAAACCTGCCTCTGAATAAAATTCTCGCAGAGGTATCACCTGTTTGAGCCTTCGATTGAATTATGTGCTAGGATTTTATGTTTTATACTTGTTGTATTTTGTTCTTGTTGTCCCGTTTCTGGGTTGAACTCTGTTTGGCTCTTGCTTTCTCTCTTGTTGGGTGTTTTACTGTTTATTTTTTTTTATCTGGATTACCAGGTGTGATGAAACCCACTTGTTTGTTTTGTGCTCCTTGTTGTTCGCCGGTTTTTAATGATATTTTCTTTCTTGTCAAAAGAAAATTACAAAATTAATAATATATATATATACATTCGTCGAGAATTATTGTTTAGTGAATTTAACATCCGTTAATAAAACATTGTTCTATATTCAATTGAATTTTTATTCAATCAATATTATTATTATAACAATTTAAAAATTATGAATTCGAACATATTTAACCACGGATGGAGTTAGATTATGGCGAAACTTACACAAATAATTGAAACAGGACATGATCACCACCCACAACAGGAAAGATGACAAATGTGAAGCAATCATTCTGGCCATTTTCCAAATCATAATTGAAGTATTGAACTATTTTTACTAGAGGTGGCAAACGGTTCGGTTTTGTCTGTATTCGGTTTTGTCTGTATTCGGTTTAGATTCGGATTGGTTCGGGTCTAGTTCGGATTTTAATTCGGTTCTATAATGATTCGGGTCAATTCGGGTATTGGATCCGTGATTCGGGTCAATATCACATCGGTTATTTTTGGATCGGGTCAATATCGATCGGATGTTTTCGATTTGGGTCGATATCGGGTCGTTCGGATCGGTTCGGGTCAGATTAATCTTTAAATTTTTGGGCCAATTCGTTTTGAGTTGAACTTTGGTGTGAATCTAATCGTGAATATTATATAAAAAAGTAATTATATATTCTTGTAAAAACATGTCTTTTTATTTGTTAATATTATCATTTAGGTTTAGTTCCAATCATTTAATGTTTCAAAATCAACCATCATTGGTATTAATCATTTAACCTAAACCTAATGAATCTCGATATAATCCTATAACTATATTTTTTAATTTCATATTCGATGCTGGTTTTTAGCACGATAGAATTTTTTTATATTTTCAAAATACATGTAAAAAAAGAGATAATTTTATGGGCATGGAATCAAACCTTAGACCATAATTGCACATATGATGAGCATTTTAAAATATTAGCTAAAATTTTGACTCGGGTATATGTGTATATATATTATTAAATTTTACTAGAATATGTATATTAGGATTTTACTTTTACCTCCTACTTCCCCCTTCTTTGCAATTGACTAGAATATGTATATTAGGATTTTACTTTTCTCTCCTACTTTTCCCTCTTACTTTTTTTTATCAAATGTAGTGATTAATTAGTAATATTATAATACAAAAAGATAATAAAACATTATATTATTCTGGGTTAAAATCAGGTTGATGTTCGGTTTAGATCGGTTTTGAGCAAATTAATTTCGGGTTACTTTCGGTTCGGGTGAAAATTGGTTCAGGTCAAATCGGTTACGGGTCAATATCGATTCTTCTAGAATTCGAATCTGTTTCGGTTTGGTTCATTTCGGGTTTCGGGTCACATTTGGGTCATTTTGTTCGGATCTACATCGAGTCTCGATTTAAGTAAATCAGTTCGATTTTTAGTTCTCGAGTCAAGTTTGTCAGGTATAATTTTTACCACGGTTTGAAAATACCAATCCTTAGGTTTGAAAATCTTTCTTATTCTGGAACTGTAAATAGTTCTAAAATGACCCGAATTGCTTAGTTTTCTTTGCTTCCGAGTTTGGTCTTTTTCTCAAAATAAATCCGGACAGTAATTCTTCTGGTTAGGTTGTGTTCTGTCACTTTCAAGTTTCATCCACCCTCCCCAATGCTATTAGGGTCCTTTCCGCAGAGCTTCTTTATTAATTTTTAAAAAATTTCACTAAACGAGCTGCTTTTAGCGCCTTCGTACTCTGTTATTACGCCGATTTTGCTCACAACAGCTGCGTTGGAAAAGTCAAAAATTCCAATTTTTTCCCAAACGCAAACTCTCGACTTAAACATAAAATCTAGCAGCGGCGCCGATCGGAACCTTAGACTTTAAGTCCAGTGAAAGACTAAAATCACGGTTAGATCTGCCAATAAGTAAATTACTCATAATATTTCAAACCGTTATTTAAGCTCATCCACACTCACAATCTTCGAGACTAAAATTCAGTCGACAATTGTATCAATTATTTTTATTCAAATTAAAAATGATAGGTCTTAAAAAAGGAAAAATAAAATAAAATAAAATAAAATAAGCAGCACGAAGGAGCCGCCCCATCCATTGATGTTTCGGTCACCCCGAAAGAATTATTCCAGAAAGATGTGGTTTCCCATACCACACATTCTAATATTCACCCAAATACAAGATTCTCTTCATTTCTTACATCTTCAATTGTTATGCCAATGCTGGCTGGCTGAAACTTGGTTCCTTACAAAACGCCAAATAATTTACTCTCAAATGTTAGTTGGATCTACTGGTAACGAGTTCGATGCCTTTGGTTCAAATTTTGTAAATAATATGGTAAATAATTTGATCGACTTAACTTTGAATATAGAGTCGTTTTCATGTGACTATCAAACACGGAAGGTTATAGATCTGATGGCATGTACATTAACGCAATCATTACCCTGGAATTGGATTCATGAACCCAAACCATAAAGCCATTAACCAGCAACTGGATTGAACTCATTGAATCAGAACTACAAGCCAAACCCTGAGTGAGAAGTACAGGCAGCATGTAAAAATAGGCAAAAACATAAATGGATTCGTTCCTATTAGAGCAGTGACAGGAAAAGCTTTTGGCCTTGTCAATTGTTTTTTGCCTGGGTCTAAAACCAATAAAAATTCAGACAACAGTTCGACCAAAACGAAAAGCAGCTTAAAAAGGAATGCGCATCCGGGGAATCGAACCCCGGTCAGTACCGTGGGAGGGTACTATGATACCACTACACTAGATGCGCTTACTTGAAATGTTGTATTTAAATATTTTAATTATTTTGTTTTTCTCATCAATATAAAATATGATGCATCCCTTTTCCCTTGGCAATATTTGAGATTGAAGTCCAATTTAGCTTATTCTTGTAATCTTTTTTATAAAAATCACACAAAAGAAAGAAAGGATTGATCCTTTCTATAATTTGGAGTGCTTCACAAATGAAGAGAGTTATTTAATGTGATAAAATACCACAAATTATCCTCTGTTTTTATTGCTATTCAGTTGGAATCTTTGATTTAAACAACATTCAACAATTTTCGCTACTTTGGGAGGTATACAGTCTACTTTTTCTCAGGAAGCTTCTCTAACAACTCTGGTATCACTTCGAAAAGATCTCCTACGAGTCCATAATCGGCTACCTGCACCGAATAAGAATATAAAATGGCAGTGAGAATCAATCAGTTTCGGACATATGCGAGTCAAGGTCATATATGCACCCTTTTTGTGCATGCATGCATGCATTCACGTCTCTCAATGACAGATATGCCCGGATAGGAAAGGAGGGTCACCTGGAAAATGGGTGCATCGGCATCTTTGTTGACAGCAACAATAACCTTAGAATCCTTCATGCCAGCTAAGTGTTGAATGGCTCCTGAAACACCGAATGCCATGTACAGTTCCGGGGCTACAATTTTGCCGGTTTGGCCAACCTGACAAAAAAATAATACAGAGGAGATGAAGAAGAACATATGTAAGATGTCCAGCAACAAAATGTGCTAATTGTAACATTTGATACAAGCTCCTTATGGCATGCTTGTAACTTGTAAGCAGGAAAGAACCATATATATCTTACCTGAAGCTCGTTGGGAACAAATCCAGCATCAACAGCAGCACGAGTAGCACCAACTATAGCAAAAGGTAAGAACCAGTAAGCTTGATATCATAAAAATGAAGACTAATATATCACATTGACAAATTCGACAGATACAAATTCATTGGAGAAGGGATGTGACAAGGAAAACAATGAAATGGAAGAGATTATAAGTTCGACATAGTAGAGCTCTTGAAGATACCAGCTGCACCAAGTTTCTCTGCAAGCTTCTCTATCATTTTGAAGTTCTCGGCACTTTTCAAAGCTCTTCCACCTGTAACCACAACTCTTGCACTTCCCAAATCAGGGCGATCTGTCTCCTCGGATGATAGCTTTATGAATCTAGATTTACCAATAGAATCTGCAATCGATGTACGAGTGAAGGTCAAGACACAACAGACTCTGGTTGCAAATCAATACCCAAATAAATCTAACGAGTAGAGTACTGGACAATTTTTTTAAGGTAGAATTTCTTAACATTATAATTCCAATCAATGAAGAAACATCCATCAGAAACTACATTAACACAAAAGCCTTCTTTGGTTTAAGATAGAATTTCTCAACATTATAATTCTGAACACAGAAGAAACATCCACCAGAAAATACGATAACACAAAAGCCTTCTTTGGTTCCTTTCTTCTCCGAGGCAGGAACACAAAATATCATACAAGGCAGAGAAAAGTTGATGTGAACATATGTGCGTCAGTAAAAGGAAAACAAACCTTCATCTAAGGTTGAGAGATCAACCTCAGAAATGGAAGCCCCTTCGGATTTTGAATCACCCGAGATAGGAGGCACCGAAAAAGAGGTGGATCTAACTGACAGCATACAAGGGTTGGCACCAGTGTATCGAACTGTACAAAGGGCATTTCCTGCATAAATAGGCCTGTGACAAAGAAATGAGTACATATTGTATCAAAATCAGTTTAACAAGAGGCATAATAATGATGCATAATACAAGATAAGCATTGGCATAATAATGATTCATTATCCACATGTAGGATTATGCATAGTACAAGATAAGCATTGGGTTGCTTTTTGATGGTTCTAATCCTGTTGTCGACTCGGTTTCTTAATGACAAGAACAAAGCAACAGCTCACAAGAAACTATGGTTGTAGCCATATTTGGTTGATTTGTTCTTGTCCATTAAGAAACAAGAAGTTACTTATCGATCATAAACACGTGTGGGAACCAAGTCAAACATAATATAACTATGGCCACAGGCCCACAACTCGCAATAAGCTATAAGTATTAGACAACTAATAATTTCGGTACAATTCAAAATCAAGACCCTATGGCCCTAGACCAGCAACCAACTAGCAGACATGGAACAGACCTCAAAATACCTATATTGCCTAGAATCATCATTTTCCTGGTACGGCGGTACCCGTATCTAATACTTGTATATGGCACATTTATACATAGGTACGAGTACAACGGGTATGAAACTCTAAATATATGGACCTAGAAATAATTAAGCATACTGGTGACAAACATATACCGTATCAGACACTAACCCCTGGATAACGTTAGCAAAATGAAATTCCTCCTAATCTTTAATCTACTTGTCATTCTTACAGAAGTCCCCAGTTTTGAAAGTTCAAGTGCATCGGCACAACTCGATTAACTTAACTTGCACAACAAGCAACAACTATTCACATACAAATAGCATCCACCAGTGTGCATACATGCGGTTACATCGAACAAATAGTATGGCAACATAAAGTTATCTACCTGGTAAATTGATGAGGGCCATTAATTCCAACAACATCAGTAACCGGAGAAACATCCAAAAGGGCAGCAGCACGAGGTAATATGTTTTTCCCAAATGAACCTGAAGTAGCAATTACATGAGAGTAGCCTCCTTTTAGCTGAACCAATTGGATTAACTTAGCCCACGGCTCAGCCAAAGGGTATGCAAACTTATCTGAATCAGCTACAAGCACCTACAAAGCAAGCATATTTGCCATTCTTTACAAAAATTACTAACACAGAAGTAATTAATAACAAATGGTGTAACGTAAAAATTATAATAAAATCACCTGGGAAATAGAAGGGTGACACGTGGCAGCCTTCTCGGCGGCTTGTTGAAGGGAAGAACCGGAGCCAGCCAATAGCAAGGAAACGGGATTGTCTTGGCCGATGGAGTTGGCAGCCACCACCGCACTAAGTGACTGAGCTTTGATCGAGCCGCCTTCATGCTCGGCTAAGACCAAAGTACTTGCCTTTGCATTAAAAAAAACCAAAAAAATAAATAAATTAGAGGAAATTTTTCATCTCTTAAATTGATACTGGAAATAGAAAAAGGAAAAGAAGAAAAATTACGGATCTGGAAGCGAAGGTGGAGTGAAGAAGATGTCGTTTTGACAGATTTTGAAGAATGAAACGACACGCCATTTCCCTTTTTCTTCCTTCCAAGTTCTGCACAATCTCTGATTCTTTGGAAATTGACGACGGTCTCTGGATAGAGACGTCTTCTCTCCGCCCACCCACCAAGGAAAACGCTTGCGTTTAGGATTCCTAGTATTGGCCCAATAAAACTGAGATGGCCTGAAAAATGTGATTTAGTCGTATTAATTTAAGGCTAAAAAATGATAAATTTTGAATTTATTCAATAATTTAAAATGTTATATTTTTTATAATATTTAGTTTAATTTTTTCAAAATTTTTTGAAATTTGTAAAAAGTTTGATTTTTTAGGTTGGTTGTTTTTTTAACTAATTTCGAAAGATTTTTTTAAATTTCAAAATATGAATAAAAAAATTAACTTAAAATATTATAAAATATATATAATATCTTAAGTTAATAGACAAATTTCAAAATTTGTCATTTTTAATCTTAAATTAAAATATTGTACAGCAAAACTACTCTTTAAGTGACATGTTTTTTAAAATAAAATAATCAGACACCTTTTTCATTAAATTAATAAGAATATTTTATGATTCAATTTTAAGCAAAAATATATTTTAGTTGTTTTTTTTATAAACAAAAAAAGTGTCAAACCTAAATCTTAACCAAAGACAATCATCATACAAAATGTCTAAAATAACATCCGGCGGAAATTTGTAAACCCACATTTGTACCCCCATCTCGCGCAAGTCTTACTTATTTATATTAACTTGTGATAGACTATGATGAATTTATATTAAAAAATATATTATGTCTAATACATTTCACACATGTTTACACATTTAACTATAATGTGTTTTTTTAATCTAACAAGTGATATCGGCAGAAAAACAGATGATATTATCTTAAGAAATATGAATTTAATTATTTTATCTGTAAGGTGTATGCTTTGTTAAATAATTAAAAATATGATGTGATTTTTAACAAATAAATAAATAAATTCCATTGATAAAGGAAAAAGAGCTCTACAAAAACACATCTTAAGTTACATAGAATCTTGAAAGAACTCGTAAAATTCAATAAGAATACAACCTGAAAATTAAAAAAAAATGAAAATCTGAAAAGTGAAAGATTACATTTTTTTTCTTAAATTTTTGTCAATGTTCATACAAGTAGGGGTGAGCAGAATTCGACTTGATTCTAAAAAACTGAATAACTCGACTCGAGGCAAAAACACTCGACTCGTATTGACTCGACTCGAAATTCCATAAACTCGATCCGACTCGAAAAAATTTCAAATAAAGTTTGAGTTGTAAAATAGAAACTCGAATAACTTAAATTTTTTAGTAATTAATAGATTTATTTTTAAGTTCGAGACGTGCCCCTCATTTTTTATTATATATATAACGATATATACAAATATGAAGAAATATTGCAACATATGAAAAAATATGAAGAAATATATATATATATATATATATATGCATATTTTATATGATTAGAGAAAATGATTTAAATTGGAATCAAACCGTACTATGACATGATAAATGATTATAATTAAATTTTTATAGGAACTCGAAAACTTGACTCGACCCGAATTTCTTAATCTCGATCGAATCGAATCGAAAAAAATTTAAATAAAGTTTTGAGTTGTAAAATATGACGCGTCAACTCAAATAACTCAAAATTTGTTGACTCAACTCGGCTCGATCGAACGCTCACCCCTACATAAAAAGAACAAGAAATTGAATATATTTAATCAGTAATTCAGCATAATGAGGGTCCAAGAGGGTATTGCCCCTCCAACAAATTGAGAAATTCACAATGAGCACTCTAATTTTTTTTTAAAAATCTAATTTGTTCCGTTAAATTTTTAGAAATATATATGAAATGTTAAATTTTAATTTGGTTTTCAGTGTTAACTGTTAATATCCGACAAAACCTTGCAGAGTGCAGTTGCTTGCTGTAGTTGATAATGATACTAAAAGGAGGAAGAACGAGGAGAAAAGTAACGAAAAAATAGATTTCTTTGTTGAGAAATTAATGGCAAGTTTTTAAAAAATAATAAAAAAAAGTCAAGGTTTAAGGAGTAATTTTATTTTTATAGTAATTTCAAATTTACGATGTTGTCTTTTATTTTTAATTACATCAGTTTAATTTGTGTAGTTTTCCAAAATTAATAATTTTGTCTCTCCTTTTTAATTGCATTAATTTAGCTCATATAGTTTTAGTATGTTTTTTCATGGGATCCTTTTAAATATATATATGATTTGAAAAGAAAAAAAATAAATATGAATTTGGTACCCATGAGTCAATTAATGGGTACCCGAATTTAATGAGTATCCGATTAGCAGATACTTAAATTTTATGATTCGGAACGCGGACCATTTTCTACTACCCTATTATGAACACTCCTCGAGACCATGCCACATGTTTTCGACTTCTTCATTTTTTGAAAAAAAAATATAAAGGATAGTTTAAAACTACTAAAACGAGAGTAACAAAAACTTAAACTGTCGAAATAGAAAAGTTATTATAATTTAGGGGCTAAGTAATGAATTAAGCATTTTTTTTTGTAAGCCATCCAAGGAAAACGGGAGCGATCAAATAGAAGAATCTATAAGACTATAATTATCCAGAAGGATCCAAAACCTCCTCATCAAACAGAAAATATCTTACAGGCTTTTTTCACAAACTGAAAAAACATCTCACCAGAATGTTCCAGCAATTTCCAGATCCCTCCATTTTCCCCGTATATATGTCCGCTCTGCCTCTCTGCGTTTTCAATCCGGCAAATTCAAATTTACTTCCATTACAGAGAGCGAAACAAGAAAGTCTATATTGAAATTTTCTGTTAATTTCATCAAAAGCCGATTAATGGACTTCCCTTTTTTCCAAAATCCACGGGATGCATCGTCTCACCCTCCATACGGGAGAAGCTTTAGAGGGATCCCCGTTCAGGTCATGCCGGAACCCTCGCCGTCTCATTCTTTGAAGCACAGGACGGTGTCGATCCCCGTTCGCTTTTTCGGTTCGGAGCGGGGCAGATCCGAGTCGGCGATCAAGATCCAGAAGGTGTTTAGGGGATTCCTGGTGAGAAAGAACGTAAAGAAGATCATGGCGATAAGGGAGCAAGTGAATGAAATGGAGCGTAGCGTTTCCAAGACGGAGACGGTGGATCTGATTCGGAACGATTCCAAGGAGAGATTGAAAGTGAACGAGATTCTGATGAGCTTGCTTTTTAAGTTGGATTCCGTTAGAGGAGTGGATTCGTGTGTGAGGGATTTAAGGAAATCCGTTATTAGAAGGGCGATTGCGTTGCAAGAGACGGTTGACGCCATTGTTTCCGGTGACAATTCCGAGGTAGTTGAGCAAGGGCAAGATAGTATCGATTCTTCTGATGATTGCAATCAAACTCTGGAGTCAGAAAATATCGAGGAAACAATCAAATCCAATGACGCCGAATGTGTGCCTAATTTGAATGAACAGGAAGGAACCGACGCCGTCGCAAATCAAGGGAATGAAGAGGAGACAAGTCGAAATGAGAGCCAAACCGATTCGTTTGGCAATCAAGAGAATGCAGTGGAAGCTGGGCATGCTGATAATGAGAAGGAAGAAAGCGGGAGAAAGGAGATGTTGGAGAGGATACTGGAGGGGAATGAGAAGATGATGAGGTTGATGGAGGCGTTGACGGAGAGGAACGAGACGCAGAGTCGGATGTTGATGGCGTTGGGGCAGAGGGTGGAGCAGCTGGAGAAAGCATTCGTGTGTGACAAATTGAGGAGAAAGAAAAGGAGAAGCGATGTGAAATCTCAGTGTGGAGGGAAGAGATAGAGATTTGAATTGGATCTTCCATTTTCCCTTAATTTCTTCTTATGATGTGTTGTTCTTGACCATTATGTTGTATCCTGTAACTTTGCAATGAAATGATAGCAGTCTTAGTTCAAATGGTTGTCGATATCGTCCGTACCAATTATCAAAAGTCATGAAATAAAAATTCAACCCTTCAAGACATGATTTCGGTTATGAACTAAATTACGATAATTTATTTAATGAAAAAAATTTAATAGCTGTATGTCTTTTAATGTTAAGGGTTAGAGTTTTAGTTTAGGGTTTAAAGTTTAGGATGTAAGGTTTAGAGTTTAAGGTTAGGGTTTAGGAGTGTATAGGATTTAAGGTTTAAGATTAGTTTTTAGGGTTAAGGTTAGAAATTTAAGATTTTAGTTTTTATAGTGTAAATGCACAAATTTAATAGCTTGTGTATTAAAGTTTTACCCTTATTTAATATACAACATAAAACAACACAGAAAATCAGTAACCTTAAAGAGAAAAAGTTTCACCTAGAAAATATTGATTTTTAAATCTAATGAAGATTACTAATAAAAAAGACAATGATGTTTACCCTAAAAAATTTGAACTTAAATATTTTTATTTATAAGATGTATGTTTTTTATGAAATGATTAAAAAAATAATAAATAGATATTATTTTATAATTTATGAGATCAATGATATTGATGAAATTGATATTTAAACATTTTTTTTAAATATATTGATTTAACCATGTAAGTGTGATCGTTATCTCATAATATATTGTCGCCAAAAAAACGTCATATTTCTTTTAAAAAATCTCTTAATTAGTTTAGAGCAACTAGAAATACATTTTTTAACTAGAAAAATTTCAATTCAAATGTACTATACTTATGTCAAAGTTTTTGAAACTCAATTATGTATGATAGAATCATTAAAATATTGACTTTTTCAATTTTATTTGTAACTCATTATAGCTTCAATAGAGAGAGGGGATAAAATCTTCTTACATTATGTAAAATTAAAAAAGTAATCATTTATTATCAACATCTAACAGTCTAAAAAATGTATAAAAATAATTGAATTTTACAGCCTAAAAATATATAAAAATAATTAAATTTTACGTAATATAAGTGGATTCTGACTTAACCTATGTATAATATAATTAAATTGATTCTTACCTTGTTGAATCTCGTTGCTGCTGTGCAAACTCTTCTTGCATGTCATGAACGATCCACAAATAGCGAAAATTCTATAACAAAATGAAAGATAGCTAACCAATTTTTTGAAGACATAATTAACTACATTTATCTCAACAGCTACACTCTATCTACATAATTTTGAGACTCTAGAGGAGCATGTATTATATATTCTAGAGTATATCGCTCTTGTCAAAGTTGTATGTCTCTTTTCAAACTACTCAAGTTTAAACCACTTTAGGACTATTAAATATATATATATATATATATATAATTTTTTAGATTTATATTCAATATATTGACAGTGGAAACTAAAAGTTTCTACAAACGCTTTAGTTTTAAGATTAAGTTATTCAGTTTAAGCTGTATGGGGTTAGAATTTAGGGTTTAAGTAATATGATGAGATATTTAGATTTTAACTTATAAACCTTAAATTCTAATATTAAGCTTTAAATTCTAACTATTATCTTTGAATTCTAATCTCAAACCTTACCCCTTAAACTAAATTCATAAACTTAAAATTAAGACAATTATGAAAACTTTTAGTTTCCACGGCCAAATTTGTGACCAGGCAAAAGGCAATTGAGAAATAATATCTCTAAGCATCCCCACGTAGTTAAAGTACTGCAAAACAAAATAGCTTCATCAATGGAAGAAACAGATAAAGCTTTTGGACACATGTATCGAATATTTACATTCGAATTCGAGTAATATTGGTCGAAATCATCCACTCATTTTCAATCCTCCATACATGTATGTAATGACATATCATCATGAAATGATATCAAATCATAAACATGTTTCCCTGCACTTCAATCTAGCATCCTCAATCGAAGAACAAACTAATAAATTATTAACAAGTAAAAAGCTAAAAAAAAACACCAATTAACAAGTTGGTCGACAAAGAAAAGCATAAGTACAAAGATGAAAGAACAACCTGCTCAACATCATCTCTGTCGAAATCATCTCTGCTTTGGCTGCCATAAATGCCAGCACCTTCAGCATCAACACCATTCTTACCAAACTTGAACCAGCATTGAGTTCTTGAACCATTAGAGGGTCCAATCTTTGAAGGTCTAGACCAAGACAGAGAGATTTGAGAACCCAGAAACTTGGAACTGTGTTTTGGCAAAGATGGGACAGAATTTGTGGGTTTTGAAGTAAAGGGTGTTTGGAAATACATGGGATGGAAGCCATTGATTCTTTTGTTTTAGGTTCTGTGAGACAAAGGTGGTTCCGTTTCACTTGTGTTTCTATCCACTTGTTGTCTTGGAGAAGAAATGTTAGCGTGTCTTTTGTTTTGTTGCATGTTACCTTGCATCAGTGTTGTTGGCCGTTGATCTAGTGCAAGGATTCATGCCACTCCTTTTCCTAGGAATAAAGCATCGTTTAGTCCATGAACTTACAATTCGTCCCAATTTGATCCCTGTTTTTTTTTTGTCCATATTAATCTATGAACAAAATTGATCTAGTTTTTAGTGGGGACAGACAGAAAATCAACGCAACTTACATATCTGTAACTGGAAATTATTGTGTATTCCTTTTCCTATTTACCATAAATCCATAATCACACTCCTTTTCCTACCAAACCTGTGTTTATTGATATAAATCTGAAAACGCACATTTAGAGCCTCCAAATAATTATTTTCATCGTAGCTCCAAACAAGAAAAGACAGGAATTGCGGGCATGGCTTTGCTTTTTTTTAGATCACATGGATCTGCTAAAAGAACATCCTGAGATTCCAGAATAAACAAACCCTGTGAACATAGACAAGAAATTTGAGCCTATAGCTGCCATGTTTCTGACTCAACAACTTCAAGCATTAACAATCCAACAAATATCTAATCGACAATACCAAGAAACTCTCCCCTCTATATATATGGAACTCTTGCTCATGTCTGAAGGCATAGCAGCATTGTTTCCAAGGTTTTTCAGCCATGGCCTTGACTGTCAAGCAACAATTTTTCCTAGAAATTCTAGTTATTGCCTTCCCTTTCTCAGCAATAAGTGGAGATCCTGATATTCTCTCTGATTTTGTGGTTCCTCCTGGAACCAATAATACTCTATTAGATGGAAACTTTTTCACCTATACCAGCTTGAGGCCGCTCATTAACTCACCTCCACCAACAAATTTCACTGTCACAAAAGCAACCATGGCTGAATTCCCTGCCCTTAATGGCCAAAGTGTTTCCTTTGCTGTTTTAGAGTACCCTGCTGGCTCTGTTAACCCTCCTCATACTCATCCTCGTGTCACCGAGCTTTTGTTTCTCACCTATGGCATACTTGAAGTTGGATACTAATAAGCTGTTTACACAGAAACTTCAAGCCGGTGACATGTTTGTGTTCCCAAAGGGATTAGTCCACTATCAGTTCAACTGTGCTGAGAATGATTTTGCAATTGCGGTTTCGGCCTTCGGTAGCGCAGCTGCTGGCACTGTCTCGGTTCCTTCTACAGTGTTTGCGACAAACATTGACGATGACATCTTAGCCAAGTCTTTCAAAACTGATGTTCAAACAATTCAGAATATCAAAGCAGGGTTTCCACCTAAGGCCTGAGATGGGGATTCTAAGCTATTAGTAATAATTCAAGGTTTGGGGTTTTAAGATTTGGTCATTTATGTTTGTCTGGTCTTCTTCTGCTGCAAAATGAGGATTGATCATTGTGGTTTGTTCTGTTATTTGTACCTCGTAAAATAACAATCAAGATGTAATAAACTCAATCTTGGTCTTTGCTGCAACATCAAATAAACTGCCGTAGTATGAATCCTACAGGTTTTATCCCCCTATAATTATAAGTTTTAAGATAGTGAAAATGTGCTTCCAAAATCACAATTTTTAAGGTTTGGGAAACATGTAATTGCATACAAATACAATGCTATCTGTGGAAAAGAAAAACCAATCTTAATTAGTGATTGGCTGCCCACCATCGATATGGTAAAGGTGAGCAAGGATGTTATCTTTCCCTTCAATTTCTTTGCAGTAAAATGGAACTATTTTTGGATAATCAATAATAATATTACATAAAAGAAACATTATAGTAAGATGTCCCGACTTGTACCTCGTAAAATAACCATCAAGATGTAATAAACTCAATCTTGGTCTTTTCTCAATTTGCCTTCTTTATCTTCAATTCCTTTGCAGCAAAGTGGAATAATTTTAAAATTTTCTATGGCTTCCTTGAATGATTCAGCTATGAAAAATAGGAGATAACCTATGGTTTGGTTTTCATTCACAAGGATTATTAAGATGATTTAAATAGGAGATAAACCATAAATATCAAAATGAAGCAATTATTGAAACTCAAATATAGTGCCATTACATGATAACTAATTTTGGTTTTTCTGCATTTCATTTTTTCCCTAGAGAAATCCATGGAGACTGAATCAAATACAGATGGGGATTATTAGCATGGTATCAGGATAGCTTATGTTTACTCGAAGAACGAGAGGAGGGTTCAAATTTTTGGCCTAGGCTCCAAGACCCTTCTTGATCTTCTCAATAGTAGGAACATAAGTTTTAAAGGCTTTAGCAAGGATGTTATCCTCAATTCCAGTGGCAAAAACGGTGGACGGAACTGAAACGGTCCCGGCATTTGCACTACCAAAGGCCAAGACGGGGTCGGCCATGGCTGGGGTATTAGAACTTGGATTATACTGGTAATGCACAAGTCCTTTCGGGAACACAAACATGTCAAGAACTCAAGTGTTTGGCTGTAAAGTTTGCCGGTCGTGTCGACAAAACCGACTTCGAGGCTTCCATCGACAACGATGAGGAGCTCGGCAGTACGGTGGATAATCAGCATGAAATATCCCACGAAGTCCAATAAAAGTGAAGAAATTCCCATCAAGAGCTGTTGAGTTTGCAGGGCCTATGAACTGCAATATGATATCAGGATCACCTGCAGACGCCATTGCCGCTAACAAAAGAAAACAAATCAACTCGCGCAAAATCGATGCCATTTTCATTCGATTTTCGTCGATCTTGATTTGTTTTTGCCTATACAAATGGAATCGGAACATGTGTATATAGAGTTGGATTGTTTACTGTGTTACTGAATAGCTTGAATTGATCTTTCATGGCCTGCAATGGGTGAAGGCATGTTATATTACAAAAGGGTAGATCACCAAAACATTGTAATTTCCATTGGCTTATCCTGTTAAGTTGGCCAAAGTTAAAAGTATCATATTCAGCGCATAGGCAAGCTGCTCATTTGAAGGACACCAGCTATGATACTCGCACATGTTATATCAATAACAGTATGTTTTGGTGTATCATTTTGGGTTCATTATTTTTAAGTAATTTTCATATATATACATATCCAATACACTGGTGTTGAAAGCTTTTAGTTTTTACAAGCGCCTTAGTTTTAGGGTTTATGGATTTAGTTTAGTGTGCAAGGTTTAGGGGTTTAGGTGTAGATGTTTAGAATTTAGGGGTAATAGTTAGGATTTATAGGTTAGGGTTAAGATTTAGGGTTTAGAGATTAAGGTTTAGGTTTTAAGGTAATATGTTGAGGATTTAGGTTTTAATCTATAAACCCTAAATTCTAACCCTAAACTCTAAATTCTATTCACAGACCCTAGATTCTAAACTATTAAACCTAAACCCCTAAACCCTATACTCTAAATTGAGTCTCTAAACTCTAAAATTAATACGTTTGTGAAAATTAAAAATTTCCACTGCAGTGTATCAAATAATTATCCTATATATATTATAATAAAAATACACTCAATTCCATGATTTATATTATTTCGATTATTAATTAAGTTCAAATAACTTGCCAATAATTAGTTAGTCTAACTAAATAAAGCCTTAGATTCTTTAAACAAGGTTTACAAATGGATTCTTTAAAAAAAGGGAATATTAGATATTAATCTTTTTGTTAAGGTGTCATGTCACCGGTTCAACCGGAGCATGATACAATGATTTTTTATATTACAGTATAATATTAGTGATCTTTTGTAATTTATTAAACCTCAGTGATGAATAAAAAATTTATTCAAACATTAGTGACTATTAGTAAAGTTTTCCCAAATAGTTTGAAAAATGGCGGTTAAATTTAGATAAAATACAGGTAGACGGTCAAAATCAACATATACAACGGCCAACAGTTTTCCTAAATTTTTTTGTGCTCGTGAGATGGCAGCTTTCTTTGCAACAACCATGGCTGCCACCATCACCACCACCACCACCCACCATATAAAGTTAAAAACCCTACATTTTCTCCACATTCCCTTGAATTTCCTTTGATTTTTCTTTCTGGGTATTTCTTCTCATTGTCAAAGGTTTTATCTTTTGGTGGCTCTGCTGCAAAGAAGAAAAGAGAAACCCTTCCTTTGGGTACCAAAAGGGAAAAAAAGAAGCTTTTTAATTGTTGTTTTTGCTTGATAAATGAGCTGCCTTAAATCAGAACCTGCTGAGTATTATTATCAGGTCAAGCCTGAATGCAAAGATGTTCCAGCAACCAGATTTAAGATTAAGGTCTGTTTTATTATTTGTTTAAGAAAATTATGGAAATATAGCATATTTGATGTTTAGTTCTGTATAGATTTATGGGAAAATCTGTTTCTATATTAGTGGCTCTGGTTTGATTAAATTTATGCATTTGATGGTATGATCATTTTGAGTTTTGCTTATGCAGCCTGGTAGAACTCTAAGTGTAAGAAAATGGCTAGCTGCATTTTCTCCGAGGGGCCAATTGGATATAAGAAAAACTCTTAATCGAACCCATCACAGGGTAAGTTCATTTTTCATGAGTTAAATGCATGTACAGAACTACAGATTATGCTTTTCTGTTTTCGGTCTCTGTCGATCGGGTTTGTTTATTTGTTTTTGCTGGCAAACATAGGAGATCCATCCATCGATTAGAGAAGTTTGGGAGTTTTTACTTGGATGTTATGATCCTATGAGCACATTTGATGAAAGGAAGGAAATTCGCCAGCATCGGAGGTAGTCACACTTCTCTTTTTTAACGATTTCGGTACTATTCGGCTGTTGAATCTTGATGGACGGTTTATTGAAAGTGATTTCTGTATCTCAGGGCACAATATGTTAGATGGAAGAAGGAATGTAGTGAAATGTTTCTCGTCGATGGAAGCCGCAAACATTTCACCGAAGATAGTCGACCCATTCGAGACCCTTTGGTAGTTTTAGGGACAAATCCAGGCAAGTAACTGGCGCTTTACCTGTTTAGATAATAGTTTGTTGTGAGTGAATAAACCAGGTATTGATATGTCATGAATTATACATATAGAAATGCTAAGAGCACGGAAATGGTAACCAGTAACGGTCCTTTGGACATGAAAGTAACCAAGTGGCTACATATATTGCATCTAATAGGTTGGTTTGTTGTTTTCTAAATCAAATTCATTTTGCTTTCCGAGCTGCTGCTTTCTTCTCTCGGTCATGACCACATTCCTTGTGTTTATGTTTCGTTCAGGTCTCGATGTCAAAGGCACTGACAGGAATTTGGTATTCTATGAGAAGCAAGAAAATTTATCAAAACTTTAGGATATTCTCTCTGTTTATGCCTGTATAGATATGGACGTCGGATATTGTCAAGGTGCATAATCGCATGAAGTTCTGTTTTCGTATTTTTAATAGTAGTTCTGAAAGCTAGGTTCGATTACAACGTTGAGCAGGAATCAGTGATCTATGTTCCCCAATGATTATTCTTCTTGAACATGAAGCTGATGCATTTCGGTGCTTCGAGCGTCTGATGCGAAGATTGGTACCTTCCTTCGTTTCGTTTTTCTTCTTTATATTTCGTCTTCTGTCTTTACCAGTTTCTTACAACATGTTTTCCTGTTTTAAATCTTAAAGAGAGGAAATTTCGGATGCACCGAGACTTCCATTGGGGTAGTAACACAACTTAGTCATGTGGCCACAGTAACTCAAGTCATTGATCCGAAACATCACCGGCACTTTGGTACAAAATGATGTTTTTTTTATCATTAATCCTCTGTTGTTATGCATTATGTTTTCTTTATTTGATATTGGTTCTACAGACACTAGGTGGAGGTCACTATCACTTTGCTGTTCGAATGCTAATGGTTTTGTTTCGTCGAGAGTTCTCGTTTTGTGATTCGTTGTACTTATGGGAGGTATGTTTATTAAGCATAAATGTTTGGTTCTGCAACTAATAGGAATCAGTTCTGGACTTGATGGAACATATACTTGTGTGTTCCGGCATGCTTCACACGAATTTCTTATTCTGGTTACGTACACTTTCTGCAGATGATGTGGACTCTAGAATATGATCCGGACTCGTTCTTTCTATACGAAGAACTTGAATTAACTATGGAGAAGACCAAGGGTGCCAAAGGAAAACCAAAATCAACCCGCTGGCGTGGGAAGTACGAGAGAGAAAATATGAAAATTAAAAGCTCCGGTGAGCCCCTCCCCATTTCGGTATTCCTTGTTGCCAATGTCTTAAAAGATAATAGCTCAGTACTACTGCATAAAGCTCGCGGTCTGGACGATGTAGTTAAGGTAAGATCACATTTTTGTAGCTTGCAATGCCGTATATTGATCTGCACTCGTCTTTTTATGTGACGGTCGAAATTCTGGCTGTCTTATGGTCGTCTCGATGTTTAGCCCTGTCTTGGTTTTGTACTTTTTTCAGATTGTGAACGACTTGACCGGAAATTTGAACGCCAAGAAAGCATTGGGGCATTGAAACTTCATAAGAAATATTTAAGGAAGGTACTGCTATTTCATTGCAGCAGCTGGTTGATTCATTTGTGCCTTGCTTTTTATTTCTAAAGTTTCTTCCATGAGAAATTCATCTACCAGGAACTCCTTGATAGCGAAACTCTTTCATTCGATTTTGCGATTGCAGGCTAAGAAGACAATCACAAAGGTGAAAACCATGTGACGGATGAATAACTTCGGTGATATTTCATCCCCGGAAGACGTAACCTGATCTCGGAACAGAACGATACTGATGAACTTCCAGATGAATCGGTGATTGTAGAATTCTGCAGCTGTCCCAACTAGCAGATGTTGCTAACGAAGCAATTGTTCTATTAGATATCATTCCTCCACATTCTTTTTTATATTGATACATTGTTTTAGGTAGCCATTGTTGTATGTTTTAACATCTCTTGTGTTTCCTCATCATTCAAGAAATACAAAGAATATTCAGTTGATTCCCATTTTGGAAGATTTCTTGTTGAACAAGTTACGGATTCAAGTAGATAAAAGTTTTGAAGATTCACTCAAAAGAAAAAACAAATCCAATCAACTCTGCAACACTATTCTTCCACGATGAACATGACAGAAAATGGATAAAGGGTTGAAATTCTTTGATCTCGAACAATGGTGTCGAAACAACAGAAAAGACATGAATATGGAAACAGAAAATGGATAAAGGGTTGAGATTGTGCATCATTGTTAGCTTAAATGTTGCTATCTACTTACCACGATTTTGAAGAAACAAGGACCCCTGCTGCTTAAATGAATTTAATTTTTAAAAGGGGCTCAAAAGCAATTTTTCCATTTAACAAACAAGCCCCCCCTCCTGCTTTCCCTGTCTGATTGATGAATTTGTTTGTTATACATATGTTTCCTAATTTTCGATTCCGAGTGTTCATTCGTTTAATTTTGACTGTTCACGGTATTGTTGCAGCAATGGTGGCTTAACATATAGAAGACAGAAGAAGAGAAAGCAAGCGGTACTTAATTAGAAGCATGTAAGAACAACAACAACAAGGAACCACATGCTGAGCTTTTTTGCTATCAATTTATAGGGGATTATTCCAAATCCTACCAACCACTCATCTCCATAGCAATCTCGCTATGCAACTAAGCGTCAGCGGCCAAGATCAGCTCCGGGTGAATGCTTCCCACATATGTTCCATCAAGTGCATTAGGCAATCCTAATGCTTTCAGAGCAAGATGAGCTGCCTTTTGCCCTGATATCATCATTGCTCCAAATGTTGGTCCCTGTATTTGTGGAAAATCAACACAATAAGTCACTAATGGGCCAAAAATCAACAACAACAACAATGATTAGGAAAGAACTTCACCATTCTTGGAGATCCATCAATCTCTGCAACTTCCATCCCGGTAACAATCATCCCGGGAACGATTTCCCTAGTCAACCTCACGATGGCATCCTCCGCCGTGTTCATGTCGAGTGCCTTCATCCCCGGCACGCTGTCGATCATCCCGATGCTCTTTAACCTCTTAACCCCTGTGGCACCGAACGGTCCATCGTGTCCACAGGAGCTGACCACCACCTTGGCCTCCATCACATTAGGGTCCATGCAGGACTGTGTGTCGTGGTTCATAGACACCAGGGCCCAGTTCGTCACAACGCCGCCGACTCTCCCTTCCTTCACTATCAAATCCTCCGCCGCCACCGCGTTGAACAACTTCACGTTGGGACGGGCGAAGAGCTTGCTCATGATTGTGGATGTGAAAAGGGCTGCATGTTTGATCACGACGTAGTCGTCTTGTTCGTCGTATTCGATGTCGAGTTCATCGAGGAACCGATGGGCCGGTTTCCTCACGACCAGAATAAACGTAGAATTTTTAGACAATTTCAAGGCCTTAAAAGTTAAAAATCGAAACTTTCAGTACGTATTGGAGATTTAAGTTCAAAACAGAAGAAATTTTAATAAAAGAGAAATCTTTTTTTTTTCTTTCGGATTTACCATAGCAGAGAAAAGCTGTCCACCGAGCCAGGCGCCGCCACCGGGGCTAACAGATTGCTCGATAATAGCGATCTGTACGGAGGGGTTCTTGCTGAGCTCGTAGGCGCAAGAAAGCCCGGCGGATCCGGCACCGACGACCACCACGTCGGTATCGGCGTAAGTGATCATGTCCATCATGTACCGACGTGTCATCTCGCGAGAGACGATGGACTTCTTGATGGGGTCGAACCTGAAACTGTTCAGATTTGGGGTGGAAAGAAAGTGGCTTTACCGGAACTCCATGGAAGGAAGAGTCGAAGAGAGAGTTGTTCCTGGAGAGTTTAGACGACGGAATATAGGAAGCGAGGGTTGTAGCTATGGAGGACGCCATTGATAGAGAAAGATCAGTAGTATTTGAGGTTTCTTTGAAACTCAAGAGAGAGGAGATTGCAGGGAAGAAGTGAAGAGAGTGGCAACATATACAAGAGCGGAAACAGGAGTGAAGAAATATCTGAGAGGACACATGGCAAAAGGATAGGATTTGGAGGGTCTAGAATCGTGACGATATTTTTCATATATGGAATGTAATTATGTAAGTAGGGACGGTTGAGACTTGAACCAGGTGGACCAAATCAAGTATATCCTCCAAAATCATTTTATAAAATTATATAAAAAATTTAGTATATAAACTCAACGAATGATCTTAATAGAAAAACAGATCATATTTATTATAGGAGATTCAAATTTAAATCTTTTTGTCTACAAAGTGTATGTACATTATTAAAGGATTAAAAATATTTTTTCAAAATTTTAAGAAACGTAGAAGTGTATGTTAAATATTCCAGCAAAATACTATAATTGACGAACTCTAATCCTAATTATAATTCTATCTTAGGGAGGGGAAGGTACTTCTAGTAGAAAGAAATGGTGTTTTTAGTGAATATAAAACTTATGACCTAAGAGAATATAAGGGAACAAAGATGAGCAGTTTAACCAAACGGTCAATTGTGCTTGCTCATAAACATTTAAGTACATTATAGAGACTAAAATGTTCACTTTTGAGTTTGTCGAATTAACGAGTAATATTTTATAATCTGAACTTTATTTTAAAAGATTTCTATTTGGGTTGTTCGAGTTTCTCTTCAAATTTAATAGTAATCATTTATAATGTTATGACACTATTTGTTCCAATTTAAACAACTTTCAATAACCATATACGATATGCATATATATTTCTTCATAAGCGATATATATATATCAGACAAAGTTAAGAGACTTGATTTGAACTTAAAAATCGATCAACTAATTACTACAATTTTTAAATTATCTGATACTCATTTTATAAATTAAATTTGATTTTTAAAATTAAATTAAATTTATAAAATTATAATTCGAGTTAAATTAGTCGTTTGTATTACCAAGTGCATTTGTATTTTTCAACCAAATTGATGGGTAATGGGTAATGGCACTCTCAAGTCTCACCCCACCTCCTCTTTTATGTCATTGTCAAAGGACTCAAGTGGGGTTTATATCAAGTGCCTTTTTCTGATATTTTATTAGCAAAAAGCTCTAACTTTTGGTATTTGTGAATCTAGTGAAGATTTCTACTTATTATAAAATATGTTGGAGTTTTTAATGGAAAATTTTACGGTTTTTAATAAATTATTATTGACTTCAAATTACCAAAATGGCCTGACAAGTGATAGCTGTCTATAGCTAGTATATGAGCAATCCCCAATTGTATGAGATTCCTTTGATTGGGCAAATAATGTAATTCAGTCATTGTTTAGCACAGCACAGGTAAGATAAGGCAAAGTCATTAAAAAGGTGATTTGTTTCCATTAAGGAATTCATTAATGAGGACAAACAAGCAAACTCATTAAAGCTCATTTGAGGAGCACTTGCAGTTACAATTACGAATTCATGTACAATATAAATGAGATAAGATCCGTTTAATCAGTTTAAGAATTTTTAAGTTTTATACGTTTTTTGGATCGTTAGATGGGTGAAATAGATATATGAGATTAACAGTAGGATATGTGAAGATTATCACTTGGAAAAAAAATAAGAAGTTAATCTCAGTCATCCATTCCACTCGTTCAACTATCCAAGAAACATGTAAAATTTAAAAATCTTACACTGTGTAAGTGGATCGTAACCCTATTTAAATATATATATATATTACGAATTCATATATATGGGTTAGGATCACTTACACTGTGTGAAACTCAATTACTTTTATAATTTTTTGGACCGTTGGATTATGGTAATAAATGGCTAAGATTATTTTTTTATTTTATTCTCAAGTTATAATCTTTACATTTTCTACGATTAATCACATTCATCCATTTACCTTCAAGTTTTACATAGTATAAAAGGATTCAATCCCTCTCAATACATATTTGGTTTTTCAATGTATCCACTTGAAGAGCCGAATAACTAATTATTTCACATTTTGTTGACTTATATAAGAAACATATATTGACACAAGTTTTAAAGCTGGTCAATGTCTAGGGCAAAAATAAAATCTTCGACTTAATAAAAAAAAAGAGTTATTTAATGATCAAAAAAATTATGTTATCTCATTTTATATGAGTTTGAATTCTTATATTTACTTTAAGAATGTAATTATCTCTGCTTAATAAAAAAGAATGATATATATATAAGAAGAGATAATTGACCGGATTGAATTCGGAATTTAATATCAATCATAATTAAAATAATGTATCTTGTCAGTTCATCATATGCTTGACCGACCACAGTAAAATGTTATAGTTTTTAATTTTTAAAAAATTATTTGAGTTAATTTAAGTATTTAGCCGTAAATATATTTTTATTCATAAAGTCAGTTGAAATGTAATTTTAAAAATATTTTATAATCGACCTCACTTACTAGTAAATATATCACTTCATTAATAAAAATTATAAAAATTTAAAATATAAAATGTTAACTTTATTGAATAGTACAAAATACAAATTCTAGGACTGAAATTGTTATTATACAAAATCAAATCTAAATTCAAAATTTTATTTTAGTTTTAACAGTAGACTAATTTAATTGTAACAAAATTTTAATTGAAGGATCCATTTGAAACTTACAGGAAAAAAGTGATCTATATTTTTAACTAAACACATAATTGAGTGGTCTGAGATGTATTTTACCCATAATAATAGTTCCAAACTAGAGCTTATTAAATTGATGGAAAATTTGCCCTTTCCAAGCTGAATAATGAGTAGCTGCAAACAATAATGCAGAAGATGGTATACGTATGAGTATGACTAAAAGATCACTTGTGTTAACTCTGAATCATAGAGCAACAAACTTCCATAGAGTTCATAATCATCCAATATTACAGAATCCGGTGAACCGGAAAGAACGCGAAATACGATATGCATATACGATGTTATCAAACCAACATGAAGTTGATATAACACTAATAGATATTATCCCAAACCGGGTAGTATTCCCCACTTCGACACGAGACGAGTGACCTTAACTGGAAACCTTAAGCATCTGCAACTTAGAAACCATGGATTTTGATGTTTTCCTTCTTCACAATGCCAGCCTGGTAAGAAAAACGAAGACGATGAGATTTAGGAACTTAAACTCCACACCGCACGACCTAAGAAGTCTAAATATTCCATGAGGCAATTAACAATTACCTGAACGAGGAAGGTAGAGACGTTCTTACGCTGGTCACCTTGAAGTTGAATAACCTGACCATAAATAGAAAATGTAATGAAATCAATCGTCAGGAAACAACAACGGATATTGACGTTAATAATCACTTACGAGGGTGATAGTTACACGCACCTGGCCTAATTCAGGGTCCTGGACCACAGTGCCATTGCAGCAAAACTCCTTCTTGAGGTCTTTGAGTATCTTGTTGTAGCTGAATTCTTTCTTTAACCCCTGGACAGTTGTCAGGCTTTTCCGACCATTCCGCTGCTGAATACGAATGTGCACGTAGTCCTTTGCGACGGCACCCGAGTCCTCAGCATTTGCATCAGCAAAGGGATCTACCACAACAAACATAAAACACAAGTTAAACACAGATTATCGACGACGAAGAAAAATATAGTTTATTCAAGGAAGTTATGATCCAAACATACCAAAGGCACTAGGAATCTGGACGTCGGGTTCAGACATGAAACTTGGTTGATCAAAGAGGCCTAACAACCACAAGCTCGAACCTATAGAAGTAAAGCAATTCCCACATCAAAATTCGACTTTATATCGCATATCACCAGATAATAGCAAGCAACATTCAGTGATAACAACATCCAAACATGTTGACATAAACAATTAACCCGGTTTTGTCCTAACATGTGTTCCTCCTACCCCCTAAATGGAAGACTAAAATCCAAAGCTTGAATTCACTATTTGCCATTTTAATTCTTCAAATCAATATGAAAATACAAAATTTTGCCCCTAAAAGCTTTTAATTTGTCACATTTATGGAAACAATTCTTGTTTACATGCAATATCTAAACTACATGTAATCTCTCGAATCGCTACATCAGAGACAATTGCGATAAACACATTCGAACTAAGACTCAGTCAGTCCTCTTATGGGAAACAAATCTTAAATTATTAGCTACAACTTCATTCTAAAAATAATTAAAATTAATTCCAAGCAGCACATTACGAAACCAATAAAAATGATTAACAAAATAAACCAAACAAGGAAAGAATAAGAATTTTAGATTAATATTTTCAAACTAACCTAATTAAAAAACAAGAATGAGCAACAAAATCCCTAGCAAATCAAAAAAAGGCAACGTACAATCATAAATCTGCTTCCTTTCTTCAAGCAAAACAGTTTCCTCTCTAATTTAAAGCAAACATTAAGAATCGACATAACAATTAAAGAAATAAAAATAAGTATTGACGATTAAAAGATTGATCTTTAGTCCACAAAAAAACATTTAGAGGAAAGAAATGAAGAAGCTTTACCTGATCCAAGGATTTTAGGGATTTCTTCTGGAGAATCGAAATTTGGGTTATTAAAAGGGAATAAAGAGAGGAAGAATTTAACGCTCTGCGATGTCGGAGCTGGACTTCAATTTCTCCGTTTTGGGTGCAGAGGAAACTGGATTGGATATTATTTACTAATTAAAAAGAATTTATTTTTCTTTCTTGGGATTCGGAGGTTCTACGGTGATGAGATAATATATAGTCGTGAGAGTATGTTGGGAAAATGTACTCGCCTAAGAAAAGCTTATGATGGTGAGAAAGGACACGTGTCGGTCGACAGAGGTGAACCTGAGACGTGTGGTGTTAAACAGGAGAGGGAGTTTGTTGAACTGAAAGGGAAGGCATGACCGGTTGTTGTCTTTTTTGTTGTTGGATTTGGACACAGAATCAGGTGTTCGTCGATGCTTCATGATTAAGGTTCTGCTTTTTTAAGTAATTTTAAAAGTATTATTAGAAAATAATTTGAAAAGTAATTTTTAAAAATTAATTATAAAAGTTTTAGTATTTGGTATTATTGTTAAACAATATTTTTGAAAATATAAAATATATATTTTAAATATAATATTTTAAAGTAAAAATAAATAAACGTAAATGATGTTTAAATTCTTTATCATAAAATTTATTAACATTATTAACCTTTTAAATATCAATTTAATATATTAATAATTAATATATTTAATATATTTAATAATTATTGTATTAACTCAATATATTAACATTATTAACTTTTTAATATTGTTTTATAATATTAAAGTTTTTATTATTTATTTTTATTTAAAATATTATTTTTTAATATTATTTTAATAATTATTATATTTAATATATTTAATAATTACTGTATTTATTATTAAAATATTAATTTAATAAATAATTATTATATTTAATATTATTTTAATATATTAGTGTTGATAATTAAGAGTAAGAAAGTAATTTCACATCTAAAAATGATTTTTCACCCCAAAAGCTAGAAATTTTAACTTTTGAGGTTGGGTGGTAATTTTTCACTCTAAAAATAAAACTGTTTGACATTGTTTTTGGTTTTAAACCAGCTTTTGAAGCTAAAAGCTGGTTTGAAAAACAACAAAAAAACAGGGCCTAAGGTTTCTTTTATCATTGCTGTTGTAAATCAACTTGAGAGCAAACTCTCGTTGGTCAAAAATTAGATTTTTCAGCTGTCACCAAATGCTTGTTTAAACGTTAAAAATAATAGATAAATCAATATTAAAAAAATAAATCAATAGTCGTTTAATCTAAAAATAAAAGACAAACGAACGTTAGAGACTATGCAACAACCAAAAAAAGATTAAGATTGGCGCACAAAACTCTGTTCAATATGTTCTTTTTATCAAATTAAAGATGTTTATGAATTGAGATCCATTGATTGGCCTAGTAACTATAGATTTTCATTTTATCTCATTTTATATGGGTTCAAATCCCGTATAAAAATATAATACCTAGCTATCTAATCAAAAAATGTTTATGAATTAAAACTATTTGAATTATGGTTCGATTTAAAATTAAATATTTGATTCTGAATTATCCAACAATAAACATAAATCTTTTTAGTTTTTGTGTTTCGAGATTTTATAAATTCATCTCATTTATCAAACTTTAAATCTAACGTTATATGTTTGTAGTGTCATATTAAAAATATATTTTTTAAAATCTAATTAATATAAATAAATATAAAATATTAATAACTAATAAATTATTCAAATAAATATTAAATATAACTATATTTTTATATATTATTTTACTTGTTAAAATAATTAAACAGCTATAACTATCAATTAATTTTATCATACTTTTATACAATCAATCAATATAATATTCTAGTCAAATTAACTAATGTAATCTGCTAGTCAATTCAGCTAATGTAATCCGCTATCGGTTGTCAACTAATATAATCCGTTAATAGTTATCAGCTAATATAATATGCGGGCTTTAAGTGAATTACAACTCCACAAGTTTATCCATTTTACAGTTTTAAGTGATGTGATTGGATTTCTAAAAGAAACACAACAAGACTTTATGCCTTAAACAAGTAAAAGAAAGTATAAACAAAAAGCCTTCAATTTGACACCTTTCATGATGCCATTGCTGTATTTCTCCTCACTGAACTTGTCCTACATACTAGTGAGAAGGGAAGAGTACACAATTGAATCAAGCAACCGTGATTTCCTCTGCTGCGCCGATCTCCTCCGCAAACTGAACTTTCGGCTCTAAATCGATGAACTGGTTAGATTTGCTCGCTAAATGCGAGATGCTAACCCTTCCTTGACGCTTGATATAGTCAGCTACAGCCTGCATCTCGTCCATTGAGATGTATATATACTTCCCTCTATCATCCATGACACCTGAAAGTCGCCCTGCACACACAGCAAGTATAGGATCGACGCGCATAAATCATTAAGCTCTAGATGGCAGGCACTTGGAGTTGGAGTTTTCATTTCCTAAAATCAGTTCCCCGACAGATAATAGTTACATACCCATACTTTCAAGGGAGGCGATCCTATTGATACATTCCTGCATCAAATAAATGTTGTACTTTAAAGTTAGAACCAAAACAGGGATAGGATCGAAAAAAGAGGCAATATACTTATAGTTGATGGGTTCCTTTACTATGACATGCAAAGAACTTACTTGATTCATTCTTTACCAGCAAATGAATACGTATAAACTGAAATTAAAACATGTTTCATTGCCATATCAGGAGGCCAAAAGTACACACACATACCTGGGTTCTCAATTTGAATTCTGCAGCAAGATCTTCCAAAGGAATACATTTATGATTCTGCAAGATCATATACAAACACATTTAGAAACAAAAGGCAAAACAATAATATACATTCCGAAGCCTTAAGCAGATTAATGGTTATTTGGTCATTACGGAGCTCATGTACTTCGGAAAACGTTTATTATGTTTCCATTTACTTGTCGATGAAAAATACCAGAAGGAAGAGGTTTAGGAGACTGAAAAGAACAGTCTAAGAAAAATTGTGTAATTATCATGAATAAAAATACGGGGCTCAAAAGTACCTTAATGTATTCCACAAAATTAGAAAGCAAGTCCTGACTTCCATCTTGCAACTCGTTCTCGGTGGTTCCTTCAGCGTCAACAGAAAACGCTCCTTTCCACTTTTCAAACTCCAAGGCAGCATCTTCTTCCTCCTTGGCCTTTCGGACTTTAGCTTCTTCTTCCTGCATAAACCGTAGCAGATGTCTTGAACCAGGAAATGATCTATAAGTGGTTATGTGCTTGGATTCTGTATGTATAATTAATTTTCAAAACAATGAAGGCAAACAACAGACCAGCCTAAGTTCCTCTGCCTCACGCTCCTCGTCCTTCTTCCTCCGCATTTCAGAATATCGATCCTGTTTAGTCTGCCTTGACTCACGAGCAGCCTCTTCAGCCTTGATAAAAAAAATCATATGAACTTAGTGGACAGCAGCCACAATAGAAAACAGATAAGTAAACAATTAAGACGATAATGATGTACCATTCGTTGTGCGTCCCTTTCTTGCCTTTTCTTTTCCTTTTTCTTTGATGCTCTAGCCTCATAATTCCCATCTCCTTCTTCTCCCTCACTTCCATCAGCAGTTTCTGCATTGACATTTCAATACACAAATGCTTAAATCAGTGCCACTAACCCCAAGAAGTGTCATTAGGTTGCATCCTTCGGCACCTTCCGGAAAAGATACTACGCTCATTAAGAAGGGCTTACATAATCTCAACGACTCATCGACAAAATAAAGCTTTATTCATATTTGCAAAAAAAAAAAAAAAAAAACTTCTCTAAGTCCTCACAAGAACACACCAAAACATCAAAGATAAGGCATTCCTCGATATGTTGTTAGTCCACAAGAAACAGTCCCTATATTCAGTCACATAAACCTTAAACCTTCTCAATTTCGAAGTTATTGATCAGAGAAAACGTAGCACCCTTTCACCTCACAAACCACTTCCCTAATTCAAAAATGTCTCACTAATTGGCAGAGATAACAACATTCAAAATCATCAATTCGCATAGTCATATATTCCCCTATACTTATTCCACACACTGAATTCACAACTATGGCAGGAAAATCCCATTTTGTAGTTAATCAATAAATTTGTTAAATTCTCAACAATAATTCAAACTTAGAATTCTATCCAATCCACAAACCTTCAGCAGTTGCAGCTGCGGAAGTGCTAGCTCCTCCGGCAGCCGGTCTCCTCCGCATCCTAGTACGACCGCCAGTAGCCCCACCATTTACTACATTTTCCCTTCTCGGAGCCTATAATCCATACCAACCAATAAAAACCACATTTAAAAAAAAGATTAAAACTTTTAAAATAACTTTAAACATACCTGCCGTTCTTCAACATGTACATCGGCTGATCGAGCATCCTGACGGCGTTTCCATATGTACAAAGGAACTAACGCTAGAAGGAGAAACAATGAAATAACCAAAGCCAATATTTCCTCCATTTTCTTTAAAAACTGTCAATAGAAACGAATTGATATTCAAAATAAATAGGATGAATTCGAATGAAAAGGAATGTAAAACCCTAACAAACAGAAGAAATAGGTCAAAATATCAGTCATAATTAGATTCTTTAACTAAATTGAAATGAACAGAAAAACCCAGAACGATTAGAGGTACCAATTCCCTGTTTAGATGCTTAAAAAGTTACAAAGAGAGTGAATTTTCAGGAAGATTTAGATTTAGGTACCTCGGGTTCAGGCAATTTTTAGGAATTCAAGGAGAGACCTTGGATATATGTTGGATTTTTCAACAGTTGCTATAAAGGAAGAGGGATATAAAGGATTGCGCAACGGCGTCGTTGGGCGTTGACCAAACTAACTAGAGGTACGAGCAAATAGTATGTTAAACTGAATTAATCAAACAACTCTTTTTTGGTTCTCGGAACTGGGCCGACTTTTGCTTTGTTGTTTGTTTTGGATTAGGGTTCTTCAGGGTATTTGGGCCTGTATGTTTGTGTTGACTCATTCGGTCTCCGATTTCTGGCTCGTTTTTGTTGTATCTCTTTCTTCTTTCTTTAACGAAAGTAAATAGATATGTAAACGAATCAAATGAACACGAATAATAATATGTTTATATTCATTCGTTTAATTTTAACTGATAATATGAACAATTAAACGAACATAATTTTTTATTCGTATTCGTTTGTTAAGGAATGTAATTTATTTATGTTCGTTCATTAAAATAGTAAAATGAACATTAAATATTGTTTAATTTTTTATTTTATATTTTTAATATGTATTTTAATTTTTTTAAATATAATATTTTTGTTATAAAAAATAATAAATATAAATAGACATATGAATAAGTTTAAACAAATAGACTACCGAACGTAAATGAACGAATAAACCCTTTGTTCAAGTTAATAAAAAAATTTGCATAGCAGAAATTCTAAAGATCAAACACAAGGACTATTTTATTGGATTGGTTTGGTTGGGGGTACCAGAAATGTAGTGTACTAGTGATACAACTATACATCATGATCAGGACCACCATCACAGCATGCTTGCATACTAGAAAAAAAGTGAGTGGGTCATATGACTGCAATGTCTATGATAGCAATGCGCTGCATGTTTCTTTAATTATTTCTGTCATAACCCAACAAAAAAAAATAGCCAGAGTCAGGTAACATCAAGAACTGACCAGTCCTTATCCAATTTAGCTAAGCCTGCTTCTCCAAAACCTTTTTTCCCTCCTTTTTCCAATTTTTATACTCGTATTTATTTAGATTATTTTGTAATAAATTACTATTTATTTAGATTATTTTTTAATAACCTAAAAGTAATTACAAGTTAATATCTGTTTATACATATTCTTTAACTCATTGATAATGCATGCACACCTTATACAAAACGATTATGCCCGGATCTCTTAGGATGAACATAAAATGAGTGACATTCTCAATATCATCGTCCTACATGATATGAATATTGAAACCAAGTACCAAAACAAGAGGTTTGAAAAACATCCACTATCACATGCAGATACCGGTTCAATCCGGCAAACTATGATGTAGAACGGAATAACCTGTCAAGATGTTCTAACTCCAGAATCCAGATGACAATAGCAACTATTTGAGAAATAGTAATAGATGGTGGTTTACAGTGTCATTCAACATCACATAGGCATAAGAGGTGAAAAGCATAAGAAACACAGAGTGCATATATCAGTATCAGACCAACATAGAGATATTGTAATAGTAGATATATATAGATAATAGTTCATCAGGTAGGAGGTTCAGCTTGGAACAGAAATGAGTAGACTCCAGGAAGTTCATTTGGCCGCAAGGTTTAAAAGCCGTGGATTTTGATGTTATCCTTCTTCACAATACCAGCCTGTTCAGAAAAGTAATTAACAACTTGAGCATACATGACTGATCAAACAAAGACGGTTGCTGTGCTGCGTATTCTAGTCGGTTTTAAGAACATCTAAACAAAGGGTAACATCAATTACCTGAACGAGGAAGGTAGAGACATTCTTCCTTTGATCGCCTTGGAGCTGAATAACCTACGGGAAAATCAAGTATAATAAAATTAAGAACGGAGAATAATGACGGTAAGCAAAGTCAAGCACTTTCTTATTTGGTTAAACACACACCTGTCCTAATTCAGGGTCCTGGACAACAGTGCCATTGCAACAAAACTCTTTCTTGAGGTCCTTAAGAATTTTGTTATAGCTGAATTCTTTCTTCAACCCTTGGACCGTAGTCAGGCTTTTCCTACCATTCCGCTGCTGAATACGAATATGCACATACTCCTTGGTACCGGCACCAGAGTCTTCAGCA
The DNA here is from genome assembly GCA_019671005.1 of Hibiscus mutabilis. Classification (NCBI taxonomy): domain Eukaryota; kingdom Viridiplantae; phylum Streptophyta; class Magnoliopsida; order Malvales; family Malvaceae; genus Hibiscus; species Hibiscus mutabilis. The sequence continues at coordinate 2,205,644 of CM033732.1, read as the reverse complement.
TTTGCATCAGCAAACGGATCTAGCAACACAACATTGCATACTAGTGAGATTTTCAGATAACAAGACAAATTAATCTGACTGGGAAATGCTTACCAAAGGTGGTAGGAATCTGGACGTCAAGATCAGACATGAAACTTAGCCGATCGAAAGAGCGGAACAACACTCAAGACCTACATTGCAGGGCCAAATATTCATCAGTGATTTCATTTTACTAGATTAAATAAGTTTGACCTCTCTTCACATCTTTCAATCAAACATTTTACGAAATCATTTTCAGCTAAAAGGAAAACAAACATCAAAGCACAAACAAGCACAAACAAGCGTTCCATGAAAATAAAAATTCAGTGTTCCTGGTCAATCCAAAACATATGGAGAGATAAAGCACCATAGACTAGTACATAGTGTTTTGCAGCTCCAAGCATAAGCCATGAACAAACCTCGGCATTTTTGCAAAAGGGGAACTCACTATATTGATCTAATCTACATAGTGATTTTTACCCACAAAAAGAAAGTATACACCAATACCAAATTATATCAAAGTAATACTTTTTCAAGGGATTCGATAAAGATTGTAATTTCAATTAAAGGGAAAGCAAAACTATACATCTTCATGAATGAAATACAATACTTGTGAATAATTTCATTATACCCAAAGGGTAGCAACAACAGTAGTGATAAAAAGTTCAAAAAAGGAGCCGCAAATCTTTACAATTTTTGTCGATTTAACACTATGATAAGACCTTTAAGACAATAGGAACCCTAAACATAAATCCAAAACAAGCAACTAAGAGAATTTACACAATCATATAATCATTTGTGATGAAATTAAAATTAATTAAAGGTTAAAAAGTACCTGATCTGAAGATTAGAGTTTTGGATAATCAAGAATCTGATTACGAAATACTCCACAAAACCCCTAAAATTGACTATCGAAGTCTGAGCTCTCTCTCTCTCTCTCTGTCTAACGCTGAGTTTTGAGGGTTAGTTCGGGAAGAGAGAAAATATTTATAAGCAAAAGATCTACTAGTAAAAAGAGAATGTCAAATTTTACGCTTCCTCCCTGTACTTGTACGAAATTACATATTTAATCCCTCAATTGTTTTTTAACATGTTAAGGGTAAACTACAACAGAGGGTCACTCAATTATGGATAAGTTTACATTTAAGTCACCCAATTATTAAAAGTTATACTTGGGTCACTCAGTTTTGGATAAAGTTATATTTGGTTCACCTTCATATTTAAATAAAATACATCAATTTCATCATTTTTTTCTTCCAAATCACTTGTATACCATTGTTAACATTAGAGTACTTCATTTGAAATCATTAATTAATCTAATACATAAATTGATATATATATTTTAAATATGAAGGGTCCAAATGTAGTCTTACCCATAATTGAATGACTCAAATGTAACCTTACCCGTAATTGAATGATCCAAGTATAACTTTTAATAATAGGGTGACCCGAATGTAACTTTACCCATAATTGAGTGACCCTCATCATTTTTTGGAGTAAACTACGTAAACAATCATTGAACTTTTAGGGTTTTAATGTTAAAAGGGTAAACTCAATTATGGGTAAGGTTATATAAACAGACACTGAACTTTTAGGCTTCTTTCATTTTAGTCACCAAACTTTTAAAACTTGCAATAATTTAATCCCTCAATTGTTTTTTTAACACTAAATCCCTTAACTTGTATGAATTCAAACTTCAGAGTGGAGTCAGGCCCTTGATCATTTTTTTGGAGTAAACTACGTAAACAATCATTGAACTTTTAGGGTTTTTTCATTTTAGTCACCAATTTTTTAAAACTCGCAATACAATCACTGAACTTTCAGTTCACTCTCAAAATGGTCATTGCCTTGAACTTTTTCCACTTAACACCGTTATCCTCTCTCTCTCCCCCCTCTTTATTTCTTTCTCTCTCTATTTCTTCTCCTTCTCCATCCCAGCCTGCATTCTCAGAGTCAAAATATACTAGGGAGCAAAGTCATACACTGTAATGACAAAAGGTTCAATGTGTCATAAGAATAATCTTCGAGAGCTAAAAGATTAAGCAACCAGCAAAATCATATATCTGACCATTGAATCATTTGCAACAATATAAAGTAGAAAATTTTATATCAAAATGCAGAAGAAAAAAAATACGACTATAAGCATAAACAATACAGTGAAGGTGGCATTTCTGAGAACTGAAGCTTGTACAACAGGTAAGGTGCCATTTTTTAACGGCTAGTATTCTTGTCTTCACCTGATTTCTGGCTTGAATTAAGCTCGGAAACTACTCAAGTCAAACATTAGGCAGTTCTGAAAAACCATAGCTTTTTCAGGACCATTTAAAACCAGATTGCCATGCAAAACTGGTCCTGAAAAAGCTATGGTTGAAAAAAAAGGCAGCTCATCGTCACTTTCTTTTGTTCGGGTGTTGTCAGAGATTTAAATAGCGTTTACGACTATGTTGCGTTCATTGCGGTTGCTGGTATAAAAATACGAAGGGAATGAATGAGTTAAGGTTGTCTTCCTTCCCCACCTAAAACCAAATCTCAATTTGATGAAACTTTTTGCTTCATTTTTACAAATGAGAAAATTGTCCCTAAGCGTCAATTTTTATCTTTCTAGAACTGGAATCCTATATGACCATTTGAGCATACCAAGCTCATTGGCCCAATTTTGGTCCAAGGGCTTCAAATATCCAAACGAAATATCTAAACAAAACTCGGGTCAACAATCGAACTTTTACTCAAAATTTTAGATCGACACACTTTTGTAATATTGTTGTAATTAACATTTTAACAATTCAACTATTCATAAAAACACATGTATACGTAAAGTTGTAAGACCGTTTATGGGTTGACACACACTGTCGGAAGTTCAAAGAAGTTGGTGACCTAATAACAAATGTCATTTATATATCTTCAAACAAGTTCAAAGAATTTGTAAGTTTTTTTTTTTGACAAATATTAATTTTAATCTTAATTTCACATAGAGACGAGGGAAAATGAAAACTCTAGAGAATGAAGAAGGTGCTCCTAGTGAACCTAAAACTCATAACCTAATGAAATGGGAAGGAACAAAGATGGGCAGCTTAATCAACCGACCAAATATGCTTACTCAATTTATGTAAGTTGTGTGTATTATTTGAGTAAATTAGAAATATGTAACAGTTTGTTTGATGTAAAAACCTTTTACCATTAAATATATGGATTATTATATATTACCCTAAAAACTAAATTCTAACCTTTAAACTCTAAATTTTAATCATACCCCCTAAATTCTAAACCCCTAAATCCTACACCCTAAACCCTAAAATTAAGGCACTTGTAAAAACTTCAGTTTCCACCACCAATGTATTTGATATAAATCCTAAATATATTTATAGAAAAAACATTCTCAATTAATATGATAAAGTTATCAAAATGAATTTACAGAATGAAAATCGTCTGCCCCTTAACTATATCTCTTTTGTTATCCCGCTTTAAAAAAGTGAATTTAGGGTTTATGGTTAGTGTTTAGGGAATTAGGGGTAGGGTGTATTTTTTAGGGTTTAGGATGTAGAATTTAAGGTTAGAGTTTAAAAATTATTTTTTAATGCTTTTTAGTGTGAGACATTGAAATGGACATAGTATTTTTGTTCGAACTTACGGTTATATTGATAGGTTGAATGCATTCAAACCAAAAAGATTCTGGAAAAGATAGAGGAACAAAAATCATCTGCCTCCTAAGCATGCTCCATGCTAAAAAAAACTTAAAATTTAAATTTTAAACTCTAACCCTAAATTTCAAATCCTAAAGCCTACACCTTATCTTAAATTCTATATACCCTAATCTTAAATCATAACCATAAACCTTAAATCCTATACCTAAACTTTAATTTTAGTGTGTGCATAAATGGGGGCAGGCTAAGGGGCATGCGATTTCCATCTGAAAAAGAGAGAGGGACAACCTGAATTACAGACCCAAACGAACAAAATCTGTCCATTAATGCATGCAAGAATTTAACAACGTGTTACCTTCAACATTACACGTATTGGCCATGCAAAGGTTTAAACTCTCCTATAAATAAGCATCACTCCCCCACCCTATTTCTCACCATCAAAACCTATAACCCAAACTTACCTGCAAACCAACAATGGCAAAGCTCGCAGCCTGCTTAGCCACCTTCGCCCTCTTTCTATCCGTGGCACATGCTTCGATCACAACCGTGACGGTCGACCAAGAAAACTTGGGAGGGTAGACAATCTCCAGAGAGTGGTTGCCAGGAGCAGATAAGGAGGGTAGACCATCTCCAGGCCTGCCAGAAATACTTGGAGGAGGAGTGTGGTGATGGTAGCCGGTACAACAAACGCTGGAACCTTGACTCGTGTTGCCAGCAGCTAGAGATGCTGGATAACAAATGCCGATGCCCAGGTCTAAGACAGGCGGCGATGAAACCGATGGAAAAGGGACAAATGGAAACAGAAGACATGCAAGAGATGTACGAGGCTGCCGAGAGAATCATGTCTAAATGTGACATGCAGCCCGGGAGGTGCGATTTCCCATCTCGCCACAGGGTCTAGAGGATCATATCAACAAAGCTAAATGCTGAAGAATAAATGTGAATGTCTCCCCAACTATGGGGTGACTACCTTTCTTATTAATAAAGCACATCACCGTGTGCGCTTTTGTTGAATGCTATCAAAAGTTTCGGATCTGATTTAGTTCTCTTTGCAACCTTACGTTCGGTTAAGAACAGCAATTTGCTTAGGATTATATAGTGAATTCCAAACATGATAGAAGAACATATGGCAGGAACCGATACAAGATAATGAATTTATTAGCAATATCAAACTTTATTTAATATGGTAACCGAGATGTGATTTTTCATCAAACCACTTCAAACACCACAAACCATCATTATCTTTAAACGAATACACAATCTTGAAATACTTATCAAAAGCGAATTATATTAAGTAGACACCAAAGGCAGTATTAGTAATAGAACCCAAATCAGTAACCACCACGCAGGCGAAGGACAAGATGCAGGGTGGACTCCTTCTGGATGTTGTAGTCAGCTAGAGTTCGACCATCCTCCAACTGCTTCCCAGCAAAGATCAACCTCTGCTGATCAGGAGGAATCCCCTCCTTGTCCTGAATCTTTGCTTTTACATTGTCGATCGTGTCCGAGCTCTCAACCTCCAGGGTGATGGTCTTGCCTGTCAGGGTCTTGACAAATATCTGCATCCCTCCTCTTAGGCGCAAAACCAAGTGCAGGGTTGACTCCTTTTGAATGTTATAGTCAGCAAGTGTCCTCCCATCCTCGAGCTGCTTTCCAGCAAAAATCAACCTCTGCTGGTCAGGTGGGATACCCTCCTTATCTTGGATCTTGGCCTTCACATTATCAATCGTGTCCGAGCTCTCCACCTCCAATGTAATGGTCTTACCGGTCAAAGTTTTCACAAAAATCTGCATCCCACCACGCAGACGAAGGACCAAGTGGAGGGTCGACTCTTTCTGAATATTATAATCAGCAAGTGTCCTCCCATCCTCCAGCTGCTTGCCAGCGAATATCAGCCTCTGTTGATCCGGTGGAATCCCTTCCTTGTCCTGTATCTTAGCTTTAACGTTGTCAATTGTGTCGGAACTCTCAACTTCCAAGGTGATAGTCTTCCCTGTGAGAGTCTTCACAAATATTTGCATACCACCACGGAGACGCAACACCAAGTGGAGGGTAGACTCCTTTTGAATGTTATAGTCAGCAAGAGTCCTTCCATCTTCAAGCTGTTTCCCAGCAAAAATTAACCTCTGCTGGTCTGGTGGGATGCCCTCCTTGTCCTGAATCTTGGACTTCACATTATCAATTGTATCAGAACTCTCCACCTCCAAAGTGATGGTTTTTCCAGTGAGGGTTTTCACAAAGATCTGCATGCCACCCCTAAGACGAAGGACAAGGTGGAGGGTAGATTCTTTCTGGATGTTGTAGTCGGCAAGGGTTCTGCCATCCTCAAGTTGTTTACCCGCAAAGATAAGCCTCTGCTGATCTGGTGGGATGCCCTCCTTGTCTTGGATTTTGGCCTTGACGTTATCAATAGTGTCGGAGCTCTCTACCTCAAGGGTGATGGTCTTGCCAGTAAGGGTCTTCACAAAGATTTGCATGCCACCCCTGAGGCGAAGGACAAGGTGCAGGGTAGACTCTTTCTGGATGTTGTAGTCAGCAAGAGTGCGGCCATCCTCAAGTTGCTTGCCAGCAAAGATAAGCCTCTGCTGGTCTGGTGGGATGCCCTCCTTGTCTTGGATCTTGGCCTTGACATTATCGATTGTATCAGAGCTTTCAACCTCAAGGGTGATTGTCTTGCCAGTAAGGGTTTTTACAAAGATCTGCATGCCACCCCGGAGCCGAAGGACAAGGTGGAGTGTAGACTCCTTTTGGATATTGTAATCAGCAAGTGTACGACCATCCTCAAGCTGTTTTCCAGCGAAAATTAGCCTCTGTTGGTCAGGAGGGATCCCTTCCTTATCCTGGATCTTGGCCTTAACATTATCAATTGTATCCGAGCTTTCCACCTCAAGGGTGATCGTCTTACCAGTAAGAGTTTTCACAAAGATCTGCATCTGTTATGTCAACAAGAAATTCAGAGTAAACTTATAACTTCCAACATCCTATACATGAATTTTAACCTTTTCAGCAAATAAAAACAAATAGCTAAAAGCAAAGCAAAAGTTCCCAAGATTAAATTTGGCATAGATCACGCCTACATCTAAAAGTTTACAATAGTATAACATCTTGACTTGTGTGCATATAAACGACATAAATAAATGAAATAACTAACAAATCAGTCAAAAATCAAAATCAACAATATCGTTTCATTCAATCTATAAATCAAAGAACAGGAACAATAGCCTTCAAATCGGGCCAATCACCCAACTAAGATCCCACCGATCATAATAAGATCAACAAATCAATAATATAACTATATAAGAAAGCTTACGATCAAAAGAAAGATACCAAATTCAATTATAATTAGAGCCTGAAGATAGACCAGCAATAAACGATGAAACCATTAAATTCAGTAAATTATGGCGCCAAAACAAAGGGAATTTATGATATTGAATTCGAAAAAAAAAAGATAATTTTTTACAAACAGATGCGAAAGATTTATCTCGGAATAGATCGAATCGAAAAATCAACGATATCAAAACCCTAAATAATCCGAACAACAATCTATAAAAATTCAACAACAAAAAGAAATCAAGAACCGGAAAAAGGAAAACAAATGAAAACAATAAAGCAATTACCTTTCGATCGAAAAAGAGAATTGGAATCGAGAGCTTTGACGAAATATACTAGGAGAGGAGATTTGGGGATTTTGATTTTTGGTGTGACATTGGGAGGAAAACTATGATTTCTTTATACGGGGAGATGGCCGACTTAATGAAGAAAAGTAGGGGAAACTAGCGAAGGAAATGAAGCCACGTATGAGGTAGAATTTTGGATGGCCTCGATTGCACGCTACGATTAGTATTTTCCTTAACGACGAGATTTAAGAAAGGAATATTAATCTAAATTTTTAATCTATCATTTTCATTTTTAATTAAAAAATGAGATTGAACGTATTGAGCGGTTTTTGCGAAAGGGAGAACGTTGATATACTCGGGAGATTTAAGTTTAAACAGATTATTTATATGATATAATTTTCAAAAGATTAAGAATAAATAATAGATATTTTTTTAGGAATGTCAAGGAATATGGGTTTTATAGAGATCGATCTATTTTGCACCCAATTCGATAGAGATGGGTACAAGCTCCACAGGTAGTGGACAACTTGGCATGAAAATAAAAATTAAATTCGTCGTGAGTAGTGAAACATGTGTGCATATGAATTTGTTCCCACTCATCCTCACTTATCCCACCTCAACCGTCTCACATCGTCCTCACCCACTTAATATACATAACAAGTATATTTAAAAAATAAACATTAAAAAAATACTCATGAGTCCGTTAAACTTTTAGCTGATTTATAAGCTCAACTCATTCAGTTTTCCACTTTATCTCTATAACATGAAACCCTAAAATTACATAAAAATAATAATTGAATGTTAATACTAGTAATAGTAAATTAGACTCGACTCAAATTTTTAACGAGTTAAATCGAACTCAGTACTATTGAGCTCAACTCAAGTTCTTAACGAGCCGAGTAGAACTCAATACCATATACAATTCTTAGTGGAGCTGAGATGATTTGTCTTACAAGTTGAAGCGCAAAGATGATTTTGAGTTTTATACCCATAATGAATTTTGTATTCGTCCAATTGACATTCATATATTAAAAAAATGAGTTTTAAAATTTTTAATTTATTAATTTTTAAATGCTATTTTAAATTTTATTATTATTTTTTAACATTAAACTAAAAATACTCTTATATACATTTTAAATTACACTTCTATTATAATTTAAATTGTTTAATTTCAAGTCACTATTTTAAAAGGTATTAGTAATATAAAATTAAGGCCTATCACCATAAGAAGATTTATTAATGTATTATTTGACTCAAATTTAAACAGTATCTTGTAATCATATTATTAAAAAAATAACAATTCTAAATTCTAATTAAATATTCAAAGTACTTACTAACATTAAATGAAATAAAAGAGTAACAAAAAGGAAGAGAAGAATGAAGTACAAAACAAATGCAAAAAAAAAAAAACGTCACCAACTAACATTTAAAATAGTACTTAGATAAAATATTTTTAAATTAAAGGATCAATCTAAAATTCATTATGAAAATCTGGTAGACGTAATATTTTATTTTTTATTATTAATCTATTGTATTCAAGTATTTAAATCCAACTATGAAACCATTCAAAGCAACCTTAAATATTATTCTATTTAAGATTTCATTAAATATTGAAAGGATTATCTTTCTAATATATGTTAGAATCAAAGTAATGGTGCAAGAATAAAAAATATCAAAGAAACTTAATATTATTCAATCACCAAGCATACCATAAAACATGAGCAAATAAACTAAAAAAAGCTTTCACAAATTATTTTAGTCTTAGCCGCTGCTCGACAGCAGGCTCACACAAAGCATAAAAACCATAAACATAAAGATGCTTGACCCCAATCAGCAATCACTCTTCTTCAAATGAACAATCACTCAGAAACCACCACGAAGGCGGAGGACAAGGTGGAGAGTGGATTCCTTCTGAATGTTGTAGTCTGCCAAGGTCCTTCCATCCTCAAGTTGCTTCCCTGCAAAGATCAGCCTCTGCTGGTCCGGGGGGATCCCTTCCTTATCCTGGATCTTAGCCTTCACATTATCGATGGTGTCCGAGCTTTCAACTTCCAGAGTGATGGTCTTCCCTGTCAATGTCTTCACGAAAATTTGCATCCCACCACGGAGGCGGAGCACCAAATGGAGGGTCGACTCTTTCTGAATGTTGTAGTCGGCAAGAGTCCTGCCATCTTCAAGCTGCTTACCTGCAAAAATTAACCTCTGTTGGTCTGGGGGGATGCCTTCCTTATCTTGAATTTTGGCCTTAACATTGTCGATGGTGTCCGAGCTCTCAACCTCCAAGGTTATGGTCTTCCCTGTGAGCGTCTTAACAAAAATCTGCATACCACCACGGAGACGGAGCACCAAGTGAAGGGTGGATTCCTTCTGGATGTTGTAGTCAGCCAAGGTGCGACCATCCTCGAGTTGTTTACCGGCAAAGATCAACCTCTGCTGATCTGGGGGAATACCCTCTTTATCTTGAATCTTAGCCTTGACATTGTCGATGGTATCCGAACTCTCGACCTCAAGTGTAATAGTCTTTCCGGTCAAGGTCTTGACAAAGATTTGCATTCCTCCTCGAAGGCGGAGCACCAAATGAAGGGTGGATTCCTTTTGGATGTTGTAGTCAGCCAAGGTACGACCATCCTCTAGCTGCTTACCGGCAAAGATAAGCCTCTGCTGGTCTGGGGGAATCCCTTCCTTGTCTTGAATCTTGGCCTTAATATTATCAATGGTGTCCGAGCTCTCCACCTCGAGGGTGATGGTCTTGCCGGTAAGCGTCTTAACAAAGATTTGCATACCACCCCTCAAACGGAGGACCAAGTGGAGCGTAGACTCCTTCTGGATGTTGTAGTCGGCAAGGGTACGGCCATCCTCCAGCTGTTTACCGGCAAAGATAAGCCTCTGCTGGTCTGGTGGGATTCCTTCCTTGTCCTGGATCTTGGCCTTGACATTATCGATGGTGTCGGAGCTTTCCACCTCAAGGGTGATGGTCTTGCCAGTAAGGGTCTTGACGAAGATTTGCATCTATTTTGAATCAAAATAATACTCAAATTAAGATTACTCCAAACGAAAACAAAATTACCAATTATCCACACAATCAAGACAACAGCTTTCACAATAAATATCCCATTAATGAGTACCTCGGAGGATCGTGATTCCTATGTAATCTAAAACAATCAGATTGTTTTATACTAAAAGGGGAAAATTCCTAAGTTCGTGAGAATTCATGGAACATTTACAGATTTTAAAAAGGGAGACAAATTCATATGTAAACATAATAGTTCATCAATTTTTGAATCAAACAGAAGGATACAAAGAAAACGTAATTGAGTTTTAAATTAAAAGAACAACATAAAAACAAAAAAAGGGTAAAAGAAACCCTAACCATAGTTCATCAAATATTCAAATCCATGGAACATATAAAAAAATTACACTACCACAAAGGAATCAAAAACCAAAACCAAAACCAATAAAAGAGAAAAGGGGAGTAAATTACCTTGGAAATTTGAAGAAGGCTTTGATTTAAAGATCGATTTCGAAATTGGGATGGGGATTCTCAGTCTCGGTCGCCCTAATTTTATAGCCCTAATTGATAAGTGAAATGACCAAAAAGGGCTTGAGTGAACCAATGGGATAAGCTTACGTGCTATATTCGTGTTCTAGCCGCGGAAGGCCTGCTGATATTTTTAGATAATCGGCTCTTTCACAAGGTCACGCTCCTTTAAGAGAGTGTTTAATACGCGCGGCTATTATTGGACCTCTGGACGATATAAAGGATAAATAATTCAATTTCAAATTTGAACTAAGAGAATTCCCTTCTTTCATGTCTTATTTTATAATGATGAAAAAAAGACAGTTTTATAAATATTTATAATCCTTGGCCTGCTTTCTGAAATATACTCTATAATGGATTTTAGTTCTGAATAGATACAAAATAAGGGGGTTTTATTACACATTTTAAGATTATTTAATGCAATAATTATATTTAAAAAATAAAATACATAATAATCATACAATTTCGTTTGTACAATAATATTTTCATTGTCAGTGTATAAAATAATAGGATTTTAAGAAAAAATATTTTATGTATTATGGTTTTCTATAAACGAACCTCTATAGTTAGCATATGGGTTCAAATTTAAGATTTAAGGTTACGAATTTAAAAATTAGGATTTAAGATCTTTAAATAAGACACATAAAAAAATTAAAGCTTATTGTAAAATTTTCACTACCAATTTATGAAATAGTCTTTTTTAATTATTTATAAAAGAAGTATGTCTTTGAGGATTTTTAAAAAAAATACGTGGGTTTTCTTTTAGAGTTTAACCTTATATTCATGGGTGTGAGAGTTTTACCTTATTTTCTCGAAATTTTTTCACTAATAAACCTAATCCGAGACTAAATAACATTATATTTAAAGGACAATTATTCCATACACCAACGGTAAAAACTAAAAGTTTTTATAAATATTTTAGTTTTAGGATTTAAGGATTCAGTTTAGGGGTTTAGGTTTAGATGGTTATAATTTAAGGTTTATAAGTTAAAATTTAAATCCCACATCATGTTACCTTAACCTCTAAACCCTAACCTCTAAACCCTAAATTATAACCACTATCCATAAACCATAAATCTTAAACCAAATCCCTAACATGACACTAAGGAGTTTATGAAAACTTTTAGTTTCTATTGCTAGTGTATTGAATATAAATCCATATTCAATTTTTTATATATCCTACACTAATCTCAGTATCTTAAGTCATATTTTAAGCAATAATAGTTAGAAGGGTACTTATACCGTGCATCGGGGTGAAAACAAAAAGTTTTTACAAGCGCTTTAGATTTAGGGTTTAATAATTTAGTTTAGGGTGCAGATTATGGGTATAGGTTTAGGGGTTAGAATTTAGAGGTAGTGTTTAGAATTTAGGGTTTATAGGTTAAACCCAAGTCTCTCGTTATATTATCATAAAACCTAAATCTTAACCTCTAATCCCTAAATTCTAAATCTAAAACCTAATTTATAAGCCTAAATCTTGATTCTAAGCACAACCTCTAAATTCTAAACTCCTAAACCCTAAATTAAATTCATAAACCGTAAAACTAAGATGCTCGTAAAAAAAATTATTCCCACCACCGATGTATATTTTTCCTAGTTAAAAACACATATTTCGGTAAATACTAAAACAACAAAAATATTTAAATAAAAAACCGAAAAAATAAAATAGGTAAAATCTAAATTCGGAGAAAAAAAATCAATGAAAAAGAAGTAGAGTAAGCCCGAAATGTCGAACCTTAAGCCCGTAATATTTACTATTTTAATTTTTTTCCATAAAGCCCAGAATGGATGGTGACTAGGAATTTCCCTAGCCGTGAACGTGTAGAAACATATATGTATATTGATTTAATATTTACATTATTTTTTAATTTTTCTTCCAACAATTCTATCTTTTTTCATGTTATTTTATTCAAAGTCGAAAGGTATTTAAAGACATGAGAGAGCAAATCAAGTTTTTTATTCGATCCGATGATTAGATTTAGATATCAAAGTGTGAGGATCCCAAACATAAATCTTGATTTCGTGATTTTTGAATAGTTTTTCCCCAGAAATCCATGACAATCGGGACAGATGCAACATACATATATGGACTTTATTGACTGGGATCACAGATGACGTAGTGAGCTGGGTACATCTAATAAATTTTTTCTATTAAACCATACTGAAACAAGAGAAGATATTGGTGGCTATGGTAAAGTGAAGATGTTTGGTTGAAGCTAAAAGGTGTTGGTGCATTTGTTCAAATATTTACGAGTCTTGACATGAAAATTGCTCATTTCATTCTTTAATTATGTGGTCGAAGATTTAACACTCCACACAGAGAATGAAGCATATAAAGTGTATCAAAGACTTGTGTACGTAGAAGAATTGATTTCGCGGATTGGGATGACTTTAAAGCAATCAAATCTCCATTTTTTCCGAAAAACTGATTGATTTTTATTAATAAAAATAAAGACCCCAAATCAGGGTTACAAAATTAGAAGATACCAGATATCCTCACAGAACACAAACATCACCTATGCAACGATGACAATCAGAAACAACATTCTGTATAACTCCATTTCAAGTTTCGAAGTGAAAACATTGAAGTTCAAGTTAGTTAATCTATGTCCTAATTACCTCAGATATTTAACAAAAAAAAAACACATTTGTTGAGTGGAGCCTGCCCTGTTGTGATTTATATATTAAATACCAAAAGCAGAAGTCATATCAAAGATAGATCCCATGCATGCAGCATGCTATCCAATCCAAGTTCCAACGTCCAATTCTCCGACCAGTCCGACTGATGCCAAAACAAAACACAACAGCAGCCGCTGCCTCACGCGCGGTCCCTCCATCCACCCTTGGTTACCACGTGAAGTTCATGGAAAAGCTGGCAGTGTGACACGTGAATTTTTTTCCAAAAAGGCAAAAACCCCATTGGAGAAAAAAAAGGTGAAGTATCACTACAACCCTGGAGTTTTTCCTTTCGACATGACAGGTTTCGGAATTGTATGTCCTTTTAAGGGTCGATTTGTTCTTATTTGGATAAATACTGTTTATATGGATACTGCAGCCAGTGCCAATGGCCCATTCCTTATCCTTTTTCCCAAAAGCGAGAGAATGAAATTAGCTTAGGGTTAACAACGATGGAAGTTCTAAATCAACGATGAACTGACCATACTGACATTAATGATATAGACATATACATAAACATATAAAGAAAACTGGCATAATGCCCAAAAAATATTCTGACTGAATAGTTATTTTGACTTTTATTTTTTTAACTAATTTAGCTTTTAATATTTTATTTTTGGTCAATATGGCTCATTTTCGGATGAAAACTGTTAGTTAACTTAAAGTAAATAACTTAAAATGATGTGACAAACCTACGTGACAATGCACGATAACATGACAATGCCATATAAACAAAAATGTTAACTTGAAAGAATGTCACATCTGTCAAAAAATAATTTTATAAAATTATATAAAATATAAAATTATTTTTTGTTGACGTGTCATTCTTTCAAGTATTTCAAGATGTTTTCCGTCAACTGACTAACAATTTTCATCTACAGAGAGGCCATTTTTACTCAAAATAAAACGTTGGAGGCTAAATTTGTTCAAAAGAAAAAAATAGGGGTCAAAATGACTATTTAATCAAACGTTAGGGGTATTTTTTTGATATTGTTCCAATAATGTTTGGGTTTGTGGTTGTCGTTTCTAATAATGTCGTATTTAATATGAATTTGTCTGATATTTAAATTTATTGGGTCTTAAAATGTTATTAGACCAAAACATCTGAGGACATGACTCATCCTTCTTAGTTCAATCCCTACTTAATTATATATTTAATAACCCAATAATCGAATCTAAATTAATCGATCTATCAAAATTTATTAAATATTTAAAATTTATAATAGAGGTTTCCATCCCTTTAGACCCAAAGAAGCTCTTTCCCTAAACAGTATACTTTATCATTGTACCTACTAATTATTATTTTTTTGAATAGGTGTACCTACCATTTATTGATATATAGAGACTTTTTTAGTATTAACATGTTCCTTGAATTTAAATTTTTTGATACATTAGATTATTATTTTTCTAATAATTAACATCATTATATTAAACCGTATTCAGAAATAAATATTTTCACAAATTGGAGGCCTGGCTACTCAGCCCATCCAAAAAAAGAGTGGGCTTCATTTAAGTAATTGGGTTCCTTTAATTTTATAGTTAATTGTTTTGGCTACTAATTAATGGTACTAGAATACTAATTTTTGGAGTTTTTATTATAAATTTTAAAATAATATTTATATCAGTTATGCTAATATATGGTAAGCACAATAATTCAATACATATATAAAAAAATAGAATCAAATCACCGCACCCTGTTATACAAAATACTCCAATAATAAATATACGAAACAAACACAACACACAAAAAATATTAAACACAATACAATAGGATAAAAAATTTCTGCTCTTTTTCGGTGTCATTTTTATGCCTCAACACTAATTAATTAAATTCTAAACCTTAACCCTAATTTTTAAATCAAAAATCATACACCTAACCCCTAATTCTCTAAACTCTAACCTTAAACCTTACCCTAAATCTATATTTTTAGTATGGGGTATAAATAGTGGCACCGAAAAAGGATAAATAATTTTTCTTCACCACAATACAAACAATAACATAAATACTACATAACGAATGCATAAAAAGGTATAGAAATTTATATAACTATTTAAACATAAAACCTACACACATCACTAAACTAAAATTAGCTTGAGATCCACTAACTGGCCGAGTGATCAAGGATGCTTATGTTATCTTATTTTGTATGAGTTTGAATCTTAACATTTGTCTTAAGAATGTAATCTCTCTATTTAATAAAAAAAACTAAAATTAACCCTAAGAAATCCCTTGAACCATAGACCAATCCCTATTTGAACCCCAAAACATTGAAATCTCTCCATAGAATTAACACATCAATAAAGTCCATCACATCTAGGAATGATAATTTCCTTCGACCCTGTTGAGTCTCGATTTGATCCAATTCAGTCGGGTTAAACTTTTTTTAATCAGGGATTGAGGCAGGATAGATCATTTTTTTATAAAAAAAAGTCTGGTGTTGGGGTTGGGTTTAGATGAGTCCCGCCCCACTTTGCCCCGATATATATACTAAAATATTTTTTATTATTTTATAATTATTGTTATATAACATATTTAATATTTTTTTTAATCGAGATGAGTTTAATCGATTTTTTTTTAAAAATTTGGATTAAATTATGATTTTATTATGTCTGTTTAAGGTCGAATTATATTAAATTATAATAAAATCAAAGTTGAATTATGATTAGATTAAAATGTCTAAATTTTAGGTCGGAAACGAATAACAAAAAAAACCACCCGATTCACTCCGTTACCGTCCTTAATCACGATCTTACAAATATTTTTTACTGCAGCTTCTAAAAACAAGGTTAAACCAGTGTTAAGTATCAAACGTAGAAATCAAATCAATGATAGATGTTTTTTTGGTATAGACCGACCCCATGCATCCAATCCAATCCAATCCAAACGTCCAGTCTCCAAGCAGGGCTTGACGACCAAAACAAAGCTCAACAGCAGCTGCCTCGTGCCCGGTCCCTCCATCCACCCCCATGCGTCATGCATATATGTGTTTGTGAGAGCAAAAACCCTTTGGTCACCACACCAAGTTCATCAAAAAGCAGGCTGTGTGCCACGTGAATTCTTGGCCAAAAAGCCAAAAACCCATTGCAAAAACCCTGGGTTTTTTCTTTCGATACGACAGGTTTTGGAATTGCACGTTCTTTTCATGTGTCCATTCGTTCTTATTTCGATAAAATACTGTTTATATGGATGCGGCAAACAATGCCAATGGCCCATTTCTTATCCTCCCCCCAACCCCCAAGAAAAAAGAGATGAAATTAGCTTTGGGTTAACGACAATGGAAGTTCTTACATTAATGATATATATGATTATTATCACGGAACAATTACCCTCTTTCCAAAAAATATATTTGACGAAATGTGCAATGCCACCATATTTATATCTCAAGACCTCAATTTTCCTTTTTAATGTGAGATTAATGTCCCGACTTTTTTCAGACGTGACATTAGTTGGTCGTCTGTCACAATATACACATGTATAGAGAAAAATCTTCCACCACAATTTTCATAATTGATATAAATAATGGAGCATAGAGAAGTAAAATATGAATTTCTCGGTACATTCAATAGATTGCTTGCGTTTGTAGTTGTTATTTCTAATAATGTCATCTTTAATATTTGAATCTAATTTTTTAAGAGTATAATATATATTTTTGATAAATATGGGATAAACTACAATAGGCCTCATTAAAAACTCTCAAATCCTAAATGAGCAAAAAGAGTACCTATTGTAACTATTACAGAAAGAGACTACGAGAAGAACCTCGCCATAAAACTTCATGAACATCACCAACTTAACGACAATAATCATCATGTAAAAACCTAACGCCTCATCATGAGGTACGAGAAAATGAGAGTATAATATATTTTACTATTGTACCTAAAGAATAAAGATTGTTAATAGAGAGATATATGCTTTAATATTAACACATACCTTGAATTTAAATTTCTTTTTGATACTGTAGCAATATCCATTTTACGAGCGTTTCGCTAAAAAACGGGTTTTAATGTGTTCGGGGGTTTTTCCGATATTTAAAAATATTTATTCCATGGGGTTTTAGAAAAAAAAACGTATTTTTTTAAATTGAGTCGCCACTGGCCACTAAGGTAGGCCGGACACCATAAAACCATAGATTTTAAAAATGTGGGGTTCAGGAGTCGGTTACGGATGAGGAAGGATTAGCACCCTTACACCGCCCAAAATTGGTACTTTAATAATTATTGCTTTATTAATATTAAACTTTCCGGATTAAAGTGACGATTAAATTAAAATTTGGTTATAAGTGCGAGTAAATTTTAAGGGCCCTGTTATTCGAGAGTAAACCGATAAACCACCATCACTGCGCTTGATACTGACCATGTTTACGCTCGAATAAAAGGGCACCGCATTGACAAAAATATATCCGCTATGCAATCTTAGAAAGCAAATTATAAACATATAAAAACATGATACGGCATTAATACAACATCTAAACATAAGTAAAACATTAGACCAAAGCAATGAACATAGACATGATGATATTAGAAGCAAGAACATCAAATAAAAAAAACTAAAACTTAGACATGATAATTTTACACAAAACCAAAACAAACACGTAATAAAAGGTTTATAATATAAAAAACATGGCATAGACATAACATGATATTAAACTAACAAAAAAACGACATAATAACATAAAAACTAATACTTAGCTTAACATATAACACAATTTGTTCACATGATACAACATCATGATATTGAAATTAATGCACAAAAATCACAACACTACTATGCAACTTAAGACACAAGATGGACATAAAACATGATGTTAACAAGACTAAACATGCCATCAATTAACATGTAACATAATATACAAAACAAATATAAAAACATGCTATCATAAACATAATATTCAAATTAAGCTAAAACATAACATATAAAATGACCATTTAATTAAAACATGAAGGCAAGGTGTAACACAAATTAGTACACTCATTATTAAAAAGCATAAATAAACACAATATGTAAAAAACATATACATACATGAAAGAACAAAGTAATCATAATTCTAAAAAACATATGCATCAACAATGCTAATGAACATAATATGCGAACTAAGATATATTTAAACATGATATTTCAACAATAAAGAAGAAACTGCAAAAGGACTAAAATAAGAAAAAACAGAAACAAAATGCGGAAATAAAACAAAAATAAATGCCAATTTAGGGACTCCATTTAAAAAATACATTTTTTTCTAAAACCCCACGGAATAAGTATTTTTTAAATACCGGAAAACCCCCAAACACATTGAAACCTGTGTTTTAGCGAAACGCTCGTAAAAGGGATATCGCTACAGATGGCGACTCCGTTGGGGACTATTTTCTCAAAAAATAAGAAGAGTCAAGCTTTTTAAACAAATTATCGCTTTATTAATTTCGGAAGTTTCGGATTAAAGTAACTATTAAATTAACATTTGGTTATAATTGCGCGTTTATTTTAACGCATTTAAAATTTGGCATATAAACCCGTCCTTTTTAAGTGGGGGAAAACGCTAGTGCTTTCGTGAGGATATCGTTCCTTCGTATGGGCCTAGCAAAGTACCTTCGGGGCTCGAGTACCTTATGCTTTCGTGAGGATATCGTTGCTTCGTAGGGGCATAAGCAAATGGGTCCCCCTGAATTGAACCCGGTTAAAATGAGCCTATAATGGGTGATGATCAGGGGCCTTGCTACCCTTAGTAGGGGACAACAAAGACAATTCGGGTACCTCATAGCAACAACACTGCATGTAGAGAACATAAAACCCCACCCTTTTAGAGCCATGCGGATAACTTAGGTATTTTAGACGGGATGTAAATAGGGTTGTTTTGTGTGTTTATCTTATTTAATTTGCCCTTTATTCATGTATTTATTTATTTTATCCGGTACTAACTCATTTCCTTTTTGTTTTGTTTTTGCATATATCATCTCATTCACATTACATAGGGTATTGATTCCCAAGTGATTTCTCCCGTAATAGAGGTCATTCATAATGGACCAAGGGCTCTGTGACCAGACGATCGGGAGTTTGGTGCCAGAGTTTCATCCCAAAGCTAGATCGGGGACAGTAGAAGGAGGGTCGTTCAGAGACATCAGGTCAGATTTTGCAAGCAGTGCCAGTTCTGGTAACGAACGAGATGGAGTACAAGAGTTAAAGAAGCAAATGACCGAGATGATGAAGCAGATAAATGCTATGATGAAAGGTAAGCAGCCTATCGAACTTAGAGAAGAATCGATCAAGGATCAGAATGTATAACAGAATGGTCAGAACGTTAAGATAGATAACACTGTTAAATACGAAAAGTTGAATCTTTTTGTGATCAATCTCAAGAAACAGACAAGTGACACATCTGGGGCAGAGACCCAGGAAACAGAGGCAAGACTAGGAGAAGCCCGATAATCAAACGACGTAAAGAGGCATTGTCCTATACCTATGAAATACACCGAGCTGTTTTTCGTTGCTTATTAAAAGGAATCTTATCATACCGGTGAAGTTTGTACCAAAGAAACCTCATTGTCCGAAGGGTTACAACAGTCGTATCGGGTGTAGCTACCACATAGGGGGTTCAGGTCATCACACTGAGAACTGCGTAGCCCTAAAGAACCGAGTTCAAGATCTTATCAGGATGGGAGTTTTAGGTTTCGAAGACAGACAGCCCCGATTCTACAATGAACCAGCCATTGCCCGAGGTACAAATTCGAAGAAAGGCCAATACCCAGTCCAAGGTTCGGGTAACACAGAAGTGGGTTACTCAAGTAAGACCAATTCAGGAGTCGAAAGTAAAAGCATCTCAGAAGATGAACTTGCATTCGAGTACAGCCAGCTCAAACATGAGAGGTATGATCGAGCAAAAAACTGAAGAGTATACAAGACAAGTACCAGAAGTTGCACTTTGAATTCAAGAATGTCGGTCTGGGTAACACCTTTGAAGAATGGGTTAATGACATGATTCAGCTGAAGAACGATTTAGAACGTTGGAAGCAGTAATGCAAGACTAGTAAAAATAAAGTAGATCATTGTCACAGAAGCTGAGAACCAACGCGACATCCTCCAAAGTGAGTTGGAAAGTAGTATGACTATGGACGAGATCCTGAAATCAAGTCTGCAGTAGAAAGGGAAAGAATCTCAAGCCTTTTAAATGGAAAACGCAGCACTCAAAGAACAGATAGAGAGGCTCAAGACTTCTTTACGTACCAGCGAGATTCGTGCCGAAGCGTACAAGCGGGCCGGGTATGAAAGTTTCAAAGAAGTAACTGTCAAGCTACAAAAGGCCGAGCAGAAAATACAGGAGAAAGACCAAGACATGAAGATTGTTATGACTCAAGTGCGACAAGTAGCCCAACAGGTAGTAGATTTAGCTAATGCGGCAATGCCAATAAGCCAGAATATGGATCCAGCGTTGGACTACGAAGGAAAATTGACGAGACTATTGAATGAGGTCAAGAAATTAAGAGCTAAAGCTCACCGCTATCTGTAAAATCCAAATACCTGATGTAATGAAAGCTTTTGGTCTGAATGAAAGATGTTCTATAAGGACAAATCACTTGCGGAATCAATACTTTATTGCATTCAAAAGTTTATAATTCAACTCAATCAACCATAAAATTAAGGTTTAAGAAATAGAATTAGTAAAAACCCTAAAATTATATACTTTATTGCATTCAAAAGTTTATAATTCAACTCAATCAACTCAATCAATACTTTATTGCATTCAAAAGTATATTGCTGCGGCATTTCCTTGGAATTAGTAAAACCTCCAATTATCCGAGTTGGAATTAGTCAAAGAACCAGCAAGTTTTAAGAAATAGCACAACATTTTCCAAGTACTTGCACAACATTATATAAACTACAAATAAAAGCAACCACTTTCCATATATATATATATATATAAATATACAAACAAAAGCAACCACAAATATTAAGTATTATCCACATTTTTCTAATAGTTGACAAAAATTAATTCCAGTTCTTTCACTACGAAAAGAAAAAAGGCCCTTCCTCATTTTTTAAAATAAAACAAAAGTAGTAATTAATTTTTGAAATTAAACCAACAAGATATTAGTTTTTTAAAAAGAAAATTAATTGTATAAGTAAAATGACTTACTATTCAATTTTATCAAAATTTAAGGTTTAAGAGTATTTTTGTCCATGACTTCGTATTAAATAATTAGTTTAGCCACACACGAAAAATACACCTAATTTGGTTTTAAAACTCGTGAATTGTATCAAATTAACAATTTGACTAACGTTGACCGTTAAAGTGCTAACATGGCCATTGGTGCTGACATGAGAACCAACGTGTGAATGATAACGTGACAAAGAGGTAACACTTGATTTTTTATAATTTATAATTTACTATTAATAGATTTTTGATATTTTTAAAATTTTAAATTTTTACTTAATTTTTTTCAAAATTTTAATATTTTTATCTATTAAATATTACATGAAAATTAATTAAGTTCTATGATTTCTAAAAAAATCAATTTGCACTCAAATTCTTTAAACAAATCAAATGTTTTTCCTCTACCACATCATCATTCACATGTGGGATTAAATATCAACACATTAATAGTCAAAATGCTTAATTGCTATAGTTCGTGAATTCGTGAGCTAAATTGAGTGTCAATTTTTTTCATTAAAATACCATTACCTATCCAAATTTTAAAGGAGCATGTTCCTCTTGTCCAAATATGAACTTTGCATGATCTAATAGTAAATTCATTCATCATTTTCCAAGCTAAAATTTTCATCATTTTCCAAATATATAATATATTAATTGACTAATCCGAATCAGATTTTACAAATGTTCAATATGAGAATAATTCGGAATTTAGCGTTTCATCCAATCAAACCAACTGTTTTTTGGCAGACACTTGTGAAATTTTAATTGGATCAAAAACCTTGGAAAAGTCACACTCAATGAACATTTATCAAACCCCTTAAGCCGTATAAAGAATAGCACTATAGGCTATAGCAGTGGAATTATTTAATACATGGTCCTTAAAACTTTATTATTATTCTATAAGAAAAAACTAGGAAAAAGCAATGAAATACTTCTTTATAATATGCTTTTCAAAGCCAACATCTCCTTTATCCCTTAAATTCCCACCATTTTCCTCCCTCTGAACTGATAAACACCCTCTGCAACAAAAAGCACTCATCAGTCACTGGAAAACATGCCCGATTCCGGCGGAGGATGTTGCCGGTGTTGTTTTAGCTTCGTTTTCACTTTGGGTCTAACAGCACTGTTCATGTGGCTAAGTCTACGTCCTTCAAACCCCAAATGTTACATTGAAAAATTCTACTTGCCTTCACTCAACAGAACCCTAAACCAGAAAACCGATGCTACGTTAAACCTCACGTTAAAGCTAAACAACCCCAACAAAGACAAAGGGATCAAGTATGATACCGTGAACGTCACGGTTTTCGATTCTCCGAACAGAACTCATGTCATAGGCAACGTTTCGGTGCCGGCGTTTTACCAGGGTCACAAAAAGAATGCTAAAAAGGACAGTAACGGGACGGCCAACACGACGGTGGCTTTGCGGGCAGTTTCCGAGAACGGGACGGGGGTTTTCCGGGTGGATTTGTCGACGTCGGTGAAGTTTAAGATCATGTTTTGGTATACAAAGAAGCATAGGATTAGTGTAGGAGCGGATGTGAAGGTCAACGATAGTGGTAGTATTACGGTTACTAAAAAAGGGATCAGGCTGAAGTCTATGGCACCAAGGATGTGTAGCTTTTGTTTTGTGATGGGAGCTTTGGGGAATCTTTTGGTGTTCAGTTTGCTTAATTTTTGGTGAGTTCTTTCGGTTTTTTTTGTATGGTTCATATCCGTTTTACGTCCATTTGTTTCTGTTTTCAAATGTTTTTTAGCATCTTGTATTTGCAGAAGTAGAAGAAAAGATTGTTGATGTATTGATTTATGAGAAAATTTTAGTTAGTGAAAACAAGTAGTGATTCTTTAAGTTTCTTGGCAATTGAAGCCATTGATTTTCTGTTTCTGATAACAAGAAATTTGCTGAGTCTTCTTCTGCAATGAGTGGTTCATATTTGCACAAGATATTTCCTGCAATTTGTTCCACTAGACCCACTTGAAATGGTGTTTTTCTTCTTTTTTGTGTTTTGAGGTTGCCTTTCCAGGAAATTTCCCAGGTTTTTGCTTAGAAAATGAGAGATTTCTTGTGAAGTTTCCTTGTAACTTTGCTTGGGTTGACCAAGACTAGGTAAAAATGGAATCCAATGTTTCTGGTCTTTAAATATAGTAATTCAGACCAGATCCTGTTTTGTTTTACTAGGAAACAATGTCTTTGATAATGTAAATTATGGCACGCTTACAAGCTTGTTGGGATTTAATTGATCTGCAGAAAAGAATGTAGCAAATGTTGTCAAATTTCTGGTTTTTATAACTGAAGTGTATGCTTCACCATGAGCCAATGGAAATTAGTTCATTGTGTGAATCTTGTTCCACAACTTTTCCGTTCTCGATAGCAGCAACGGCATCACTGGATTTCGATATCGTTGGATCGTCGGAGAGCAACGATCCTTTGTTTCTCCACATCTTGTACAAGTTGTCTTTCCCATAGGCAACGTTTAGATGGATGGTTCCTACAAACAGGGGTTGCCTCCTGACTGATCAGTTCAATATGTGCTCTAGACATTCTCCTACAAAACACCGGCACGGAGAAACCCTCTCGTATTATCGGGATCGATCGCATTTTCCATGTCACGAATCGCGAAAAAACGGATCGGGTAGCACTACTTTCTTTCGATGAATTCTCCGTCGCCGTACTTCCGGCTTCTGCAATGACATAAACTGCAGCCTGTAGGCAGCAATACCAAGTATTCCTTGTGTATCAACTATCAATCAACAACCAGAAAGCTAATGCTGTTAATGTTCTAACAATTGGGAAATTATTATTCTTATTATATATATATGGTTAAAATTTTCTAATTCGGGAAGAACAGGGGGAGATCATAAAGTGAAGCTTTTGTCGATTTGATCGATCGAATTCGAGCGCCGTTCAGAAATGAAGCTTTTGTTCATAAAATTCATTTGGTGTAGTTACTTATTACATTTTCTCTATTTAGTGAGGCAATACATCAAATCTAGTTGGAAAAAAGATTTTTTTTTATTAAATTAATAAAAAAATTACTGATATCTGATTTAACTGACCGGATTCTGACAACATTGATTCTCTATTATTTGGTTTAATTGTTAATTATATTTAAATTTACTTTATTTATTGCAGATTTTAATAAGCAAATCATCGACGAGGTTTATTTGGAAACTATATTCTTGAATAATAATTTAATCGACTAATAGATTGACCCTTTCATTACAATTTTGCTTAGATCATGCCATGTTTGACCGGATCAATTCTAGGTCAGGTTTTCTTGAGAGTGAGTATTTGATCGAGTTAAATAAAAGAGATTCGAATTAGTCGACTTGATTAGTATTATTTAATAATCAAACTGAATATTTCTTGTTTTGAGTCAAGTTTTTAAAAGTCGAGTCAACTCAAAGTTGTTTGGGTTTCTATTCAATTTTTTATAAGAATTGAAGGCCTCGTTAAAAAACCCTTCGTATCGTTAGATGTACCAAAAGGATATCTTCCGACTAGATGTGGCAAACATGTTGTTTGGGTCGGGTTCGGTTTAGACTACATTCAGTTTTAATTCAGTTCGGGTCAGATCTGGTTCAGTTTTAATTCGGGTCTATAGTGATTCGGATCGGGTATCGGGTAGGGTCAGGTCATGTTGGTTTGGTTAGTTTTCGGGTCGATTGATTTTGGGTCTGTTCAAGATCGGTTTAATAGGAGATCGATATGTTTCGGTCGGGTTTTTAGGCCTGATCAATATTTTACACCCATATATGGCTTTATAAAGCTAGTGTATTTGATTTTTTAGTGAGTTGTACGACAGTTCAGATCAAATTTTTCTTTATTTCTCTTAATATCTTTTCTTTATTTCGGGTTGCCTTCGGTTCGAGTTACTTTCGGTTCGGATGAAATCAGTTCGAGTCCATTCGGTTCGTTTGAAAATCGGTTCGGATCTGTTCGGTTCAATTGAAAATTGAATCGGGTCTATATCGGTTCAACTAAAAATCGAGTCAATTTCAGTTTCATTCAGTTTATTTCGAATTTCAGATCAAGTTCGGATCATCGTACTCGGGTCGATATCGAGTCTTGAATCGAGTAAAATCAATTCAAATCTCGAATCAGTTTACCACCTCTACTTCCGACAGCGGAAGGAGGAGAATAGTGCCTCTCAAATTTTATTCAATATAATAAATTACAAACAAACATAAGTTCAACCAGCCGAGTTGTCAGTAAAGGTCTCTAAAGCTACCCAGTACATTTAAACAAGGAACATGTAAATCATCCAATACCAACTTTTGCTAACCTATCAGCCTCGATATTACTACAACACAGGATGAAACAGAAAATTGAACATCTCAATCTACTCATTGAGACAACATCACGAACAATAAAACTATATATTGTAGGACACAGACTCAGATTCGAAATCCATGAAAGAGTAGTTTTGGAGTCACATTTCACAATCAAACGACAATTTTTGCAACAATCAAGCGAACCATAAAGAATTAGCCAGTAATTCAGATAAAATAAGGGGACCATGACCAATCGACTCCGAGAATGAAAAAAATCAGATTACCTTCTGAATTCCTAAATACCCCCAATTTCACCTGCACTCCCATTTATCCACATTTAATTTTAGGAAGCCAGGGGAGGGGGAATCCAAAACATTGGAGAATGAACCTGTCTCATTACTTGTCCAAAAAATCAGATTCAGTTGAAGAACTGACCTCTTCGCATTCATCACCTCCTCTAATGAAGCTCCACTAAAAATTATTAGATGATCTGTAAATTATCCCCCTCCCCATCTTGAAACCATTGAACAATCCTAGATGGACTGCTTTATCAAGCATAACGTGAAGAGCCTCCCCAACCACATTAAACAACAATGGGGATAGAGAGCAGCCTCACGTCTCAGATAAAGAGACCTCGTTGACTAACACAAAAATAATGGCAGTGGAAACGCATTTGTAAATTCATCTACACGGCTACACCACAACTCCCCAAAGCCCATCTCCTTCAAAACTTGAATTAAAAATTCTCAATCAACAGTGTCATAAGCTCTTCTAAAATCAAAACTCGTAAATATTTTATAATGTTATAATACTAACAAGTTTCAGTTTAAACAACTTTTTATAACCATATACGATGTACATAAATAATTTTTTATTTTTTATATGTAATATACATATATCGAACAAAGTTAGACTTAACTCGAACTTAAGATCCGATCCATTCAAGTTTCATTTTATAAACTTAATTTTTTTTCAAGTCAAATTTATAAAACGACGATATAAATCAACATCGGAAATTCGAGTCAAATTTTCCTCCCTTAGTTCTACTTCCTACTCCTAAGGGAACGAAAGATCTCCCCCTGAATCCAAATAAATTAATAAAAAAATGAATTTAATTAAAACTTGAATCCGACTAATGTTTATTAAGAAAAAATTGACATATTCAAATACAAAATCTCAGATTAAGCCGATAATCAGCTTTCTTAGATGCTTAACTAACCTCACAAACTCACACTTATATTTATATCTCTGTTTCTATATACGGAAAGAATTGAGTAAAACTATATGATGCCACCCAAAGTTTTACAACAAAAGAATGGGAACAAAATTGCTCTATTTCACATCTCACCTCGCAGTTGCGCCACTAAACTCTGCATTCTATCTAGTTTCTGTCTCAGTTCTTTAACATTCCTCATGTGATTCTCCTCCGATGATTCCGAATTTGATAATTCGGTGACGAGAGCGGCGCACTTGGCCTGTGAATCCAGGACTGTCTCCTCGAGCAAAGCCATAGTTGACCGCTGGTCTTCATAGATCACTTTTGATGGAGACTGCTCGATACTTCCAGCACTGATTCTTCGGTTGAGTTTTTCCGATGAGAAAATCAAAACCCTCCATCCCTACAAGTTGTTAAAAACTTCCAACTCATACAAAAGGTTAGTATGTTGCATTTTAAATGAAAATAAAATAACTTTGCCAAATCAAACTTACCTAGGTTGCTAAGTTTATCTATGGCATCCTTGCCCAGCGAGTTTTCCAGCTTGAGCAGCCGCAAGACTCCAGCAGCTATACGACCCATTGAATCGACTTCAGACTTGCATAAGAAAGCAAGGTGCTGAAGTTCATATTTGGTAACAACGGCCTCAATCTACAGAGTGAAAGAAACCTTAATAAAGACTGATTGACCATTATTATCTGTAATCAACTTCTTCAAAAGTAAGGTCTAATTACCGGTTGTTTGACAGAACATTTCAAGTTTTCCACCACCCAGTCGACTCTTTCGTTCTCAACGTTATCTTCTGATATCAACATGTGAACTTCAAGATTTATCCCTCCTAATATCTCAAAACTTTCATTGAAGCCATTTGCAGAGGATGGATTTTGAAGGATGCTCTTCTGTGCCTGAGGCTTGAAGGTCTCCAAGCCTTCCACGCCAACCTGCAAGCATTTTTTAAAAAAAAAAAGTAATTATGTTGGCTCCAATAACTTCTAAACTAATAAAATTACCATTAGAAGGACCAGGGCAAGATAAGTGAAAAGATTCTTACCGTGACTAACTCAACAGGATATTTCCGTATTCCATTTGAAATCCCTTTTCCGTTTGGCACATCCTTCGGACTACCTTTTGCTTTAACTTGCAAACTTCGGAAAGTCATGTGCCAACATCTCTGCTCTCTGCCCAAGACTTCCTCTTTCTCAAACCACCACCTTTCAGCCATCTCTTGCACACCTTCAAGAGCAAATAACCAATCCCGTAACTCAACGGATACATCCACATCATCTGGCATTCCCAGGTGCAAAAAACTATCATCTTTCACTCCTCCCAAGGTTCCACATGGATAAAATTTAAGGCATTTGTGGTTTAAACTACAAGAGTAAAATGCCAAAGAAAAACCTTACAGACAGTTATAAAAGAGTAACTAACTAAACAAAAAATCACAACAGATTATGTCCCATACCATCCACAAGAACATTATCAATGAAAGCTGCAGGTTTTAAAAGTTTTGACAGTGGCCCAGATGATAAGTTCTCTATGCCCTTAGAAAGCTCCATGCTGGGACCACCATCAGGCCCAATAATTCCAAACCGATGTAGCAGAGCTTCAGTATAATTCATTCCTCCACCTAAGCGCACACCTGATATGCAAGCTGACACACTTAAACTATGACACTCTTTGTCCCTCTCATCAAAAGGAATGACATGCACAATGCTTATGTCCAGAAATGGAATTACTGAAGTTTTTCCACTTGATAGGCGCTTCTGCTTGTTGTGTACCCAAAATACAGCTCTTAATGGAGAAAATCCATTCCCAGTTACCAGAGAACCATTTTCAACTGAATCTAACATCGTACCATTATTGTGTACAACGTTTCCCTCTGTCTCTACACAGTCCACCTGAACATTCTCCCAACGCAAAGTAGACGAAGCAGCCATAGCACCACCAAGAGTTCTGTGAGAGACCTTAAGGAACAGATCATTTCCAATAAACTGAACTAAAGGCGTCCCCTGAATATCCAACGAGTATGATTCGAGAAATCTAAGCTGAAGGACATTTACTGCTAAACTTACGGCAGTATCACTAGGAACTTTTTCCATCAGTCTTCCCCCCAAAATATCATCCTTGTTTCTCTGTGGTCTTTTATTCTTTCCAACCACTGCAATCTTTTCACTAACTCTACC
Organism: Hibiscus mutabilis; assembly: GCA_019671005.1. Taxonomy (NCBI): domain Eukaryota; kingdom Viridiplantae; phylum Streptophyta; class Magnoliopsida; order Malvales; family Malvaceae; genus Hibiscus; species Hibiscus mutabilis. The sequence goes on along the minus strand of CM033732.1, from coordinate 2,176,342 downwards.
AATATAGCCATAGAGATCCAAAACGAAAAACAACTGTTCAACTGATGTATTGGATGTAAATTGTTCACAAGCAACCCATATTCTGACAACACCACCTGGTGGAGGCACAACTGTTAATGGGTTCCCATCAGCAGATGCCATAGCTAACTCAACAGAGGCTTCTTTCAGCTCAACACACCTCCACAAGTCTGAAGACCAGCCAAGAGAACTTTGAACACCACTTAAACTAGCAGCTGTTTCCAAAGACAAACTGAGTTGTGATGCTCCAGCACTCCATTTCTTTAGGCTCGCATCAATAGGTTGACCATCCCATAGAGAGAAACAAGCAGGATCCTTCTCCAGGTTCAGGAACTTGAGTTTTAGTAATGGTGACTCCGAGAAAAACAACTTTTCAAAATGAAGCCTAGCTCCAGCAAACAACTTTTGCATGATATGGTTCTCTCCACCACCAGGATTATCCAATTTGCTTATGTCCAGAGGAACACTAATATCTAAATCCTTGAGAGTGAACACAAGGGAATTCACTGACGAATCTGGTAAAATAGAACCAGGATTGACAACTATTCCATCAGCTAAGAAGGAAGATATCCTCAAACAAGATTCTTCCTGAAGATGTATCTGAATAATGAATGGTAAAAAGAGAATAAGTAGGGAAAGATAATAAAATAGGATGAAAGTAATTTGTTGTACCGCACTTATAAAATCATACCATAAGAGGCTGGCAATCAATTACAGTTTGCGAAGCAAAAGATGAAGTGGAGACGGCTTGACTTGAAGAGAGTGGAGGGATATTAAAGGAACACCCATAGTTAACTGCCATTGCTGCTCAGCCAGAGGATATATATAGGAGGGCAAAAATCCTTACCTGATAAATCAATATAAAAAAATAGAAACATAAATTCTAGTAATCTATACTATAAACTTGTTATATATACATTCACATGAGGACAGTTCTATGTAACATAAAACAATAACTAACTGATACCAAAGTCAGGGACACGGAGACAAGAATCAGCAACAGCCTCCATAGATGGCTGCACTAAAGTACAGGGAGGACGTGAAAAGGTATCCCTGCATCATACCACTGACATGTTAAATTCAGTATAAACAGTAATACCTCAAAAATGAAGATGAACAAGCAAGAAAAGATGACTCAGTGATTCAGATATAGATTCATGTCAGTATCATGTGTCAGAGTAACAGTTCCCAAATTCAAAGTTATAAACTAAGCTCAAGAAAAAAATTGAGAACAAAAATTTCTTCTGCGGGGAAAAAATCAAACTCTTGACTTGATAGTACATAGTATACTAAAACATCAAGAGGGAAAAATACTTCAAATGACTCAGATAAGTACCACAAAGATAATAAATGGCATTTATAGCTAAAATTTCCAGCTTTTCAGAAGCTACATCTGCTAATCATAACAGTAAAGCTAAGTTGTGTTAAAACTAAGTTACCAGGTGATGATACCCAAAAAGAAAGGAAATCCAAAAAGATGCTTAAACCTCCAAATATAGAAGCAATAATAGGAGAACAAAAATAGTCTGAAACTACCACAGCCAGATCATTGGAGAAGTGAAGCATAACAAAATTTACCTTAAAAACAATCCGCCAACCATAACCTTAGACAAAAAACGAGAATTTTCTCCATCAGAGACACTGGCCTGCAGGAACAGAACATTCTAACATAAGATTGTCTACAACCCACCATAACATGACTCCATAACAACAGTCTTGGAAGTGCATGGAAGCAAATATTATGATGTTCATACCATTTTCAAATAAAATAAAGAACTTTCTAGAGCAGATAATACAAAGTAAAAGATAGGTTATGCTTATAGCTAGGTGTGCTAAAGAGCAATCAGATCTAGGATTGTTTTTAAATCAAATTAAGAAGCCTTCAATCACCATGAAGATATTATCTCAAAACAAGACAATATTGTATCATTTATATTTCAAATTTTTATATAAAAAGACTGTGGTGCCTTCCTAATTAGGGCTTTTTAAAATACAACTTTTAATTTTAAATTTTCTCGAAGTCATAAAATCTTATAAGTTATAATCATACAAGAATTTTCTAGCAGAAATTTAAAATAAGATATATCTATAAAACCAGAATTTAAACAGTAAAATAAGTTGATATTATGTTAAAAAGATCAAAGTTTCATACAAAAATACCGAGAAAAGAGGAGCGACTGCATCAAAAGCTCAAGTTGGAACTCTGCAAGTAAATTCAAACAGTTGGGAAAAGTTATAGTAAATAATTAGTAGTATGATTGGATTAAGGATAGAAGAGGGTAGATGTAAGAGAGTACACCGTTTGCTCTACTCTGTTTGCAATTAATTAATGAACTATATTCCTCCCAACTCCCAACAGGTAGATATTGTGGTTCACTCTACAATCTGACTCCTCACATTTCTACCCATTTACTCTATATTTGGTTTTAGCTTCAACTTCCATTTAGGTCTAAGACTGTTATACGCTACACTAATGAATACACAACTGGTTATTCAAATATGGCTTTGACCATGCGTGAAAAAAAAAGAAAACAAACCAGTGTCCTTGATACAAAGAAATATGTGGTCCACAACAATGGAAACTAGAGACCGTCCAGCTGATTCAACAGACCGCTGCCAGGTCAGAGAGGAAAAACGAAGTAAAAGTTGACCATAACAAGTTAATAAGAAGATAAAGAAATATGAAGCGAATGATAGTAGACAAAACCTGCTGAGATTTTAGATCCATGTCTCCTCTATTTAGACATACATACAATCCAGTCAAGAAGCGGAGAAGAGCTCGGAGCCCTGCTCACATGGTTGTCCCACAATTTCATGCTTTGTCAGTACCATATATTTAATTTAAATGGTGAAACACGTAGTTAGAAAACTGGCTACCTTATTACCCGGTTCACTTAATGCAGGACAAACCGCCTCCGTCACATGTAACTGAACCTCAAGGCCTAGTGGAACATTTAATTCCGTCCTCTGAACAGTGATCTAAAGAGAGAAAAAAAAGAGCAAGGGTTTTAAAGACATCCTGAAAACCAGAAAACTCTCTTCACCACAACAAAACAGTTTAAAATAACATAAAATTCATGAAAATCAATTGAAAATGTGTGATTTGTTTACATAAGCCTCTCCAGATATGCCTTCAAGAAAACGTTCCCCACCAAAAAAAAACACGCTTTGCACCATCATCATCTCTTTGAGTTGACCCCACTTGAGAACGTGCTAAATTAGCATCACTAAACATATCAGGATAAGGCAGAAGATCAATAGATAGAGATTCACATTCTAGTTTCTGGAAGAAAAGAATTTAACATCATTAGACACTGTGATGACAAAAACAACTTAAATATACTCCTGATGACGAAAAACAAAGGCACAAAATATATAGATCAAAAGGATTTAACATAAGGCATTGCAGTAAGGAATGTTCATACCCTTATGCACACATACACATGGAGGAAGATATGGAACCACAAATCTATATGTTACCTTGAAAACATATATAAAATTTTTGTTTGTGGAGAAATCCCGTGCTTCCTTAAGATTTACAACCTGAAAAAAAATGTTTAAATATGCATTTATACTTGAGAAAACATTTAAAAAGATTATGACAATAATACACAACAAATTACCTGCCAATTTTCATTAGTAGTATATAGTAAAATGTTACGCATCATGATAGATGCCATGGGTGGTGCCCTGAAAAAAATGCAAAATATGATTAAGAAATGCAACAAGGTATGAGATCCATACAAGTTGGATTGGCTGTAAAAGAAATTTGGTATTGGAATAAATTAACCACTTGAAGTGCACAAAAAGAGAAAAAAAAATTAAGATATTTTAGTAATTTATATATAAAGAGTGCAATTATTGAAATCCAACAAGAAGTTCACCAATAAAGAACAAAATGAAGAACTGGTTTCCCTCAAAATAGATGCAGAATAGACAGTATATCATGCAAAGATGTAAATGTTCATAAATTTTACTCTTCTACCAAAGATGAGGTCACTTGTAATGAAAAATGCACTGAACCCTTGCAATAATCTCATATTTAGACTTTGACTGAATGTCAGAGACAGCAATTTCTGAAAAAATAAAGACAATACAGGAGCTGAATGCATTTTGATTAGAAATCTTTGGTTTCAAAAATATATCTGCAACAAAACCAAGGGATTCTTTTACTTGTAAAAAGATCATATGGTTAAAAGAAATGAATAAACATAATAGACCTTCAAAGAAAAAGGGGGCACTCTTTTATAAGATAATTTCTTCTTTTTGTGCATTTTTTCAGCAAATTCTTTGTAGGTTATGTTAATTTCTGTTAATAACCATTAGAACAAATGACAGCCACAAAAGAAGACAAGTCTAGCTTAGAGAAGAAGGGTCTTGCAACAACCAAGTCCAAATAAATAGAATGTATGCATATGTCAACTGACCATGCAAGCAATCAGATAGTTTCTGCCCAAGAACTAGCATAAAAAACAAAAATAAAATATTTTACCAAGCTGCCCCCCCTTTACAATGGGTGCCGCCATGAGTTTCAAGTAGAAGATTGACCATCTGGACCTGTAGGGTCATTCCATCTGCAATCTGAAAATAATAAAAGGACAAAACATGAAGCATTTTTGTATCTAAACCTTTTTCCAAGATTTTAATGACATGCATAAAATAGTAATTCAACCAATTGAGATATTTTGTAGATTTACTTACGGAAATTCAGATTTCTATTATTGGATGTAAGCTCAAGATTTAATTATAGTTCAAAATTATAATATAGGGAAACAGAAACTTGGAGAGGCAGTAGGCACCACAAAGGTGCTAACCTTGCAACATTTAAATCCATAAATGGTTTGGCATTCCAAGGAAAACAGCAATCTACAAGTTTACCAAAGAAATTATCTAACCTTGTCAGCAAACCCATAACCCTACCCTTCACTAAGCTGGTGGATGACTGCATGCTACAAGCACAAAAGCAGATACAAGTTGCTTTTAAGAACAGTAAAACATGCCAAACTACAAAGTTATGAATGGGATCTTAGTTGTGAAACATAACATTGAAGGTGAATCTGCATTACCTGCTTGAGCTCCTAGGAGAATCAACATCAGAATTTTCCTCCAGAACCAAATCAAACCTATCAATTTGCACAACAATTGGCTCGATTTGTACATTACTGACATAGGGGAGCTACCAAAAAATAATTTAGAGAAAAAGTATAAGTTTAAGAAAAATAGGATCATAACCAGCTAGGAATCAAGACAAAGTAAAAAAAAAAAAAGGTGGATAATGCCAATCTTGTTGCAAGTATTTCAAGATCAAAATCTATCCTCGATATAGTTCGAGTTGAGCATGCATATATGAATTTTCCATTTAAAAGTAGAGAAAATCATATGTATAACAGCAAATCCAAAACTAAGCACCAGTTATATCAAATTAAATCGTAACACAAAGATAGCAAAAATGAAAATAATTCTCCACAATTCATAACTAAAAAAAAAAAAATTCAACTTAAAAGAAAAAACAAAGTAGAAATTCACGATTATCTCCAATTTTCCAACTTTTGCTGTCGTCACATTCAAAGCAGGCGGCAATCCCATACTCGCATGCAATGCATCGCCATTTATATCTATCAAATCCAAAAACAATAAATCAAAAAACGAAATGGAAGCCAAATTTTAGATCCAAAACTCAAAAAGACATACCTAAATTGGAAAGTTGTACCGTACGGCCCTGTAATTTGAACTGATCTCTGGAGAAAGATTTAAGCCAGTACTTCAAAGTGTACTCCAATGCTCGAGCTAAAATTGACTCCATTTCGAGATTGAACAAGCAGAAAAACAGAAAATTCTCCTCAAACTTTGTAGAGAACTAAATCTAGACCGATAAATTCATGAAAAAATGGACTCGAATTCGAAATTTGTGTGAGAAAACCCCAATCCTTTTCTTTTTTGGTTTAATCGATTCCAGGCGGGGGAATCTTAGCAAAAGCGAAAGGAGGGAAGAGGCACGTGTGACTCCATGGATGGCACATGCTAGTGTTACGGGGCTAGACTTCTGAACCAACCCAACGTGCGGCTTTAGTCGGTGTTCTTAGACAAACGATTAAGTAAGCCTGAAATCATTTTTCGGAAGATCGAATACTTCCAATGCTCACAAACACAAGAACGTTCCAAGAGAAACCGAACAAAAGAGAAAGGCAACGAGAACAAAAGAAAGAACGCTCAAGAACGCAAAGAACATTACAGAGTGTTTTTAGAGTAAATGCCAAGTGTATTACTCAAATGATGGATGATTACAAGTGAGGTGGGGAGGCTTCTATTTATAGTTGAATCCCCATACAATGAACGGACGAGATCGAATCACACTAACGGCTCAGATCGAAAGTCACCTACCAAATCTACACTAACTGAGGAAACTCTATCACTATGAAATTCTTTCCTTAAGTTTGTGTTTACATTGAGAGATATTCTTATTCCTTGGAATATTCCCTGGTAAGATGTCATCTATTAATTTACCAGGCTCAATGCATTTGGGCTATCTTTCAGTCTCTAACGATCGGACCAAGTCTGGTGGTCTTCTTGGCAAGCCTAGAACCTCTTGGGTTGCTTGTTGCGCATCTGTCTCGGACCCAAATGTGCGGGCCGTGACATTCTCCCCCACCAAATCCGGCGATGCCCTCATCGCTGTCTCAGAAAAGACTTCTCTTGGTTGATCTTGGATCTTCCATGGTACCTTGGCTTGCTCCCAACTCAGAATCGGGCAACGATGTTCCCCCATAAGAACGGCTCCCCCCATAAAAAGCGCTCGACTCGGACTGGGTTGTCTTCCCATACAGACTGCTCGCCTTGGTTCCTTCCGCCGTGTAACTTTTCCTCGCTCCGCATCATTACGCACATCTCGATGAAGTTTGAGATGCGCCTCTTCTGTGGCATTCACTCTAACCGGCATCAACCCTTCCCTCATGAAGTTTGGTGCCTCGTTGCCCATTGGCAACTTTTCCCGCATTGACCCTTCTTCACACTTGAAGTTCAATGCTTCTTCCACCTTGCCCAAAGGTGCTTTTTCCACGGGCCTCATGTCGCTAACTGACTCGGGCAACTCTTGCCCTACTAAAGTAGTCCCTCCAGCAGTAGCCCCCAAAGCGATGTTTCCTTGGCTTGGAGCATCATCGGCAAGCTGAATGGCAGTCAGCGTCTTGGTTCCTTTACCCTTGTCTCGGTACGAGGGCACAACGCAACGTTGTTTGCGATCCAAAACACAGACGACGTCGGCACAAGGAACGATAAGAGCATCTATACGGTCAATGAAGCTTAGTCTCAAAACAAAATCAAAGTCATCTAAATTGATTACCTTGATGTCTTCCTTGCCCTTCCATTCACCAATCTGCAGCTCAACCTTCCGTGCCGTTCCAACAATTGGAACTTCTTTAGCATTCACAGTCTTGATCTTTCCAGTTGAACCCACAACTCTAAGACCAAGTTTGTCGGCAGCCTTCTTGGACATGAATAGATCGTCGAGCCAAACATCAACCCTTTCTGCTTGCGTACTCTCGCCTTAGCAGAACTCAGTATCATCGAGCCAAGTCTCGCAGCCTCGCTCTGTTCGGGCTCGTCCACCCCCTTGGATGGCTTGACTCGATGTGGGCATGCTCGCAACTTGTGTGGCCCCTTGCATTTGTAGCACTTTAGTTGCTTCTCTACCCTCGGCTTGATCGCTTTGACACTCGCAATCTCACCAAGTCTCGTCACTTCTTCATCTGACTCCTCGGACTCATCGCCTTTGACAGCATTAAGACGATCATTTTTGGGGCAATCTTTCATCATGTGCTTCCCTCCGCAGATACAACACACAAGACCCTACCCATCTTTGACTCCCCCACCATAGCCCTTGCCTCGGGGCTTGAGGGACTCCGCCATCTCGAACTCGGCTATGGATTCAGCTGCGGCCATAGCCTTGAAGAGTTCCTCGACTCTCATCCTCTTCAACTCCATTTAGCCCATCGCTTAAGCCCGTTCTTGAAGATAAAGAGGCCTTCAGCTTCAGTGATGTCCGTGATTTGGAGTTTGAGTTCAGTGAACCGTCTGACATACTCCAGGATGGAACCTTCATGCTTGAGTTCGTGCAGCCTCTCCCGAGCCTCATGTTGGGCGTTCTTTGGGTAGAACTGTTCCTTGAACTCAGCCTGAAACTCTTCCCAAGTCCCGATGGGAATATCCTTGTTCTTCTCCTCAGAGCATCTGCGTCGCCACCATAAAAGTGCAACGCCAGTTAAGTAAACAGAAGCAATATTTACCTTATCCGCATCATCCTTGATGCCTACAGAACGAAAGTATTGTTCCATGCTCCACACAAAGTTCTCCACGTCCTGGGCCGATCTAGTTCCGCTAAACTCCTTCGGCTTTGGCACGTCCAACTTTGGTCTGGTTATTGCCGTGTTTAACATACCAGTCACGGCAGCCTTGTAAACTTGAAGCTCTCCCTTGAGCCCCTTAATTTCTTCCATCATCTTCGCCTTCAAAGCCTTTAGCTCGGCTTCGAGTGCATCACTCCGTCTATCTGCACTGTCGGTACACTGATCAAGGTCTCGCACGTTGTTCTTTAGATCCTGCACGTTGCTCTAGAGTTCCTCTCCCGAAGAGTCCAGCTCGTCAAGACGTACTCTCACAACGTCAATCTCTTCTCGGCATCCTTCATGGATCCTTCGAGCTTTCCCAACCTTTCTTCCAGCGTAGGCACAGTGTTGCTCGGACTGTCTCGATTTCCATCGTCAGCCTGGGTCTCTGCACCCTTTTGTGCTGCAACATTCCCTCATTTCTTTGCCATCTCCAATCAGTGTTTGCGCTCGAACACTCGCTCTGATACCAACTGTCACGGGGCTAGACTTCTGAACCAGCCCGCCGCGCGGCCTTAGTCGAGTCCTTAAGACAAACGACTAAGTAAGCCTGAATCCTCGACCCGAAAGATCGAATTTCGAAGGCACCGAAGAACGTAAGATCGTTCTTAGCGGAAGCAAACTATGAGATCAGCTACGAAGAACTCTGAAAGAACGCGAAGAACAAGAAAAGAACAACTCAGAGAATTTAGAGTGAATGTGCTCTCTATTACTCAAGAATAGATGAAAGAATGGATAATTACAACTGAGGTGGGGAGGCCTCTATTTATAGTTGAGACCCTCTAATCCGACGGTCCCTACTGATTTACATCAACGGCCTAGATACAACTCTACCAACCACAAGGTATAATGCCAAGAATATTCCTTAGCTATCTATGGAAAGAATCTCCTATGTTCACATAGGTGTGGATGGATAAGCCTTCTTGGATCTTCCCACGGATCGGGCCAGTCTGGTGGTCTCTTCAAGCCCAAAGTGTGCCTCAGAACCTCATGGACACCTTGGTGTGCACCCTGTGGTGCTAATGACTCGGTCCATGGATCACGGCCCGTGACACTAGACATGGGCTGCTGCAAAGATGCTTTGGATCTTGCAATGTGTCAGGAGTTGATTTGTCGATTCTTCTTAAGCAAGGAAAGTATCCGGATGTCAAAATCATTAAATTATAAATATCTCTTGGGGGTGAAAACGTAAATTTTTTATAAATATTTTTAGTTTTAAGGTTTAAGAATTTAATATAAGGTTTAATATTTAGGGGTTTAAATACAAGAGTTTATTTAGGGTTTACAGTTAGAATTTATAGTTTAATGCTAGAATTTAGGATTTAAAAGTTAATGTTTAAGTTTTAGGCTAATATGGTTAGAGATTTAAGTTTTAACCTATAAACCCTAAAATTTAACTTTAAATCAAAAATTCAAACTACGTTCCCTAAATTCAAAGTTCCTACACTTGAATCATAAACATTAAACCCTAAACATAATCCATAAATCCTAAAACTAAGACATTTATGAAAACTTTTTATTTTCACTGCATGTGCATTAAATAATTATCTTTTATTATAGTCAAAATTAGTGTTATAATATTAAAAGATAATGTGTTATCCACGATCTTTTATTTATGATTTTGAGACTTTGTCTACAACATTGAACAGTTCATACCAAACAATTTTTGGAATGTCAAAATTGTTGTCCCCACACCCTAACTTTATTATTATAATTATTATTTAATGTTTCACCCTAATAAGTTACTTAGATTTGAATATTGTGATTGAATTATAAAAAATAATGATAATTAAAATATAATACAAATGTTTAGATATAATTTATAACACATTTCGATGTTCCCCTATTTGACATGTAGGAGGGCTTTGCTGGCTCTGTATTTCGGTGCTCCTGTTGGTTGTGGTGCTTATTTCTCCCTAATCTCATTGTGTTATTTTCTGGTTTTATGCCATTTTTGTTTCTTTCTTAGTTTGCATGTTTGTTGTTTCTTTGGGGCTTTTTGACCCAATTTTTTCTGGGTTTCGACATCCCCTCTCGTATGTTCTTCTTCTTGTTTAATGATATGTCAGCATTTTAGTTTAAAAAACACTTTAAACACGAATGTGGTATAAGAAAGCTTAATAACATAAAAAATACATAAATTGTTGAAATATTAATAATATTTTGAGACATATTGCTATGTTGGGAATTACATTTGTATATCTCTTGGCTATTTGCCAGCAATGGGATCATATGCACAATTAATATGCCTTCCATTTGAGGCTAAGATTTGTATTGGACGTGGGCGTTTAGTGAGATTTTTTTAGGGTCAAAATTGAATTAAAAAAATTCAAAGAGTCAAAATAGAATTTTACCAATACATTAGCTTATAACTTTATAATTTTGGAAGGGTTAAACTGAAGTTTTGTCATCTTTTGGATTAAAATGCAATCTAACCATTGCATTAACTTACAACTTTGCAATTTTGAAGGTCCTTAAATACAAATTCTCCATTTTGGAAAAACACAAATTTGTATATTGCAGAAGCTGAGCTGCAGATGCATGAAGCTCAGATGCCAATGTGGGCAAAACCGGAGGTATCACTCTTGATTAGGAATTAACCCCTGTATTGGAAAGTCCAGAAATTGCATTTTTTTTAAGATATTTATCTTTCTTGTTTCCAGATATACTTTCCCAGGATTTATGTCAATTCTTTTCTTCCTTGTACACCAGACCAGATAACTCCAGATATTTGATCTATTTTGGTTTATAGTATCATCATGAAAGAATGTGAAACCGAATTCATTAACTCTTATCTTCTGGTTACAGGATTCTGGATTCCTACTGTATATGGCAATAGCAATGGACTCCATTTGCATCAGAAGTCCGGGCTGCTTCAAAATGGCCGGCTTTCACGTACAACCAGCTCTGGCTGTCTTGACACCGTGACTGAAACCGGTGCTGCACTTGCTGAACTTCACACCGACATTGAAGAAACTAGTTCGAATTGTCCTAATATGCCTCCAAAGAGATGGGAGAATGTAATCAAACAGAGGCATAGCTGATTTAACAACCTTAACGTATACTCGTAAATCGAATATATATTAAAGATGTTACGGAGTCGTTTAAAGAAATCTCGACTTATAAATTTATTTTTACAAGTATTTAAAAAGTTTAGTTTGTAAATCTAACCCTTTTTCAGTTTTCTTGAAAACACAACTTATGTGCAGTTAGCTAGTTTCAACTCTGAATTAATTATTTTAAAACATATTTGACTTTAAAATCTAAGCCCTTTCTTGACTTTAAAATCTTTACGCGATTACCGATTATTCTTATTAGCAAAGTAATTATCCTTTCTACCTTAGCTTTATTATGTTATATTGCTAACGCCTTATTTTGCTTTATCCATATACGATTCATCATCAAAACTGATTACTTATATATCATTTAGTCTAAATTAATGCATTATACTCTACTAGCAATTAAATAATTACATGCCCACTAGAGATTATCATAAGCTAGAATATCTTACTGATGTTTTGCAGATTGAAGCTTGATCAGCATGCTCGACTCCTCTTTAAATACTCCATCTTAATCTACGTGTGAAACAAACACACGCTAAGTATAACTTAGTGAGGCATAAGGTGAATAACATATAAAATACTTTACGGTGCATAATATTATTAAAAGCATGATATCCTTTTAAACATATAATTTGTTATGCAGTAATGTTTATGCATAAAAGCATATTGTAAACATTATACTTTAAAAGCATATATTCATCTTGAAAAGTCATATATGTACTATAAAAGTACTATTCTTCATTATGAACATCGTAACTGCCAACTCGAAAGGTTGGATTTCGACACTATAAAGCATCGTAACTGCCAACTCATAGGTTGAATTTCGACACCATAAGGTATCGTCATAACTGTCAACTCAAAGGATGCATTTCGACACTATAAAGCATCGTAACTGTCATTCTCAATATTATACTTCCAAGGCAACTCTAAAACAATTATTGCAATATGACAAGTAACAAATACCACATATACATTTCACATCATGTAAAATATCTTCATAGTGGAGTAGTTCATACTCTAATATGTTCATCAACTTTTCATGGTATAAACCATTTGTAAACATAACATTATACCATAATCTTAAAAAAATCAGTAAAATAAAATATCATTCAAAAACATGTATGCACTCACCTGTGCCATTTATTAGCTTGCCTCACTAAGCTCTACTCGATCCTTTCATTCATAATACCTCGACCCTTCTTTTGATCCAAATCAAACTGAAAATCGAGTTTCGGGGCTTGAATCGAACTTGAAAAAATTTTCTCCATTTTTCTTCCTTTCTCTCCCTCATATTTCAAAATTTTAAGATGAAGAATGGTCTTCATCTTTCATTTTACATCCAATTTGGCCACATGTCTTGTATAAATGAAAATTCATTTATAAGTGAAATTACTAAAATGCATTTTTAATCCAATAGTTGAGATTGATCTTATCATCAATTAAGGGCCAAGATTAAATCTCTCATTTCCTCTTTCCAAAATTGCCCTTATAACTTTTTAAATATTTTAAAATTGACATTGGGGTCAAATGACTAATTTACCGTCCAACTAGTTTTTATTTACTAGTTTGCCATTCTTGTAAAAATTCAACTAAATCTAGTTGGAATCCAACCAATTATAATAAAATATTCATAAAATTGTATTTTATGACTTTTCCATGGCTTTTGGATCAGTCTCTGAAATTCCAGTTCGATCTGATTTTCCTGATATTCATAAAATACTTCTATTGCGATTTTACCTTTTTCCGAGCTATTGAATTTATTCCGAAAATTCTATATTTCCATATTCGGGAAATAAACTCTATTATCCTATAAAAACTTCATTTTCCAAGGACTTAGACTGAATTTTCTTAACTCAGTCTATTTTCCCGATACTTATCGAAAATCTTCATAGAATAAAATTCCTCTTAGAATTCATTTATCGATAATCCATACGAATTTTCTCTACTCTTACTGAGTCCAAAATATTGATCAGAAATACTTTTATGGGACCTTCCCGAAAGTCACCCATCCTTGTATTTCTCTGACCTGAGCACGCTTAACAATTTTATTCGATTCAAATTATGTACCTTTTATTGCATCTCAATTCTTAAAATCGATATCAAGGTACCTATTTCTATCTTATACTGAATAAAATTACTTATTGGGGAAATTTACACTTTAGTCTCCAAACTTTTCCAAAGTTTATACTTTAACCCCAAAACTTTTAAAATTTATATTTTAGTCACTAGCCAAAATTTGGGATATTACAGCTGAATTTGTGGATACCTATGTTGTTAGGTTTCTCGTATGTTAAAACTTTGTAAACAGGGGCCAATACTTAGTTGTGATCTGTACTGTGTCGTGTTTTTATAAAAGAATGAGATTATAGCAACATGATAAGTAACAAGTTTCTTTCACTTTTTCACCCTATTCTTTTTACAGCGGTAAACAGTAATTCTTGGAGTAAGTATTCTTGTTTCAGCAACTTGATTTTACCTTTTAGCTTAGCAAAAGAAGTGTAATCTAAGCAATGCCATGTTTGCACCAAAATGGGGTTTTTCATACATTAACCAATGACTGCAGAAACAAGAAACCAGGTGCCTCTGAATATGGTATGCTACTGACTCCATAGATGTTGAATAACCAGACAAAAACTTGAAATTTCTATGACAATGGCAGCTAACTTCCATGTTCCAGAGTTGCAGAAGCTCTGCAATATTACATCTTGACACACAAGTAATAATGTTTATATATACTTTAACATGTTTATGTATTTTTAAATTGTATGGTATGTTATAATGTGTATGGTCAAATTGTCATGATTTCATATGATTGTTTTGCAAGGTAAATAGGTGTTCTTTGACCAGGTGATGTAAATTTATACCTTTCTTTTTAATTTTTTTATAAGTGTTATAGCTTTCACCTTTATAAAAAAATTGTAGTTAAACATAATTTTCATACAAGGAAACAACATCTTTCAAATCATTTCTATGTAGGTTTAATATAAATCATTACTAAAAGTATAATTTAAATGAGATTAAGTTAATATCATAGCAATTTTGTTCTTGGTTTTAACTTAAAAACACTCCCAAATAACATGAACACTTTGGTTAATGAAAATGTTGTATACAGTACAAAAAAATGGAGTAGATGTTGCTGAGTTTTCATTCCAACAACCAAAGTCCCTTTGATTAAAACCTCCAGCAGCAAGAGACTGTCACTTTCCATTGAGAAATTATGTATTGTCAAACTCCGTTTTTTTGGGATAAATCAACTTTTAGTCCCTAAACTTTGTAATTTTCCCAACTTAGTCCATGAACCTTTTTTGTCCACATTAATCCTTGTACTTGGATTTTTGTTATCTTCATGATGTGGCAATATAAGAGTGTGCCACATCATCAACAGGACTAAAAATGGGAAAAGTTATTAAGTTCAAGTGATGATGTACCAAAAAAGTTCAAGGACCAAATTAAAAAAAAAAATATCAAATTCAGGGAGTAAAAGTTGCTTTTATCTTTTTTTTAAAAAAATATATTTATTTATGAACGTGATAACATTAACCTTCATGTGGAGGCAAAGCTAAGTAGCACCAAACAAAAATTTTCAATTTTTTATGAAGTTTCCATTTCTGATGATCTCTCAACTTCCCTACTTGAAAAACAAGCCAAACCTCCAAACCTCAACAAGAACAAAGTCCCATGTCTTTTTCTCCTTAACAACCAACCCTTCTCAATCTATATATATTTATGTATGTATATATATAGCCTCTATGCTAAGCAAGGTTAGGTGAATGACAGCTACAATTTAAATCCCTTCCCTTTTTTACACCATTTTCCTTGCTTGGCCTTTTCATCCTCTTCTTCTTCTTCTTCTGCAACTCCATCTCCATCTCCATTTACTAAAATGAACTGTTAGAGGATCATCCCACAGGGGTTTTCTTTTCTTTTTTTTCGTTTTTGTTGGTGTTTTGGTTCTTTTTTGAGACAAAACAAGAAAGTAAACATGCAGCTTCACATCTCTCCTAGTTTGAGACATGTAACGGTGCTTCCTGGGAAAGGTGTTAGAGAGTTCATCAAAGTGAAAGTTGGTTCCAGGAGGGTTTCGTATCGGATGCTTTTCTATTCTCTTCTCTTCGTCACATTCCTTTTCGGTTTGTCTTCGTTTTGTCCACTATTGACAGCATTGATGGAGATCATTCCAAGTGTTCCACCATTGGTAAGAGTTTCAATTCAAAGAATGTAATATATATGTTTTACAAGATTTTGAATATTTTTTAGCATTGATGTTAGAGTTCATGGAGAATGTAATTCAAATTCTAATGATGCAGATATCAGATAAAAATAGAGTTGGGGAAAACCATATAGGATGATAAACAATCTTATCTGATAATAAACAAAGTTATCTACATATGTTTGTGTATGCATGCATGTTCATTTCCCAATTATCACTATTAGCATGTGAAAATACTTAAAAAATATTTTTTTTCCTTTATATGGTCGGTTGATTAACAGTCTTGATTTTGGCACCAAATACATAAAAGACAACTTCAGATAGAAAAAAAATGATAAAAAGCTATAATAATGATGATTTATCTGGTTTTTCTTTAATTAATTACTGTTTTCTTTTGTGTTTATGGTAGGTTGCTTGGGGAAAAGGCTAGGACCAAGGATCTTGGGAAGAAGGATTGAATCAAATGTAAATTCCAAAACTCATTCTAGTATTTAACAAATTATTTCATTGAACATTTGCTTCTTTTTCTTCAAATAGTTATTTATTTATTTAAAATGAAATTTGAGGTTTTGTTGAAATAGGTCCCAGAGGTGATGTACCAAATCCTAGATGAACCTGTAAGCAAAGATGAAGTACAAGGAAAAACTGATGTTCCTCAGACATTGCAAGAGTTCATGTCTGAAATGAAACAAAGCAGATTAGATGCAAAAACATTTGCTCTAAGGCTCAGAGAAATGGTATTCACTTCAATTGTTTTGTTTTTCTCCCCTTTATGTTTTTCATATAAGAGATCATTGGAGCTAATAACATTGGTTTTTTTCAGATAGTTCTACTTGAACAAAGAACAAGAACAGCCAAAATCCAAGAATATTTGTACCGTCACGTAGCATCGAACAGCATTCCAAAACAGCTTCATTGCTTAGCACTAAAGCTAGCAAACAAACACTCGAACAATGCAGCCGCTCGCCTCCAACTCCCTTCAGCCAAACTTGTCCCAGACCTTGTTGATAACTCTTACTTCCACTTTGTCCTTGCCTCGGATAATGTGCTTGCAGCCTCAGTTGTGGCAAAATCACTCGTTAAAAACGCGTTACACCCCGAAAAATTCGTGCTACACATTATAACAGATAGGAAAACTTACTCCCCCATGCAGGCCTGGTTTTCATTGCATCCTTTAGATCCTTCTATAATTGAGGTTAAGGCTTTGCATCAATTCGATTGGCTTTCAAAAGGGAAGATACCTGTTTTGGAAGCAATGGAAAAAGATCAAAGAGTAAGGTCACAGTTCAGAGGGGGATCATCTGCAATTGTAGCGAATAATACCGAGAAGCCTCAAGTTATTGCATCAAAACTACAAGCATTGAGTCCTAAGTACAACTCCTTGATGAATCACATTCGGATACATTTTCCAGAGGTAATATATAAAACTACATTTTGTTAGTTTAAGTAAATGGAAAGGGAAGATATAGTCCAAACAGTAATGGCCTTTTTCTCTATTCGGTTTTCTTTGCAGTTGTTTCCAAGCCTCAACAAGGTAGTCTTCCTAGATGACGACATCGTGATTCAAACCGATCTTTCGCCTTTATGGGATATCAATATGAAAGGAAAAGTTAATGGAGCAGTGGAGACATGTAGGGGTGAAGATTCATTCGTCATGTCGAAGCGGTTCAAGAGCTATCTCAACTTCTCCCACCCTTTGATCACACAGAATTTCGATCCTAATGGATGTGCATGGGCATATGGCATGAATATATTCGACCTCGAGGCTTGGAGGAAGACAAATATTAGCCTCACATACTATCACTGGCTTGAAGAGGTAATATATACACACAAATATACATATGCATATATACTTCGTTTTAGTATGCTGATTAATTCAAATTTTTCGTGCAGAACTTCAAATCAGACCTCAGTTTGTGGCAACTAGGAACATTACCCCCTGGTCTAATTGCATTCTATGGGCATGTCCATGTGATTGATCCATTTTGGCACATGTTGGGATTGGGTTACCAAGATAATACAAGTTTAGCTGATGCCGAATCAGCCGGTGTCATCCATTTCAACGGCAGAGCGAAGCCTTGGCTCGATATAGCCTTCCCTCATCTTCGACCGTTGTGGGCTAAGTACATCGATTTCTCGGATAAATTCATCAAGGGGTGTCACATTAGGGCTTCTTAACAAGGACTTTCTGAGAATATAGTGAGTTTACCATAATGATGATAAAACATATATACAATGTCTGTATATGAGAGACATATAAGTGGAGAGAGTTCTTTGCAAATCCAAGGCCTTAAATTACAGATTCTGAAAATCGTAAACAGCAACAGGCTTCTGGTTTTTTCCCTCAGCTGCTCTTCCCTTATGATGATTTCTCTTTTCTCTTTGTATTTATTTGTTTTTCGAAAACCATAAAATGATGCAAAAATCTCTGATTCTTGATACTTAATGAATAACCCCAGATTGAAAGCTTGCAAATATACCAATGTAAGTAACAGTTTCGGATTCGAATATTCAGGGTTAAAGCTGGTTGGTGAGCTATAAACATCAAGTTGAGGTATTCAACCATCAAACACCAACTAGTATAATGGCTTGCTGCCTTTTTGAGCTACAAGGCAACTTCAACTACTTGATATGTCCATTGGACAATTATATATACTAATTCATAAAATGACAAAAAAGAAAAATGACATATCAGCATTGGAAAAGTTCAACAGATTGGAAAATCTCAAGTAAACATACTTTTTTCCAGTAACATTGGAGACCAAATCTCTCAAGAACTTGCAGATTTGGTAATAGGTGAATTGATAGCCATCAAGTTATACAACACATTCTCGACTTCCTCGATGCCCGGTCGCGATTTGAACCTCGAAACCACCTTCAATTCACCATCTTCTTCAACAAGAACTGCCCATTGCTCCCCACTCAAAACCCCATCTCTAACACACTTGAAAACCATTCCTTTCCTTTTACTCAAAATACCTCTAATTTCTAATCCCATAAATGAATAAATCACCTCAAAAGATCCCACAAATGCTTTAAGATCACCAAAGCCACTCTCTTGTTCAGAACCCCATTTAGGATTGAAAATCACCACTGGCTTCGGATAAAAGCTGTCGGATATTGCTTTTATAAGAGCAATCTGAGATGGCTCAGGAGCCAAAAAGACTGCAACATCAGCAGGACTCGAAATTCTGTTACTTTTGTTAATTGAAGGTAAGTCAATGTGTTCAATATGGCTCAATGAACATGATTGAAAAGCTTGGATTCCGACTTCTTTTAAACGAGCATCGGGCCAGAGAACTAAAATCTCAGCTAACGAGCCTTTCCTTTTGAGTAACATGTCTTTGAAGATGTCGAGAGCTAATTGAGGTAGAGACAACGGAGAGTCATCAATGAGAGTGGGATTTCAACTTGAAAACGGGGTTGTTTTAGCTTCTTGAGCTTACCTACTAGCTTGGGATTGTTGAGAGGCTTCTCTTAGCAGTTGGAAAGGCATGTTTTGGCTTGGAGGACTGCATCTTCTCTGGAAGAGGGTGGTGTTGGAGAGGAAACAAGGGATGCATGTATTGACAGAGGGGAACTTGTGCTTGTGGGAGACATTTGGATTGATGAAAAAGAGATGGCAATGGTGATTTTGGTTCTTGGGGGAGAAATGGGTCTGGTTTTTAGAGGTTTGAAGATGGAATTTGGGAAAATTGGAAGCCAAGTGAAGATGCTTTGGCTGAGTAATGAATTTATGATTTGAAAAGCGGTGGTAGTTGAAAGATGTCTTAAAAGATAAGGTGGCTTGGCATTTTGCAGCCTTACAAGAAAAAAGAGAATCAAGCATTATCAAGAAGTGAAATTTCAAATAGAATTCTTTTATTGAAAATATATCTGTCAATAAATAAGAATGAATCTTTGTAAAACAAAATAATTAAATTAGATATTCATATGCTTAGCAGAAGCAAAACAAATTATTTTGTAGACAGGAGTTCCTAACTTTAACCTAGAACAGAAAGAGTAACAAAGGTTGCCAGATGAACTTATTATAAATTTACATGTAATTACCAGCACCAAATCATAGTTGTACATTTGTAGTTAGAACTTCAGTGAAAACTAAAACCACCCAGAACAATGACATGACTATTATACCCTTGTTTGCATCAAAATGCAAACCCTAATCATTGCTGGTTGCCAGTTTAGGCAACCGGAGGTCGGAGGACGTGATCCTGTGAGGTATCAACTGCTGCAGGTGGCATGAATTGCCACATTGCTACTCCAGGATAACCAATGAAAGGAACCAACTTGCTCCCAGGAGCTTGAACCGGGGTTGCCGTGAATGCAGCAGCAATTGCCGGTGGTGCAGGTGGCATGAAGCTAGGTTGTGCATTCATTGCTTTGAGTTGCTGCTCCAGCTTTTCCTTCTCTGCCTTCAGCCTCTGCTTTTCGTCACGATGCTCGTTCTTTTCAGCCTAAAATAGGAAATGCAGTTTAAAATGATGCAATGGGAATACTTGGATGCTTGTTTAATTATTTTTGAGACACCGACAGTTTCCAAATAGCAAATTGCATGCCAAGATTTCTGACTATTTCACCCAAAAATAGACCCTCAAACCAGCCTCACCTTCAACTCTTTAATCCTTTCCTGGAGACTTGAATTTGAATCCTTCAATTTCTGGGCTTCACCTCGTAACTGAGTCACCATTCGGACAGCATCAATCAAAATAGCAGATTTATCAGTTTTGGGAGGCCTTCCAGGTTCCAGAATAGAACCCAGCTCCATAAACCTGTTATTTACACAATGTTGAACATTCATGCTGGGAAGAGAAAGCAAAAAAAAGGCAAGAGAAGAGAAGAGAGTTCAAGTACTTGTCATTTAGCCTATCTCTACGCAACTTTCCCTACATGCTTTGGAGCTAGATGCATTGCATGATTCGGATCTAACCCTGCAACAGAAGCAGAATAAGAGATAAGATTTCTCTGATATCACACTTAATCCAGTTCTGTTTTGTAATTGAAAGAACTGTAGAATAGAGACAATTATGTAAAAAAAATAATGCAAAAAGGAATATTCAAGAAGATTCTCCATCTAAATCATCTTATTGAAGGACATGAATTGCTGCATACTTGAGCAACAATATTGTTTTACAGCAATTAAACGCTAATACAAATGAAAATGCTTTAGCTGCTCAAAAGTAAATGCCCATAGATATAATACTTTTTTGTCTATTCAATATCTCAAGGCCTAAAGTTAGAATATTTCTACAATCTACACTATTCCTCCATAAAAACATTCTAAGCCCCACAACACAAAGTGTCCACATATTAAGCCAGTTCTAAAAAGTTTTTTAAACAACCATATCAAATAGAGCATGAAATATATACAGATATCATTACAGAGCACTTACTTTCTTTGAACCAGATTCCTTTAGACCATCTAAATCTCCAAATAAGCCATCAATTTCCACACTAGGAACAGATCAAAATGAACGATAAAGAAAAATTGATAAAGGAAAAGAAAACCAACAAAATATCAAAGTGAAAAAGTACAAGACAGTGTTACAACCCCCACCCCACAAAAAAATCAACAAAAGACAAAGAAAACAAGAGGATCTTACTTGCCAATAAAGTACAACACGAGTGCCAAGGTTAAACGAAAACAAAGAATTGGAAAATCTACACTGGAACAAACAATCAAAATCCCCAAAACACATAAAGATCATGAATGATACATCTGCTTATAAAATAAGCGATTCCAAAACAAAGGTTTCTCTTTCATTCAAAAGTTCAACGTTTGGACTTTGGTGGATAAAGCATCAAATACATGGGCACACAGGAGTGCTGACCATTGATCAAGGACCTTAATCAGGCTCCTGCTAATCTTTTCCAAAAAAAAAAATCAAGACATGTTCCTACCCTCCCAATGGATTAGAATTCTAATCCCACCACAGATATCTCAAAGATTCAAGAAGCACAGAATAAAATCTCATGTTCAGTAAAAAAAAGGGAGCCTAATAGAGTCAGAGTGCATGTCAACACTGTTATTAAACAGTAACACATTGCAAAGGGACAAGCCTACAGCATTCTTCAGTCCTCAACAGCTCCAGTTTGCAACAAATTTAGTTTCCAAAAATGGAAAAAAGAGGTTCATATAACATGCTTCCTCAAGCACTTTGTTCCAAATCTAATTCCAATAATAATGTTGCGTTGATTTCAAATAATTCATCAAGAAGTTGACCACAAAATTGTATTTCAGGTTTAAAAAAGAAAATATTTTCCATTTTCAAAACAAGCAAGTGATAGAATGCACGACACATGAGAACATGAACGGAAATTAAAAACAAAACCCACATCTTCTTCACCATATGAGCTTGAAAGAACTATGTTTTCAAGTATCATAGAATACAAACAAACACCAAATGCAAAAGATTTAACAGGTTGGTTGAAACATAGTGACTTCTTGTCTAGAATAGATGAACTTCATCAATTCTCAGCACTAAATTTTCCATAAAAATAAATCAATAACCTTTCTAAATATAATATACCCTAAAAGAAAATTAAATCTGTTCACGAATTTAAGATAAAGACCCAACCATTTTACATAATTTACTACTAAAAGAAATCTACTCCCTATATATACACACACACACAAGCATCTCATAACTTTTCCATGAAAAAAGGAGCAAAATCGAAACTTTTTTAAAAATTCCATGAAACATAATCATATTAAAACAAAATTAAATCCCCCAGATGATTAAAATAATTTGACAAAGCCAATCAGTCAAATTAACAATTCTTCCAACCCAAATTGAAAACTAGAAAAGAGCTAGAAAAGCAGGGACTTTCTAGGGGGTACCCGACAACATTAGAAGGGGCGTCGATTGGCTGCGTAGACCAAGAAAAACCGGGATAGGGTCCGTCAGGGACAGGGATATCGTCGATCAAGGTTGTATAATCGAAGTGAGACCAATAATTGGAGTTTTCAGGGGACACCATTCTTCCCCGACTTCGATTTCCGCCGGAAAGATTGAAGTGCTTGGTTAGATTTTTCCGGCTTTGAAGAAGGGTGGGTGCTGTTTGGGAAGAGAAAAAATTATTAAAAAATGTCCTTTTTTTCTCTATATATTTTCTTGGAAAAGAAAAAGGGGGAGAATGGGTGGAAAATGTTAGGGATTGGTGGTAGGTGACCCTGTTCAATTGGAATCTATTTTATGCACTATCAAATTATTTATAATAATATTAAATTAAAGTTACACATTTACAAAAGATTTTTTTTTATTTTAACATTTACAAAAAAAATTAATTTTTTGCTGTAAAGATGGATTAATATTTTTTATATTATTAGTGTATATTCTTTGTAATATAGATGAATTATATGATTTTATAATATTATTTTTTTTAACTAATAAGATGGTGACACGTGTCATTGCTTATTAGTAGAATAAAAGGAATTTAAAAATTTATTTTGATTATAGAGATTTAAACCAAACCCTTTAATTGGTCTTAACTATTACGCTAGGTTGGAAAAATTAATGGAACCAAAATTATATTTATGTCATGTTTGAAAAAAGTTTATAAAATTACATATTTGGTTCTTGTTATTTGGATATTTATATAAATTCGGTCTTTAATTTTAATTTAATTAAACAAAACTTAAACAACTAATCGATTATATTTTATACTTGTTATTTACCTCATTATATACAATTTTGTCCTAATTTTTTTAACCTAATGGTTTTGCAAGTATTAAAGGGGTCCTTGGTTTGAATCTCCATCGCATAAGAGGATTTTTTTTTAATTTCTTTTATTCTTAATAAAAGCAACTTTTTACTAACAAAGTAAATAAAAATTTAATAAAATATGTTATCATCTCAAATCATATAAAAATTAAAAAAATAAAATAAAATTCACGTCAAAGAAATCGTTAAGCTTTTTTCTTGTTCTTGGGTGTGGTTTGATTTCCATAATGTTAGTGATCAAATTAAAAAAAAGGACTAAATTAATATAAATAGACAAAACTATAGTTCGGACCAAATGTATAATTTTACAAATTTTTATTAACTAATAAAATTAAAGTTTTTTTATCAAAATTAAATTAAAGTTACACATTTAATAAAAGAAAATTGTTTTGAAAACATTTTTAAAATTTTATTAATTCAACATGTAAAGATGGGATTAATATTTAATATATTATTAGTGTATATTCTTTGTAATATAAATGAATTACATGATGGTATAATATTATATATTTTTTTTAGTATTGAGTGTATAATGTTTATACTAGACAGATCTTTCTCACCTATAAATCAAAAGATATTGAGTGTTTAAATATGTTTGATCAATAACCTTGTAGATTATATAAACAAAGATACTAATCGTACTATACTCAACCAACATATTATTATAAATTTTAAAATACAATTTATTTAAACTTACATTTAATAATATGCTCTCATTTATAGTTTTTTCAAAAAATATTAAATTTATTGATCGTTAAATTTTAAAATTTTAAAAATCACATAAGTATAAATAAATTTATTTAGTTAACCAAAAATTAATCGTCTAACTAATAGAATGAAACACTAAATTTTATAAATATTATTAAGGGTTCAAATTTTAACATTAAAATTTAACAAATTAAATTAGGAACGTTGTTCCATTTTTTCATTCTTCTATTTTTTTTCTCACCCTGACAAGAAAACCTAAAAGCTAAAATAATCTTATTTATTTATTTTTTTACAATTCAACAATAAAATTTAATATTTTTTTTAGATTAGATTTATTGTCGCCTCTTTAGATGCCGTCTATTATGTTACTTATTGATCTACTCTTGTTTTGAACTCTAGAATTGAATATTAATAAACTTTCACAATAACCTAAGATAGGTTGTCCTAAATCATCATTGTTATATACATTGTTATGTTATTTAACTTTTATCCTCGACAACGATGTATGTTTGTATCAATCATTTTGTTGAAATTGTTTGGTCAAGTTTTCAAATTTTTTTTTGTTTGATCTTGTTTTTCTAGTTGACTAGTACATGTTCATACTTTTTTTTAACTTTTTTATTACACACACCTTATAAACAAAACTGTTTAGAACCACTCGTGAGTGCCCATTTAAGGTTAGGATGAACCATTTAGAACCACCAGTTTTGTATATCAACAAGACTGTTTAACAGTTTTGAGATTATCCATTTCAGTATATGAAACTTTAATCTGCAGAATTTCTAAGCATATATGAAAGGCAAGAAAAAGGGAGTGTGATGGTGTTAGGTTTTAGTTTGAAGGCAGGAGAGAAAGTTTCAGCATAAAAGCTAAAAGAAACAACAATAGATAACATGATTTCAATATTGTATTTAACTCCATGTATAGAAATGTTGAAGAAATCAATAGAGCACAACTAAAAAAATACAAGTGCAATGACTAACTATACATATTACACCCCGCTTTTATGTTAGAATCACTCTCATGTTTTCAATCTACTAATACTTGTAAAATGTAGAGATTCAGGTAAAGCAGCAAAAGAAAAATAATCAGCCATAGCTCAAACGAGAATCCGAAGTCTTCATGTTGAGTTGTCGCCGAGGAGTCCCTATCTCCCAAGCATTAACCCTGGCTGCGAAACGCAAGGAGCAGAGGGATTCACCTACTGAGGAGGGCTCCGGAGATATATTTACAAACATCAGGCTTCGAGTCTCCACCCAGACACGGCTGTGGTTATTAAGAAAAATGTCAGATGAACTTGGCTATATGCTGTATCATGGACCTATGAACACCATGTTTTCCATGGGCAAAGAGCTGCATGTGTATACCTGAAGAAGATAAGTGAGCTTCGAGTTCCTAAACGGTACGTGATCCTCTTTCTTTGCCAGCGCAAATATAACATCGGCTAAAGATGATAGACTTTTATTAATTGCCTGAATAAAATCTAAAAAAAAAAACAAAGTTGAAAAAACAAGAAGGAAATATTCTAGGAGAGATAAATAAATAATAAATAAATAAGCGTTGTTAAAATACCTGAGTCTCTTTTAACCTGTCCCCTGTTGAGCCACTCTTGGAAAGACGCTCACTTCCAGCGAGATCGATTAGATTCAAGACACCTTGTACTTGTTGTTCAGTGCTCTGGTGGGCAAGAGAAACATGATTAAGACTACAATACTTGCCTCATCTCGTGGAACAAATGATCGAGAGCAAAGCAGCTTTATATTTGCATGGATTATAACAAAATCGGCACTCGTACCTCATTAACACCAGTTATCTTGATGATTGTTCGTTCATGTGAGTTTTCCCAACAGATCTGAATGAGACAAGAACAAACTTCATCAGTCCATGATTATAACCGAATAAAAAAGGTTATATCTTTCGTTTATTTTTCAAAAATGTCATAAAAAACAGTTGTGTACATATGAGTGCATGATTCTTATGAGTTTATGCATACTCCAAAGTGTATACCTACTATGAGCAGCTCGGTCTAAAAGATACGCGACCTCTCTGCTACTTTGAACATCTACAATAGTAAGATCCGAAACATGTGTGTTTCCATTCGCATCATGTTTAATTGTATATTGCTTTCCAGCAGTACCGTTTTCAACTCGTGATGAATCCCGGATTGGTGATAACAAATCACAAACAGTTTCGTTGTAAATTTCTAACATCGAAACCTGCATTTCGTATCTCCAGCCTTGAGGTTGAAGAGCTTGCTTAGTTTGAAATATTTGTTCTAGTGAACGCGGAATTAATCCCTTCTCCCCTGGTTGACCTGGTTTGCCCATCATGGTATAGGTTTTACCCGAACCTGTTTGCCCATAGGCAAATATGCAAACCTGTTGAACGATTAAACAGATGCACAATTAAGCTTTTACATACTACTACTACTACCATATCACATTATTGTATCTAGGGAAGTCTTACAATATATACATATATGAATAATAATAACCTTATAACCATCAAGAGCACTTTAGACAAGCTGTGATATTTCTATGAAAACTTCCTCTTGTGACGTATCAGGCATAAATACTTTGTCAAAAGTGAAAGAATGCTTCTGCCCTGATAAACAGATAAACATCAAATGAGCTTTTAATGATCAAAACAAAACTAAGGTAATGAAATCAAATATCATTCTCTAATATAGTTTTAATATTTAAATGTGTTCATTACCGTTTTGTGTCATGTCAATGCCACGTCCTAGATATTCCGTTGACGTGGGATAAGAGAAAACCTTCCCCTGATTACTTGAACTGTCATCGGGCAACTGAGGTCGCCACTCTACAAAATACACGGATGTTCCCTTTCAATTCCTAGAACCGAAAAAGTAGTTGTTAGGAAACATATTTGTGGTATTGTTAACACAAGTTATAGTTTAGATCATTACCAATATTGTATTATGCAACTTCTTACGCAGCTTCTCCCCTTCTATAAGCTTAAACTCTGCATCTTCCAAGTGATTTTGACTTCAAATTCATTTCTTGTCTGGAATACAGACATATCAGACATCTAAAATTGGAAAAGAACCAAGATTATAATAGGAACTAGACGGACTATAATGTTATAGAGTTTTCTCGAAACTAAATGAAATAACCTGTAATTTCCTCTCTGCAACTGCTAGTTGGTCATGCAAAATTTGTATTTGATTACCTTGTGACAAGCATTTTTCCTGTAAAAGATACACACATATCAGAATATATCCATGTCTAGTTGGAAAGCAAAGTAAATATAAAGCAAAAAGGAACCTCTAATTCGCTTGAGTTGGTAGCCAACTCTTTGTATTTCGATACGTCAGCAGTTAGACTTTGCACTTGCTGTTGATAGTGTTCACGATCTTCTTTGGTCTGGCGTAGCTCCATTCTAAGACATGCAACTTCATTCAGCAAAGAATCTTTCTGCTTCATCTTGGGAAGCCTAACCCAAAGAAAGAAGAGAAGGCGTCGGCAATCGATATGTCAATATTCAAGCCTCTTTTAAACGGTATAAACTTCGACAACTAACAATCAAGCACTGTGCTAAAAACACCATAGAAAGGCCAGATCACTAGACATGATAAAAATATGTAACAGAAAAGATGTCATTCCCAAGCACGGAAACTCACTATAGATGAAAGGAGTTGATCTTGCAATGATTTATGGTGACCCCTTAAGGTGTGAAGATTCTCCACTATGGCTGATCTCTCTTTCTCTCCACGCTTAACGGTTTCGTGAGCTGTGTCAAGGTCCGTCTGGAGTTTACTGTTTTAAAACTGTAGACTCGAATTGTACTCTTGTAGTAGCTCGTACATATCATTAATCGATGCTATCTGATTCGTTCAAGAATCCAACGAGTCAATAAAAGTAAAAAAAAAAAATTAACGCAAATGTAGCAATAAGGAAAACCAAGGTGCTTTGGGAAGATTAAATTCTGATTTTTATATTTACCCTTTGATTGGCACCATCAAGCTCGCATTGAACTTTCTCAAGCTCTTCCGAAATAGTAGCTTGCGACCTTTCAATACTAGTCCGAGCTTCTTTTTCTTTTGTAAGCGAATCCACAGCAGTCTGATTGTCATATTCAAATGAACCAATCACTTTTCATTTTCCAAACACACGAAAATAAATACATACAAAAATTCTATGGCTCAAACCATTCTCACCTTCTTCTCTGATTCTTCTTTTGCAAGCTTATCTTGCAAGGAAGCCAAGCTTTTTCGAAGCTCCAAAATAATCAAATTAAGCTCTTCCTCCTTGTTGTTTAGAGCCACCTCTACAAGAAAATATTTTTTTTACATCAAAAGAGAATCAATCAACCAATACAATATAAATCATATAGAACAAAGTGAATGAATCGAACATACCCATTTCAGAGCATCTTTTCTCAGCCAATTCCAAAGCACTCCTTAATTTCTCTTGTTCGAATGCATATTCTCCCTCGAGCTCTTGGAACCATTTAATGCAAAGCCTAAGCCTCTTTATATACTCCAACAGATTCTCACGCCTCTCCTGAATAACCGGCCGAAATGAGCAAGATCAAAGCTAATTCCAACTAAAGACCAAAATATACAGCAGAAAAACACACACTCACCTTATAGTTAAATTTGTTCTTGCATTTCATTTTCTCATTCACTAGTGCTTCCACATCCTCTCTTGTGAACTCAACTCCACCACATTCCGAACCGGCATTACTCGGAGGCGCGCTATTGGGGGCGAGATCTTGGGAGCCATTTACAAGTGAGAAAGCTAGCCGGAGCCGACCATTAGTTGCAGTGCCAATCATTTTTTCGAATCCAAGCCTTTGTCCCTTATCTTCACTCACCGCATCAGCAATGTATTTCTTCTGAAAATCCAATAATAAAAAATTCCACACAAAAAAAGATTCAGCTTCCATTTTTTTTTGTCCTCTAAGGAATGTAAAAATAAATAACCCATTAATGAAAATAGCATTTAAAAAGGAAAACATCCAAAAAAGGAAAACATCCAAAAAAAATTGGGACAAATAGCCAATCCAAACCTCCCATGAGCCGTGTCAAGCAAAAGGTATTTACTAACAAACAGTCCATGTAGATTTAATCCTATCCAGAAAATGGGAAAAAAAGGGTTTAAAAATAATACTAAACCCCAGAATGAAAAACAAATGATACCCAGAAACAAGAAAACCATGAAGATTGAATCTTTATCAAGAAAATCACGCAAAAAATCCCCCATTTGGAATCCAAATTGGGTTAAAACAAAACCTACCCATTAACAAGAAGAACATGAAGATTGAATCTTTATCGAATTTTTTTTGAAAAGTAAACAACTTTCAACAATTCAAATACAGAAAAAAATAACTCAAAAAACAAAAAGAAAGAAGCTTACTTTAAATGGATTTGGGGTGGTAGTGGAAGTAGTGTTATGTTGAAATGGAGGTTTGTTCTGGTTGTTTGAACCCATTTTTGAACAAAGAAAATAGAGAGATAAAGTGAAACTGTGAGATGTTGGGGAAGAAGGGGGATGGTAAATTTTGGTTCTAGTAAAGTGGGGCCATGAATTGCATTCGAAGCTACCAATAGTGAATCGCAGCCGTTGCCTTTACAAGTAATAAGATGATCAAACTAAAGACACTCGTAAAATCAATAAAGAATTCTTCGATTTAGTTTGTTGTTGCTATTATTTTGGTGTTCTTTAAATTAATTATTTGATTGGTATATAGACTATAATCGATTTTCCGATATCGTATAAATAATTTTTGGGTAAAACTTTAATATACAGGCTCTGTAAAATTAATTTTACACAAGCTTGTCTATTTAACTATAAAAACTCAAATCCTAAATTTCTAACCTTAACCCTAAAAAGCTAAACCCTAAACCTTAATCCATATGCACTAAAATCTAAATACTAACCTTAAATTTTAAACCATACAACCTAAACACCTAAACTAAAACCCTAACCCCTAAAACTAAAAGGCGCGTGTAAACTTAGTTTACACGGCATGTGTATCAAAGTTTTTTTCATAATTTTTTGTCCCTATTTTATGATGATATTAACTTGTTAACGAGTTTATTTATTTATGTAACGGAATGAATTTTTTGGACTGATAAAAAATTTATATGTATATTTAAAAAAAACATTTACTTCATTTATATAATAACAAAAATAATTTAAAAGCTAGATATTTATTTAAGAACTATAAAAAAATATATTCACAAAATTTAAAATATTCATTTTCTATTCCTTCCCATTGAATCGAATTTAAACTTACCCTTTTCTCTGAACTTATGCACAAAAATGAAAAAATATTATGTACCAAACCGAAAATTAACCCTTTAAGATTTTGGTTTTAGACTTTATTACCGTTGGGATTTGAATTTTTTGAAAGTGGGGATCTCGCGGAATTTCTTTGCACTTGGTATGCCGATATTACCCTTTTTATGCAAAGAATGATTGCCATTGTCATTGAGGCTAAAATTGTCCAATTACATTGCGACTTTGATAGCTTTGATAATGAAAAACTCCACTTAAAATTTTAAGTAATCCACGACTCACGATATCTAGATTTAAATATTTTTCTTTAAAAAATAAAATTATTATTTGATATATTTCAAAATGGAAAAATGAAGTTCATGCTAAGAGATACGAATTTGAACACTTTGCGTAAGATGAATATGCAATATAAAAGGGTTAAGAAAAAAATATGAATATATAAAATCATATAATCATACTAGTATATTAAAAAAATTAACCTTATGAATCCAACGAGTGATCTTTGTAGAAAATATGATTATATTTATCCTAGAAAATTCGGTTTGAGCAACTTTGCCTGCAAGGTATGTTGCTCTTATTAAAGAATTAAGAAATTACCAACCTACATTATTGATTCTTTTATTTATACTTATATACCTCATTAGGTATACAAATATTCTAAGGAAATATACTTATATATGATTGAATTAATTATAACCTAATAAGAAAATAATTGTTGGAAGGTCTCAAAGATTTAAAATATAAAAAATAAGAAAATATATACTCGTATATCCCTTGCTTCAAGTGGATCTTAAGAGAGAAAAAATTACTTTAATTATACTTCACAAAGTTTTGCTTAACTCCATTTTTACTCGATGGGTAATACAATCATATGATTTATCGACGTAAAAGTTTCGAAACGTAAAATTCATTTTAACTCATTTCGTGTCGATTGAGTTTTGTTGTTTTTGTTCGACAAGGTTTTTCAGTGTTATTTTCTATTCGAATAATAGTTTCGACTTTAGAAAAAACATGTTAAAGGGATATGGGGAAAAAGATGGTTGGCATATCCCTTTAAGAAGGCTTCTTCATAAACCATATCTGTTTCTGTAATCCCTCAAATCGATATGGGTAATCCGATCTAATCTGAAGTATTATATTTGGGTCATAGACTCTATTAGGTGACCCACAATAAAACCAAGTACAGCTTTTAATTTTTTTAAAACATTTAAAATTGTAAACAAAATTCTGTCTAAAAATACCATTTCAGAAAAACCTTTTAAACATGTAACATAAATTAGGAAAACGCATCACAGACTCAGACATAAAGTAAAATATGACATACATGCCCACTAATTATACAGGTACCATACTCCGCAAGCAACACCGAAGGAACTCCTATCATAGATGTCAATCACTGAACTAGGATAAATCTTTTATAACCTGCAATGGTAAAAACAACGTGAGCTTCAGAAAGCTCTGTAATACAGAACTACCAAAAGATGCTCAAGGCACAAGTAAGTATATGGCAAAGCATAAAGCTGTCAAGATGTTCCGGGTAACAACAAGTTTCAGTTATGATTCGATATTTCAATATAACATCATATCTGAAGCTAATACAATTTTTTTATTCAATCACAGAAGAATCAGAGGAGTGATGGACTAAATAAGTTAAACCAGGGGGTTTAGTGAGTCCTGATAAGTGCAGATTAGAAGCATACCGGAAGTTTCAGACTCTGGTAAATTAATTCAATATAGCTGGTTCTAAAAAGGGACAAAAAGTTCTATTTTATCACCTAACTACCCTCTAACCGAACTCCATTATGCAGTTCCCCAGAACTGCATCTATAAGGGGCGTTAACCCAGGCCCATTGGGCGTAGGTGTCATCCTAAGGGGATACCTTAGGTCCAGTAGGAATCACCCTTGCCGAAGCATAGGAACCTGAAACAGTAGACCTTAGCCGAAGCATAAGAACTTGGTACAGAAGGAATTATCAGCCGGATCTGGGCTAAACCTACATTGACTTCATAATCTATCTCAAGTACTCCAGTAAACTAGTCTATGCAGTAATTACAGTAATTATAGTAGAGATAAAGCATGCAATTATTTTCAGTAAATCAGTAACCATAGAGCATGTTTTTCAGATCAGGTACAGAAGTTTATTTCAAACAGATAGAAGTCATGATTCAGATCAAAAAGACAATTTTGGGTTCAAAACAGAGAGAATATTCATGTGCACTTGGAACACACTGGATCAAACCATTTATTTCTCGAAGATGCTTGATAATTTACAAGAAAAATGAAAACACTGAACTTCTAACAATTTTGAACTGAGTTCAGAAACGAGGTCCCTATTAAAAGGGGACTTGGTAACCGTCTCCAACCATACATTCGAGAATTGATACATTAGGATCATTCAGGATATCGGATATATCAGAAATGTTTCGATCATTTTGGGAGCATTTTTGGTCATTTTAACACTCAGGGGTAATTTCATACTTTAACCCCGATAGGGTAAGTCAGTGACTTGTTGTACTGAAGATTACTAATGGCTTGTCAGGCTTTCAAGTCCTTTCCATTAAACACGTCTCATCAATGCGTTACTTTCCAAGCATTCAAATAAGTACACCTCACACGTGTTCAATATTTAGTTCTAACTAAGTGGTATAATTGAACAGGTCACCATCACAAATTATCCTGGAACGAGCCTCGAATGGTTGAACATGTATTTGTGCAGTATTCTTCCATTATTGTAACAATATCAAGAATGATTGATTTACATAAATCAGGCTTCAAACCCACATAGGCATTAGTCATTTGCTATCTATCAGAAATTTTAGGATTTTCCAAGCTTCCCCTATCTCAAGTCATATAGGTATTTCAATTATTTAGGTACTCGATGATATTTTAGTAATTCAAGTACATTCGGTACTTCCAAACAATTCATTTATTTTAGAACCCAAGTGTATATTCATCATTCCAGTAAATTTAGAAATTTCGGTGTCCGATGATACTTCAGTCTTTTTTGGTCATTACAAACATTTCGATCAATCAACCTTATCAGTATTTCCAATCCTTTTTGGTCATGTCAGCCAGTTCAATATTTTGCGCCACTTTGATTAGTTCAGATATACAAATATTTTTTTTATAAATTTATCTTCGGAGATTTATTCAAAATTCTAGCAAACCCAAGTGTTTTACAATCTCGAAGGTTTAAGCCTTGTTATCATAACTTTCCAAGTAATTCGAGGTTTTTAGATGAATCAGTTGTTTTACCAGATCTAGTGTAGATTTCTAGATCGCTTTCATTGTCAGAGACATTTTAGTCATTCTTGTACCTCAAGGGCATTTTTGTCATTTTTTAACTTAGCATTTCAGAAGTAATATCATTAACAGGCATAACCAGATTTAAAGTATAACAACCTTATCATTTATTCTTGGATCTTAAGAGTTCTTACATGTTACCCTTTTTTCTAACCTAGCATTTCAGTCTTAACTAGTTTACTATCTTTTTTTCCGTAATCGATTAGACATTAGCAGTGACAACTATATGCTTAAACACAATCATGCAAGCATTTACCAGATACCAATATGTTTCATAAAGCATACCGGAGATAGTAATATATCACCTTGAATCCTTGTTATATCGGCCAGCCTTTAAA
The DNA here is from genome assembly GCA_019671005.1 of Hibiscus mutabilis. Classification (NCBI taxonomy): domain Eukaryota; kingdom Viridiplantae; phylum Streptophyta; class Magnoliopsida; order Malvales; family Malvaceae; genus Hibiscus; species Hibiscus mutabilis. The sequence continues at coordinate 2,142,334 of CM033732.1, read as the reverse complement.
ACAACATTCGAACACTCTCGAACCCGAATTCGACATCCTTAACACCTCAGATACTAAGATATGTGAATACCTTCAATTAAACCACAATCCAAAATCAGTCATTAATCACGTTGCCTTTAAACTGAATAATAAAGCACATAAGCATGTTTGGGTCCAATATCATATTTGAAGACTTTCGGGTTTGAATTTCACGAAACAGACTTTAAAAACGGATTCGAGACGTTGAAAAACCCAAAAGTAAGAATTTTCGAAAAATATAACTTTTTAGTCAAAGTCAATACTGATGTCATCGATCAAAGCCAAAGTCAATTAAGTTGACTCAGACTGAGTTGGTTAATGGGTTGGTCAAACAGGTCGTGGGTCAGGTCGGATCGAATCGGTCAGATCAGGCCAGACGCGTGTCAGATTTACAGGTTGGGTTTGGGTCGGGTAACCGGTTTAGGTTTCATGGGGATGCTTCAAGACCGGTTCAAACATTGGGCCAAGAAAAATCGGCCCACTTACCTTTCTAATTAAATCTGCCGACCATTCACCGAAATTGATCGTCGGAGGGCCAAATGGTCACCAAGCTGCCGAAAAACTTATAGCTTTAGATTTATAATCCAACCCATATAACATTAACTCAAAATAGGTCGAAAACGAGTCGAAAAATTACCCAAAATGCCAAAGTTTGTCGAAAAAACGCGTAGCTTCGATGAGAGCCTTGTCGGAGTCGAATAGGCAATTAGCCGGTTGGGTTTTGCTATCCTCTACACGGCGATCATGCCTGGACCGTCGACGCGCCCAAAAGGCGACAGAGCGAGGGTTTTAATCGAACCTTTAACCAAATTTTTACGGCCAACGACAGGGAACCACGGCGAGTAGCTGTCTGGGTTAGGCTCGGGACGCGACGGCGCTTCGATCTGAGGTGGCGATGATGATGACGCCGCGGCGGTGAGGACGAACGGAGGTAACAGGTGGTGGTGGAATAGTGAAGGGTCGGGGGAAAGAGAGGGAAAAATATGGTTCTGGAATTTGGTTGTAATTAAATGAGTGTAGATGAAAAGTTTTAGACTTATTTAATATTAGATAAAATCGATAAGAAGAAGCTTAAATAAAAGTTTGGGTAACTTTACAACCAAGAGATTCTTAGCTCATATGGCTGGGTTCATGGAACATCCCACAACTTGAAATCCTCCCCTCTTTTCCTATTATTTTTATTTTTTTCAGAGTGTTACAGTTTCTTCTTTTCTTTTCTCCCAAGTGAATTGCACTAACTCACTTTCCATGAAAATAAAAATTGGTCACTATTCAGCTTTAATTTATGCCCCAAACATTGATGAATTTGATCGAGTTTCAAAGTTTGAGTATAATTTCGACACTCGGAATTCGATGTTTTATGGTATGAAGTGAAAATAAAGAGCAACATAGTTAGGGTTGCATGTGAGCAAAGTTGGAATTTGGAGTTTTATGGTATGGAATTGCCTCTTTGCCAAGCAAAACAACTGTCCTCTCCTGCTTTAACTTGAAGATGGTGCAAGGTATTATCAAGCTTGGAAATTTCTTCTAACAATATTCTTGATTAAATGCATGGTGAATAAACAGTAATTAAATGAATTAAATATGTTAGGTGTGAAGAAATCAATACACAATTTCCAAATAATATATAGTTTGGTACACTAAGAAATTAAAGTTGATGATCACCCTATAAATAAAAGACCCCATTTTTAATTTATTATAAAAATTCTCAATTTTTTTTGTTTTTAAAATTTAATTCTCAACTTTACTTATTATTATTATTATTATAAAGACTATTCAATACAAATTGTTTTGATTTAAGGATTGGAGATTTAGCTTTCAGGTTTAAAATTTAGAGTTTATAGTTAGAATTTAGGTTTTAGAATTAAGGATTTATATTTTAGTTTTAAAATTGTAAATACAAAAGTTGTGTAAATTGTTTTACACGTGTATAGAAAGAGTACTCTTACTATAATAAATAAACCATGAAAAATATTTTGATACAAAACTTACACAAGTGTGTCAATTTTAAGATTTACTGGATATTGTTTAGGATTTAAGATTTAACAATTTAATTTTTAGGATTTAAGATTTTAATTTTAGAATTTAACATTTCAAAATTTACACTTAAAATTAAAAGAAAATTTAGACAATCAATACAAAAATAAGTTATCAACCATATGAATGGGATCTATGTTCTGTATTGCAAACGAAGCATTATCCTCTTGTCTTCCATGTAAGGTTCTTGTAATTAATCTTGGATGTTATATTTGACCAATGTGTCAGGGATGGCCTTTTTAAGCACATGGCAGGTGATTAATCTAATTGCTTTACTTAATTTTTCGAATAGAATTACTTTAATGAATTAAGTGGCCGGTTCTGATATATATATATATATATATGAGATAAGATCCAGTTACATAGTGTAAAAGTTTTTAATTTTTATACGTTTTTTGGATCGTTGGATGAGAGAAACAGATGACTGAGATTAACAGTGAGTTATGTGAAGATTATTACTTGAAAAAAAAAGAGTAAGGAGTTAATCTCAGTCATCCATTTTCCCCATGCAACGATCCAAAAAATGTGTAAAACTCTTAATTTTACATTCAGTGTAAAAGGATTTTATCACTAGGGGTGTTCAAAATTTCGGTTAACTGAATTTACCGACCGAACTAAATTTTTTTCCGATTAATCGGTCAGTTAACGGTTAATGATTTTTTCAAACTTCGGTTATCGGTTAATTTGTTTCGAAATTGGTTAATTAACCGAATTAACCGGACTACCCGAATTTTGTATATTTTATATATTTATTTTTGGTCACTAAGCTTTAAAAATTATAAAATAATCATTAAACTTGATCAAATTAGCACAAAGTGATCATTAAATTTATTAAATTATTAAAAATAATCATTAAAATTTTCAATATTTATCAATAATTTATAATGTGCAATAAATCAATGACCATTTTGTAATAATTCAATAAGTTTAATGGTTGTTTTATAACTTTTAAAAGTTCGGTGGCTAAAAATATTATTTTAACATAGTTTAGTGACCATTTGTGTAATTTACCCAAAATATTATAACAAATTTCGGATAACCGAATTAACCGAACTTTTTTCGGTTCGGTTACAAAATTTTGAAAAATTCCAGTTCAATTAACAATTAATAAAAAAATTCGGTTAATGAAATTTTAAAACTTCAGTTCGATCGGTTAGGTTTAAACACCCCTACTTATCCATATACTTGTTTAGCAAGTTATTTTCCAAGGCACAAGAAAAAGACATTGAGAATAACCCAATCGCTAAATCTCATCATTGAAATTAGTTTTGGACGGTGCTATGTGAGGTAAATGTCAATTTCTGATTATTTTTTTAGTATTTGAAACGAAACCAAATCTAGGGTTCATTTAAAAACCAATAGTTTATGAAACCAACAAAAAATTCAAATATCAAAAATCAAAATTTATCCATTAAAATTAACGGGTTGGTCCAAGTGATAAGTAAATTGATATCTCTTAAGTAGGTCTCAAGTTCAAGGCTTTGTATATGCAAAAAAAAATCTCGTTGAAAAACTAACTTACCAAAACTAAGTATGCGACGTGAATCGGGATTTAAACCCATACAAAATGAGACAATATAAGCATCCTTAGCCACTAGGCCAATTAATAAATCTTGAATCATACATATTTATTAATTTCACAAAATCCATTTCATTTTCTTTGGTCACTTGAATTTATTTTATAGTTTGCCGCTACATTATAGACCGGTTTTACTAATACACACAAGCTTGATTGATAAAAAGAAATAAAAATGTTTGTTTTTATTAATTATTATTATTGTTTTATTAATTATTATCAAATGTCCAAAATATTAAAAATATGTGACATACTATTGAATTGTAGGGTTTTTGGAGTCTAGTTGAACCAAAGCATTATAAGACTAATTCACCATTTGTAAGATTCCCCTTAGCTTAATAATGCACTATCATTTTTATTAAACAATTTATGCCCACCAAATATGTTCCAAGTGTTCATAAATATACATATTGAGTATATGGATAAGGTTATAATTCTTCATATATATATATAAGAATAGAAATTATTGCATCCTATTTTATTTAATTTAAAATTAAAATTTTAGTTTGTATAACATAAATCATTTTAAAAAAAACCAAACTAACGAATTCAAATTGGTTATATTTTGATATATGATTAGAGTTTTGAAAAATTAAAATACTACAAGGCAGTGAAATGATTGAAGAAGGCAAAGTCAGTTCATATACAACCAATTTCTTTCAGACTGCCTATCCTTATTTCTCTTTCAGGGATGGAATGTAATATCCCAAAATTTGGCTAGTGACTAAATTGTAAAATTTGAAAGTTTAGGGGTTAAAGTATAAACCTTGGAAATGTTTGGCGACTAAAGTGTAAATTTCTCCAATAAGTAATTTTATTCAGTAGAAGAGTGAATCTAATCGAAATAAGTACCTTAATATCGGCTTTAAGAATTAAGAAGCAGAAAAAAGTACCGAATTTGGAGCGACTGAAATTATTAAGCGTGCTCAAGCCAAGGAAATACAAAGATGGGTGACCTTTGGGAAGGTCCCATAAAAGTGTTTCTGATCGATATTTTGGACTCAGTAAAAGTAGAAAATATTCGTATGGATTTCAAATAAAGGATTTCTACGAGAAACCTTATGCTATGGAGATTTTCAATAATTATCGGAATAATAGACTGAGTTAAGAAAATTCAGTCTAAGTCTTTATGAAAGGAAAATTTTAAGGTTTAAAACTATCATGTGATAGATAGTGATTTGTATTGGGTACTTTCAAAGTTGGTAAAAAACTGAGAAAAATAGAAATGAGAATTGAAGTTTAGTGACCAAAATGAAAGTTTTGTGGCCAAAGTATAAACTTTGGGAAAGTTTAGGGACCAAAGTATAATTTCCAAAAGTTATGTAAGTTAACCCCGTAAATAAATAGTTCACCCCCAAGAGTGACACTTTCGTGTTACCCGGATTTTGTACGAAGCTTATATTAATGGTTATAAAGCTTTAAAGTTTGTAGTAAGAAAATTTGGAAATCGTATTGAATGAAATTCGAATATTTGGATCGAATAAATGCCATAAATAAAAATCTAAGATATTTTGGGACATGGCCGGTTGGATTGGAACCAATTTGGTTCAATTTTAATGAATGATAATTTTCAAGACTTGTTGTAAATAAAGACTAGTTGGAGGGCAAATTGGACATTTGCCATGGATGGCATTTTTGAAATATTTTGAAACTTTAAGGGCAATCTTGAAAGGCAAATTACACATGGATTTGATATTGGCCATTGAGTTTTGATGAGATTAAATCTTGGCCATTCGATGAAAAGGGCATTTTAGTAATTTTACTATTTAAATAAATTTAAAATTCATTTATACAAGACAAGTGGCCAAATTGGATGAAAATAAAAAAGATGAAGACCATTCTTCATCTTCAAATTTCAAAATATGAGGGGGAGAAAGAAAGAAAAATGGAGAAAAATTTTCCAAGTTCAATTTTCAGGTAATCTTTCGAACTACAAAGTTGTTATACTCATCAAGCTCTATCTTTTGGTGTAAAAAATTTGTGGAAAACATGCTTGATTGATGAGAATTTTGATTGAGAATAAATTAGGGTTTATGGCCTCAATTGGGGGTTTTGAGATTTTATGATTCCATGTTGAAATTCAAGTTGAAATCAAGCTTTTGTGATGTTAAAATAATGTTATTGAGTTGGGATTTAAACTCTACATGTTTTGATTATTATGAAGATGATTAGGGTTTATGGATTCAAGTTTGATTTAGGATTTGTGATGTTGGATAAATGATCTAGTAAGCTTGATTTGTTGTTTGGAAGCAAAACCCTAATTAAAATGTTTAGGGACCAATTCAGCAAGTTTAAAAGTTGAAGGACTAAATCTGATTTTTATGGAATTGGTGTGTATTTATGTTATTAGGGATGTTGAAGATATGAAATTGAAGTTAGAATGCAAAACTGATGTTAAATCGAGTTAGTGACCATTTTGACAAATTGTCAAAGTTAAGTGACCAATTCAAAAATGAGGTTTTAGAGAAGGATTATATCTGATTTTTAGTTATAATGATGGAATTAAGATAGTAATGTTGATTTGAGGACTAAATTGCAAAGTTAAGAAGCTAGAATCCTTATCTTTGCATTTTAGTGACTATTTCGGTTAAGAAGGAAAATTAAGGGAAACTATTGTGAATAATTATTTGTTGAAGAAGGTGATAAGTTGATGATTTAAAGTAAATAATGGGACTAAATTGACAAATAGCAAAGTAAGGATAATTTAGTATAAAGTTTGAAATTATTTATGAAACTGTGTAAAAACTGGATTTGGCAGTAACTTTGGAAATTCACCATAAATTCCACAAAAATGGTTAGAAGGTGAATTTTATACCGATATAAATATGTGTTCGTATAGTTTCGTGTCCAACAAACGAAAACTGATTTCGAGTTCCGAGCAAAAATATATGAATTTTTAAGTGATGAAAGGTCAGAAAAACAATTTAGCAGTCTGCTTCGAATTTAGTCCTGGAAATTGACTTTGAAAATTCACCATAAATCGTACAAGTTGAATTTGAGCTATTAATTTATATAGTTGAAGAACTTATTGAATCTAGATTATTTCAGAACAAACGGAATCAAATTTCGAGTTGTAGATTATTTTATAGAAATATTTCTTTGAAGGTTGTACAAAGTTGCTCGAAAATGAAAATTTAGATATTTTGTATCTAATGTTGGTTATCAAGTTCAAAAGGATTATTTGAAACTCAAAATGGTTATTAAGAACGAAAATGAGGTTTTTACAGTATAAGGAAGAAAGGAAATTTATGAAAAAAATGTATGTTGAATGATTAAATAGCTTAATTGAAATATTGTTAGAAGTGAATCTAACAAATGTTTATTTATATTCACGTGATAAAAGAAGTTGGATCCAAATCAAAAGAAGATTCGAGGTACTATAAAAGGAAATGATCAATAAAGCTTAGTGAGGCATATTAATAAATGGCCCAGGTGAGTGCATTTCTAAATGTTTGCATTACATTGAAATTGACATTGCATTTCTTCATAATACATGATATGATACAATGCTCAACATGGCAAGCTTGATGGAATACCAGGTAGAATTATTATTTGCATAAATGTTGATGCATTATGCATAATAGCAATGTATGTCTATACAAGGAATATGGACAATAACAAGATTAAAATGAAACAAGATACACCATGGGGATCCAAGCCCATAGTGCAAAATGCACTAACGAGGTGTTTTAATATAAGGAGCAAAGATCGTCCTTATATGAGGAGAAAAGAGCGTCCTCCCAAGTACGTACTCTACAAAGCACTACGGTGCATATAGGCTATGAGGTTTCCATGGGCCTCTAGCCAGACACGATAATAATAATAACAAGATGATTACATGGTAGATCATGAGCATGCAAATGACTGCATGACGATACATGATTCATATGACAGAGATGGTACATGATAAAAATGTTACATGAAACATGATATAGGTGCTACATGATATATGATACAGATGTTACATGATTTCATGATACTTGAATAAGAAGTTGCATGTTACATGTCTGAGAAGTACATGACATACGAGATAGAAATGTTATTGATATACTTACCTTGTCGTAGATAAATATGAAATGCATTCTTATTTGAAGTATTATATAACATCATTTCGTGTGTAAATAAATAAGTTTAATTGCCTCAATAAGTTTGTACTTAGCGTGTGTTTGTTTCACACGCAGATTAAGATGGAGGTTTGAAGAGGAGTCGAGCATGCTGATCAAGCTTCAATCCGCAAAACATCAGTAAGATATTCTAGCTTATGATAATCTCTAGTGGGCGTATAATTATTTAATTGCTAGTAGAGTATGATGCATTAAATTAGACTAAATGATATATAAGTAATTAGTTTTGATGATGAATCGTATATGGATAAAGCAAAATAAGGCACTAGCATTGTAACAGAATCAAGCTAAGGTAGAAAGGATAATTACTTTGCTAATAAGATTAATCGGTAATCGCGTGAAGATTTTAAAGTCTAGAAAAGGCCTAGATAGCGAATCTAGTTTTCACCCTGAATTGAACTATTGTTTGTTTAATAATTGCCAAATATGTTTTAAAATAATTAATTCATGGTTGAAACTAGCTAACTGCACATAGGTTGTGTTTTTAAGAAAATCGAGAAAAGGGTTAGATTTACAAACTAAAATTTGTAAATACTTGTAAAAAAAATTTATAAGTCGAGATTTCTTTAAACGACTCTGTAACATCTTTAATGAATATTCGATTTACGAGTATACGTTAAGGGTGTTACATGGAAGACAAGACATGCAAACAACTTTGATTCCATCACGTAATAACAATTTGATGATGTTCATTTCCATTGGAAAAATGCAGTAAATCTGATATCAAGAGTCACATAAAAAAAGTTTCCTATTTATGTCAATGTTCTTAGCAATCTGGGTTATTTGTTTCACATTCATGAGTATCAAAATCCAACGGATTCCTGGGAATTTTAATCTCTAAAACAACATCGTTACTGAGGAAAGCCTCTATGTTCCTGCAACCTGCATTCCTACATATCCAATTGCAGCTTATCCAATCCTTTTGTCTTTGGTTATTTTTGTTGCTTTAGTTGTCCACTAATTTCCATAATTTTCCCTTTCTCAACATGGATTTGTATATTATCCCCCCCCCCCAGTACTCCTGCTACCATATTTATTGATCAGCCCTGTTATATTTATATGTTGTAGCAAGAGAGGGCTTCAAATGGTGTTTACCTGGGACTGGGAGTTGGTACGTTAGCCTGGTCTGTTTGAAACCAATCCACTGTGGTCTTCTTAGGTTAGACAACAAGCTATCTGATTCAAAAGGCATCCAATGGATCGAAGAATTTCCCGAACAATAAAGGACTGAATAATGATCCTTCTCCAAACACTTTATGCACTGTAATTGGACTACCCTGGGAGAGAAACCTCTCGAAAAACGTCTTCGGGTAACGAAATGAACCATTTTATGAGGAGTTTGAACTTTAAGTTTAATGCTACTTGGCACGCATTTCATGCTTTTTCTGATGACTCGTAGAGAAAACAATACAATCTCTTGAGAGAAAGAGCTTGTCAAGGAAAAAGACTAATAATAACCTTAGATTATCAAGCTCATTTGTAACTCTGACAATGATTTGGAGTAGAAACTCGTGGTGCCCTTGGCGCTTATTCTTTTCTTGGATGACAAGCTTAAAAACGAAACATGATGGTACTGAAACAGGCGTGGTGGAATCTGCATCAAACTGTGTAGACTTGAAGTCCAAGCAAAGAGTCCTTAGAAGTGCTAATAATCTCATGAGATCTATTCAGACATCGTTGGCCTGCTAGTACTACCACCGCTACTACTACAAAGCCAAGCTTGGCGTCCCAAGTACACGTCACAACTCGAACCCCACACAAAAATAAATGATTGAGGGTTGGTTCTAACTTTATCATAGATAAATGATTAAGAATGTAAATAAATCAAGCTTGAACGAATAAAGTAATGTTTACTTTTGAAGATGTTCATGTGCATTTGTTTTACATTCCCAAACATAATTGTTCATATATTCGCACCTTCATAAACATGTTCATTTATATGTTCACCAAAATGATGAAATTACATCATTAATCCTTACACTTCACAGTTTGAGCTCTAAAATTCACCTCATGTTTAATTTAATCCCAATCTTCACCAAGAAAGCAACGTACAACTAATATTGGAATACTGCAATTCATGTTATTAATGAAACAAGAAGAGAAGATAAACAAGTCATGAACTCTTCTATTAAGTGGAACAAGAAGATCAGTGGTTGATTATATTCACATTTTAAACTAAATCCCCCCTAAGCTACCTACTAAGCTAAAACACAGTCAACAAGCTAAGTTCCCATTAAAAAGAAGACATCAGAACACCTAAAAATCACTAATACAACGACAACCAAAAACTAAAATCCGAGAATGTTCAATCTCGGAATGGCATTAAGCCAGAACAGAGAGAGGATATCGTTCGTGTGTCCAGCTTCGAGAAGTTAATCTAATCGTCATCACCACCGGATGTCTTGGAGGTTCCAGCCTTCTTTGGGAGGAGAAGGTTGTGAATGTTGGGTATTACGCCGCCGTTGGCGATGGTCACATCTCCGAGTAGTTTGCTCAGCTCTTCATCATTCCTTACAGCAAGCTGAATATGACGCGGCACAATTCGGGTTTTCTTGTTGTCTCTAGCAGCATTTCCAGCAAGCTCAAGAACCTACAGAAAAATCCACAAAATTTAACATTTTAATGATTGGCGGAAATTTCAAACATAATTCAGTATGTTGTCCTCATACAAAAAAAAAAGACAAGTTTCTTGTAAATTTAGGAATTAATATATCGAAAAAGAAGATAATTGAGTAAATAATGCTAAATTTATAGGGGAAACGAACCCTAATTTTACAACACCAAGAACATGGAAATATATATTAATAAAAAATTAAAATAAAGAAGTGCACAAATCAGAAGGGCGAATCCCAAATTTCAAATTAAAAAAAAAAAAACTAGATTACGTTACAAACGAATCCCAAATTTCAAAAGGGCAAAGTAGATTGCAGAAGAATATTGCTGAAAATACCCATGCGCCATGACATAAAAAGCGAAATTGAAATTATAAATAAAATTTTCAAAAATAAAGAGAAACAATCAAAACCCTAGATTACAAACAGAAAATCAATTTCTTTTGAAATTTAACAGATTATCATCAATAATTCAAAACAAAGCAAAAATAAATCAAAAAGAAGAAGAAATTGTTGTACCTCGGCTGCAAGATATTCAAGGACGGCGGCAAGGTAGACCGGAGCTCCAGCTCCGACCCGTTCAGCATATTTCCCAGCTTTAAGGAACCGAGCAATACGACCCACCGGAAACTGAAGCCCGGCCTTACTACTCCTCGATGTTGCCTTCTTCGACGCCCCAGATCCCAGAGTTTTGCCCCGGCCCACCATTTTTAGGCTCGCAACAAAAAATAATGTAAATAAGCTCCTGCAGTAACGTGGGAAGAAAAAAGAGAGGTAACAGTATGAAAATATCAGATTGTTTTAGGCATATATAGGGGAGATCGTAAAGTAATTAGCCAATGCGAAGAGAGGACACGGATAGATAATATGACCCGTTGGATGGTGATCAAATTGACGGATTAGATGTGAACTGCACACCGCTTTCACCACTTTTTTGTATTTTCGGATTAGTTAAAAGGATTTATTTATTGCAATATATTGAATTTTAAATTAATTATTAAAATAACATCTACTATTTCTTAATAATTTTTAAGGTAACATACATAAATGGCTACTAAAATTTTAGAGTGATTATATTTTGAAGACTGAACTTTTAAAATATATAGATAATTACTGAATTTTTAATTTATTTTTATTTTTGTTTATTATTGATAATTTTCGTTAAATAATGATGATGTGGCGTGTTAGAATCATCTTTTTTTTTATTTTAAAATTTTCAAATTAATTGCAGTCGTCGATCTCTTATCACATGTGTCGTTACCATCCGATGTTATTTCGACTGTTATTGTCATTAAAAACAACATCCATAGTACTCAAAGCATCATCATCTGTACAAATAATTTTGCCATTTACCTCTTCTAATCTTCCTTCAATATTTTCCAAAGTACACGACAAATGACATGTGTTACCAAGGGATACAATACAATGCAATCTTTCAAATGATTGTTAGGAATACGATAAGTCTTGATTCCTTTTTATTTGAAAATCATTGTTGAAATTTTTGGTCGGAATAACATTTTCATAACTTAGTACGCAACTTAAGCTCTCATAAAATAATGGTGAAGCTCTTGAGTATGGTAGGTATTGTGTTTTCTTAACGTCAGACAATGATGGTGCATGTGATAGAAGGTTGACGACTGCAATTGGTCTAAGAAACTTGAGGTTTTTGGAGAAGCATATGGCTATAACGTGTCGCGTCATCATTTTTTAATTCTTAACGACAGTTGACGACATTGACCGTAATGAAAGCGAGTTAAAAGTTCAATGATCGTATTGCAAGTTTTAAAAGTTCAATTGCTAAAATACAAACGTCCTAAAAAATTCAGTAATTATTTATATAATTTATCTTAATTTTTAAAATAATACTTTTTTAGATTAAGTAAAATTTCCGAGATAAATACCTAAATTCGAACTCCTATAAAATCAAAACAACAAAATTAACCTTGATCACTAGGCCACTTAAATTATACTCTTTTCTCGTGCATAAAATAAAGGCCAGTCGCATTTTTTTAGAAGAAACGTCCGGTAAAAAAGAATTCTAAATAATGTTTTGAAGTTAAGAAATAGTTCGAGTTTAAAAAAAAAAACTTTAGATATCATGTTGAAACAACATGCATACTTTATAAAGCAAAAATATGCTTTTTAAGCCTAAAATTTATTAACACTATAATGTAGTAGGTTTTTTGGTTTAACGATTTTTGATTTACTTGTCGACTAGTCCATATTAAATTTTGTAAAAATTTATTACATGAACGACTTTTTTAATCTAATTTTCTCCATTCATAACATAAGAATTTAAACCTCTAATTTTACTTAAAAAATCTAGTATCTCATCTCAATAAATCAATTGATTGTTGATCCTAACGCGGTTTTTTTTTATATAATTACGTATTTAACTTCAGAACTAATATAAAATTTATACTAATATTCTTTATATAAACTCACGCGCATACAATATTATCAATCTTTTGGTTTGGACCATGATGAATTATTGTTTATCCATAGACCAAACAACAAATTTTCTTACATTGATATCATTGAACCTATCAAATTCTTTTCTAAGATATCAGAGTTTTGCTCTTAATTAATAAAATTAAGAATTCAAATGCTCTATCAATTGATCACACTAATATTAATAATATATATGTTGATGAGATGATAAGATAAGGTGTGATACAACATTTAATAAAGTGATATGAAGCGGAACTTTTAATTGGAGTCTGATTATGTTCTTATTTGTTAGCGTTCATCTTTTGAATTTTGGTGATCATTGAAACGAAAGTGTCTCAACGTTCCTGTCAGTGGCAAATCTAAGAAAATATCATTAATTGGGCCAATATAATTAGAATCAGATGTGAACAAAACTTAAATTGAAAAAAATAAAATTTTGAGTAGAAAAATTATAGTTTTTTTAATAATTCAAAAAAATTGAGACTCAAATAACTCATAATTTTTTATAATTAGTAAATTGATTTTCATGTTTACGTCGAATAATTCGGCTCTTTATGATTATGTATCACGCATACAAAAAATATATATAAAGATATATGTAGTGTCTATGGTTGTAGAAAGCCGTTTGAATTGGAACGAGTTGGTATCATAATATTGTAAATATTTAGTATTAAATTTGAACAGGAACTCGAATAACCGGACTTGAAAAAAATCAAATAAAATTTGAGTTATAAAATATGTCTTGTCGACTTGAATAACTCAAAATTTTTTGACTTAACTCGATTTAATCGAATGTTCACCCTAAATAGAACAATAATTTTTCTAATATAACTCATATATATAGTTTTGAAATTATAAAATTTTATTCTTCAATAATTTTAAAATTTATTTTATTATCTACATCTTTATTTAAATAAAATCGAAGTATTTTCTTAATATAAGTCATAAAAATATGAATTTAAATTTATTTATATAAATATTAACTTCTTCTGCAAGTTCAACTAAAATAATTGAAAAATAACCAACAAGTGTTGGGTGCATTGGTAAGGCACATTGCACTCCCAAGGAAAGAACATGAGTTCGAATCTTAGAGACGACATTGTTCGGAGGGGCAGCCTCACACCTTGAACATGAACCGTAAGACAGATATGCATATAATAAAAAAATAATTGAAAAATATATTACATGTTTATCCTCTTTTAAGTTATTTTTTAAAGATATTGGAGATGAACTATATATTTTTACTAAAAATATATTTTATTTTTAATCTTAATTTTAATTTTATTTGGTTATTTGTATTTTATCATCATTATATACTAGAGTGAAACGCCAACTATATTCGAAAAATTTATTTATTTTTTAAATATATTTAATTAATTAATAGCAAAATGTATACTTAAAATAATTTTTATTACAAATAATTATATATTATTTGTAAAATAAAATGAAAATAATAACAAATCTATTTTTTCAATTTTTACTTTTTATTTTACTCAAAATTTAAGGTTTAAAAATTAAATAAGACTTTCATATCAAATAATTTTTTTATTTACCCAAAACTCAAAATATATTATATTTTTTTAAAAAAATCTTGGCATGGGGCGGGCCAGGTAGGCCCAGGCCTGCATTCGCCCCTGGTTCCGGTAAGAATGAATATTTTTGGCGTTAATGTAAAAATCAATATGTTTGAGCGAAAGTAACAGGACGTTTTTGTAAAAATTAATATAGTGGAGCAGGATAACTCGACACTCTTGTAAATATAGTGAAACGTATGTGATTCCATATTCACCTCAACAATTATTGATGTGACATAAGGTACAACAACATTAAAATTTAAATATAAATACGATTTGCATATTAAACACTAATAGTACCTAAAGATGTCAAACATGACAGCCAATTGCCTCAGGTCCATTAAAATCTCTTTTCTTTTTGTGGAAATGACAATCTGGTGTTGAAAGTATACTGTTAAGTTAGGGTGGAAAGATGCCTCAGGACAACAAGAACGACTTCCTTTTCAAAGCTTACATTTGCAGAAACATAGAATCCAACACTTAGAATTCCATGAACAAAGCACAATATTCCTCCAACAAGTAAACAATGGTGATCCAAAACCTGCTGGCATGACCCTTTTGATTTGGAAATCTCCAGCATTCCCATCACCAGCGCTGGAAATCCAACTGCCACTACAATCCTGGTAATATCTTAAACCAATAAGTTTCATGGAAATTTCGAACTAAAATGGAGTTTTCGAAAAACACATACCAAGAAAGAACGAGACACCCGAACCAGAACTTCCTATTAGCAGATGATTTTTCAAGCTTTTCAGTGCAACAGATACACATACAGCCACCAAGCAAGTTTGCAGAAACATGGGACAAAGCTAGTAGAACAGCTGCAATCAACCCAAGCTTGAATGCTTTGTTTTTGGGCTGCCGACACTCAAATCTCTTTGCATTCATGTGTCTCATCTGTTAAAACATGTAGTTTAAAAAACCCTTGATTTGTTTTGGATCAGACATCAAAGAAAATGCAGATGCATGTACCTTGTCTTTGGTAATATGTGCTTGGATGCTGAGAAAACCAGCAGAAAAATCTACGAGAACAATCATGAGACAAACAAAAACACCAGCTTTTGCCATTTCTTCCACAGAAGAGAATCAGAAGCCTTCAAAGTTTCAAACCAGAATTTCTTCTTCTTCTTCTTCTTCTTCTTCTTCTTCTTCTTCTTCTTCTTCTTCTTCTTCTTCTTCTTCTTTGCAGAAAAATGTATTTAAATGTAACAAAGAAACATGATTTCATTTTTGCAGCCTGTACTTGTGTCAGTATTACCTTGCACTTGCTCTTTGCCAGCTTTTTTTTTCATTTTTCTTTTTTTTCGAACTGTTTTGAAGCTCAGAAAATTTCTTTCCTGCTGATTTGTCTGATGCTTTAGACATGTAAACTGGGACCTTGTGGAGAAGTCTGCTTTTGAATCCTGTGACAGTCCATGTCGCACATGTGAGTTGGGAGATGAACCATTGGTCTTTTTAGATACTGTTTGGATATAGGGTGGAATCATGTCTTGGAAAATTATCGGGGGTGGCTAGATTTTGTCGAATTTGATCATTTGCTTTTCCATTAGAGGGTAGAGTGGAGAAATTCTTTGTTAGAATAAGCCAAATAATATAAGTCCAATAGTGACCAAGCATGGAGGATAGGTATTATCTCCCTTGTTCTCTCGTTTCCATCTTTTATATATATCTTCGACTTCTTTTTGTTGCTCTCTCGATTTTTAAGACTTTATCCTGACTAATTTGAACAGATTCACGTCGCACACCTGATTTTAATGTGTGAGGCCTTTGGCAAAGATTTTTTGCATACACAAAATTTCGAATTTAAAACTTAAGTAATATCAAACTACGTGCCACTTGGACCAACCTCGTTGATTTATACCTCCATACTAGCTTGGAGAACATACTGATACACAACTTTTGGACACATCTTAACTTACATTCGTTTTGAAAAGACTCGAGAGCAAGGACAAATCCATTCTTAGCTTTGGAGGAGCTGTGACCCTCGAATTTTTGATATAGTAACATTTTAAGTTATTTTTAGTTTAAATATTAGTTAAATAAAATATTTGTTTTCTGAATTATTAAATTTAAATAATCTCCAACATTTCAATGTTTGGTCCTAAACTCCTAGGCTAGCTTCGTCCCTGTGTAAAAGTCTATCTCCAAACCTGATCCATGCCAAAATATGTTCCGACACTAGCTAGGAATTCTTTATAGGTAAAAAGTATTTTAGTTGGACAAAAATCTTTTGTCATTTTTCGGCGTCTATTTTTATACTTCAATACTAAAAAATCAAATTCTAAGCCTTAACTTTAAATTTTAAATCATAAACCCTAAAAATACATAATATTCCAAATTTTCTAGACCCTAAACTTAAACTCTAACCTTAAACCTTAAACCAATTTTTTTAATATGAGGAATAAATAAGGGCACCAAAAAGGGGCAGATGATTTCTATTCCTTCGGCTGAGTAAGGTAATGGTAGGAAATGATGAAGAAGAGAAAGATAGCTAACTTTTATGAACAAAAATCCTCTACCAATAAGTATGTCATTTTCTATATCTAACACTAAGAAATTAAATTATAAGCCCTAACTTTAAATTCTAAACCCTAAACTTTACACCCTAAAAAATACATCATACTCCGAATTTATTATACGTTAGATAAACCCTAACTTTAAACTTTAAATCACAAAGCCTAAACTTATTTTTTAAAAGTGAGATACCAAAAAAACATAATTAAAGGTAGACGATTTCCATCCACCTTTAATACCTAGGTTTGGAGCTACCAAAAGAACTGTCCAATATCTATAGATACATAAATCCCTTGATTTTGATTCGAAATATCAAGAGAATAGTGAAACGGACACTTTGTAATTTGTATTTATGTCAATACTATCTAACGAGATTATTGAGAGTTGAAAGAAAGCTGAAACCATCAATATTCTTTTATGGGTTATTTTTTCGGTATATTTATTAATATTCGATTTATTAATTGATTAATCTAAATTAATTAGTTATTGTATTATCAGGTGACGTTTGCTATATATTTTTTAACAATACTCATTTATTAGTCCTATCTGTTAGCTTTTTTTTTTCTAAAATATTTATTTTTTTTCAAGAGTGTCACTTTCAACGACAATCTTAATGTCAGTATCTATAATTGCCTCAGGTTTAGGGGGACAGCCCGACAAATAGACATCCACAAGAATTAGCTTATCGACCCCCCGAACAGTACTATAAGAATCAGTATTGAACATCCCCTGTAATTGTACACGCACTCATAGAAATAGCATATTTAGGTTCGGGCATTTGTTCATATAATTTCACTAAAGAGGGGGCTATTTTCATTGTTACTGTTCCAGCTGTTAAAATTAGGTCCACCTGTCTAGGACTCGATCTTGGTACCAGCTCATAACGATCAAATTCGAATCGTGAGCCTATTAATGAAGCAAATTCAATAAAGCAACTTTCTTTTCTTTGTTTATTTTCATTTGTTTTTAGTCTTAGATTCTTCTTTGTTTTAGATTTTTTTTCTTTCTGTATATCTTGTTTTGTTTGTCCATCTGTCTCTGTGACACGATTTTTGTCTATCTTTATGGTAGTTCGACGTTCGTGTAGCGGTCATCACGATGAGTCCTCTTATCAGAAAAAGTTGACAGTGATAGTTTGTTGATGCAATCAAAACTATATCCTCTGATCAGGGAAGGTCACCGACCTAATATGATTAGATCCCTTTTGTGGTAGTTTCAATCAGAACAATTAGTGGAACAATCTGCAAGATTGATTTTCTTATTTTTCACCCATGCATCAATATAACATCTAGTTAAAAAATATAATAAAAAATTATAATGATTGTTGGGTTTTCTATAAAAATTAGACCATTTAAGAGAAGATTTTCAATCTTTATTTTTTTCACGCCATTACGGTTATTGATATAAACTTAAACGTAAAATATAGAAATATAAAAGATAAACTCTAAAATTAAATCATCATTTTTTACATAATAAAACTAATAAAATGACAGTGTTTAATCCTCCAAATAAACAATGAAATGCCATAGTTTTATTAACTACAAGAAAACACGTATCAATTTTAATTTTCTTCTTTAAAAGTTTTTTTTGGTAGACTTGATCTTTAAAAATTTTATGATTTTGGTGGACTCGATTTTTAAAATTCTTTTTATGATTCGAATGTGTTATGTTTATTGTATATATTTTTATTTTTAATAAATTTTAATTTCCTGTTCTTGTTCATAAAACAATGATCATTATATTTACCATTTCTTTTGACCAAAAATAAAAAATAAAAAGGAAATCCAACGAAGATGTATGTAATTTACAAAGTATAACCCAGTTTTCAAGAAACAATTTGGGTTAGTCCAAATACCATATGGCTCTTACTACACTGGGCCTCAAAATCCAACAAACTGTATGTCTTTTCCATTAACCCTATATTTATGTAGCAGTACAATATTAAAAGACATAAAGTTAAAAAAATACCTTTAACATTTGATTAAATAATCGTTTTAATTCTTATTTTTTAAAAAAATTAATGTAACTCTAAATATTTTATTTTAGGTCAAAATGGTCCCTATGTGGATGAAAATGTTAGTCAACTGACGATAAACAACTTAAAATGGTATGACAGAATGATGCGACAGAAGAAAAAATATTTTATATTTTATACAATTTTATAAAAATATTTTTTGACTGATGTGTTATTATGTCAAGTCAACATATTTGTCTATATGACATCGCAATCGCAACGTGCACTGCCATGTAAGTTTATGACGTCATTTTAAGTTGTTTATCGTCGATTGACTAACAGGTTTTATATGCATATGGGCCATTTTGACCCAAAATAAAACGTTAAAGGTTAAATTAATTAAAAAAAATAAAGACCAAAACGTCTACTAAGACAAACGTTAAGATTATTTTTTTAGCATTATGCCATATTAAAATTCGTAAGTTGATTAATCGACTAAACCGATTAATATTAAGTCAATTATATTCAATCAATTTAGATTACGAAGGTTTGTTGGTTCAATTATTATTGGATTTGATAGTTAAAAAATTGAACCGACCAACTTAATTATTTGTTATATTTAATTTAATTGAATTCAAATGATGAGAAGTTTGAATTTTATTTAAAATTCGAATTTTAAAATTTAATTTAGGTTTGATACACTTTTTCTATATAATTTATGTTTGATTTGAAATAGAGCCAATTTATTGTATTTTTATAGTTAGTCAATGTTGTAATTTTTTAAACGGTTTAATGTTAAAATAAGTGTTCAAACAATTATTTTTTTAAGTGTATAAACTATTTTTGGCCCTTTTATGTGTCCAAATTATATTTTTTTTTATTTTTTAAGGTCAAACTGAGGTACCTACTTTGATTAAAAAAAATAGTTTGGGCACCTACTTTGACAAAAATTTGATAGTTTAGGCACTTAAAAGAGACAAAAAAATAATTTAGACACCTAAAAGAAAAAATGAGATAGTCTGAGTGCCTAAAATAAACAAAAAATACTTTAGACACATAAAAGATAAAAACAAAATAGTTTAGACATTTGTTTTAATATTAAGCCTTTTTTAAACTCTACTTATGATTATTTTATTATAAAATTTGTAATTTTAATTTTTTTAAAATAATTTAAAGGTAATTATAATGTAGTATCTATTTATAAATATTTTTAAATTTTGAATTACTTTTAATAATCTGTGTATACCTCGGAGACAAAAAAAAATTTATAGTCGGTCAATTCAATGCTGTAATGTTTGTAAAAATAAATGCAATTTGGTAGGTCGAAATTGAAGCTTCATAATGGCATGTGGTAGCATTAAATTGGCTCATGAATATAGACCGACACCTTAACCATTGACTCCAATTTGAACACCATCCCCATTCCAATTGTTATACTATTATTCTTTATTTTTTAATATTTTTTAAATAATAATCATAGAAAACTCATTAAAATTCACATAAAAATTATGATTTTCATGTTTTTATAATTATTAATATTTTATTCATTAATCTTTTAATTATAATTGAGTTGTAAAATCTTATTATAAAGACGATTTTATCAATTCATTTATTTTATTTATATCACAATTTAAAATTCAAATTTTATTTAAAAAATTAATATTTTATTTTATTAAACCAATTAATAATTGATTTATGTCTCTTTAATATAACAAGGTGACAAAGCTAAAAACAAAATGAAAATAGTAAAACAAATTTAAACCCCACGCTTTTATAAATGTCTTTAAATTTGATATACAAGCTGTGTAAAATTTATTTTACACAAACCTACTTATTTTGACTATAAATTAAAATTAAACTTAAACCCTAAAAAACTAAACCTCAAACCCTAAACCCTGAATTCTAAATACTAACCTTAAATTCTAAATCCTATAACCAAAACCCCTAAACCCTAAACCCTAAACTAAACTCATAACTCCTAAAACTAAAAGGACTGTGTTACACACAGACTATGTATTAAAATTTTTCCATTATAAATATGTTTTTGTTACCTCTTCTTCACAACTTTATTTTTTATTGTTATTATTTGTCTGTCCAGAGCTAATTATGAGTTTACTCTCTTTTCAAAATGTCCAAACCTTAAATTCTAAATCCTATAACCAAAACCCCTAAACTCTAAATCTTAAATTAAACCCATAACTCTTAAAACTAAAAGGTCGAAATTTTTCCATTATAAATATGTTTTTGTTACCTCTTTTTCACAACTTTATTTTTTATTGTTATTATTTGTCTGTCCAAAGCTAATTATGAGTTTACTCTCTTTTCAAAATGCCCACTTTGTTCTTTCGCAGTTGGGAGCTTCATTATTGTTTCTCTTTATACCACAATTTAAGGGTGAAAATTAAAATAATAATTTAATATTTATACCATAATTAGGAAAGTTATTATAATTATTAGTAAAAACAATCATTTAATATTTAAGGGTGGAAAAGGTTATTTATTTAGAAAAATGTGGAAAATAGTCCATAAAAAAATCAGTTAGAAAAATGATCATTTTCTACAATACTACAGGAATCATCCTAAGCTGGTGACTCTTTCATGGATGGGGTGGGAGTCGTCACCCATTTTTTTCGTTTTAGGATTCAAATGAAAACATTACAAATTATAGGGATTGAAATGATAATTTATAAAAATATTTACACCAAAACATGTGTTTTCCTTTTAATTTAAATTTTCCATTTCCCCTAATAATTGAAACATTTGTTTTTGCATTTTAGGGATCAAAATAAAATTAAACAAAATGAGAGACTAAAATATTTTTTTTAAAGCATATTAGTGTTTGAACTACGAGTACAGTGCAAAACATTGAAATGTCGTAACTTTGAAATTAATTTAAAGCATATTATAACTCTTTGACGTCATTTTTTCTAACATGCTTAAAATTTTGATTTTTCTTTTCAGATATATATCATTATTCATAAATGTTTGATATGTGTACTTCTAATGTAGTCTGTAATTTTTCATTTTGGTCCCTTTGAATCGGTCCCTATAATTTTACTACATGACCAAAATAATATATTTCAGAATGCAGTAAGATTATACAGTTTTCGAATGTAATATAATTACACAATTACAGTAAATTTATGTTTGTTTTTGAACTTTTTAATTTTATTCCCTCTTATTTTCATTATTTTAACTTTATTCTCTTTAATTTTCCTTTTAGTCCCTCTAGTTTTAATTCTTTTCATTTTAGTATCAAAATGAAATAAAAGAAAAAAATTGGCTCAAAGTCGCCGATAATTACCGACGACTCCCACCTCACGTATAGAAGACGTCACCAGCTGACGACGACTCCCTTTTAGTATTGTTGAAAATAAACATTTTCCTAAATAATTTTCCCAATTTTTTTTAAATAAACGGCTTTTTCCTAAATAAAATTATTCTAAAAAATTAAAAATTTAAGATTTAGTATTCATGTCGCAACATTTAAATGAGATCAATTATAATAGAAATTAATTCTTCCTTGGATAATGTACATATAAAAACATAAAATTTGTCTTATTTGCACTGATATATATCTGTAAAGCGTTTTTTTGGGGGGACCAAGGGTGTATTTTGACAACGATTTTTATTAGTAAAAAAAACTATATTATTTAATTACATATAAAATTATTACATCATCTTGCATGTTGCATTTTAATAAGGCTTAAACCAAAAAAACCCCTCAAACTATGACTTTTTTTTTGCTTTTGGCCCTTAAACTACATTTGGGCAAAATAGGCCCTTGAACTATTATTTTTGGTCACTTTAAGTCCCTAAACTATGATTTGGGCAAAATAAGCCCTTAAACTATCATTTTTTTGTCACTTTAAGTCCATGGTTACAAAAAATCATTTTATAGGCTTTTCTAACATATATAAATATTTATGTTCTTTTTAAATTTTAAAATATCATATATAAGCCCCTAAACCATCATTTCTGGTCATTTTAAGTCTGATAGTTATTTAAGTTAAAAGAAAATTATTTCGACTAATAAGATGTTGACACATCACAAATATTTTTTTGATCAAATGATAGTTTTGGGGACTAAAATAAGAAAAATGACATAGTTTAGGTACTTATTTTGACCAAAAATAGTTTAGGGACTTAAAGTGACCAAAAATGATAGTTTAAGAGCCTATTTTGCCCAAATCATAGTTTAAGGGCTAAAAGCAAAAAAAAGTCATAGTTTGAGGGGTTTTTTAGGTTTAAGCCTTTTAATAAAAATCTTATCTATCTATTTATTTATTTTCACAAATAACTCACGAGATGTATAGTAGAACTGAAATACCAATGGTCTTGCATTTAAATTAGGGGAAACCTTGAAAATTTCAAATTGGCACTATATATATTGGAAAAAATGTTAATAACATTTTATTTGAAAAATAATGAGAAGTTAGATCATTAATGTGAACATAACAAGAATAAAGATTTTAGATTCTTTGTAAGTTGTAACCATGAAATTGGAATTAAAACTTTATTGAAGACTATTTTTTATGAAAAATAGAAGAGAATTAAGAACCATCACCAGAGTTGAGTGCAATGATAAGACATATTTTTTTAAAAAAAATTTGAGTTTGAATTTTAAAAATGACATTCTTAAAAGGGAAATTCGCAAATTCCAAACATGATTTATCAATGTAGGACTCAAGCCTCTAACTAGATCTTGAAGGATTTAGTGTTTTGTTTTATTAGACCAATCGATTGATCTTGATGTAATTGAATAAATATTAATCGAATTAATCTAATATTTATGTAATTCCTCCTTGTATGTTATTTATTACAATTCTTGGCCTAGTGGTGAGTTGTTCATTGATTTTGTCTTTTTTCCTGTTATTACATGGACAACCATTTAATCAGAAAAAGCTGAAAAACATAGAATTTTCGTGGGATGATGGTTAGTGATGAGCTTAGCTTTTCATGTAAGAAGTGCCATACAGGCAGCAGCATGCTACATTTAACTTCTTAGATTTGATTTCTTTCTTTTCTTTTTTATTCTTTTAAAAAAAATCTGGGTGCTGTGTTGCGTTGCAGTTCTTTTTGGATGATGTTTTCTTCCACAGGACATGAATCAGCTGCTGAGTTCATATGGTTCCAAAAATGGAAAGGAAACTGCTGGGAAAAGGAGTAAAATACAAAGCTAGAAACCCCGAATTTCATTGGCAAAAGAATATCATTATAGCTGAAGAAGAAGAACAAGTTTGAATCTTTTTGGTTAATTTTTGAAGAAGAAGAGATATGCCAACGGTTTGGTTTTCTTTGAAGAGATCTTTACACTGTAAATCAGAGCCATCAGATGTTCATGACCCAAAAACCAGGAAACAATTGAGTACAATATTGACTAGAAAAACAGGCAGGTCAGGGTGTTCAAGGTCCATAGCAAATCTCAAAGATGTAATCCATGGGAGCAAGAGACATTTAGACAAGCCACCGAGTTGCAGTCCGAGATCCATGGGTAGCAGTGAGTTTCTTAACCCAATAACCCATGAAGTTATTCTCAGTAACTCAAGGTGTGAGCTCAAAATCACTGGCTTTGGAGGGTTCCAAGACGGTGTCAGCAATGGTGGTAATAATAGTGATTCCAACGGTGATGGTGGTGGCGGCGGCGGTGGCGGTTCAACTTTTGTTGGTACCTTAAGGCCTGGAACACCAGGGCCTGGTGGCCATTCAACAATGCATTATTTTAAGAATTCTTCTGCTACTACCCCTCCTCCAAGGAAATCACCTTTCCTTTTATCAGAAAGGAAAAGTTCTGGTTTTGGAGGTGGAAATGTCCAGTCAAGCAATAGGGTTCCACTTGAGACAGACTCCAATGGATGTTCTGTAATCACTTGTCACAAATGTGGAGAGCAATTTACCAAATGGGAAGCTGCTGAAACTCACCATCTCTCCAAGCATGCTGGTATTTTTTTTTTGGTTGGATTTCTTTAAAAGTGTAGTCTTTCCATTTATTGAAGCTTTTGGACTTTGCTTTTCCTCCATTGTTTTCTTATCTTCTTGGTACTTAAAATCACTCACTTTCCTCTCACCGCAAAATGTAGTCTTTTTCCCCATTTTCAAATGAACATTCCAAGATTTTACCTTTACCAATGAACTTTTTAACATAGTTCCTAGATACCCTTTTCCTAGTTCTTTTTCTATCAATTTGGACAAGATTCTTGATTCCCTGCATATTTTCTTTTGTAGACATGCTTGTCTAGACTTGTCCAAACCTGGAGAAAAAACCAGATATAGTTTATTTTGCTGCAAATAATTCAAGCTGATTATTCATTGTAGGGTTTTTTTTTTTTCAGAATTGATATTTCATTATCAGCTGTTGTGTTGAACATTCTCCCATTTCTTGGCAGTTACTGAGCTTGTGGAAGGTGACTCGTCTAGGAAGATTGTTGAAATCATATGCCGAACGAGTTGGTTGAAGTCCGAGAACCATTGCGGCCGGATCGAAAGGGTTCTGAAAGTCCACAACATGCAAAAGACCCTGGCTCGATTCGAGGAATATAGGGAAATGGTGAAGATTAAAGCAAGCAAGCTCCCCAAGAAACATCCTCGATGCATCGCCGATGGAAACGAGCTGTTGAGGTTCTATGGCACAACCGTGGCGTGTTCTCTCGGTCTGAATGGCTCCTCGAGTCTTTGTATATCCGAAAAATGTTGTGTTTGTCGGATAATTAGAAACGGATTCTCCGCCAAGAAGGAACTCACAGAAGGACTCGGTGTTTTCACAACTTCCACAAGTGGAAGAGCTTATGAGTCCATTCGAGTTGTTGAAGACGATCCATCTATAAGGAAAGCTTTGATAGTTTGCAGAGTAATAGCCGGGAGAGTTCATAGACCTTTGGAGAACATACAAGAAATGGCAGGCCAAACCGGATTCGACTCATTGGCCGGGAAAGTTGGTTTGTATTCGAACATCGAAGAACTTTATCTGCTCAATCCTAGAGCTCTCCTTCCTTGTTTTGTGGTAATCTGCAAACCTTGAAGAAACAAATTTCAAGTGCTTTCAACCTAGATTTTGTGAATCTATGATGTTTATTCCAATCCCTTTTTTTGAAAGAATTCTCATTCTTGTTAATTGCTAATGTCTGGTTTGTGCATTTCAGATTCATGCAATTATATTACTTTTTTTTTCTTGTTTAAGAAACTGTGATTGCTGATGAATAAAGATAAAATATTTGGATAAGAGATGGAGATATGCACATAGTAAAGACAAATTCAGGATTTGAATAAAGATAAAATTAATAAAATTCATGGCACAATGATTTGACTATTGATTAAGCATTCAAACCAGTTGCATGATTTCATTTTATTTCATAGAGTGATTTAAGAACATGGGACTCTTCTAAGCATGTGTTTGTGTTGTCTGGTAAGAAAAACAATGAAAAAGATAATGAATGTGTTAATGTGTTCACTGGCTAATACAAAAGAATGAATAGACAAGTGGTCCTGGATGGAGAGGGTAAGGTTTAAAACATTGTTTAATCCCTTACCAACAAGACAAAAACCTTGAAAAACATTAGCATAGACATCTGTAATTCTGTCTGTTTTTTTAATCTCAGAACTGGTGCAAAATAAACAACCCTTCTTTGTTTCCCTCTCTTGAATTTCAAACTATGAATTTTTCTGGTTTAAGTAGAAGGATCTTTACAGCTTCCATATGAGTATGGATTTTTAATTATGTGTCATTTCCTTGCTGCAACATCAGGACAGCTTTTAAAGGCTATCTGGCACATGCATGTCATAAATGAATGTAAACCCCTCTCGTTTCACCTGTCTGAATAAAACATAAATTCTAGAGACTGAAATCCATTCAATTGCGTCCTGAATAATGGATTGGGGGTAGTTTGGAAGCAGATGAACTCAAATGAAAGATATTTATTTCCCTCCATTTTCAAAAGCTGAACTCCCCAATCCCAGAACTGATTTAGACTCTTCAAGCAACTTGCCTGTTGTCTTTTCGATACTCGAACTCAGTTATAAATCTCAAATACGGATACGTATGCGACATGGGGTATACTTAAATTTTTCCGAGTTATGGATTTGAGGATCTTTGGAAGATCATATCCTCGTATTCATCGGTGCCTATACTTGTGTTGGCTGCAATGGCATGAATAAGCTCAACTGTATAAAAAATTGCAGAACTTTAGAGTTTATGACAATCTGGGTTTTGTTAGATCATAATACCACTTGAAGCTACTTTTGTCAACCAAAATAGGGTCGGTTAGAAAATTGAAGTTGTCCTAAAACGGTCCCGAATCAAGCAAAGCGGCATAGAATAATCTATATAACCAACACTGGACCGTTAAAGGGAAAAAAGTTTAGTTGATTTTAGTTGAAGAAGTAGCTTTGCATTAAATATCCAGATTATGTGTACATTCTGCAACAATTTTACAAGCCATTGGAAAGTCCAAGAAATGAATAAATAAGCTTGTCTTTTTATTTATTTTTGTGGCCCATGTCTCAAGTTCCCCTTGTCATGAAGGCAAATGAGTCGATCAACATAAAGTGTTTTAGACTGCTCAACCCTTCATTAGTTATTCTAAGTCTGATATAAGAATATAGGGCAAGTTTGGCACCGAAACTGATGCCGTTCGATCTGTTAATGCCGCATGACACGCTCACGTTTCGGTAAACTCAGTCCGCATAGTTGAATGCATTAGTAACTGGTTTGAGTTTTTGATTGCTAGGATGCTAGGAAAGTAGGGACCAATATATTACCTTCTGGTATGGGGCAGAAATCCATAATCTACACATGCAGTGATTGTTTGATGGAATAAATCTTATATTCCATGCTTGTAAGTGAAGCCTAAATCTTTTAACTTCTTTGAAGAAATCTCGGGATGTTTCGAACTTTCTTCCTTGGCCTCCAACCTGGAACCATAGAAAAACCAAATGGGGAAACATATAGGATTACTGAATTCCATCTTTCTAAAATCATGGATCAACAACCTTACCTCTGAATATTTGATCTTGTATTCTCTTGAGCAAGGAGATTAATCAGTTCAGACATCGGACAGCTGTGGGCGCAGCATATGTATTTACCTTCTGCCCTGGCTTGCTCCATCAGAAATATGTGGGCTCTGCATATATCTTCAATATGAACTAAAGCAACAGATTCTAGCGTTTACAGCAGACTGTATCGAGAAGTACTTGGGATCACCTGCATAAATTCCAAAATTTAGATTTCTATTCTATGATGTTATATACATACACACATATATATATTCTAAACGAATTGGAACTTTTTTGCTGATAACCTGTGACTGGTGACAGGAGCACTTGAATGTTAGAGGGAACGGTGGTCGAGAGGAAAGGACCGGCTACTGTCGTGGTTATCACTGAAACAAGATCAATACCATTCTCATTTGCAAACTTGAATGCTGCTTCTTCAGTCAAGAGCTTGGAGAGGACATAAACCTGTTGAAAACCAGCAATATATACATATACATACATATATATAATTGCATTGCAGTGAAAACTAAAAGATGAGGCAGAAAGCTCTATACCCATCCACTTGCTTTTGCATTCAAGACATGATCAAATGTTGTCTGGCAAGATTCATCAACAACAGATCTCCAATTTCCATTGCCGTCCTTGGCAGTGATGGTGCTAATGGAGGATGTGAAAACAACCCTTTTCACAGTGTTGGATTTCAAGCAAGATTTGAGGAGGTTTTCAGTGCCTTTGATTGCAGGCTCAATGATATTTGATCTAACATGTGATTCTTGAAAAATCAAATGCTCTGTTAGATTGCTCAACTGTTGAAATGTGAACGAAAATGCTTTGAAGATAAAACCTGCAGAATTTACCAATATTCTCATTCGTATTGGCATCGAATTCCATCGAAGCTGCAACATGAAATACACCATTGCAGCCCTTGACAGCCTCATCAAAGCTCCCTTCTTCCAGCAAATCGGCTTTGAACAATCTCAGTTGGTCACCTCCATTCCATAACGGTAACAGATGTAAAGCCTTTTCTGAAATTTAATTAGGCTTCGTTTTAGTTTGTACCGAAAATCATTCAACAAATACATGCTGGTTTAGCTCGAACAGCTCAAGTTATCGAGTGAGCTGAAATCAAGTGTCTTAATACTTGATTCGAGTAGCTCGCGAACATAAAAGTCATTTTCAATTAGTACTAAGAATCTCAATTTTAACTCAAGATAGAACAATAATAAAGTTCTAATTTGAACAATCAAGCTTGAGACTTAAAAATAAAACTTGATCATTCAAATTTCGAGCTTGGTTTTCAAGTTAAACTTGGATTTCTTATAGCTTGAACTTGACCTGTCTTGATTGCACCCTAAGCTGATTTCATTATCAAAATATATATATTTAAAATGATTCATAACAAATAAATATACATACATGTCTAGTATTTTTCTCTTTTCCCTTAATTGATATTCATATAACCTTCAATCAAATTCTTAAAAAAAAAACTCAATTACATGTAAATAAGATTAAAGAAATGAGATGAAACCTGGGTTTCTCACTGTGGCATGAACCTTATAACCTCTTCCAAGGAGAAGCTTCACCAACCATGATCCGACATAACCGGTGGCACCGGTGACGCAATACGCCGGAGACGGTGCCGCTGCCGTCTTCTCCTCCGCCGGTGAAATAAGTTTACCCTCCATCTTCTTAATACTCTCCTCTAATCAAAAGCTAACGCCTCTCCCACTCAAACTATATATGCCACTAATAAATATATTTTTGACTTTATATTAAAAGAATAATTAAGAGTTAATCTAACACCTCACCATGATTAGTTATA
Organism: Hibiscus mutabilis; assembly: GCA_019671005.1. NCBI lineage: Eukaryota > Viridiplantae > Streptophyta > Magnoliopsida > Malvales > Malvaceae > Hibiscus > Hibiscus mutabilis. Next base: position 2,112,664 of record CM033732.1, on the reverse strand, counting down.
TTAAATTGTTGTAGTTAAGTAACCTTTATAGAAAATAACGAAGCATCGTTTGGCATGGCGGCCATGTATATATTTAAATATTCACTTGATTGGAGCAAAATAGTTATTTTCTTGATAATTTAATGCACGTGAGTTTTCACTGTTATTAACCTAAAAGGCTGTGGTGGAAATATAAAGGGTTCATTGCACTTAATTTTCTTTCCTACAAGGGAAGAATCGGTTTCAAAACGACTTGATATTTATAGAATAAAGGTGGATTGAATTTACTATTTTTTATTTAATTTCGTGTCATCAAAAATCATGGTTCCATTAATTTGGTTGAAATCAGATATATAGTTGAAGATAATGATTATTTTTTTTGTCAGTGTTTTCTGTAATGATAAATGATTGATTATAAATTGAATCAATATTACAAATCATGCCAAATTAAATATAAGAATTAAGTCTTAAATTTGAACACAATAGAGGGACCAAAACATAATCTAATTGGAGTAGGAATTGAAACGCGTGACCTTAGATAAATATTACGTACAAGACGAACATGCACACATGTCAATATGACATGAAATAGAAAGAAAAAAAAGTATATGTCATGAATTGAGACACAACACCAACATGATATGAACACATTATTTTTTAAATTAAATCATGCTGGTATATTATGCAAAATATGATATTAAAGGCAAAAAAAAAAACATGACAAACATGCAAGAATATGTTAAAATTTAGAGTAAAATTTTGATAATGTGTATTTACACTATAAAAACTAAAATCCTAAATTCTTAACCCTAAAAAACTAAACCCCACACTCTAACCCCTAAATTCTAAACACTAACCTTAAATTCTAAACCCTACAACCTAAACCTCTAATCCTTAAACCCTAACCCCTAAAACTAAAAGCCACATGTAAACTAAAGTTTATACGGCCTGTGTATCAAAATTTTTTCCTAAAATTTATTAGGGTTAAATATTTAAATTTTATAGTTTAAATATAAAAATAATATAAAACATAACATAAATGTTTGTACACATCATAAAGAAGTATTATAAGAAAACTTTTTTTAATCCCCATCATCTAACATTTTATAACCATTGATCCACAGAAATATTTACTGTTGCAAAAAAGAATTGACAATCTTTCAATATATTTTGAATAGGGCATCACATTTGAGCTTGGTTTTCGGTTTTCAAAATTACGATATCTTAGGTTCTAAGAGGCTGGAACACCACCACAATTAAAGTTTTCTTTCGCAGCTTCCTTCAGTTGCATCAGAATTTCTCCGGGCAGATATGAACAACTTTTTCCCATCATCTAACATTTTAGACCCACCCGACTGGTCATAAATAGCATCACATTTGAGCTGTGAATCGGTGTCTAAAAAGATAGATGAACATACATACTTATAAATATTAGCGATTTCTAGTAATCATAACCGCAGTCTAAATAAACCCAGAATTAGTAATGCAGAGAATGTATTCCGATCAATGCTATGAAAGAAAAGGAAACAAAAACAAAAAAATTTTGAACAGTTTAAATAAAATAACCTTGATTATCTGTCCTGGTTGACCCTCTTCTTTGCTCTTCATATGCTTAGTCTTCAGGTTGATATCTTTCACTACAATGGTGCTGTTATGCTTAAAGATCTTGGATATCTCTCCAATCTTGCCCTTATCACGGCCTGAAATTACTTTAATGGTATCTCCAACTTAACATGCATTTTATGCAAAACGGAAGGCTATTCGGTTTACATTCCTTCCGTTCCCAACGTTTAAGCTGCAAGATAAAAGGGGAAGAAAACAAGAAATAGTAAATACAATGGAAAAACTAAACATGTTAGACATGGCAAAACTAGGAGTTCCTAAATAATACTCTTTTCAAAAAGAATGCAAAATTCACTGTAAGCCCTAATTTATAAGGCCGGAACATATTAACGTGGAGCTCATCTGTTGAGCTAACAATGCATTTACTAGCATGAACAGACTCGTAATTTGAATTAGGAAATCTAAAATTAATTTGAAAGTATATCCCATTCTATCTATCTAAGACCAAATATCGTCTCTTCCACCATGAAAAAGTTTAATTTGCAAGTGTTATTGCCACAAAAACTCTTAAGGCACTTAATCAAAAGAAACAGCGAGGGTTCTGCTAAACTGTTTCTATGGTTCATGCTTTTCCATCCTACCACAGCAATTTCGGTTCAAATACGAAAACAATTGCACGAAAAAACCGAAGGCAGAATACCAACCTTCACTACAATGAGAAATGGATTCTCTCTTGGCTTGATCTGCATGGAATAAAAACAGTGAATTATTCCCAAAAAATCCCAGTAATCTCATTATCCACTAAATGCAGTCAAACTCTAGTTTAACAATAAACAACAGGGCCAAAGAGCTGGAAATCTTAGAAGGCAAAGAAGAATCAAGTGTTAACATGTATACCAACTGTAAAGTAAACAAAGCACACTCTCATTTCATTTATTTTTTTCATCTGTCATGTGTACAAATTCTTGCACATAAAAGACAACAAGAAATCAAACTTACTAGCTATAAGAGGTCGTAAATTAATAACCTTCTTGACTATAAATTTTCAAGTACAGAGAAAACTGATGGCAACCTAAAAAATCAAAACATCTCTAAACAGAAGAACATTCATCAATCTTACAAGACACAATGAATAACATTAACAGTTAAACCACAATTTATCCTAAGCTACAAAAAGATTAAAATGATGTCTATTTTTTCCTTTGTTAAAATTTTCATATGGAGAAATTCAATACATTGTGAACTTGCATCAACAGAACATAAGTTAACTAAAAAAACTTGACAAAAGTTTGTCACTAATTTAAAAAGAAAAAAAGAAAATGCTTTAAGCAACAATATCTCCTTCAGCTGAAATTTACCAAAACACTAAACAAATAATCAATCAAAAAGAGAAAATGGAATAATTTCGTAAATTATATAGCTTTTATCTGTCAAAAGTTTGGTCCTTTTAACACTAAAAGAATAAAGCAGGCTGCTTTAGACATGGTCAACAGAATTATAAAATAAAAACTACAAAAGGAGTGAAATTTATGAAACACCCATTTCCATATAATCTCCAAAGAACTGAAAAATGTGAAAATTAGAGCAAAACAATAGGTTTGGAAGGGAAAAGAAGAGAAGAGAACTTACATGAAGAGGGGAGAGAGAAGGAAGAATTGAGAGACGTTGGCCCAGAAAGGAGTTTGAGGACAGAGAAAGACCAGTCATTGAGCTTTGCGACCAGTCATTGAGCTTTGCAACGCAGCCATGGCTGCCATTTTCGCCTTCTTCAACAGTTCTGTGAATTGATTGTCGAGAGAGCTACTGTTTTGATGATGACGATAAATATGGCGTGTGTGAAAATTGTGGATGATAAAGCATAGATAATGTTGGAAACGACATAGTTTTGGACTAACTTTTGTGGTAAAAACTTATGGGCTTAATAATGTAATTCAGTAAAATTCATCATTAAAAATAATTTCTCATATTTATAAAATCCAAGATTTTACATTTCAATAAAATAATTGATATATAATTTTTTACAACAAGGGAATTTTGAAAAAAAATAATATTATGTAAAAGTGTGGTCTGTTAATTAAGAATATTTGATGTTGGTGTAAGCAAGTGTTGTGAAAAGTTAAAATATTAATTTTAGATATAAATTTTGATCAAATGTGGATAAATATGAAGTTTCACCAAATGTACAATGTGACACATCGTTAAATTTTAAATTTGATTCAATTGTACACATTTTAAATAAATAAATAAATACACTTATTTAATTTTATATTGGATAAATATAATTATTTGTGTATATAATATGTAAACATAAAATAATGTTAGGCCGATAAGAATTTAAGTATTAAAATTTTATACATACATTTACACAAATCAAATTTCATGTATAACACTGCACATTTTTACTAGAGTTCATGCATAAATTTGATATTTTTTCTTTTTGAAATAAAATTATATGAAATGGAGTTAAATTTATTATAAATATCAGTAACGTATTTAAGCAGTTGACGTGTAATTTCGATATTTTATCTATGCTTTCATTTCTAAAGTATATGATATACAGAATTAGATCAGCAAATGAAGGAGGAAAATCTATGTTACAACAAATTATAAACGATTCTTTTGCCTAGAAAACTCAAAAGAGAATTCAAATACTACAAGCACACCCTCCTTCACGTCTGAACATGCATCACACAAAACAAAGATCAAATACAAGAAACTTTTTTAACAAATGGAAGAACCACCGGGTTACATTTCGAAGGTGTCAGCTGCGCTGTCCATGGACTCGTCTCTCTGGTGTTTGGTTATCTGATTATTAGTTTCTCCTTGCTCTAAGTCGACCGAAACCTCATCCACAGTTGTGCATTGGGACTGGTGTTTCTTTCTGTGTCTTGTTTTAAGGATTCTTGTTAGCACTTGCACGATGTCCCTCATGGAAGGTCGTTTTTTCGGAACACGGTTCACGCTTTTATACGCGAGAGCTGCTATTTCGTTGAGCTCTTGGACGTCGAATTTCCCATCCAATCGTGAATCCACAATTTCCTCCCACCCGACTTTCCCTTCGGTACTCATAGCAGCCTGTTTGTCACACCACTATTGGATTCAGAACCACATGGACATAAACTCAACTTTTAAGAGAGAATGTGAAAGAGAGATCTTACTAGCTCAACATATTCCATGAGACCCTGTAAAGGATTTCTGCCAGCTATGAGTTCAAACAGCAATACCCCGTAGCTGTAAACATCGCTTTTCTTAGTAAAGGTCCTTGTAGATATATACTCCGGATCAAGATAGCCAAACGTTCCTCGTATGTTAGCTGCGTGTTTGTCTACCATCTCTTCTCTTGAAAGCCCAAAATCGGCTACCTGCTCGAGATGGTCATATATTCAATAATGTACTTAACCGTACCAATCCTTTAAAAGGTTCATCCAACCTTAGAGCAAGATCGAATCTTAATAGAATTCTATGCTTGTGTTATGGCAATGTATAACTAACAATCTGCTAGAACATACCCTGGCTCTCATGGACTGATCCAACAGAATATTTGAAGACTTAATGTCCCGGTGTATTACAGGAGGAGATGCCTGAAGACGTACAAATAAATTTATAGTAAATGTTTTCCAAAAACACAAAATGCGTGCATGAGAATCTGAAGATACGTGCCTGCAAACACAGACAGGTTCAAGTATGGTCCAAATAAGTAGAAATATTACCCCGTCATGAAGATATTCCAAGCCCCTCGCTACATCTAAAGCGATATAAACCCTCAAATTCCAGCTCAGAGATTCATGATTTTCACCTGCACAAAGAGGAAATGCTGTTTTCAACAGAAGCTAGTGTATGAATATTTTCAATCAGCAGGCACTATAAAGTTCCTCCTCAACCCTAATTTCTTGATGGTTTATAATAATCCGAAGCTAATTGCAACCCCATGCATACTTATATAGACTTATTTTCACCATAACAGTTCATTTTCACAATTCAAGTATGTTAACTGTTGTGTTGATGTTGGTCCACATATAGTAGTACCGGATTTCCTGTGGTCTAATATTCAAGTCGGACCTCTCCACTATTAGCAGTCGATTTTATGTTGGATTCCCAACATGTATTAAGAAAATATTGAACACCAAACATTCAGAAAAGCTTTGTTTTGCGAAGACTGTTAACGTCGAGAAGAGCAAGACCAGCTGATATAAAAGTCCATAGTACAGTATTCCAATTTTGGCCATTCAAAATTATACTAATCTTTCTATGGAAAGAGTTGACAGCATACTTACTGTACAAATGAGAAGCCAAGCTGCCTTTACTCATGTACACATAGATAAGCATATGCTGACCTTTTTCTGCACAATATCCAACCAAATTTACTAGGTTTCTGTGATGCAGTCTTCCCAACAACATAACCTGAAATGTTACCAATACGAAACACTAAACAGGCAGGAGAGTGTAGGAAGGAACAATAAAAAGAAAACATGCGCACACGGTGAATGAAATCTCCTAAGTCGTTTTAAAAAGAGAAAACAATAAGTCTGGTGAAAGATTGCACGACTTACATTGGCTAATCGAGTTTTTCGCTGAATTTCGTGTAGTCAAATGTTTTTTTACTACAATTTGTCTAGCCAATGACGGTTCAAGCAATCATTGTTTTTGTTGCCTCATTCCCTTAAAACAATGAAAATGTAGCTCACCTATGCTTATGGAAAAAGTATAAATGGAAACAGAAACTAGTGCTAAAACTCTTCCCTGTATAGCAAGCTGTCCTTTTTACTTAAGAACATGCCAGGTGATGGAAACATGAAATATATTCTAAAATGGCGGTATCTTGTAGAAACTAAGAATAATGTTTGCAAAACTGTAATACAAACAGAAAAATTATGCCATTAAAATATTCCAATGCGAATATTAACTATTAAACATCCCTACCTCAGTCTGGAACTCTTTCTCCCCTTGCTTGGAATCAGTTGCAAGCACTTTCACTGCTACAGTCTCACCGGTTAACATCTGAGCTTTATAAACCGGACCAAAGGCTCCTTGTCCTATTAGTGTTGTAAAATTATAAGTTGCTTTTTGCAAATCCCTGCATGAGTAACAACACAAATTAACAAACTAGGAAAAAAACTCATGAAAAATAAACTCATTCATGCCTCAAACCACCCAACTATATTACTAGTTTGCTATAGCATGAATGAAAACATTACGGGCTCAAACACATTCTTAAGTTCAGGACATTAGCTTGATTTTTGGGATAGCAATCGCCTGATACTGAAAAACCATTGAACTGCAAGAAATCCAGTTAGTTTCTCATCAAGAATGCTCACTTTTACTGAAAACAAACAACTTTGACAGATTCCAAAACTGGAATACTTTGAAAATCCCCATCAAGCTATCTATCTTGGGGCGCAACATTGGAAAACCTAAGCAAAGTTTATCTAAGAATGGACCACAAAAACAACTTCCTACAGCCGTTAAGTCGTTTATCATATAAAATGGATAACACAACTAACCAATTACTAACACATTTTCTTGACACATAATCACCTATACATAAAATTACAGAAAAATATTTTGTTAAAATCAGTACCACTCAAAACCAACTGCTGTGATGCATAAGTACAATAACTTTCGAAAGAAACATACTTGTATGAATACTCGGGTATTCCAGACATAGAGACAACATTGCTATTTCTAAGCCCGTCGAGCCACACAGACTTTCCATTTCTTCCAGATTTCACAGGTGACTCAGGACCGATAGTTGAATCGGATAACATAGTACAAGAATCGGCTCCATTAGCCCTGATAGGGATAGTTGCAGCTCTCCTGGAACTGCTGTTTCCTATTTGCGACCTCTTTCTATGATACCTGATACAAAACAGTGCAAAAATAGCTAAAAGCGCACCAATCACCACTCCTATAGAAATCCCAATGATCAAACCAGATGACTCCCCTCCCATTTCTACTCTTTTGTTATTTGCTATTCAAGCCTCAGGTCCATTGAAACAACTGCACATACAATTCTGGGGTCAAATCAAGCCAATTCTAGAATATCAAAACATTGACAATAAGAAAAGGAAAATTAAAAATCTGTAATACAATTCCGGGTCAAATAATGCTAATGTAACTAAAACTAGAAGGTCAAGTTTAGAACTTCCATGAAATTTTTCACAGCAAATGGAATAAAAGTCAAAACTGATATAAATGATAAATAGAACAATTTCTGAATGGTCTTATACCAAAATGACTGTACAAGGAAACAAAATTCAGTAAAAAGGGAAACCAATAATTTCCCCAAAGCCCGTGATTTGAAAAATATACTTGATCCGATTAGCATTGGTCAAAGCCTATTAATTATCATGAATTAAAAACTAAAACTCTCTCTATACCAAAAAAAAACTAAAACTTTCTCTATACAAAAAAAAAACTTTCTGCTGGTTATAGATTAAGAAACAAGAATAACATATACTGATCTGTATGGTTAGTAAGAAAAAAGAAAAAAAAAAGAGTTAATGAACTCCAAAAAAGTTTCAGGAAAGCAAAGAGCTTTTAAGTGAACCTATAAGTTTCTTTTACTTTCAGTTTCTAAATTCTCTTTCCTAAGCTTTCTCACCAACCAAACAGCGTGCAAAGCAAGGAATGAAGGAAAGAAAAAACACCCAGAAGCAGAAAACTTTTAACCCATGAAAGCATAAATGCATTGCTGAAGAAAAAAACCAAAGAAGAAGAAAAAAAACTAACTTTGAAGGGTACCTCTTTTAAAATACATTTCCAGTTACATATTCTCTTTGGAGCAAGGAGAAACAAAAGAGAAAACAGAAGTGGGAAATGATGAGATGGAAAATTCTTTGAGAGGGAGTTTAAAGGAAGAACGAATCTGAGAGGAAAGGAGAGATGTTTGTGAAAGTAGAGGAAAAGAAAAGAAAATCTGGAATTATGGTTTCAGTGTATTTACAGAGAAATGTTTTGTGTAATAAGTATATTAAAAATGGAATACGTGAGTCGCCGTTTGTATAATAAACGCGCGACCGATGCCTGATGTGAAAGCGATATTTTCTATATATAATCTTCGATATCTTATTTTTAAATCTAATATAAAAAAAACATATTTATCAACATATTTATTATTTCCCTCGTTTGTTGTGGGGTATCGTAAATTATTTTGTTTTATTTTTATTAAATAATATTATAATAATGTTTTCAATAATAATAGTCGGGTGGTCAAAATTAACACAAGGAATATTGATTAAAAGCGTTTATTTAAGGGTTTGCGTCGCATTGAGAACTTCAACTTTTTTTTTCTTTAATTTTATTTAGCCGACGACAAAATCGATTTTGATGTTGATTGTCATTTGTTAAATTTTTATTTTTCTTTGTTTTTTTCTTTTTAATAAAAATAATTTTATTTTTGTAACACGTTTTTTTTATCTTTATGATATTTTTTTATTATAGTGTTCTAATATCAATTCAAGAAAATGAGGGGAAAACACCCTTAAAGTTGAGGCATATTGGTGAGTTGGTCCAAAGGCACACCGGCAATTTTAGGTGTGAACTTTCCATGCTATGACCTTAGGGTGGAATTGAAGTTTGGTAACTCATTAGGCAAGTAAAGTTTTAAGCCACTTTTGGGTGGGGTTGGGGGTTGGGCAAATTTTCAGTATAAGTTTTTTTTAATAATGGTGATTGGATTTTATTAATAAAGATAATAAAAAGAATAAAAAATATAACGCACCCAAATATAGAAAGAAAAAATAGAGATAATAATTACCAAAAAATTCATACATAAAATAAAAAATTTAAACCTAAAGATATGAATAAAAACGAAACATTCCCTTGAAAATAACGTTTAACATCAAAATTTATTTTATTAATTAAAATTAATAAATTTAATCGATTGTTATTGTCAACGACCTAAAGACCACTATCGGTACTTTTTGTTTTTTTATATTCTTTTCTTCTCTACTTTCTTCTAAATTAAGATCAAATTGATATAATACATAAATTTTATGATTAAATTTATTATTATGTCAGATGTGTTTCAATTTTAACGACATAATAATTTATATATCATAAAACATTAATTAAATAACTATTTTTTATAAAAAAAAAACAACTTATTTAGTACTTTACTTATAATGTATATTACCATTTTGTTAAAGAAAAATACATCAGGTATTGAATTTGGACATGGAGAGAGGAGGCGAATCTCCTACAACGAGAAATTATCTCATAAGCTCGGCTCGTCATGCCATCCATAAAAATTATCCTTTTTATTAATTTTTTTATGTTATTTTTTTACTAAGTAAATCTTTACTTGATAAAAATTATTTTTAAATTATTTTTTACCTTTAATTTTTTTTGTATGAAATTAGTTTAACTAAACTTTGGTATGATATTTACGTTATAAACAAAAAGAAGTGGAAGTAGATTTTTAAGAGAGTTCGTATATGTAGGAGGCAGGGTGTAACTGTGAACCTAACGCACCTACTCTGAATGGAAAGATTAAAAATCCATAAACATGTATAAAGAAAAAATTTATTTATTTTTGTAAGTCAAAAAATATATATATATTCAAATAATAATTTTCATAATTAATTATTATAAAAGTATAAGGCGGACTGATAATCTATAATTGTCAAATATGAGAAGTTTTAAAACATAATAAATAAATTTCAGACCCATAATGCAGACATAAAAAAAATTTAAAGTTAATAGGAATGTTCTCAAAATCTCAACCTCAAAGTTCTCACTGTAGAAAAAATCTTAAGCTTCGACCCAGTCAAAGTCTCAATATGTTGTCTTTGATCTTTTATTTATATATATAGATTAATTCCTTATGTTTAGTTATATTTAGAAAGAGATAAAGTCAGAATCGAACATTGAAAATAGTCTAATTATTATAATTTAAAAATATAAAAATTTATTAAGTATTTAAATTCAAAATTTGAGAATAATGATTAATGTGTCTAGTATTTAAACTTATAGGACCTAAATTGCTATTAAATAAAAAATTGAGGAAACATGCCCTTAATTTCATACTTGCTAGGTTAAATATTTAATAAATTGTTGTATTTTTAACATAGATCCGGTTAATATTAGACCTAAATTTATCAGGTACTTGAGATTCATGACAATAATTTAATGTTTTTTTTTTAATTATGTAGAGCGGTATTTACATTCTCAAGGCAAATGTCGAAATTTAAATCCATACAAAATGGATAACATGAGCATCCTTGACCACTCGATCTTTAACATTTGTGTTTAAATTTTAATTTAAAAGATAATAATAATCATAACAATGAATAAGGTCTTATTATTTTTCAACTTCCTATCTTCTTTCCTAGACCTATATCTTCAAAATCTAACACCCCCCCCCCCATGAATTCCATCATTGTTGAAAATAAAATTCCTACCAAATTTCACAGCATAATTAAAAATATATGAAAAAATTCAATTATTATTTATTTATGTAATATGGTAAGGATTTTCACATTTTACTAAATTAAAAAATATTTTAAATACAATATTGATAAGACAAATATGTAGGAGGTGAAGTAATACAACATGTGTATAAAATTGAACAATAATATATCATAATATGAAAGTGTGGGCGGAGGGAGACTACTTCAATCATTTAAAAAATGCAAATATCTCAAATGAGACATGTGACATGAGGGATTAATTTAGAATAATGTTATTAATGAATACTTAAAAATAAATGAAAAACTCAATTTTCAGCACAAATAATATAATACTTTACATTTACTTTTGATAAAATTCTAAAATTTATATTTTAATATATCAATTTTGGTATTTTATTAATTAATATAATTACTACAATTCTTAATATAATTTTCATATAATTATTTACAATTTTAATCTATTACTAGTGTAATGGTATAAGTTATTAACTTGAATTATGGTATGTTATTTTGATTAAAAGTTACATTAATAAAATACTATAATTAATATAAAAATATTTATTAACTTCAGTATAAATTTATATTATTATAATTATTTTTAATTATCGTTCTTTTTATATTTCGTGCTCTTATGTTCTTATTTTTTATTTTTAATATTAAATTATAATGTATAGTTATCAATTTAATTATAAATACATTATTTCTTTATTTGAATTTAATTGGCTTTATTTATTTGCAATAGGTACAAATTTAATATGTAAATTAATTGTTTTATTTGATTTGGTCAATTGTTTTAATTTTTAGTGTTAATATGCCATTCATATAGTCATAAAACACGTTCATCTTTGCTTCAATGTATTACTTTATCGATTTATATTCAATACATTGGCGGTAAAAACTAAAAGTTTTCACAAGTGCTTTAATTTTAGGGTTTAGGTGCAGTGGTTTAAAATTTAGGGTTTAAGGGTTTAGGCTTAGAGGTTGGGGTTTGGTTTTTAGCGTAATATGGTTAGAATTTAGATTTTAACTTATAAACCCTGAATTATAACCCCAAAACCTTAAATTCCAACCATTAGCCCTAAATTCTAAACCCCTACACCCTAAAACTAAGGCGCTTGTAGAAACTTTCAGTTTCTATCGTCAGTGTGTTGAATAATTACCCTTACTTTATTATATATATGATTAAATAAGTAAATTAATTGTTTATTTATTTTGTTAAATTGTTTTATTTTTTAATGTTGAAATGTCATTTGTCTAACTATGTTACTTGTTATAGTTCGAGAATGTCAACTGAAAACATATTCAACTGTATTATTTTGATATACTTATATGATTAGGACTAGAATCATTATATATTCTGAAACTTAAATTAGAATAAATTTAAATAATAAGAGACTTGAATCTAAACACTTAAAGATTTTAATACCTAAATATTAGGGGGAAACTTATTGAAAGAAGAAAATCTTTGGATTATATCCTTTAATCTTACCAACTCCTCCAACAAGCACATTTGATTACTACAAAGAAACGGCCAAATGAGGCATCAATCTTCAAAAGCTGCTTTATCTTGTGGAAACGTTAGCATTTGTCTCCTCCTACATCTGGAAAAGTGCCCAAATCACAATCTTTTTTAACTTTGCCCACTGTTTGCTTTACAAATCACTTGTTTTTTTTTAATTCATTCTTTCTTTTCACATTGGATTAGTTTTGACTTTATGAAATAATTGTATTCTTTTTTTTTTTCTCTCTAAAAAGTCCCAAGAGCAGATCACCAACAAAGTATATCACTCTCTTGGCATGAGATAATGCATGTATTCAATTCCATTCCATTCCTTTGTTGGTGGATGTAATTTTGGCCACATGAGAGTGAGGCAAAGTTGGGTCCAAGGGGAGCATGTGGTTTTTGCACATGTGGGTACATGTGCCCTAGTTCTTTCAAAAACAAATGGAGTTGTAAATATCTTCATTTGGACGATAAGACTCCAATTATGTATTTCTTTTGGAATAAGGATCATGTATGAATGAATTGAGTACATGTTGGGGTAAAAGGTAATTTACTTAAAGAACTAGGAATGGTCAATAGTTAAATTCGAGACTGGTGTCAACTAAATCTGATAAAAAAAATTCACTCCATTCATGATTCAATTGACAAGGGCACATTCTTTTGTCATCTACTTTTTTTTATACAATGTCTAGACTATTCAAACTCCTCCTCATCCTCAAGCAAAAGGATATTGAGCATGTAAACATTATCGATCCTACATCCTCATATACATTACTCCAATAGCATTGTCAACTGAACTAAACTCAATCTGCCATTTATTTTTGTCCATTGTTATTAAAAATCCATAAAGAGAGTTTTGTATAATTTTCACTCTAAATGATTTATATCATATAGATAAAGCCTAAATCCCTAGACCTAAAAAAATAAATTATCGAATAATGTAAAGATATATAGATAGATGGATATAGGTTTATAAATACCCTAAAAGAAATAATATAGGTTTATAGATGGGCTTGGGCTATGTTAAACATGGCAACTCATGGCCTAATTGCCTATGATTTTTTTTAGAAAATGTATTGCACAATTGATGCAATTTATGGATAAAAAATGCAAGGTTTTCCACCAAATTTAATTGGTATCTTAATATAGCCTTTGGGGTCTTCATCAAGGAAGTTTGTTTTCCCCCTTTTGGAAATTTCTTTGGTATTTGTTTGTTTGTTTTTCTTCCAATGTCTATAGCTTAGCTAGGTTGGGCCTGCAGAAATTTGACTGAGTTTGGTCCATGTTAATGGACAACTTGCACCAAGCTTGGTCCATGCTCCATGAAAAATGATATTGACTTGCTACATTTAAGCCTATCTCCCCCACCCCGCCCACCCCAAATAATATTAGGGTTTGAATCACGACATTGTAAATGTAGTAAATTGGGTTAAGAGGATCACCTTCATCATGGGCTTCTGCAGTACTCGGTCCAGATTAATCAGCCATTGTGTTCGATACCGGTGGTTAAACAAAAAAAAACAATTGAATTGTTTTTTTATTTAATGTAAGATATTTAATAAGTTAATTGTACTACACGTCTCCAAACTATAAACCTCAATTTTAAATTATTTCCTAAACTTTTAAATATTTTAATTTCATCTCCAAAATATGACTCATTCTAAATTGACCCCCAACCTTTTTAATGTTTCAATTTCATCCCCAAACTATAACCTCCATTCTAAATTAGTCCTAAAACTTTTGAACGTTCAAACTTTATCATCAAATTATCATTTATGTCACATCATATTATTACATAATACACATAAATGTTTACATGATAACTAACAAATTTTTATAATAATTTTATTAACATGAGATATGATTAGCATACACTGATAAATTGGGAAAAGAATTAGAATGTTCAAAAGCTTGTGAACCAATTTAAAATGTGAGCCATAATTTGAAGACGAATCTAAAATATTCAAAAATTTGAGTACCAATTTAAAACGATGGCCATAATTTGAAGACGTGTTTTGTAATTAACTAATACTCCATTTAATTAATACATGGAATTAAGTCAATATTTTTTATGAAGAAACATGGTGAGGGCCAAGGAAATAATAGATGTTTGTAAAGGATATGGACTGGTCCTAGTAGGTTTTGCCTGGTTATGTGTATCTCTGCCACATTTGAAAGGCAACAAAATTCAATATTTTCCTTTTTAGGTCATTGAACATTCATTCATTTATTGTATATTCTCATTAAATATTCCCCCAAAACTTTATGCTTCCATTTTATAAGGTCAAACATCCATGTTACGTTTTATATTCAAAATTTATAATTATTTTTTATGATAATATTGTTTTTAAAATTTAAATTAAATTTACTTATTGAGAATGTAACATGTCTTATCACTGTATCTAATATCTATAGATAATTTTTTAATTAAATTCGTATAATTTTGCCTATATATTTTTGGAATTTTAAAATTGCATGTTAGAAAATTGCAAATTCTTGTTCAAACATTCTAAGCCCAAAAAAGAGAATAAAAAACTTGCAAATCTTCACGACAATGAGTTGATTTCCTTAACAAAAGATGGTCAAATGACATCAACATCAAATATTTCAAATGCATGATAAAAGAAATTGACATTTTTGTCATGACTCACAAGCATAGCCCCATGTTTGACTTTGTCAATTTCCAAAATTTCACCACTTGCAAGAATTTGGTTGGTTGGTTATTTCTTTGTAGATTACTTTTAATATCATTCTATCAATATTAAAATATACATACATATATAATGACAAAAGATTTATGTTTAAATATACAATTAATATTTGGCACAAACCCTCGTAGTTTTGAATTAATTTTTATCTATCGTGATGATATTTTAATATTTTCTGTTACATTTATCACGACGCACGCACATTTGGATTAAGGAAATTTGATGGTTTTTTGTGGTTAGATCCTTTTGTGGCAGTTTGTCGATATATTTAGAACCGTTCATGTAATAATATGTAAGATTAATTTACTCAACCTCCATTCCTACATCAAATACAGTGTCTAGTTTGAATAGAGACAATAAAACTATTGATAGTTGACGAATTTTTTCTATAGAAGATAAAAATTGTATTCAAAAAAAAGGTTTTTGAATTATTTTTTTCACATCCCTTGAATTTTTATGTTAGGAATGTATTATTTTTATTTGTATGTTATTTTTTAATGAAAATCAATCTTTTTAATTTTATCAAAAAAAATTCAATTAATATCTTTTCAAGTTGGATTAAAGATCAATATCTACTCCTATATATGAACGGCAATTTTATACAAATATTTCCTTTTTAATAATTAATTAAAAAATAATCTTTAAACTTTATTATTTAGAAAAATAATATCTTTTCGGTCCACGCAGCCCAAATTCACGTCTTACTAAAAGTGAATTTTATTGGTTGTTATTCTTGGTTTGGAAAGGTTATACTCTTTTTCCTCCATTAGGTTTAGGGAAGTTTTTTAACAAGGCATCTATCCACGCCGATCTAATAATAAAAAAAAATCTGCGCTTAACTAAAAGCAAGTTATGTGTAAAAAACGTGGTAAATTAATTTTTTATTTCTTACCAACTTACTCAACACAAAACTCACATTTAGTAAAAAGCGACTTTAATTTATCGAAAAAACTCGTTGACTGTAGGATGCGAATTCGCTTTACGTGGACCGAAAGAGAATCATTTTTTTAAATAATCAAGTTTGAAGTTATTTTTCTAATTAATTATTAAAAAAGAATATTTGTATAAAATTATTTATATGAACTGTCCACATCACCCATGTTATCTATTGCTGACGTGGCATAAAGTTCCCTACTTTGAAACAAATGAGATTTTTTTAATAAACAAAATATGGGCACTGGGTTTAAAGGTTTCGTTGGGTAAATAATTCAACTTGAAACTAATATTTGAAATATAGGGTATGTTAGTGAAATTTTAGGAATTTAGGGCATTTTTCATAGTATTAGAGGAAAACGCCATCTACAGGAGGCGTTCTCTATTTTTTAAATATTTTTTAGACAAAAAATACCTCCTGCAGGAGGTGTTCTTATTTTTTTAATATTTTTTTAAGTTCAAAAAAATATTAAAAAATGAAAAACGCCTCTTGCAGAAGGCGTTCTCTCCTGACACTGTAGAAAATGTCATAGATTCTTAAAATTCCCCAACATACCCTATATTCTAAATATTAGTTTTAAGTTGAATTATTTACCAAATTTCTTCGGTTTTAAAGGTGAGAAATGAGAACACAATCTTCTTTGGCTTCCCTAATTCCGGCTTTGCACTTCCCGTGTGACAGTTGAGAAATGTAATTTTCATTTCCTTCGGTTTGACCAAAGAATTTTATTCTTAGATTTGATCAATTTTTTAATGCGACGTATTTACATAACATGGGTATGCATTTGACTAATTCTGCCGGTGATCAAATCAAATCAAATTATTTATTTATTTTTCTTTAACCGTTAATTAAACTTATTTTTTAGAACTTATTAGCTGAACCGAATAAATTTCGATTAATTCGTTGGGTTTTCGAATTAACCAAAATTTATTATAAGTTTTTACACAAATGGTCACTAAACTATGCTAAAATAATCTTTTTAGTCAGTGAACTTTCAAAAGTTACAAAACAATCATTAAACTTATTGAACTATTACAAGATGATCATTGCACGTTATAAATTATTGATAAATTTTAAAAAGTTTAATGACCATTTTTATAATATTTCAATAAATTTATTGATCATTTTGTGCTAATTTAATAAAGTTCAATGACCATTTTATAATATATAAAAAAATTTAGTGATCATTTTATAATTTTTAAAAGTTCAATATAATCATCCATATTGGGATTGTATGCGTTTTACCACTATATCTAATACTTATCGACGAACATGCAATTTTTTTTGGATAAGTTGTGATGTTATTTATCCAAGACAGCAACATAAAACTGCAAAACAATCCCCTACAAAAACATCCCTCGGGTAGCCATCCCCATTAGAGAATTCCCCAAGCAGCAAACAACTGACTATTTACATCTTGTAAGAGTGTAGCTTTGTTTTGCACACGTATTTGTATTGTTTCCCTAATACAATCTAACAAACTATCACAATCACGAGAAATACCTCGAAATTTTCTTCTATTTATTTCCTCCCATACATGATAGACAAAAGAGCTCTAAGCTAGTTTAAGCATAAAGACCAAAAGAGACTTTCCTTCAAGGTTTCACAAAGCCACTGCATCTCAGCATCCCAGTCAAGCACAACCCTTCTGATACTGCATAGCTGTAGAATGGATGCCCAGAGTTGCTTCGAATAAGAGCATCGAACAAAAAGATGATCTCGAGACTCTTGTCCAGCACCACAGAGCAAGCAGTTTTGATCCACATTCAAACCCATTCTCCTCAGCCTATCATGAGTAGGCAGTCAATCCAAGATTGACATCCACAAAATTAGTTCATGCTTGAGAATATGCAAACCAAACCATACAAGTTTGTGCCAAGGAACTTTGGGCTTGACTTCCCTAATACCATTTCATACATGCTCCATGTCAAAAAGACCAGTAGTGAACAAAGGATGAACTACCGACCTAAGTTTTAGTATTTTTATGATGCTCCAGTTAAACCATGGTTTAACACTCACAGTCCAATAGCTCATCATCGAACATGCGATTTTTAAAACTTGCTCACAACTTATTAAGAGAAATAATCATAGCACGAAGATAAGAATTGTGATATTACTTTCTTAAAATTTCACAAACACTTGAACAATCAATGTGCTAACAATATTTGGTTATTTTTTCACTAAATTAAGTGGAACATTGGGTTTGTTCCCATTTCCATGACCAAGTCTTAGTGAATAAATTGTGCCGACTCAACAGTCAACAGTACCAACAATTTGATAGAAATAGTAGTTGTGTTAATCAGTTTGTACGATCGTATTTTGTAATAATTAATTATAATAATTATTAAGATATACATTATGTACATTTGTGATTGTTATTGTACCACAATTAAAAAAAATCTAAGCAACATACCGGGGACTATAATCGGTGAACAAGTGGGGTCATACTCCTTAAAAACAATTAAATTAAAACAATAGTAAAATTTTATTTTAATTTCTTCAAAAAAATATATAATTTATTATTGATCCCTTAAATTAAAATTTTTTAAATAATTTATTTAATAAATAATGTCGAATTCTGTCACTAACAATATATACTAATGGTGAAAAATAAAAGAATATTTAAAAGGTGGTGCATGTGTTGAGAAAAGATGCCAACTTTTAAATGTGAACCTGGAAAGTTCCATGAACTAGGAATGTTGATGATAAGTGACCAATTGCATCCAACAACTTGTGTGATTAAATTGGCAAGTGCTTAACCTTTCTACTTTAAAACACTATAAAAAGTAATAAAAAAACATAGTAATAAAAAGTGTTTAACCTTATCCATCAGTATCTTGCTGATGCAATTGTGAATATGATTCTTTTTATTTGGATGTATTCCTGATTTTTTAAAATTTTAACTTAAATAGTTTGAATTGACTTTTATTGTATATCTGATTCTAATAGATGAATTTTTCAGCGAGAATTTTATGTATGCACAAGATCTCGAACTTGAAATTTGCTTAAATGATAAAAAATTGGTTACTTTTTGGATAACCCCATTAGTATTAATATGATTTTTTAGTCATATATTTCATTTATTAATATGATTTGTTTAATTATCTTAATATATTAATTACAATTGTATAACCACACAATACATTAACAAATATATTTATATATTTTATTAAATAAAGAATCAAATCAATAAATATTATATCTAAATTTGGCATGATTGGAATTCACCTACTAACCATTGGACCAAGTCTAACCACGTATTTTTTTATATTTTAATTTTGATTTGATGGAGTGTGGCAAAAGCATAGAAATCAAAATCTTATCATGATTTTTTTTTCTCAATAAAGAAATTGCTTTATAAAGTTGGGTCATGATTTTTTGTTTTATTGGAATGAACCAACTCTGCAAGCTTGGCTTTTCAAGTGACAACTAATAAGTGATTATAAGAAAAATAACGTTCCCTATTATATGTTTTTTTTTCATATAAATTTTACATGTTAGATTATGTCATACTTATAACGAAAAAGCTTTGATACACAGGCCGTGTAAACTTTAGTTTACACGTGCCTTTTAATTTTAGGGGTTAAGGTTTTAGTTTAGGGTTTAAGAGTTTGAGTTATAGGGTTTATAATTTAAGGTTAGTGCTTATAATTTAGGGTTTAGGGTTTAAAGGGTGGGGTTTAGTTTTTTAGGTTTAGGGTTAAGAATTTAGGATTTGAGTTTTTATAGTGTAAATACACATGCTTGTGTAAAATTAATTTTACACGACTTGTGTATCAAAGTTTTACTCTACTTATAATGTAGATAAAAATATATTTTATGCACAAAATTATTTAATAAATAATTATAAGTCAAATGGTATAAACTTTGTAAGCAAATATTTAACTATTTAATTTAAACATCATATAAAAATATTATAATTAATAATATTAATTAATAAATGAGTTATGTTTATAAAAATAGTAAATGATTTTAACATATTTTTTTGTTCAATCACTGATATTCGAATTATTGACCGACTAATCGAGATCAATATCAATATGAAGACGATACTCTCAATCCATTTCTCTTCATTCGCAACACTAAAATTCTTTGATCTAACTAAAAATATTTAATGTCTCACTTCGTTAGACCAACTTATTATTGGTAACGATTTTAATATATTAGTCTAATTGAAAAAATAAAAAAAATAAAAACATCCTCCGACCAATAAAAATATTCTTCCAAGCTTCCCACTCATATCAATCTCTAACTAAAACATGATTGTTCAGAAACTGCTAAGAACGAAGTAATGTAGTAATCTTACTTTTTGAGGATTGAACCACAGTTCGCCACGTAAGCTCAATTGAGCGACAGATAACAGCCCTACTTTAGCCACGTGTTAAACTTGTCCGACGAGGTATTGCTAGTTGTCGTTCAGGGGTGACTGTAGTTTCGCTGCTGCTGCTTTCAGTTTTTAAACGGCGGGCTCGGCTAACGTAACGCGCATATCACGTGAGCGTCACCCGTCAAACACGCCCTCCCCGCCCGCTTTCGTCAAATTCCACGCTCCTTTCTTATCGTGCAAGTTCACTCACTCTATACCTATATATAAGGGTAAATTACAATAGAGGTCACTTAATTATTGGTAATATTACATTTGGGTCACCTAATTATTAAAAATTATATTTGGGTCATTCAATTATGGATAAGATTACATTTGGGTCACCCAGTTATTAAACATTACACTTGGATCATTCAATTATGGGTAATTTTACATTTGGGTCACCCTTCATATTTAAAAAATATATATCAATTTGTGTATTAGATTAATTAATAATTTCAAATGAAGTACTATAGTGTTAACGAGGGTATACAAGTAATTTGGAATAAAAATGAATAAGTTGATATATTTTTTAAATATGAAGGATGACCCAAATGTAACCTTACTCATAATTGAATCACTCAAGTGTAGCTTTTAATAATTGGGTGGCCCAAATATAAACATATCCATAACTGAATGACCAAAATGTAAGTTTTACTAATTAGGTGACCTAAATGTAATCTTACCCATAATTAAGTGACCTCTATTGTAATTTACCCTTATATATAGGAATTGTTCCTCCATCCCTCATAATACGGTGGAGCTTCTTTGGTAAGTGCCTTAAAGGAGAAATTTATTTAGAGGGAGATGGTCTTTGAAGTTGTTGCTTGGTCACAAATTGGACAAGTTTTATCCTACATTTCATTTAGACAATATGGTTTCCTTTAGACGAGGCGGTTGTTAGGCGGTCTTAGACGAGGAGCAATACGAACGTCTGTTTAGGGTCTATTTTTTTTTTTTACAATTTTAATGATTTTTCATGCGTTAATCTTAGTATTTAAAGTGTTTTCTATACAAAAAATAAAAATAAAAATTTATTAATAAAATATTAAATTAATTATTTAAAATAATGAAACATACTTTCGTTCTACGTAGTCTATTTTTAAGTTTTCACTTAACATTTTGAAAATATCAGCGACGACTCCTATAGTTGTTTATAACAATACAAAAGTTAAAGATGAAAGGTCCATGTTTATATTTCCTAAGCTTTTAGGCAACGTACCCCCTTATAGTTGACCACCATTAGTCAAAGGAAAACGATCACCCATTCCGTTGACAATTATTAAAGTATCATGAACATCATGAATTCATGACTGAGTATTTGAAAAGTCATGGACAATTTTTAGGAAAAAAATCATATTTAAGAAAAAATATTTAAAACAATGTAATGCAAATATATATGCTTTTAGATGACAAATATGTTGATTATGTTTTCTTAAAATAGGGTAAATTATAAAATTTATCAGCCAACTTTTGTCTCACTCCTATTTGATTATTTATGCATTAAATCAGAAGCAAGAGGATGATGAGATAGTCTTGTGTGCTGACGTGAATTGATTTTACTGATGTGTCGTTCATATCTTTTTAAAAAAAAAATTATCTTCTTTTCTTTAAAGATGAAACTGTTACAGCTTCATCTCTTTGTCACATTGATGCCAAATTCATCGTTATCTGTTTTTTTTTCCAACCACTCAAAACACTAGTGAACTCGTCTCACCGTCCCCTTCTACTCTATCAGTTTAATTCTTTTCAAAATCTCTTTAAAACACGTGAAACTCAACCCCAAACCTTAAAATTACATAATCTCAAATCATTCTGATGTATAGTCCTCAT
Organism: Hibiscus mutabilis; assembly: GCA_019671005.1. Lineage (NCBI taxonomy): Eukaryota > Viridiplantae > Streptophyta > Magnoliopsida > Malvales > Malvaceae > Hibiscus > Hibiscus mutabilis. The sequence goes on along the minus strand of CM033732.1, from coordinate 2,090,370 downwards.
CGTTCGTTCAATATGGAATCAAGATATATAACTCATCTCCTCCTCTTCCAACACCCTAATGTTGAAATTTAAAAGATGTTTCATTGTCGAGAAATCAAAGAGAATATAAAACCATGAGCTTTTTTTCAAAAGATGAAAAAAAGTTTTGAGACCATTTCATAATTTTTAAACGAGAAATGTTTGGTCATAACAACATTAAGTATTTAATGGAAGAGTAATTAAACAGGAATAATTTAAAAGTCTAGTAATCAAAATAGGAGTAAGAAAAAAAAATAGTAATAAAATATATAATTTACCCTTTAAAATATGTATAGCAGTTATAATGATAATCAAGTATTAAATTATTGAAATAAATCAACAAAACACAAGTCAATAAGTCCTTGCTTTGTTTCACGATAAATGTTTTTCATGTCTTTGTTCTATTTATAATCAATGTATGTAAAAATGACTTTTTGACAATTTTTACATATTGTAACAGTGATAAGAAAAATACTTACCATTAAGTTTCATTTGCTAATTAGTAGTCCATATCAATTAGGTTAAAGTCAACACTTGCATGCTAAATAAATGTTAATACTACAATTAAGTCTTTAGATAAAACCAGCAATATTATAGTTCACACCATAAATTCTACCTCCATAATTTGTTCTTGTTATTCAGAGTTTACAAATAATAAAAAATGTTTATTTTTTCATGGATGAAAATGTTTAAATTTTCATGTTGTTGTTATATATATATATATCATAATTTTAGAAAAAAGGAAATTATCATGAAAAAAATTTAATTTATTTTGTGACCAATGCATGTATATTTGTTTCAAAACTCAATTTTATCTTTTAAATAAAATAAATTAAAGTCAATTAAGCTTTAGTTATGTTGGCATCGTTTTATTACAACATCCTTAAGGTCATGCATTTGAATGTCCTTAAGTGTGCAATAGTATGTTGTTTAGGAGTTTGTTGAACGAACAAAAATCTTATTTCCCTTTTTGATGTCCTTTTTATGTTTCGGTATTAAAAAATTAAATTTTAATTTTAAAATTTAAATTCTATAAAATATACTGTGTACTTAATACCCTAAACCCTAATACTAAATCATAATAATAAATATTAACCTTAAACCCCAAATCTATATATTTAGGCTCCGTTCGACGGAGCTATTGAAACACAGAATTGGGTGGAGAAGTTGCGTTTGGGGAAAAGCTGAAAATTTTAGCTTCTTTAAAATATCGTTTGAGACAAAAAAATGATGGAAAAACTTGACAACGATAGAAAAAATCAGAGTGTTCAACGAAATTAGATAGAGAAACAACGCCGAACGAAACTTTAGTGTTAAAATATAAAAAGAAATACAAAAAAACGCGGGAAGTTTTTATTCTCGATGAACTTGATATCAAATTTCCGTTCTAATTGACAATTGTCCTGAATTTGATTATTAACTGAGTTGGCACTTGGTTCTTAATAGATACCGGTCCTGAATTTGATTCCGAGACAGACCCTTTCCTTTATATTTTTTATTTACGGGTTAATTGGATATTAATTCCGTTGAAAATGACTAAAAAACACGTTTAAGAGAGTAATCAAGGGTGATTTTTGTCTTTTCTCAAACCATGTATAAACATCCATATAATTTTTAAATAAAATAATTAAATTCACTATTCTGATATAATCAAGGAGGATTATACTTTTATGGTTTAATTATATTTTATGATTTAATTATATTTTTTAGTAATTTTTTCAAATTTAAAATTAATAAATTTAAATATCGGTCCTAATTTTTATAGTTAAACTATTTCTAACCCAATTTTAAACTATTCTCGTAATTCTAATTTTTATATACAAATTTGTTCATTTCACTTCACAAAATGTAACAGGGTTATTATTCCGTGCACGAAAAAATATTTTTTTTAAAAAAATATGTCTAATTTTACTTTAAAAAATAAAAATTTAAATTTTTAACCCTAAAATTTTAAAAACTAAACTTTTAACTCAAAACCTTAAATTATAAATTCTAACTATAAATTTTAAATTTTAAAATCTTACTACCTAAATTTCTAAACTCTAAACTAAACATCTAAACTCTAAATTAGACCTATTTGTAAAAAATAAATTTTCAATCACTAATACGTAAAATATTTTTCCAATTAATATATATATAAAGAAAAAAATAAAATAGTATGGGGCAAAACATGACAGAGATTGTTTCAAACACTCTAGGGAGGCGCGTGGAATCAGCGATTGTCGTACGCTACGCATTTCAAGAAAATGAAAAAGGAAATATCAAAGAATGTTGTCCGAACGTGTGAACATGGTCGGCAGGCCCGTTAGTTTCCCTTTAACGCCGTTAACTCACGCAGTACAAAAAACGAAAAACGACACCCCAACATTTTGAAAAAAGGTTACCGTTACAAATTTCGCCTAAACGAAAAAATTTCCGTTAAATCATCGTCCCCTGTTTCCCCTCCTATAAATAGATGACTCACTCGCGTGCTTCATTCTTTGTTTCTTCAAATTCAAAACTTCGAAAAAAAAACCAAATAAGTCCAAGTCTTAATGAAAGAATAAGATTTATTTATTTATTTGTTTATTTTTAAATTTGAAGCTTTGTGTTTTGATTTTTGCTTCCTCGGAAACAAGAATTTCAAGGTAATCTTTTCAAATTCTGTATTAAAATTGATTTTTTTGGTTATGTTTTACTTTATTTGGATTAGATTCTTCATAATTTTTTCTGGGTTTTCATTTTTGTTTGTGTTAGTTCGCTGGGAAATGAAAAAGAAGCTGACTTTGAGTGCTCGGTATATGGATTGAAGAAACTATGGTATTTAGTGTTTGCATTTTAGTTTCCATTAAGTAAACAAAAGTTTTTTTATTAGCATTTTATTTCCTTTTTATGGGAAACTTTTATTTTAGTTTTTCATTCGAAAAGAGAATCAAATATTCTATCTTTCTGGATTATTTATATAAAAAAATTAGCTCTGTTGTTTTCGCAACCCATTTATAACATATATTGAAAAAGAAACCCTTTTTTATCATTACAAGTTAGTCTGTTTCAGTTTTGAGGTTTGTTTTGGTTTACCATCTGGTTGTGGAATGTTCCTGTAGGTTGGATATGTTTTTATACAATGTTAGACTACCTAGTCCCATCTCCACTTTTCGTTCCGACAGCCATGTCAATCGAGTTAAACTCAATTACTTCTAATATGTTGAATATTTAATCCTTTTGATTATTAGGAAAGATTGACTGGTTTTGTTGAGCCAGGAGTTCAATTTGTTAAGCTTTGTGTTTATTGCAATTGTTAAATATTTCAGCTGTCTCAAGAGTAGTTGGCACTTGGCAGATGTTGATTAACTTTTGGAAATCTTATTCTTAGAATTCTGATTATCAACCCCAAAGTTACATATTTCAAAGTGTATTAATATTTAGGTTGTTGTTGATGAGAAAACTGTGTTGTGTTAAAGAGTGACAATTTAGTTATTTCTTTATGTTCCTTGAGCCACTTGATCTCTTTTCTGTAAATCGTTTATGAAACCACAGATTTATTGTGTGGAGTGAAATATGAAAACAGGAATCCATAGGATTAGTATGTCTTTGTTGTTAGTTTTGTTGAATGTTAATCAAGCTACTTTTATTGTGTAATTTTTAATCTAGGTTCTTGCTACGACATAGAATATATGTATGAACATGGCTTTAGCTCTTCAATCTGGATTTCTCTCTTTTTAAGTTTGGTTTGTCGTATGCAGAACTCCGCAGAAGTTAACCGTTCTTTGCATTGTTTTTGCAGGTCAATTTTGTTTTCATGAAGGCATAACTTCTATTGTAGTGTTGAAGTTTCTCATAGTTATTGTAACGAAATGGCTGAAAAACCTGTCCTTGACTTCATATAAATTTCCTGAGATCTCATCATCGCCTCGGAAAGCTGATGCCAAACTCATAGTATGGATTTGCACCATCTTTTCAGATACGGTGTGACCGGTGCTGACCTATCGAACTCGACCTCTTATTCAACTTTTCCTTCAATACCTAACAAGCAGTTTAGTTATTTGAAATCTGACATAGGAAACTCACCCAACTCGCCTTTTTCGACTCCATTTGATTGTGATACCAACACCACATTGAGTGACAGCCAAGAGCAGCATAGCTCTACGGAGAATCTCTCCGGACATAGCCCTTCTTGCAACTCTTCACTTGAATCCAACACTTATTTCCATCGATTGAGTCCCTCTCTGGACTGCAGGGGTGAGAGCTTGCAATTCAAATCTGGTGGAAGTTCTTACGCACAAGCAAATTCTGGCCACAAAGTAACATACACTTTGCAGGAATTAGAGACTGCACTTATGGCGCCCGATGAAGACGAAGAGATAACCACCCCTAGTGTTTACCGTGGAGAAAGTAGTAGACCGCAGACAACCGGCCAGGGATCTAGAGCATGGAGTCAGGAGTGCCAAGGATCTTTGGTGCCTCAACCTCAGACATCCTTTGTCTCTAGCTATAGGCAGTCAACTGAAGTTGCTCACATTGAGAAACGTCAGAAATCAATCGAGGGTTTGTTTCTGCAGGGTATTCCATCCGGCAATCTGAAGCAGTTACTGATTGCTTGCGCTGAAGTCCTCTCTGCAAACAATATGGCTGAATTTGATAAGTTGATTACAAAGGCCAAGGATGCCGTGTCTATCAGTGGGGAACCGATCCAGCGTCTCAGTGCTTACATGGTGGAAGGTTTGGTGGCAAGGAAGGAAGCATCGGGGTCTAGCATATATCAAGCCCTTCATTGCAGAGAGCCTGAAGGCATGGACTTGCTCTCCTACATGCAAATCCTGTATGAAATCTGCCCATACTTAAAGTTCGGCTACATGGTAGCTAATGGGGCCATTGCTGAAGCATGCCGAACGGAAGATCGCATTCACATTATTGATTTCCAGATTGCCCAGGGAACACAATGGATGACTCTCTTGCAGGCACTTGCAGCCAGACCAGGTGGAGCTCCATTTGTCCGGATTACAGGAATTGATGATCCTCTTTCTAAATATGCTCGCGGTGGTGGACTGGAAGCTGTCAAAAGACGTTTTGCAGCTCTATCTGAGAAGTTCAATATTCCAGTTGAGTTTCAAGGAATGCCGGTTTTTGCAGCAGATATCACAAGGGACATGCTTGATGTCAGGCCCGGAGAGGCTCTGGCTGTCAACTTCCCTCTGCAGCTCCATCACACCCCTGACGAGAGCGTTGATGTGAACAATCCTAGGGACGGGCTTTTACGAATGGTGAAGTCACTTTCTCCCAAGGTCACCACATTGGTAGAGCAAGAATCTAACACGAACACAGCCCCTTTCCTCCCTAGATTCATCGAGACTCTGGAGTACTACTTGGCAATATTCGAGTCCATAGACGAGACACTACCAAGGGACAGAAAGGAACGAGTCAATGTGGAGCAACATTGCCTGGCCAGGGATATCGTGAACGTCATTGCTTGCGAGGGAGAAGAGAGGGTCGAACGCCACGAGCTCTTTGGTAAGTGGAAGTCTAGGCTATCAATGGCCGGATTTCGACAATACCCTTTAAGCTCTTACGTCAATTCGGTGATCAGAAGCCTGCTGAAGTGTTACTCTAAACATTATACACTGGTGGAGAAGGATGGTGCCATGTTATTGGGATGGAAAGATAGGAACCTCATATCAGCTTCTGCTTGGCACTGTGACAGCAGCTGAGATTCATACAAAGGTAGACAACGTAATAATCAGTTCATTTCTTTTGCAGGTAACATCCTTATAAATCGAAAAGGCCGACATTTTCGCATACCATTAGGCAAATCACCACTGTTTCCTTTTGTTAATCTTATTCTCTTCTATAGGATTCGATGTATGTGCAAGCATATTGAGGGATATGTTCTAATCTGGTTTATGATTCAATATATGTAACACAAATGTATCCCCTGTATTATACAGTATATATATGAAAAAATGGGTCCTCATTTTGTTTATAGTTCCGTGCTAATCTGCTTATCTTCTGTGTTTCACTGGCCCTGTCCATTTGGTAAGAAAATCTATCAATATATCAAACAAGATCAGCATGGAATATGACACTTTCCTGTAAATTTATTTGACTCGAATACAAGTCGGTGGCAGGGCATGATAAACGTGCGTAGATTGATGGCTAGCAAAGTCGTGAAATCATGGCCAACCATATATGGTTCCATACTCACCACATACCGACTTAAGAGGAGTACATGGCACTTGCAACGGTTACCGGTGGCTATCCGATGCCCACGGCCACATTGTATGTTGGGAAGGGAGATGTTGCAACCGAAGATGCTTTCGCATGGGTTTCTAGTGACCCCAACATACTAGCACAACCATTTTATATAGACTCATGAATGACATTGTACCCCATGAGGTAAATACAAACTTCTTTAGTTTCTTTTCCGTTGTTTTCGAATGATCAATTGCCTGATCGTAAACCAAAGTCTGAGCATATCCGGTTCGAGCGAAACGGAGGGCATGTGGCATCGGGGATCGAGGGTTACATACTTACATGAACCGGTATTAGTGAATTGCTAATGCATGGAAAGATATAAATGAGGAATGTCTGTATCCAACCCTGGTCCCAATGCCACTCCTCACTCGGGATGGGGATGGTTATACAAAAGCAGGGATGGTCCTTGTTGCTTCTCTAATCATTGATTCCGCATGGTTAATTACTTAATGTGTCTCTATTACTTCAAATTTAGATAATTTATAGCTCTCAACATTTGATTTTAGCTTCGTTTCTATAAATGACATGACTCACTAATATAGATATAATTGAGAAAAATCTCAAAAAAGCAATCCCATGTGGATAAATTTAAATTATTATTTTTTAAATAAAAAATTATTTAGTCGTATTAATAAATAAAGAATTATTTAACTATCATATTATTTAAGAATTCTAAAAATAAAATATTAAATGATCTATATTTTATAAATTAATCATATAAATTTACTAATTGAATTTTGTTAGTATTTAACTAATTTATAATTTTATTTTATTTTATATTTGTTTTTAACTTAAAATAATAATTAGTTACATTTTTCAGTTTTTTTTTTTGAAATGATGCTTTTGTAAATTAATTTAATTCATCCATGTTGCATTATTTTTTGGTGAATTTTTTCATTCTTATATATGCATATATTGGTGAACTATGTCATATTTAGATCAAGTTATGCGGATTGACAATTGGTGCTTACGTGTATATTAAAGTTAAATCTTGTTACCAATACGATTTAGGTGCAATAACAAAGTATATTGTTCTCTTAAGGAGAGAGTTTGAGTTTAAATCTTAAAGATAAAATTATTGGGAGTAAAAGCCACGAATCTTGAACATAAATATAAAAAATGACAATCAAACGCTTAGGTTTGAGTTACCATTTCGAGCAAGAGATTGAAGATATTTTACGAAATATTTATGATCATCACCACGCGAACAATGCTGACAAAACTCTCGAGGTTACGGCTCTTCGATTTCGATTGCTTAGAGAGAATGGCTTTCATGTTCGATCTGGTAACTCTCCGATCACTTTACGCACTCTTACAATATAAATTTAACATTTGTTCGGAGTTCAAGAGTTAAGATTTTATTTCTGTACCTAAAATTATTTAATCAAACAGAAATATTCAACAAGTTCAAAGACGACGAAGGAAAGTTCAACATGTCCGTAACAAGAGATGTCAAAGGCTTACTAGAATTATATGAATCGTCTCATTTGAACGTTCATGGAGAGCATATACTAGAAGAGGCACTTGCTTTCACCACCACTCATCTAAAGTTTGCCGAAGGGGACGGCATTCGATATCCCCTTTCAGCATGAGTCTCCCATGCCCTGAACCGACTTGTCCGAAAGAGCTTGCCGAGGTTGGAGGCACGACACTTCATTTCCCTGTATCAAGACGACGATTCTCATGACAGAACTTTACTGAAGTTTGCAAAGTTGGATTTCAACTTGTTACAAGATCTGCACAAGGAAGATCTAAGCAAGATCTTTAGGTGATTATACCACTTACATGCAATTGCTTTCGAAAAAAATTCGAATATTAAACTTTGGTGTAATGGTTTATATAATTTCAGGTGGTGGAAAGATTTAGACTTTGCCGGAAAACTACCATTTGCACGAGATAGATTGGTTGAAGGTTATTTTTGGATATTGGGAGTATACTTTGAGCCGCAATACTCTTTTGCCAGAGAGATATTTACAAAAGCAATAACCATGGCATCGACTATGGATGGCATATATGTTGTTCATGGCACATTTGAAGAACTTCAACTCCTTGCGAATGTAATCGAGAGGTTCGCAATACGTATATGTTTACAACTATATCTTCAAATTATGGATGATGTACAGGGCTAATATTTGATAGAATCTTTCACTTTAATTTCAGGTGGGATACTGATTGTTTCGACCGACTTCCGGCATACATGCAATATTTCTACAAAGCACTCTTAGATTTAGAAGCAGTAAATTATTACTAAAAAACCTTGTTTTTAATCTCATTTATCATTATTTATTTAGTACTACTAAATATTTTGTTTTTCTTTTTTCATTTTCAGATGAAACAATTATCTCAAGCTTATTTTGTCGAGGCCAAATGGTACAATAAAAATTACATACCAACAGTAGAAGAGTAGATGAAAAATGCATTGGTATCATCTGGCTAGTCATGGTTACAATCACATCTTTTATTGGAATGAGAGATGTTACAGAAGACACCTCAATTGGACATCTAACAACCTTAAGATCGTCAGAGCTCGACGATAATCGCTCGTCTCATGGACGATATTGTTTCACACAAAGTACCAACAATATTACTCTTATTTCTTACCACTTTCTTCATCTCATATGTTTACATGATGTTTGATTTTGTCATTTTGAGTACAGTTTGAGCAAGATGGATATACACATGTTGGAAATGTTGTGAAGACTGAAATCGTTTCATTGTTGATTCATGATTGTCTCTTTGTAATAATGTATTAGCATCGCCAGATGAAAAATAAGACGATCATATAATTACATAAGTTCAAATAATCCATGGAATTTAGAGGACAATTGTTTCTCCCACCTTATATATGTGTCTACGTCCCTGCACATAGCATCTGGAACTAATATCCAACGAACTTAGTTCTAGTCCTACAACACAATTATCAAGTATTTAGATCTCATTTTATACAAGACACTGTAATAATTCCATTAGGGCCACACAACAACCTTAATATTCACACATCTATCATCTAAAAGACTCTCTACGAGTCATTACAAAACTCATCATCATTAACTAGTCATTCAAATCCTTTTTAAGCCAATTACAGATTTAATTTACTTAACAAATTTCACTTAACCCATATTTACAGCATTGAACATATGTATATTTCACATATTCCACTTAACACGTAATTATACCACTCAACTTAAGAACATTTGCATAGACACATGTTTACAACTATAAACCTATGAACATTAGCACAAATTCCACTTAACACGTATTTATGAACATTAGCTCATATTCCATAATACGTAATTACACCACTTAACATATAAATATTAACACATATTTCACTTAACACGTTTTTATAACACTAAACTACTTATGAATATATCACATAATTTTGGGATAGAAGGAGAATTAAATGGTGAAAGGAAAGAATGACGAGAGTAGTTAGCAGACCAAGGTATGGGCACGGGTCAAGTCGAATTTTATAAAATATCTTTTAAAAATAGGTAAATTGTGCATAAGTCTTTTATTTTTTAAAAAGTGACTCCAAAAGCTCAAAACCAACCATTAATTCTTGAAATACAAACATAGAAGTGACATAAATAATTGAAAAACAATTCTAATAACCAAGATTTAAGCTTTGTTTTCGACCCGAGAAAATACCACAGCCAACACGCCCTGACAACCATCTCTGGAAACACCACCACACCCGATTAATATGACATCTTGAAGCTAATTTAAAAGTCCTCATAAATCCAAGGTGTCATATTAATCTTCGAAGTGATTTCAATTGATACGAATCATTTCATTTCAATTCACATGTATCAATCGTTAACATAAGTTCTCAACTAAACATATATCAAGGTTTAATCTCTAATAATTTATCAAACTCAGGACATTGGTATCGTCAGTCAACAATCAATGTGTGTGAACAATCCTCCTCAAACTTGTACCAAGAAAAAACACACGGATTATCATCATACGATTACATACATATTTTCTAACATAATATAGAAAAACTGTTGCAGAAGCCCAAATGAAAACCAGACAACTATCACGCTCTTAGAGATACGAAAAGGACTTACTACTTTGAACCTAAAATGTCAATTCTATATGATTCTTCACCACCAATAATATTTGGTCCGAACTACTATATCTCTTCAGTTGAATCTACGAGTACACCAAAACCAATATGTCACACCACTTTGAGCTTGGATTATCCAAATAATGTAGAGTTGATTTAATCTGCACCTTTTGAGAGAACTCCAATTGAACACTTCCTTTTCCATATATATGACAGAATACATGAACTTTATCGATAACCAATTATCTAGTAGGATGAGACGCTAAATCTCTTAAATAAGGACATAAATTCGAATTCTACGTTATGAATAGAAAAATCAACCCCGAATTGAGCCTCCTCAAAACTCGTTCCGAATTAGTAGGCCAATGAACCATATAGCTGTGATTAAAAAAGGGAAAACTACATATTTAGTACCCAACTATTATTTTTAGCAAAATGATACCTATCGTTATGTTTTGTTCTGTTTTGGTATACCGACCGTTAAAAACTAACGGAAATAGTGACGTGGCTTGCATTAATAACAGTTTTAATCCAAAAACTTATACAATCTATTAATTTAGTCTAAAATTCTATCAATTTAAACATTATTTTAATTTTTGGATTAAAATTGTAAATTCTTCATTTTTCTTCTTCCAGTCGAACGTGATTTGCAATTTTACCGCCAAAATTAAGATGATGTTTTAAATTGATGAATTTTAGACTAAATTGATCATATGTATAAATGTTTTGGACTAAAATTATGATTATACGAAGCTGCATCATCATCTGCGTTAGTTTTTAACGGTCGAGGTACCAAAACAAAACAAAAATATAACGTTAAGTACTATTTTACCAAAAATAATAGTTAAAATACCAAAACAATAGAGCCATCATAGCTGAGATACTAAATATATAGTTTTCCATTAAAAAATACACGAGCTTAAGCTCTAATCCCAACCCTCCAAATTATTAGCATTTTCCTTTCCAAGTGTCGTCCCCACCAAATTAATGAGTAGATAAGTCTTCACGTGTCAACCCCACCACATCACATCCCACTCCAACGCACAAATCATATTACAATTTAGGGTAAACTACAGCCATGCCACTGAATTATTGTGTTCATCCTGTTTTGATCATCCAACTTAAAATTTATCAATCAGACTATCAAATTATTAAAGTACTTTCAATCAAGCCACAGGCTATCAATTTCAACAGAAATGATAACGTGACAATTAACTAAAATTGATATAATTATATATTTAGTCATATATATTTATACATATAATTAACTTAATTTTAATTTTAATATAAAAATAATTTTAATCATCCAATTAGATTGTGACATGTATCACTACCAGTTTTATTTTGTCACCACCGGTTCAAAAAATAAAAGGGAAAAAGATGGCCTCAGTGGGAATCAAACCTCAGTCACCCAAGTAAAATCCCCACATCTTTAACACTGCACCAACCATTCCTCAACAATATGGATTGCACCCTTATTTATATATATTATAATACAATAAATGTTAGAAAAAAATAAAAATGTTTGAGAAGAAAATTTAAAATCCGGGTCAATTGAGATGTGTATAAACATAAAAATCACTAAATTAATTTAAATAATTAAATTAAAAGTGAAAACATTTTAGATTTATTTAAAGTATAGTTAAAGAAAGATTTAAAATGAAAAAATAGGATAATTATATATATGAAATTAAAATTTCAATAAAAAGTAATTTAATTAAAGAACCTGATTCAATATTATGTGGATAAAATTATTAAAATAAATGTGACAAAAATATCTAATTTAATTTAAAAATATAAAAATCCGACCCGCGTTGTACATCTGGTTTTGATGGGTGAGTCTCCTAGCGAGGATTTTCTGCATACATAATGCCTCGAACTCAAGACCTGCTTAAGCGATACCAATATGCTTACCACTTAGACCAAACCCCGTTGGTATAAATCTATTTATATTTTAAATATTCCTTTAACTATACTTTAAATATATCTAAAATATTTTCACTTTTAATTTAATTATTTGAATTAGTTTAGTAATTTGTATGTTTTTACACATCCTAAGTGATCTAAATTTGAGTCTCTTTCTCAACTATTTTTACTTTTTTTTCTAATATTTACTGCATTATATATATATATATATATTCATACCATTGAGGATTTGTTGGTGTAATGGTAAAGCGTGGGGATTTTAGGGGACCTAGGTTTGATCCCCTCTAAGGCTATCTCTTTCTTTTTATTTTGGCTTAATTACAAGATGTTCAAACTTCACCTTTTTTTTTAATAGGTGCTTAAAGTATTTTTTTGCTAAATAAAGTTTTATTTCGTTATTGTTTTAAGGTAACACCATTAAAAACCCACCACCCAGTTAGAATTTGACATGTGTATTTTATTTTAATTTATTTATTTTTTAAAAATGGTAAAAAAGAAAATTATTTTTTAAAAAAAATCTAACACTTTTCAAAATCTCTAAAAAAGTCCCAAATCCCTAAAACACAAAACCCCAAAATCCCAAAATTGACGTTGTTGCCGTCTTCGATAGCCTCGTCGGACCCCATCACTATCATCTTCGGAGGCCCTCACCCATTTCCCCCAACCTCCCATCGTCGGTAACCGGTAAAAGGCGTGTAAATCGGATGTCGAACGACGAGCACGAAAGGTTCCAATCGTTCGACGTTCGATTGACATCCTCTCGCCGGTTACTGGCAATGGGTGGTTGGGGAAATGAGCGGGGGCCTCCAGCGACGACAATGGTGAGATTTGGCGAGGCTATCAACGGTAGCAACAACGTCAATTTTGAAATTTTTGGGTTTTAGGGATTTGGGACTTTTTTTAGAGATTTTTTGAGAAGTTTTTTAAAAAATAATTTTCTTTTTCAATTTTTTGGGTTTTGGGATCGAGGGATTTGTGACTTTTTTTTTTGTAAATTTTGAAAATTTTGAGATATATTTTCATTTCTTTTCTTTTCAGTTATTTTTTGAAAATAAAAAATAAAAGCCACATATCAAGCTATAATTGAATGATCAATTTTTTTAACAGATTGGCTTTAAAACAGACTAATATGAAACGTCAGGTACCTATTTCAACAAAAAAAATTCTTTAGACACCTATTGTAAAAAAGAGGTAAAATTTGGGAAACTATTTTATAGTTAAGCCTTTATTTTTTTTAACCAAGTGGTGACATGTGTCACCATCCGATTTGATGATTAAAATTAGGACTAAATTGATTGTACTTGTAAATATGAAAGACTAAATATATAATTATATAAATTTTCTTTAACTGTCACATCATCCGTTAAAATTGACAAGTTAGTGGCTTAATCGGAAGCACTTAGACCTCGCAAACTTCACCCGAGAACCGATAACTGAACCGAGACCCGATATGGATCCGAACAAGATGACCCAAATGTGACCCGAAACCCGAAATGAACCGAACCAAAACCGAAACCGATCCTAATTCTAGAAGAATCGATATTGACCCGTAACCGATTTGACCCGAACCGATTTTCACCTGAACCGAAAGTAACCAACAATTAATTTGCTCAAAACCGATCTAAACCGAACATCAACTCGATTTTAACCCGAAATAATGTATGTTTTATTATCTTTTTGTATTATAATAGTACTAATTAATCACTACATTTGATAAAAAAGTAGGAGGGAAAAGTAAAATCCTAATATACATATTCTAGTCAATTGCAAAGAAAGGGGAAAGTAGGAGGGAAAAGTAAAATCCTAATATACATATTCTAGCCAAATTTGATAATATATATACACATATACTCGAGTCAAATTTTTAGGTAATATTTCAAAGTGCTCATCATATGTGCAATTATGGTCTAAGGTTTGATTCCATACCCATAAAATTATCTCTCTTTTTTTACGTGTATTTTGAAAATATAAAAAAATTCTATCGTACTAAAAACCAACATCGAATATGAAATTAAAAAATATAGTTATAGGATTGGATCGGGATTCGTTAGGTTCAGGTTAAATGATTAGTACCAATGATGGTTGATTTTGAAACATTGAATGATTGGAACTAAACCTAAATGATAATATTAATAAATAAAAAGACATGTTTTTACAAGAATATATGATTAATTCTTTATATAATATACTCGATTAGATTCACACCCAAGTCCAACTCAAAACGAATAGGCCCAAAAATTTAAAGATTGACCCGACCCGACTCAACCAACCCGATCCGAATAACCCGATATCGACCCGACTCGAAAACATCCGATCTAATATTGACCCGACCCAAAAACAACCGATCTGATATTGACCCGAATCACTGATCCAATACCCGAATTGACCTGAATCATCATAGAACCGAACTAAAATCCGAATCAAACCCGAACCGATCCGACCCGAATTTAAACCGAATATAGACAAACCCGAAATGAAATGAACTGAACCGGACCTGAACCGAACGACCCGTTTGCCACCTCTAGAAGCACTTTAATAGTTTAATGATTTGATTGTCAAATTTTTAAATTCGGTGATCAAAATAAAATCGATAAAATAATTTAGTGGTCATGGCGAAGTTTACCCTACAATTTTCAACCTTTTTTATTTTGACTAAATTACAACCTTCCCTATATATGTAGACTACTACGTTAACAAAAATAGCTCTAAAATAAACCAAACCAGGAAGGGGGAAAAACTTGAGAAGAAACAAATATAGGCACATCCTAGGCAGTTATGGCTAACTCGAGAGAATCAGATCCCGGTAGCCATGGTTCTTCGTTAGGTTCACCTCTTCTGGTTCCATCCAAAGAACCCCGGCTCGGGTCCGAACCCAAGAGGCTTTGCATAGACGACATGTTGCAGACCTACTGCGGAGAGTTCGGGTACTGGCAACTGAAACACTTCGTGTTAACGAGCTTGGCTTGGGCGTTGGAAGCTCTCCATACGATGGTGATTATATTCGCCGACCGGGAGCCTGGTTGGCGGTGCGTTGGAGGCTCGGAGTCAGGGTGCAATGAGAACCGGAGCAGTGTCTGTGGGTTGGAACGGGGGTCGTGGGAATGGGAAGGTGGTCCGGGGAGCTCCACGGTGGCTCAGTGGGGACTGGTCTGTGGGGAGAAGTACAAGGTCGGGCTTGTCCAGGCCCTGTTTTTTGGCGGCTGCTTGATTGGTGAGTCTTTTACAGCTCCTGTTTCTCTTTCGTCCTTATCTTTCTGTCTGTTTCAATAATGTTTTTCGAATTGTCTTAAGATTACCTTAATTCGGTGTTCTTAAAAAGGTAATCTTTGCTGTCCTGGGAATAGCACATGGTTCAAGTTAACGCATTTGTGGACCTGAAATTCCCAGAAACAATAGGAATAACAAAGAAAAAATATGCTACACGAATCGAGCCATAAAATATAATGATTTTGGATCGACAGGGTAAATGCATATTATAAGAACTTAAATGTATTCAAGCAAGCGGCGGTGATAACTTAATTTATGCGTATAACATTATTATACTATAAATATACAGCAGGCAAAGTATCAGTTGTCTTTTTAATGAGCAAAATTTTAAATTTGCCACTTGAAGCTTCTCCCACCAAGTCGTATGATTTGCAAATCTCGCGCACATGTTGGATATAAAATATAATTTATCATGGGTCAAACCCTAGCTTAATTTATTACAAAATGACATAGTAGCCGTTTAGGACCAACTCGGTTTAAATCTCATGTCACATTGAGCAGAATTTGGTTTCTCTCGGTCCAGAATTCCAAGACCTTTAAATGTTGAATACTGCACCTATTAATCATTGTCGTCCTCACATTATGAAATCAACCACGTCTCTTGTCGTTCTAAGAATAGTGTGTTCTAAAAAGCATTGTCCCAAGGAGAGAAAATCCAGATGCTTTTTAGAATGATGCAAACACTAGTAATTAGCAGAATTTTTTTCTGAGGTTTTCTTCGTCTTTTACCAGCAAGTTACAACCCAATTGATCTTTGTTTCTTTGTTCAATTTGTTTTTTTTTTGATAATTCTGTACGTTCATTTAAATCCATGGCTAAAATTCGATTACGGGTCGAACATTTTCAGGTGCTGGTGTATTTGGTCATCTATCAGACTCCAAACTCGGGAGAAAAGGTTCCTTAACCGCGGTTTGTATCTTGAATGCTATATTTGGTTGCCTTACATCATTAGCCCCGGACTATATTACGTATGTCATGCTCCGGTTCGTAACCGGATTCAGCACCGGAGGTGTCGGTCTATGTGCCTTTGTCCTTGCTACTGAACCTGTCGGTCCAGCAAAACGTGGTGTCGCTGGAATGTCGACGTTCTATTTCTTTTCGGGAGGAATCGCATTACTCTCGGGCATAGCTTATGTTTTCCGAACATGGCGTGCGCTTTATGTTGCCTCCTCTGTTCCCTCTATCCTTTTCCTTGTCCTGGTGATTCCTTTCATCTCCGAATCCCCTCGGTGGTACCTCGTTCGTGGAAAACCGAACGAAGCGATGAAAATTATGCGATCCATTGCTAAGTCCAACGCACATTACCTTCCTGATGGAGTCACCCTTGCACTGGATGACGAAGCTAATGGTGGTTCGAATGATAATCAAAATTGGAAAGAAACAACAGCGGATAAAGAAGCAATCAATGGTACTATCATAGACGTAATCCGATCACCGATCACTCGTATTCGACTATTCCTAGCAGTGGGAATCAACTTCGCCTGCTCTGTTGTGTACTATGGCCTTAGCTTAAATGTTGTCAACCTCGAGACGAACCTTTACCTCACCGTCCTCGTCAACGCCGTCGCCGAAATGCCAGCATTCGCTATAACAGCAGTTCTATTAGACAGATTCGGAAGGAAGCCGTTGGCGATCGGGACACAATGGTTTAGTGCAATCTTTTGCTTCATGGGGAGCACGATGGGAAATGTAGGAATATGGAAAGTAACAAGAGTGTGTTGTGGAATTCTGGGGATATTCGGCATGGCCGGGACATACAATTTGTTGTTCATCTACACGGCGGAACTCTTCCCTACGGTAGTGAGAAACGCGGCACTCGGATGTGCAACTCAGGCAGCACAAATGGGAGCTATATTGGCACCATTCGTGGTGGTTCTGGGCGGTTTTCCGTTTATGGTGTTTGGGGTATGTGGATTGATCGGAGGAATGCTTGCATATTATTTACCAGAGACACTACACAAGCCATTGTATGATACAATGACAGGGCTAGAAGATGGGGAAATTGCTTGAAACTTGAAATTTGAAAAAAATTGTCAAATTTTCTCACATGGCAGCTTCATTACAATATTACACACAGTGTTCGGATTGGACAGGGAGCTTGGGTGACAGAACCTCAACTTCGGTTTATGTAATATTCAGTCAAGGTCGATTCGTTAAATAAAATTAAAAGAATGTGTGTTTATGAATAAACAAAGGCGGCTAATAGAGAATGGGGGAGAAGAAAGAAAAAATGTCCATAATAATCTATAAAAGTTGTCGGCTAAAGTATATCTATTTGCAAAGGCGGCTAATTAAAATTCATAATAACAAATGATTTTCTCGGTATATAATTAAAAAAGATGTTCTCATCCGTTACAACCGATCTAGTTTGGTTAGAATAATATTAGGTTAAAATCATCATAATAATATAGTAAGTATATTTGGCCGGTTGATCAAATTACTAATTTTTATTTTCTTATATTTCTTTAATTAAGAGCTTTTCATTTTTTTCTTTTAAAGACTTTTTCTTCCCTCTAAATATGATTAGAGTTAATATTAAGATTTGTCAAAAAAAATAATCCTAATAATAATGGTTTAAGATTTGAACTTGATTGACAATTGTATTGTTGGTATAATATATACGAAGATGTAATTTTAAATATATTTAAATATTTAATAATTTTATTTATAGATGAAGAAGTATAAGTCTTTCCCAAAATTTTTTGGTATAATAGCATTTAAAGTTCTTTTAAATTTAAATAATAATAAAATAAAGTTTTTGTCTATCTTAATTTTTAAATTTAAAAGCTTAATAAATTTTTACCCTTCTTAATGTTCGATCCTAACTATGTCCTTGATGAGTAATAGAACTATCATGTTAAATTGTATGTTTAAAAAATATTTGAGTTTGATTATAAAAAAATTTACGACATTTTTTCAATCACTTGTTGATAAAATAATTTTTTTAATTATTTTCATTGAAACTATTTAAGTGAGAAAGACTTGATTTAGATTAGTGTACTGAGATCAACTTTTTCTTTTAATATGAGTATAAAAATTAATAATTGTACATTTTATTTACATGATTTCTTTATTATTTTGATGAATTATTACTTCAACGTTGTCTGGATGATACAACGAATGTGAATCTTCAATATCATTTAGTTAGTCATAACAATATCTAATATAATTAATTATTTTAATTAAAATATTATGGATTTTTTAAAACAATTTTTTAACTCATTATATATACGTCATTTATGGTTCCAATCAATAAGATCTTTTAATCTCAAAGCAGTTTTCAAGTAATTACTGACTCTTTATTTATATGTAAGAAAGAGTAAGATCCATTAATCTTAAATTAACTTTCAAGTAACTACTAACTCTTTATTTACATCTCATAATTTTTCAGAAAGTTAAACGGAAAAGAAGAAAATAATTATCGAATATGATTGGTAGAAAAAAAATAAGATGAAAAATCATTAAACATCTTCATGTATAAATAAATAATATCAAATTAGAATGATAAAGGGAGAGAAAATACGAGAGAGATATAAATTAGTTTAAATTATATATTTTCATTAGCTTTATTTTCTTTCATTTCATTTTTTTAATTTTATCGAACAATGAGTATAAATAAAATTACATTTTCTTTATGTTTTTCATCTTTCCTGCCAACCTCATGAATGGAGTTTTTATTTTTGAGAGAATCATGAATGGAGTTACTTTATGAAAGAAGGGTTCGTGTCTCCAATTTTTAGGTTAAATTACTTTTCAGGTCATTGATATTTTGAAACTGAGAAAATAAGTCTTACTTGATTTTTTTGTCCAATTACTATTAAGGTCTCTCTTAATTTTAAAAAAGCTTAAATGAAAAAGAGGTGTTCAAAGTATGCTTTTTTTGAACTTTAGGTGCTTAAAGTATTTTTTTGTAAAAATAGGTTCCTATAGTTTCAACCGTTGTAATTTTAGGTGCCTGACTGTTAAAGGGTATTAAAATTTTTAACCAATCAATGTTTGACACGTGAAACTAATTTGATTTTTTTAAATTTTTTTAAAGAAAAGCACCCAAAATTTTTAGTTTCTTTTATAAAATCTCAAAAATTTGCAATTTTTACAAAATAATCTCCAAACCCCTAAAATTTCTCAAACCTAAACCCTCAAATCGCCACCGCTTCAGCCACCCATGAGCACACCCCTTTGGTCACTGGACTAAGGCGGTCATTTCCCCCAACACGGCATCGTCAGAAACATCGAATGGCGTGTCAGTCGAACATCGATTTCGTGTTCGACTTTCGGCTGGCACGCCGTTCGACATTTTTGGCGACGTCATGTTAGAGGAAATGATCGCCTTGGTCTAGCGACTAAAGAAGTGTGCTCAGGGGCAACGATAGGCAGCAGAAGCGGCGACGATATGGGGTTTGGGTTTGGAAAATTTTCGGGGTTTGAAGATTGCTTTATAAAAATTTCAAAATTTTATGAAAGATTGAAAGTTTTTATAATTTTTTTTAAGCTTTTAATTTTTAAAATAAAATAAGATAAACATGCCACGTGTCAAGCATTGATTGGTTAACAATTTTTAACACCCTTTAACGGTCAGGCACGTAAAGTTATAACAATGTAAACTTTAGGCACCTAAAATTATAATGGTTGAATTGGGCACCTATTTTTACAAAAAAAATACTTTAGGCACCTAAAGTTCAAGGTGGAGAATAACTAAAAATCGTAGGGATATGAACCGATGGGTATGGGCAAAGCCGAAATCTTCATCCACAGGAACAGGGACAGAGATTGTTATGTCTGAACCGTAGGGATAACGAACCGTACTCATATAAACCACCGTGGGGATCCTCGAAAAATATCAGTAGAGATCCCCAATATTTTACAAAGTTGGATGGTTATAAGAGTAATTTACCTATTTTCAACAAAAATCTAATCTCCCATAACCCGAGTATGGCCAGCTGGAATAAGTTTAGAAATTCTCCATAAATTCCATAAAAATAATTAGAAAGTGGTCTATATATCGTTGTAAACTTGATTCAGTCTAGTTTGTTTAAAATACACGGTGATCGATTTCGATATGTATTTTAAAAAATATGAATATTTGAATGTTGAAAGGTCATAAAAATTTGATAGCAGATTTCTTAGAAAACAGTTTTAACAGTGACTTTGAAAAATCACCAAAAATTATAGAAGATAAATCGGGAAGTGAGCCTTATATTTCTATAATCATACGGAAGTCTAGATTTGTTTAAAACAAACAGATCTTGATTTCGAGTTATATATTAGGAGTTATTAATTTTTGAGTGAACAAATGTCAGAAGAAAAAATTACAGACTGTTTCTAAAAACAACAATGACAATGGCTTCAGAAATTTCGTCATAAATCATATGAGTAAAATTAGAAGGGGTAATTTATATTATTGGAAAGATTATCGAATCTAGTTCATTTTAAAACAAACAGATCATGATTTGGTACTGTAGATTATTAGTTACATATGTTATTTTAAAGGTAGTGCATGTTGCAATGTTTCAATACTTAATATTTTAGTCATGTTTTATAGTTTTAAAATGGTTTGTTTGTTGTTCGTAAAATTAAATTTATCATTTACGTTTGTAATTTTGGAGATTTAATGTTGAGTATTTATTTTTTTTGTATTAAATTTTGTTTATTTTTTTGTATGAGTATTAACCGAAAACCGCAGGATCCGTAAGAGATGTGTATAGGGACAAAAAAATCCCCAAAACGTTTAATGTGTATAGGGAATATAAAACCGTCATCGCCCCGCCCCGTTGACACCCCTAGAATTGACCCTCATTTTTTCAGTTTAAATACTTATTAGACCCTAATTATTTTAAATTTAGGCAAATCTAGCCTAATCCTTATTTATTTGGTTTAAATACTTTCTATATTTCTTTTATTAAATAAAGAGGTATTATTTTTTTATATTATTGATATTTTAAAATTAGATAAAATAAATTATGAACCTTTAATTTTTTAAAATTTTACATTAATGACTTGATAATTATACATTGACCCTATTTATTACCATTAATTTATATTTGCTCTCCCGTGAATAAATAATAATAATATTTGCTCTCCTAAATTTTTATCGTACCTCTGTCTCTATAAGTTTGAAATATATTCTTCTTTTAAGGGGAAGGATTACACAAGCGATATTACCCGTACTTTATTAAAAATTCCTCTAAATTTAGTCGATGAAAAAGAGTTTGATATATATTTTTTTCACGCTGTAAGAAAGTATTTATTAAGAAAATTCCATATCAACATTTTTACATAAAATAATTAATTGTAATAATTATTTTGGCTACCTAAATAATATTATAAAAGTAAAGTAATAAAATTATATCTAATTAGAAAATATATAAAAATTCAATTTAAAAATAATTTAAGGACGAGAACAATAATTTGACCGAAAAAAAATTGTAAAAACTTTAAAAGATCTGAGACAAAAAGTAACTTCACACGCATGTAAGTATATATACATATTCTCAAAAAAAAGTTTATATACATATATAAATACATACATGCAGGCAGGGACGATGAAGAGGGCAACACATATTCAGTTTTTTTTTTCACCAAAGCAAATTTTGATTCTATTTGGTCCAAATGTTTGCAAATTTTACAATATATCTCCCTACTATTACATCTGTACACTATGAAAGATTTTTCAAAACATGAATGGTGTAGGAGAAAACGTCGGCAGGAACACCGGAACTGAACTTCGCCTGCATCAACGCTTTAGTTTTAGTGTTTATGAAAAAAATAAACCGACCTAAAATGAAGCGTAGATATTTTCATTGCGGGTGATCTATCATATGGATTGAGTTGGAGATAGATTATTATTCATATAAAAAAGAACAATATTTTTTTTTATATTTTAATGTGTTAAATAATAAAATGAAATTTCAAACCTAATTTTATCTCCAACTTCCTTTACTTAATTTTCACTTTCGCTATCATCATTTATTAACATAAATGGGGAAATCAAATTCTCACCCAAAACATCTCCCCGACATTGACATAGCAACTAAATAAGTAAACAACTCATTTATTTTTATGTGTTACAATTTTTATTTAAAAATAAAATATTTAATTTATCAGAAAGAAAAATTACCCGGTGTCATTGCTATGGCTTCGGACATGAACGTTAGACTGTGACCCTGAAGGACTCTTCCTCTTCACCACCCTATCTACTGTCCTCGTCCTCGTCGGAGTTTTCGACCGTGTTTTCTCTCTTTTCTCCGCCATGATGTTATCCTCCGTTATCGAACACAAGGAGGGCTTCCACTGCGGATTCATAGACCCCGTCGACCCTACCCTCACTCTTACCCTAGTCGTCTTCCTCCTCGATGCCGATTCGGTATCCACAGGCATCAAGGACTTTGTCTCCTCCTCCCTCAGGGGTGTCACCGCCACCGTCACGACCTCCCCATTCATCGACAGTTCATGTGTCGTTGTGCCCCAGCATGACACGCACTCCAAGAAAGATCTCATGGCGAACGAACTATATACAAAATTCTGCACGTAAAAAGTATATACTCGACGGGAAAGAAAAAGTAGAGGGAAGAAAGAGAAGAATCAGGATAAAGGGAGAGGGTTCAAGTGTGTGGGCTTCTAATTTATAGCCTCCAAATTACGCATGAATTGGAAAGACAAGGATTTCATTTTAAATATTAATCATCGTGTAGGATGGATAGAGAGATGTTAAGCGACGGTCACACCTTTTAGAATTTTAATTTCTCATCTAATTTTATACCTTTTAAAATTTTGTAATTTCATCCTTTAAAATTTTAATATAATTTTTTAAAAACTCATATCCTAATATAAAATCTTTCATCCGTCTATATAATTACGTATTATTTATTCATTTCATTATTAGTAAAATTATATGTGTTAAAATTTCGGTATAAAAATATAATATATTTTTATTTTATAAAAAAATATATAAGACATTATTAAATGCCAATAAGTGTGGGGCTGCCTTCGTTGAAAAGTTTGTATTATGAGTTTGCACTCCACATTTATTATGAGAAGACACCTTTTTTAAGCATGAGTATGGTACTGGTTGTAGATTAATTTTACAAATGAAATTACATATTTTTAAATGATATTTTAAAATAAGTGAACATCAACAAGGTATATCGTCAGGGGTATTTATTGAGCGAGACGATCACGGGTTAAGTAGTACTCAATTCGACTCAAAAATTGTTCAATTCGTGCTCGATTCCACTCAATACTCGATAAGCTCGTAAAGTTTTGTTCAATTCGTACTTGTTAAAAAATTCGTTGTTCGACTCGTTATTTGTTAAGCTTGTCAAAATTTTACCTTGTTTTAAAATAAATGCAAAATCTAGTAATATTATATATTACTTAATATAAACATAAATTAATAAATTTAACAAAAAAAAAGTATAAAAAAATGTGTGAAACAATTCCAAAGTCTAAACTCCCAAGTAACAATCTACAAATACACCAAACTAATATATTTAAACAAAATTAACGAGTTGTTCCCGAACTTATCGAATCGAGTTGGGTCTTATTTGACTCGACTCATTCAGGTCTCGAGTCAAGTATTGACCGAGTAGAATTTGAGCTGCTCAACTCAGTTAACACCTCTACATACGGTAATTTGTAAATTTTCAATTATCATATATTTTTTAAATATCATTATAACTTCGATCCTTATTTTGAAAATAAAATAATTTTAAAATTCGTATTAATATTTATCTTTAACATTGTTCACCAAAATCTAGAGAATGTAAAGGGAGAGTAGAACCAAATTCTTACCGAGTTGTGAGGACTTCAATTATATTAACGAATAGTGTTTGCTTAAATGGTGATGTAATGATGATCATAAACATTTAATTAATTAATGGTCAGGCGTAATT
Organism: Hibiscus mutabilis; assembly: GCA_019671005.1. Classification (NCBI taxonomy): domain Eukaryota; kingdom Viridiplantae; phylum Streptophyta; class Magnoliopsida; order Malvales; family Malvaceae; genus Hibiscus; species Hibiscus mutabilis. The sequence continues at coordinate 2,065,968 of CM033732.1, read as the reverse complement.
TATTCCTTTTATACACGTTCGTCCCCAAATTTTTTCTTTATAGATAATATTAAATTTTATTTTATAAAATTTGGTAAATGTTTTAGATATTTGTTCGCATCAAATGTTGGTATAAAATCTAATTTTCTATAAAATGATGAATTGATATTATAAAATAGAGTAAAGTATCTAGATAATCATATGATTGTAAAATTTTAAATAGGTCAACTAAGTTTAAAATGTTATAAATTGGTCATTCAAAGTTAGTGAAAGATATAAAACAATCATCAACCGTTAATTTTTAGACGAAAAGGTAATATAATAGTTGATAAAATCGACATAATAACAAATGTAGTTATCAATATTTACACTTTTTTATTTAATTCTAATTTAAAAAAATAACTCTCAACATTTAAATATCACGTCAATTTAACCCCTCTTTTAATCCAATTCCGAGTTATAAAAATTGGTATAACACATTATAATTTTCTATAAAATAACGAATTGCTATTATAAAATATACTTAATAAAAAATAAAATTTGAGTCATCTTATCCATAATTTAAAGCAGGGATGGATCTATTAGTCACTTGGGAAGGGTTCTTGATTTAAAAATATCTATATTTTTTAGCTTTGAATTATACACATGTTTTTTAAAATTAAATTAATTATAAATTTACTTTAACTTTTTAACATTTATATTTTGCGTTCAACTCCTAAATTCTGATTCCGTCTTGATTTAAAACTACCTATAAGAAAAGAGGTTGCCATGGGTTCAAGGAGTTTAGCACAACAATGAAGTCTTTAGTGCACTGAAAATTATTAAACACAGCTGTCAAGAAGGGGAGCCGCGTTAAAATTTGTCCACAGCCATAAACTAAAAGGGTTTCCAAAAAGATCAGAATGTTGAGTTATTTTCAAGGTTATATGGACTTATATATTCTGTTCACACGTGAAATTGACACTTTTCAGACGTATGAAATCTATGTTATTTGAACTCTTGTTTTATCGCGATTACAAGTAGAGAAGTATATGATTAACCAAAATACTACGTCAATTATTCTATAAATTATGTTTTAAAGTATAATTAAAACATATTATTTTTAAATATTATCATCTAATTATACTAAGAATATAACTTACAAATTAACGGTTATAATATTTTGATTAACCATAAACACCCTGATTATAAATGTTTTTATCTAAATGTCATATTCTGGTTTCGTCCATGTTCGAAATCTCATCCTAGCTAACACTTTTAATTATTTTAACAAAAATATTTGTTTTGGCCATTGAAATGGGTGATTCTAGGGTGAGGTAGCATAAAATAAAGCTAAAATGAGGCTATACAGAATTACTTATAAAAATAGTAAAAATTTCGATATTAACTTTTATGTACCTAAAGAAATGCTTACAAAATCGATAACATTTTTGTATATACCAAAATTTTTACTATCTTTATAGATATTTTTGTAAATACATAAAATTGTACCAAAATTTTTATTATTTTTATAAATATTTTTATATAACCTCATTTTACCCTATTTTAACTCCCTATCATTAGCTTTTTCCCATTCAAATATACGCAATCGTGTCAGACGTAAATGCATGCATTTAGTATTCAGTCATTGAATTGGAGCAACTTAGAGCCACATGTACAGTTTTGTTTTTGTCTGTAATTAGTGTTGCAGTTGCAGTTGCAGTTGCAGACAAAGTTTCTGCACAGAAATCAAATGTGCAGTCGCTGTATTCAGCTTCATCTAGACGAGCAATGTCGTGTGTATCACTACAAAAGACTGAAAGTGTCAAGTCGAGGGGTGGTTTGTTTTGAAAACAGACAGATAGGTTACGTGTGAAAATAATTGTGAAACGTTGAGCAATCACAGCAAATTTGACAAGTTATATATGTATGTGTAGATTTATTACAGATATACACTTGGATAAAGATTGTTGTTCTTACATTTCTATATATTCTGTTAGAAAAGATGTATAAACACTTGCCGGTCACTCTACCTACATGGAATGAATCACAAGATTCTCAATCATCCATAGCAATTTCAACAGGTGGAAAACCCTAATGTTTTGGGGAAAACAATTGCATAACCTTGATTTAGTTAACTGGGTACTCATTAACACTTCGATAAAACCTCACCAACAATTTCATTTAACAGATAATCTGTAAAGTTTAATAAGGGGCGGTTCAAAGATTCAAAGAGTCCTTAATTTATAATATAAAAGAAGTATAATATTTTTTTCAAATAAAGTTTCTCTTAATTAAAAAATATTAGATTACTCTATTGATCAACATAAAATAACTTACAAACATTTAAAAATCTAATAATTTCACTTAAAAAATATTGTTCTTCTTCATGTTTTCAAGCAAAATCATCTGCAATGTTTTTTCGATATCAACTTGATTCAAAAGATCACTCTTAATTGCCATGAAAATAATTTTATTTAGCCTTTCTTACGACATGATTGTCCGTAAGTATGACTTCAAAAATTTTAATTTTAAAAAGCTTCGCTCTACAAAGGCGACAATAATAAGAATAGTCAATAAGACTATATATTAGAAAGTTGATGGAATTAAACGTCCTTTATCACAATTAATATTTGCATTAAGATTTTTTTGAAAAACTTATTACATATATTTTACAGCATTTTTTGAGAATATGTATATAAGATAATTATTTGATACGCAAGCGTCTTTAGGGTTTAGAGACTTAGTTTAGGATGTAGGGTTTAAGGGTTTAAGTTTACTAGTTTCGAATTTAGGGACAATGAATAGAATTTAAGGTTTAGAGTTAGAATTTATGGTATATGAGTTAAAATCTAAATCCTCAACATATTAATCTAAACCCTACACCCTAAACTCTAACCTCTAACCTCCTAAATCCGACCGTAACCCTTAAATTCTAACAATTGTCCCTAAATTCTAAACCTTACACCCTAAACTGACTCCCTAAACCCTAAAACTAAAACATTTGTTGAAACTAAAAGTTTCCACTGCCAGTGTATTAAATACAAATTCACACACACACACACATATATATATATATATATATATATAGGCCCTTTATTTTCGGGGGCCTTGTTCGGTCGACCTGTTGAACATGCCCAGAACCGCCATGAGTATAACTTCCAACCCTTTATGAACACTTGTGCAACGGATGATATTCAATCCCCTCGGAAGTCCAACTATAGTTGTGTTATTGCTGTCAAATTTTAAAGACTGTGAGATTTCTTGTTGTATGATGTTATTGGAAAAGTCACTTTGAGTTAGTTGAACACGTAATGTAATCTCAAATACGCAATTATGGTTTCAATCTCACTACTTGCGCCTAATTAGCAAATTTGAAAATGATAGTTCATGGAATCAGTTCCCTTTTGGAGATGGTAAAAGGTAAAGAAAGAAACGAGAAAGGAATTTAGATGACAACTATTTAATTACAAAAAGGAATAGTGTTAAAAAAAATACTCCTCACATTCGAATAGTCATTTTGATATATTTTTTGAAATATTTTAATTCTTAATATTTTATTTTGGGTCAAAATGACCCTTAACATTAAATTTATGAGTAAACAGTTACCCACCATTAGCTTTTAGAGCGCGTTTGGTTCACTGAATGTAAGATTACCTTTGGGAATAATATTCATGAAATGTAACATTACCTGAAATATTACTGAGAATGTTACATTACCTTGTTCATTACCTTGTTTGGTTTATTTGGTAAGAATGTAAGATTGTTGTGTTTGGTTGGAGGTATATAAAATTATCTAGGAGTGAAATTTAATAAATTGGACATGAGTTATATTTTCTTTTTAACATATTAAACTTTTAATATTAAATTAAAAATATCTGCACAAAAAATAATAGATTTTTTTGAGTACATTATCTAAAATTTACAAAAAAACTATATATTTATCATATTATTAATATAATTATTATATTAACTATTTTTTAAAAATACATAATTTATATTTACATACCCTCTTTACCCGAATTTTTAAATGCTAAACGTTTAATATGTTTAGATTTTAATTTTTTATTATTTGTAACAGATTGTCAAATAAATTAAAATAAATTTAAAAGTTGTATAATACTGATAAGAATTTACATCATAAGTTTAACCTACTAAAATATTTTATAAAATTATAAATACCTTATAAATCAAAGAATAAAATTAAAATATCAACTCTTAACTTATTAATTTTTAAGCAATATGCAATCCCAACATGTAACATATAAACATCATAAATATTATTAGTTTTCCCTCCATTGGTTCCTATAATAATTTATGCTTTCTATTTCTCCTTTGATCCAATTCCAAAGCCCACAGAAAATATAACCAAACCCAAACCCAGAAAAAACAACTGCTCTAATCTAATCCCTCTTCCTCTTCCTCTTCCTCTTCCGGTCCACCTCAATCCCGATCCAAACATAACCCTCAAGGTGATTCTTTTTTGGGATTTGATGGCTTGCATTTGTAATTACGCAAGTTATCAGCTTTAGTCTTTTATATTTTTCTCAATTTCAGATTCTTAGAAGGTACTAAAGTTTTTTTTTTCTTTTAGTTTGGTTATTTGGCGGAAGTGTAGATTTTTGCAGGATCCCAATGTTTCGAAGTTTCTTATGATGCGAATTTTCTGGTGTTTTTGGTTAATGAGTTGGCTTTTGGACTTGGGTTTTAAATTCAATTTGAGAGGACTGAAAATGATTCCACTTTTTGATTGCTAGCTTTAAAGCTAATAAATGAAGAATTTAGTCAAGAATTTTATTAAAGAAGCTGAATTTGTATTGTGGTTTTACTATTAGGTGATGCACCATTTTTGGAGGATGAGAACACAAAGATTTATGCTAGGAAGGTAGCTGATCATTATAGTGCAAGAACAAATCAAACTTTGGAAGAACGAGAAGCGAGTCCGATCATTCACTTAAAGAAGTTAAATAATTGGGTGTGTTGTTGAATAACATGAACTGCATTTCTGAACTTATGATATATTTTTTGAATCATTTCTCAGTGTTTTTCTTCTTGATTGGACAGATTAAAAGTGTCTTGATTCAGCTTTATGCTCGAAGGGGCGATACTGTTCTTGATCTTGCCTGTGGCAAGGTATTTTGGGACCCTTATTTTTAGTTATCTTTCTTATTTATTTTTCCCAAATTCAATGTTTTTTAGACCTCCTGTTATGGTTTTTTTCTTTGTGTGTGTTTTAGGGGGGGGGGGGGGTGATCTCATCAAGTGGGATAAAGCAAAGGTCGAATACTATGTTGGCATTGACATAGCTGAAGGCTCGGTAATTGCTAAAATACTTGGTTTTCTTTCCTTTTTTTGTTTGCTCATTTATCCGATTTAGTGGTTCGGTTAATTCTTGGTCACTCTATTTGGTATCTAGGCCTCTTTGAGTACTTATCATTATTATTCGGAGCCACTGATTCTTAAGCAATAGCATTTATGACATCACTGCTGAATTATTTCAAAATAGACACACGAACGAGTTGGACTTGTTGCACAGTTTTTTCTACTCTGGACTTCATGAAATAATTTTTGAAATAAATCTTTCCGGAACACGAGTCTTGTGCATTAGTGGATGGGAGTGTTTATATTTTCTAGCTTAAAACCACAAATAAAATGCGTACTACTAAAGCTATTAACAGCCTGCAGTCAAGTTGTATACAATTTTCATTCCCATGCTTCTACAAACCTGAAAAAGAAATTAGAGATTATAAACAGAGAAATGAATCTTTATCTGGTATCTATCCATGTCACAAATTGCAATATTGATTTTGCATTCTCCATTTATGCACAGATAGAAGATTGTCGTACACGATATAATGGTGATGCAGACCATCATCAACATCTCAAAAAGTTCACTTTTCCTGCCCGCCTCATATGTGGAGATTGTTTTGAGGTAATGACATTGTTGATGGTCACTTTTAAAATACATCCTAATCACTAACTAGCCATCGTATACAGTTTCCACTTCTCCTAATTAATCATCTAAATAAATGGCATAATTAGTAATGGTCAATTTGGATAGGATTTAATAAAAAAACAATTTGGCTAGGATTATAAATAATATGTCTTACCTGTGAAACAAGATGTCTTTTAGGCAGCTGGATTTTGGGACCAATTTATTAGTTAAAGATGTACATGGTCCTTTTGATGGTCACTTTTACTTGTTGATGATTTTCAGGAACGTATCGATATAGTTTTGGCAAATGATGGTCCTTTGATATCTGCAGTTGCCAGGTGATTGAAGTGTCAGTGATGTTTTCTTCAATGGTTGGAATTTGGAAAATCTGCTAGTAAATGCCTATTCTGCTTCCCTATGATAAATTTACCACAAAGGAACGATGGATTAGCAATCTCTGTTGAAGCTATTTAACAATTTGCTGCCTTGTCTATAATTGCTTGTTGTTCAGAAGTTTGAGCTGGAGTTCGTAAATCTTTAGTATTCTGAGAATATTCTTTTAGAAAAAGGCTACATATATAGAAGAGCTACCGATGCTATAAACTGGCTATTTTTGCATGCAAGCTCTTTATTTAACTGACACTGTAATTGCGGCTATAACAAGACACTCTTGGATTTTGCAGTTTGCCATGCATTATTCCTGGTCCACGGAAGCACGTGCACTGGCCAATGTTTCAGCTTTACTCCGTCCAGGAGGCACTTTCATCGGGACAATGCCGGATGGCAATGTGATAATCAAAAAACTAAGACAAGGTTTACTATTGCAAGTTGCAACTCGTCTTGTAGTTCTTTTCTTGAAAAATGTTACAGAGAGTTGTTTCCTTTACATATAACTAGGTTAAATTTTATTCCAAAATTGATAGCTAGCTAAAGCAAAAACTGAAACTTATGGTTAAGACGCATCCTATGTATGACTAAACATTTAATAATTAATAGGAAACCCGTTTCCACTAAGTGATCAAAATTTTTATGATGGATCTCTACATTAAATGATCAAAGCTAGTGTTTCTAGTAAATAACATCATGCTATGACATAGATTTAGGTTATATTTGGGGTCAGTTTTTGGTTATCTAGTCATAATTAACTATTTCCATTCTAGACTATATGTTATTATTCTAAAGCTTTCTTCTGTTTCTTGTCATTTCCTTCTTTCCATTTTTGAGCATTAAGATTGTTGGGCTTGACGAATGTATTTTTCATTCTTGATTCGGATGCTATTTTCACCGTGTCTATGCAGCTGAAGGAACTGCTTTTGGCAACAGTGGCTACTGGATAAAATTCGGTGAAGAATTTTCTGACAAGGTGAATGACAGTGTCTTGCAACAAAATTTGCAGAAAGATTGATGTTTTTTTTCCTATTCTGACCCTCTTACAACATGATTCAGAAATTTAAATCTTCAAGTCCCTTTGGTATCAAGTACAAGTTCCACTTAGAGGTACTGTTTTCGAAGATATCCATTTTTGATATTGGCCTTTCATATCAAATAATGATTCTATGCTTTTTGTTTTGTAATTTAATGGGAAAGTATGTTCCATTGGGATGTCTTGTTGCAGGATGCTGTCGATTGCCCTGAATGGATTGTTCCCTTCCATCTCTTCAAGTCGTTAGCAGAAGAGGTATGATGCTGATCATGCTAAACTCTTTTTTCTAGAAAATGGAGGTTTCTAGCTTTCTTATAATTATTATTCAAATCATAATTCTGTTTCCTTGGGACAATTTCATCGCATTCTTTTGGTTTATTATGTACTATAAATTTGTTGTAATCATGCTTTCTTGTATTTGTCACCGCAGTATGATCTAGAACTAGTTTTTGTCAAAATTTCGCATGAATTTGTGCACGAGTACATGAAAAAAGGGGAATACATAGAGCTTATGAGGAGGCTTGGCTCATTAGGTGATGGCAACCAAGACCAAAGTAAGTTCTTCGTTTCCCAAATACTGCAGTATTTCTTTTACTTTCTCGACTCTGATAAATCGTTGTCTTTGTTTCTCCATCGTGATACCCAGCCACATTATCTCCAGATGAATGGGAGGTGGCTTATTTATACCTCACATACGATTTAAAGAAGGTTGGTCCCGGATCGTTTTTCTTATTATATTCTCCTCCCTCCTCTTATTTGCTATTTGCATCATGCGCTCTCGACTCTTGCCGTCTTTCAAATTCCTCTGTAATTCGATGTTACTAACTTGTCGGAAAATTTTCTTTCCAGCGTGGCCAACCGGATCGGACACAAGCAAATAGTAGAAAAGATAAAGGACAGATGCAAATATCGAAGGAGGATATCATGTATATTAGTAGTGATGTTTAACATGGAAACCTAATAAATCCCAAAGATTTTTTTAATAATTCATGGCAATTAAGGTTTTTTTTCTAGGTTTACAAATTCTTGTAACATTCCTTGATTTACACGGAACCTTTATACACAATTAATTTGTAATTTTGGGACTGAAATTTTGTAGTAAAGATAAATGGAGAATGACCGGAGAACCTCACCGGTTGATCGATAACGTCGGTTATGAAGCCGATTGGCCTTTTCAGACAAGTACCATTGTTAAAATGACCTTAAAATGCTTGTTAACAAGAAGTTAAAGTGATTCGAATACCCAAAACGGTTAACAAGATCTTTCTTAAATGTTCTTTTAAACAAGAGAATGAGATCAGTTAATGTAGTTTTTTTGTTTAACCACAGGGGAGGCGAAACAATCTTTCAATTCAGTTTTTTTTTTACAATGTTGGAATTTAAACTCTTGATTTTGTTTAGGGATCTAACGCTTTATTCATTGATTGGTTGTTGATAGTATTAATTGGTGTTTAATACGCTATTAAATTTAATTTTAGAATTGACTTGCTCTAGTGGTTATTTGGAAAAAAATTAGAATTTTAAAAAAATAATAGTGATTCAAACGTAAAAGAAAAATAAAGCTAAAGATGGGCAAAGACTGATAACACCAAAGCTAAAGATAAATAAATTAAGGTGCAAAAATGATTCATGTACCCTACATACATTGCCTGTGGCTGTGGGTCCATTTAATGGTAATTTTTTTAATATTTTCTTTTAAAAAAAATCACCCATATTTGTTAAAAACTATTTTTTTTTCAAGTGAATAAAATATGAATAATAATTCATTTATAATATTTTAAAATTATTTCACTATTTTGAAGTATAAAATAATTATTTTAATAAAATAAAACAATTCAAATTCGGTTAAATTCAACCAACTATAGTTTTTAAACTTATGAACCATAAATCATAAAATATTACTATTTGGATTGATTTTTCGGTTTTTGATGCTCATGAATGTATATTTATCACTCTAGTAATTATATTTTTCTTACGATTACTTTGTAATATTCATACACATTACTGATAAATTTTGTCATTGTATTTCGTTAGTATTGACAGTCAAAATAGGTGGGGTAGGTTTAAACGGTTCATCCTTTTGATTTGGATGAAAAACAACAATTAACGATTGGTTAAAGAAAGAAGAAAAAAGACGAGTCAAGGGAGAGGATGAACATAGATATAGAATTTTTAAAAAAAAGCAAAAAAAGTTAAAAGTAGCCCTCAATATTTGATCTTTTGATTATTTTAGTTTATTTTTTTTGTTAAAATAACCACTAAACGTTTTATTTTTGTTTAAATTTCACATTCGTTTGATGGAAACTATTAGTCAACTAACGATCAATGTCTGAGGCTAACATGACATGTCTGCATGGCATGGGAAGATGATGTGGCGATGTCACGTGGCATCGTGATTTTTTTTAAAAAATAATTATTTTATATTAATTTCTAATCAATATGCCATGTGTACCATCATATGATGACATGTGGCATCATCAGATGAAAATGATTACATGGCTGATTGGTTCTAGAAGCAAAATTTAATAGATATGCTTGGTGAGATTTGAACCTATGTTATCTGGTTGAGTGACTCAGTACACAACCACCAAGCCAATTTACTATGTTGTTATTTTTTCACCACTTATTTTATTTACTCATTACTTTATTTGTTTGAAAGTGATGAAATATTCATTAAAATATTCACTAATATATCTTAAAACCTAAAATCCTAAACCATAAAAAACTAAACCCTAAATGTAAAATCATAAACCTTAAACCCTAAAAATAAAACACTAAAATCATAAACCCATAAACCATAAACCCTAAACATGTAAAACTGTAAACCCTAAACTCAAAACACCTAAACCCTAAATATCAAATCATAAACTTTAAACCCTAAAATCCAAAACCATAAACCGTACATTTGGGTTTAAGTGTTTGGGGTTTTGAGTTTAGGGATTATGTTTTACGTGTTTATGGTTTAGGTTTATGGTTTATGGGTTTAGGTTTTTAGTGTTTTAATTTTTAGGGTTTAAGGTTTTAGGGTTTAAGATATATTAGTGAATATTTTAATAAATATTTTTTTACTTTCAAACAAATAAAGTAATGAATAAATAAAATAAGTGGTGAAAAAATAACAATATTATAAGTTGCCTTGACGGTTTTCATTAAACGTCGAGGTTAATTTTGATTTTATGCCTAAAAAAACATTTTAGTGTATCCTCTAAGAGGGTATATAAATGCCTCTGACACTCTTTGGTGGGTCTAAGATTGATAGTATAGATTTGTCTGTTAGATAATAGAATTAACCTATGGATGAAGCGGAGACTTAGAATTTAGCGGAGGATATAACAGGATTAATTGCGGATGGGCCCCGAAAGTCCTACATACGAAGTCGTAGAAGCAGAAGAGTAACAGTGGATGACTTGAAGAATAGAGATCAGATAAACATGCAACATGAAAACTTCTGAAAAACGCTCTCAATTGAAAGTCAATTCCACTAAACCCCATAAACAAAAATAAACATCACGTTTTCCAAAAGGAACAATTAAGATCGACTTTCAGTTCCTATTCCAACAACCAAAAAGTGTTGTTAGGGCACTAGCAAATCTCTTGTCACTGTTGCGTTTCCTTTCTTCAAGTCACCAACCAATATCTGTAATGAGAAAAACGAACCCACGTTGATGCCTGCTGGCTGATAAAACATGGTGAGTGTGACAAGTCTTCAAATTTCAAAGCAAACGAGTAAGTAATCATGGGAAAAAATAATCAGAATCCACTTTGTAATCGCCTCTCGTCAACCTTTCTCTTCTTGTTTACACTATGAGAAACCCAGGATTTCATTGGACTGGAGTTAGTCTTAGTTTACAATCATTTGTGTGGGACGGTGGATGGAGCAATTTCAAGGAAGGGAAAGGTTCTTTCTTTTTCTTACCATATAAGACCTTTGAATGACAAGTTCCTTCTCTTACAACATCAACTATACCACCCTCGGTTTGATTCAAACAAACTCTTTTTTCCAGGAATTGAGCTTCACTGGTGTTAGATACAATTATTATATCTCGAAGCAATTTCTGAGTAAGTTTTTGAATTCATCTTCATGTTGATGTCATTTCCAATGTTTAATTGTTGAGCTAAGTGACTACACTGCTGTAGATATAGATATCTTTTAGTTTTATTTTGTCCAAGTTAATCATGTTTATTTTGTACACTGATATAACAGTGTTGGTTGGCTGGTTCGGTTGAATATCTTTTGTTCAAGTCATTCATGTAGCATTTTTCGATATAATTTAAAATAAAGAAAATGATCAATTTTATATGATCAATCTTCATCACACTAAAGCTTTACCTCTGAGAATTTTGCAGGTTCATAACATAATAAGAAGATGGCGGATGCAATCATACAAGTTGTAGCGGGGAAGTTGATTGAAGCCCTGAAAGAGCACAGTGGCCGAGTACTTGAATTCCGGAACCATTTCATGGAGCTAAAAACACAGCTTGACCTCATGAAATCCTTCCTTGCTGATGCTAACAAGCTGAAGAGGAAGGAGGAAACCGTGAAGACAACTCTGAGCATGATCAGGGAATTGACTTACGACGCCGAGGACATACTTACCGATTGCTTAATCCGAGCCGAGCAGCGAGAACATGTCTTTCGATGCCACAATTTCCTTCCCCGGGAGATGATGTTTCAGCATCGAACAGGAAAGAAGCTGAAGGAAATTAATGGACGGATAGTGAAGATGCAGAAGGTGTTGAACACCTATTTCAAGACAATCGGGCAGCAAGGTGTCCATGACGATGGCGGTAGTGTTGGTTTTCGACGATGGACATCCCCGGTTTTCGATGAATCAAGCATTGTAGGTTTGGCTGAAGATACAAAGAAGATCATAGGGTGGATTCTTCCTATGAAAACACAGTTTCACCTGGTTGGGATTGTGGGGATGGGTGGACTGGGGAAAACAACTTTGACACAGAAGATCTTTAACAACGACGCAATCCTCGATCGATTCGAGGAGAGGATTTGGGTGTCGATATCTCAAACTGTGAACGAGGAAGAAACAATGAAGACAATGTTGAAGCAATTGGGAGAGGATTCGTATGGACTGGACATGGGACAAATGCTGCCGAAGATTAAACAGGCACTAGAGGGTAAGGATTATTTGATAGTGATGGATGATGTGTGGAGTGTTCATGGCTGGTGGGAAAGGTTGCTCGCCGGATTACCGAAGAGGGCGGGGCAGAGCAGTGCTGTAATAATCACTACGAGGAAAGAAAATGTTGCAGTTGAAATGGGGGTCGAGAAAGCTCGAATTCATCAACCTCGGATACTCGACGAAGACGAAAGCTGGGCGTTGTTTTGTAGGATTGCGTTTGCTTCAGAACAGGAAGCAAAACAGCACTATGAGTTGGAGGAATTAGGGAAAGATATAGTAAAGAAATGCCGTGGACTTCCACTAGCTATCAAGACTGTAGGAGGCTTGTTGAAATCGAAAACTTTGTCGACGGATGTTTGGAGACGGATTCACGACAATTTCCACGATGAATTGGCTACCAGAGAATGCGAAAGCTCGGTCATGGCTTCCTTACAATTGAGCTATGATGAGCTGCCAACTCGCCTCAAGCAATGCCTGTTATGTTTCTCCATTTATCCAGAGGACTCTGTGATAAGTGCTGAGCAGTTGGTTCATTGGTGGGTCGGAGAGGGTTTCGTGCAGGCGAAACACACTCAAACTGCAGTCGAAGTTGCATTCGATTACCTGTCGGAGCTCATCAGTAGATGCCTGGTTGAAGTCGTAAAGCAGAGAGGCTTCGATGGAAGAGTCTACACTTGCAAGATGCATGATCTTGTAAGAGACTTGACCATTAAAATTGCTAGAGAAGAATCCTTTTGTACCTTTGATGAACACGGCAGACAAAGGCCCGGCATACAATCTCGGCGTCTCGGTTTCACCGGTGAGGAAGATGTGAGATCACTGAATAGAAAATCGAAGCTTCGAGCATTCCTGATGACGAACACCTCTCCGGTTAGCCTCGAGAAAACCGTCCCATTGTTCCAAGTAAAGTCCCTCAGGGTGTTGGATTTCTCTCAGAATAAGCTAGAAAACATCCCCATTCAAACACTACTTAATTGGATCATCTCCCTTCAACGCCTATCGTATCTGAACCTAAGAGGAGTAGCTTCCCTGAAGGAACTTCCGCAGTTAATCGGCGAGCTTCAGAACCTTCAGCTTTTGGTTTTGAATGGATGCAACAATCTGCAGAAACTCCCCTCATCCATCACAAATTTGCAGAAGCTAAATGTATTGGATATAGGACACTGTCCTATGATCCAATATCTTCCGCAGGGGCTCGGGAGGCTTTCGAATCTTCAAGAGCTCTCAGGATTCACAGTACCAAGTGGAACTGAAAAGAATGTCTGTCGTCTAGGTGAGCTTCGATGGCTGATAAAGCTCAAAGTACTTCGAGTTAATATAAATGAAGATAGTCACATTGCAGAAGAGGAGCTCATTGTGCTTTCGAATCTGCAACAATTAAAGGTGTTATCAATCAACACCGAAGGATGCGAGAAAGAAGAGACTTTTCGGAAACTAGACCGCTTGTCTCCTCCACCGCATCTCGAGGAACTGTACCTTAGGTACTACCGTGGAGTGATGACACCAATGTGGATGAATCCCAAGTCGCTTCGTGATTTGAATTATCTTTGTATCGAAAATGGGGACCTGCAATTCGTGCATCCGAGCTTCGACGGCGGTGAAACCGTCACATGGAAGGTTGAAGGCCTTTGTCTGAAGTTCCTGGCTAGGCTACAAGTGGAGTGGGCATTGGTTCAGAGTGTGATGCCAAGAATAAGGTATGTGGAAGTTAGCCATTGTTACATGCTGAAATCATTCCCCTGCAACATCGAAAAACTCGGGGTTTGGAGGAAATGAAAAGGAAACAGAACTAAGGTTGTCGATTTGATGGTACGAGGACATGATCGACATGGTTAAAGCTCAGAAGTCCATGAAAGCAGCTTTTACATCATCAAATAATATGCAGAAATTAGCTTCATATGAAAGCTTACTTACATATCTGTACACTTTTGTATTTGATTCCAAAGTTCAACATCCATGTTCAACACATGTTCGGACATGAATATTCGAGTCCATGAAACATAGTATATGAATGTTCAAGACTTCTGAAATCTGGGCTTTAACTGAACCAAAGTAGATTCTGGTTTCTGTTCTATGACCCAAGTAGAGGAGCCCCATTATCTAGGACTTTTAAAGGGGATCCAAAATGAATATATTACAATCTGGACATGCCATGGATTATTTTAATCTGTTGGAATATATTTCCTCTGCCCCACTTAATATGTCCTTTTTGTTTTTTAAAATTATCTCACTTAAAATGTTTCTTTGAAAAAATCAACAACTTTTATAAGGTACATTTTCCTTTATACTCTTTTTTAGTTTTCCAACAAAACAAAATTCAATTTTGAAAGTAACATGTTTCTTACACAAACTTTTTACATCATCTTTCTTACACATTCTTACACAAACTTTTTCTTCTTAAAACTGTGTGAAAAGTCAACTATAGACAAAATAAATGGGACGGAAGGAGTATTACATATCATTTGGCATCAAACAGACGCATGACCTTTGAAAGTAACATGTTTGAAAATCAACAACTTTCCCAACAACTCTGGCTGTTAGTCAAAGCATGCTGGTAGTGTCAAAATCATCTTGTTTAAGTAAACCAGAGTGGTTAGTAGGAAGAAATACCAGATAAGAAGATAATCATATTTATAAGTATGGTTTAGTTGACTAATGATTATTATAAACCAAACCAGTGTTCGTTTGTTGAAACTCAACAGTATGAAGATTAAGACATCAGAGAATGCTTGCAAATATCTATGTTCAAAAGGAAAAAAAGAAATTATCCATTCCTTGTCTGAAACCTGGTTGAATGTTAACCGAACCACCATTGATTACTGCAATTTTTTTTAATCTATCTGCTTATCAAACAATGTTTCAATCAGGCAATCAATGATGCAAATTCCAGTGTTTTTTTCATTTATTTCATGTTCTCCCAACTGTCAGTTTCATTACCTATTTTCCCTCTCATTCAACCTCACCAATCAACATCAAAACAATTCTTTTATTTTAAACAAATTTTCATGTTTTTATGTAGTCGTTGTGGTTATCCCAGTGTTAATCTTTGGATTAATCTTTGTCTCTCCAGGATTGGGTACATCAGACAATTAATAATATATTTGCAAGCCTTTGCTTCAACTTTGATTAGAATATTATTCTTAATTCAACAACCAAACCTACACATATATATATATATCAGAAAACATGGATCAAGCACATACATGAGCAAGACAAATTATGAGGAAATGGTGGGCAGATATTGTTGCAGAGTTTTGCGGTGAAAAGC
Organism: Hibiscus mutabilis; assembly: GCA_019671005.1. NCBI lineage: Eukaryota > Viridiplantae > Streptophyta > Magnoliopsida > Malvales > Malvaceae > Hibiscus > Hibiscus mutabilis. The sequence continues at coordinate 2,050,246 of CM033732.1, read as the reverse complement.
ATGAATCAACATGAATACCAAGTGTGTGATGAAGGGATGGGGACCCGAGAGGGAAACCAAGGCAGATATCCCTCACGTGTGGGTGGGGGCAGTTTCAAAGTCCATGGAACTATGGGGACACACGTGTTGTTGTCGGATGACGTCTCCACCAAATAGGCCACGTGTGTGATGACATCAAAATAGGTGCCTCCACAAACTTCCAACATGGCTATTACATTACATGCCCATGCTTTTACATTTCACGTGAATTTTGCCCAACTTGCATCGTTGTATTTATTTCTTTTGTTTGTATAGTTTTTTCTTAGATATATGAATTAAACGAACACGAGTAATCTTAGCAGAAAAGAGGACGATGTTTGATCTAAAATACTTAAATTCTAATAATTTTGTTGTAAAATTTATATTATTAAAAAATTAAAAAATATAAACATATAAATATACTATCTTTTAATCACAGATTTTTTTAAAATAAATTAATCAGCATTGGCCCTTAATTACTTAGCCGCCACCAATACATTTTCTCTTTATTCTCAACTTCTCGCGAGTCAATAAATGAATATATTTCACGATAAAAATTCATTTTTGTTTTTTCTTATTTAATTTTGAAATTCCTTATTGAAATTGTCTAGAATAAATTTATAGATAAGGAATGGATTCTATTAGTGTACTTTGTAATATATATCTCTCATAGCTACCATTGTATTTTTCAAAACAATCATTTTCACCATTTCCTTGCATCCATTAATTTTTCTTAGCATACATGCATCTATTTTCCGACAATAATTTTAACAAGAAATCGACTTTATTATTCATACCTTATAGATAAAATGATTTGAATTCGGGTCTCTTAAGATAATCATCACTATACTTTTCACTGGACCACTCGTTGGGTTCATCTGTATTCATTTTATGACATCAAATCATAATTATAAAAGAATATCCTTAGGTTGTAATCCAATATAATATAATATACATATTGAAAATATGTCTTAATTTTAAACTAAATTACAATAGCTTTAAGGGGTACCCTCTCTCTCATAGTATTATTGTTAAGTTTGATGAATCTATCCGACATGCATCTTTTTTCTTTTTATGACAAAATGGTTATAAAATTTCATTGTTTCCCCATCAATCAGCTTTTAATTCATAATAATGAACATCAGATTCAAACTTTAATTGGTTGCAACATTGGTCATTGCTGGATGAGTTGTCCCTAGAAAGCAAATCCTCTACTTTTCCCTACTACACTTTAAATAACATTTCTTTCTCTTCGTAATCTTTTCGATCTGTTTCATTTCAATAATCCTATTTAGCAATTAACGAATGGTTGATAGCTAGTAGCGAATTACATTAGTTGATTTGATTAGTGGCTAGCATTAGTTGATTGTATAAAAGTGTTTGTTAAATTAACTGATAGTTGATTTTTTTTACAAATTCTAAATTTAATTCTGATTCTACCTAGAAAATAGGGAAAGAGGAAACTCTAGGGAAAGGAAGGGGAGTGCTCATAGTTGATAGTTGTTTGATTATTTGAACAAACAAAATGACATATAAAGACATGATTATATTCAATACTTGTTTGAATAATGTATTAGTTATCAATGTTTTATATCTATTAATATTAATTAAATTATAAAAATTATTTTTTAATATAACCTTACTAAGCATATATGAATGATGATTAATTTCTTATTTATGAAGTTATCTTTTTAATATAATTTTATTAATTATTAAATTTAGATATATATATATATAAATTTCTTATTTATGAAATTATATTTTTAATATAATTTTATTAATGATAAAACATAGATGTATATATTAGTTTATATATTATTTTTTATTTATGAAATCATCTTTTTAATTTTATTAGTTATTCAAATTAGGTTATTTATATATATATATTTTATAATTGTCAAGGATAAAAAGAGTCTTTACAACTCTTATATTCAATCTTCTTACTCAAAAAGCTCCTAAAAGAATTTTTTTTTTAATTGAGTAGCTTCACCCCAAACCGTTGTTACAATCTTCTATTGTCAAACATTCAAATTAGCAGGTTTAACTTCGCAAACCTCTAAAAAAAGTTCAAACCTCTAATTTTGACTAAAAAAACTGTTTACCGAACATACCTATTTCGACTTTCGATTAGTTTATTCCTTATGTAATCTTTAACCTAAAAGTCATATATGGCATATATGTACATGTGTGTTTTTGGATTAGGATAACCCATATATAACATCATTCCTACGTATTCAAAGAGAAGTCCATTTTTGTTTATTTGGCATCTATCTAAAAAGCATGTAGGAACAATCAAATGAATATTACTTCAAGCTAAAGAGAAAATAAATTTATATTTTATTATTTCGTACACGGTGTATACAGTCCAATGGAGTTTTATAGCTCTACGAGTAGGGTTAGAAACGTCAAAATAAGATACAGATTTTTTTTTAATAGTGTTAAGGTGAATACAAGGTAGTATATGTTCATATGTATTCTTAATCCTTAGATAATGCACATGCATCCTGCAGACAAAACGATTTGAACCCGAATCTCTTAAAATGAACATCAACCGCTTTTTTTTATTGAGACCACTTGCTGGGTTTCACGTGCAGATTTCTCAATTTCGCTTGTAAAGTCGAAAGAATTTCATTTTCAGTTTATGGAATAATTATCATATATACTGGTATCGAAGATGAATTTATGATTCTTTTTACTTGTAATTTATAAGGCTTACAATTGAGGGCTTGACTTTGCGTATGTGAGGAAGGATGTAGAATATCTCAAATAGTTGAGGGAGTTCGTCTCCAAATTAGCATTTTCAATTCAAAAGAATCACTCAACCCTGATTTTAAAGCCAACAAACAAAATAATTAGTGTTTTGATTAGAGAAATCATTGAGGCAATCGAGTTTTATTACGTAGAATATTTCATTAAGATCGTTTTTGAATGTTTTTAGTGTGATAATTACATGTTTTTTTCGTTTTTTTGTGTGTATGAAATATTAGTTATTGTTTCTATGTGATATTCATATAAAAAAGTAAAATTAATTTATTGTTTGTTTAATTCAATACAAATGATATATTAAATAAAAAATTATTTGTTATACCGCTAGTGTAAATTTTAGCTTACGAAAGCAGTTTTATCTTAGAGTTTAAAGAATTTGATTTAGGTTATAGGATTTAGGCTTTAATTTTAAGGTTTAAAAATTAGCGTTTAAGATTTATAATTTAAGGTTTAGAATTTTATTACTAAATATTCAAATTTTAGACTTTAAATAACCATATTAAATATATGCAAAATGGGTTCTTAAAAATAATAATTAAGTAAATTCCAACAAGTCATGTCTACAAATATTCATATATTAGATTCTTTCTTAACCATATTATATCTATCTATATATAACACATTTAAAAGTTTTGATTCGGTTTAGGGCGATCGGTTTAATCGGACATCAACTTAGCTAGTTAGAAATAACAATATTATTCTAAAATAGTGTTTGTGTCCGATTTTAATCATGGATAAATTCACGCACACCCAGAATAGAGTTGTAGCAAGGTTTGGGGATGTCTCCTCAATTTTTTTATATTAAAAACGTAATGAAATTTTTACCTATTTGAACCCTAAAATTTTAATTTATTTAAACTTTTCCCCTTATTTTATAGTTAACTACACTTTCCCCCCTAATCCTAATTCATGGCTTTGTCATTATGCACACCTGCAGACTAAATTACTCGAACTCAGATCACTTAGATAAAACACATCACTCTTTACTACTCATTAGGCTTGATTTTATCTTTTCTTAACTATTTTATTTTGGGTGAATATTCGATACACTGCCGGTGTAAAAAAATTACACCTGCATGCCTATTTTCAAGACAAATTTTAAAATCTAAATTTCTAACCCAAAAGCCTAAAACTCCAACCCTAAAATTTAAACCCTAAATTATAACTATAAACCCTAAATTCTAAAACTTATAACTTAAACCCTTTACCTCTAAACCATAAACTAAACTCCTAGACCCCTAAATAACCCTAATTATAAAATTTTTATATTTTACCATCAGTATATAAGATAATAATCATTTTATTTTACGACATAAAATTGAAATAAGATAATATAACCACAAATATAATATCCCTCTGTCCCATTAAATTTATCCAATATTAACTTTTTAAAAGTAATTTTTTTAAAACTTTGACTACAATTATTTTAAATATTTTAATTAATTAAATTTTATAATATATATATTTAAACTATTTCATTGAAAATTTTTAAAATATGTTTTTTATATATTTTTATCAATAATAAATATATATTAGAAAGAGGTTAAAGTTTAAAAAAGTTAATACTGAACAAAGTCAGTAGGACGGAGGGAGTAGTAAGATTGTGGCATGATGAAACGCTACTAATTCCACTTTATGTCTTTTTATCTTCGCAAAGTCTTTAAATCCAACGGCAAAAATTACGCGTGGTTTATTTATTTTAATATATTTCCGGGTGGACCTGACTGGAAGCGGAACAAATCCACGTGGATGTTTTGTGCAGCAATTGATCTCAAAAGTAACATAAGGTGGGGCCCACATAGCACAATGGGTATGGTCAACGAAAAATTATTACATGGTCAACGGTTTTCATTTGCCACGTGGCTGAACTTGAGAACGGTCTCCTCCCGCCAAAAATAGAAATTATTAGATAGATTCGGCTCATCACGTTATTTATGATCTCAGCCAATAAAATTCATCCACTTTAAAATAACTACCTAATAATTATTTACTTTTTATTAACATGTAAGAAAGAGATATTGATTTACCTTAGAAAAATAAAATAAATAAACTTTATTGACTGAAACTATAAATGACGTGATAAATCGAGTCTCTGCCAAGTGGGCCAACACATATAAGAGTACACGTGGTGTGTCTTTTATTTTATTTTTTCAAAATAAAAATTCCATGTTTTACTCGCCGATTTTTTTATCTAATCGTGATAGGTTTTTGGTTTTAATTATTCATCGTATAAAAATTTAATCCAGATTTATCTTGATGAACAGTCGAGATGTATTTTAGTTTATAAAAAACATTGAATTATCAATTTTATGTTAAAACTATATATTTCAATTTACGAAATTTTAAAAGTAAAAATGTATAATACGCAATTCATATTATAAAGACATTCGTTTTCCTATTTATATAATTAAAACCAATAAGTGTACCACATAGGGATGGGCACGGAACCCGAATCCGACGGGTTTCGACCTGACCTGATCAGATGGAGTCGATTTTTTAAAAAATCGGGTTCGGGTCGGGTAGAATATGCAAGAAATTCGGGTCAGGTAGGTGCGGGTTTAGAGTGGAAAATATCTGACCCGACACGACCCGTGATTAATTATGTAATTTTTTTTAAATTTTTTAGAGATATTTATAATAATACCCCTTATATGTATTTTTTATAGTTAGGTCCCTAAAATTAATTTTATTTACAATTTAGTCCTTCAAATTATAATTTTTACGATTAAGTCCTCTAATTTTTTTTACAATTAGGTTCTAAAATTAATTTTTTATATAGGTCGGATCGGGTTTAGTATATTTATTTTCGGGTCGGGTCAGATTTTTTAGAGAATGGGTTCGTGTTGGGTTGGGTGCGGGTTTAGGGTATTTATTTTCGGGTCGAGTCGGGTGGACTAAAAACCCGACCCGACCTGTGCCTATCTCTAGTACCACACCAATAAAATTATAATTTTGATACAATTTAAATCAAAATAAAAGTTAAGGTAAAAAATCAATTCATACATAAATTTACGCATAGTAAGACTGGAATCTAGACATTAAAGTCCTAAAATATCAAATTTTCTAGCAGTCAAAATCACATAGATAATCTCACAATTTTATTTAAAATAAAATATAATTGAATATGAGTAATTTTTATACACAAACGATATAAAAAGAATTACAAAAACCTACGTATTTATTATTTAAAAAATAACATTTAAATGGTTAATCCTAATCCTTAAACACTAAATTCTAGGTCCTGCAAATTAAACCCCCTAAAATAAATCCCTAATCCCTAAAACAAAAAGATTATATAGTCTAAATCCTCCACGATATTCATGTGATCTCTTCATATTCATGAAAAAGGCAAGAATTTAAAAGATAATGTTGGAGCATGTGAGTATGAAAAAGATATTTGCACTCTTTTAAGCGGTTGATTTTAAGCTTTCCTAATGGAGCAAGTACCTACCACACACTCAACCATAAACATATATTCAATGCTTAACTTATTCAATTAACTAAATGACCACTTCAATAATTTAACCAAAGTACCAATTACACATACATTTCTTTCCCCACCACATAAAACCATTGGTGAAGTTGCTTTCACATGTCTTATTTTATGCCCTCATGGAATGGATTGTTAGCCCCTACCAACAAATATACCTCAACAATGATTTGTGTTTGAAAATAAATATTATGTTGGTGAAGTGACACTATTTGACAATTGAGGGTTTTTTTTAAACATGGATAAGGGAGAAAAGCATGTTTAAAGTGACAAATAAAGGGTTTTAATAGTGGAAGTAAAGCTAGCATCAACCTTTGCATTATATGGGCAACTAAGATGCTACTTATTGTTTACCTCATTTGCTACCATCTTGAATATTAAGAAATTTCACCACCAACTTTAACTTTTTGGGGAGCTGCCCTAAAAAGATAAAGTGTTCAATTATTTCTTTCCCGACTTCTATTGTATGTATAATATGGAATTACTTTGATGTTAATCATTATTTACAAGTGTGATTTTCATGAACTGTGATTTCGAATGTACGAAAAGCTGTTGCCATCCCTATCCTTTATGTTGTACAAGAGAGGGGTGCATGAATATTTTGATGATGGAAGCTCAAACAATGGTTGGTGGATATGATAGTGAAATGTATAGAGATGGAGAAGGATTCTCTAGTGGTTAACTACTAACTAGGCTCTTTATAGGCAAGCATGCAGATTGTGGTAGATGAGATAAAATCTTTTTGTTCTTTATTCTTCACACCTCATCAGTTAGCTTATTTTACTGTTGGAGATAATAACAATAACTTTATATATATGTATATGGTTGATAGTTTTACACGTGTTTTAGGATCCACTTACACATAATATAAAACTCATAGTTTTATACATTTTTTATATCGTTGGATGAGTGAAATAAATGGCTGAGATTAACTCCTTACTTTTTTTTCCAAGTGATAATCTGCATATTCCTACTGTTAATCTCAGTCATCCATTTTACCCATCTAACGATCCAAAAAACATGTAATACTTAAAAGCTTTTACATTGTGTAAATGGATCTTATCCCATATATTTATATGCAAAATAATCTTAGCCATTTTTTACAATCCTAAAAAATGAAAAAAACAAAATTTAACCTATGATAATGAATAAGATTATTTCTTATCTTTTTTTCCTATGATAATTCTTACATTTCATACTGTTAATCTCAACCATCCATTTATCTTTATACAACGATCCAAAAAAGGCGTAAAATTTTTACAATTTACATGGTGTAAAATGAACATATCTCATATATATGCGTTAGGATTCACTTACGCTATAAAAAATCCAATTAATTTTACACTAATTAAAAATTAATGAAAAAACAAATGATCGCATTCATTGTCAATTGAGCTTTCAGAATAAGTATTCTTAGGACATATTTTTAAAAGCTTTTTTTTAAAAAAACATTTATAAAATATACATGGCAATTTCTTAACCCCTAATATTAAAAATAATATAAGTTATCGTTTCGTGTCTACCAAGGAAGGCTTACTTCTCTCCATTAATTGACATTAACCCTAATCATGCTTAAGTCGAGTCGTGCATTAAATTAACAGTTATATAATTTTGTTCTTAATTGATACAATTATATTTTTTTCGCATATTTAGCAAAGCACCGTTAAAGGGCCATATATCTATTATCTATGCTTACTTATGTGTTGAAAATGAAAAATCGAAACAATATCGTTCACATTACAACCATGAAAGAATTAAATCTCTCCTGTAACATAACAAAAGCAAACATGCATTTGTTTAGCAAAGAAAAACCAGTGCCTTGCACCACAAACAATAAACCAACATACAAAAAAAGAAAGGGTCTTATCTACTTTTCCATACCCTTTCAATTGCTTTGTTTCTTTCATCATACAAAAATGTTTCATTTTAATAAAATTGAACAAAATCATCCCTGGAAGTTCTCTTTTCTTTCTAGGGTCTGTAACTGGTTTTATACTCTGCTATAATTGCCTGTCTGGAATCCTGAAATTGTTCTCTGAAAACAGAAAACAAAACTGCTTTTGTTTGTTTTCCCAGACAATGGGACAAGCCAAGGGAACAGCCTCTGATCCTACCTTATCTACCCCCTGCCACTGCCACCAAAAGTGGGTGTCTCATCAGCAGTTGTTGCCTACTTGTGTTTTTCCTTGATCATTTTGCATGAATTCCTGCCCTAATTTTGTGACCTTACACAAAATTGTAGGGGCCAACCGACACACTCTCACACATGCGGCTTACATTGTCATTGTTTTAAGTTTTAACCTAACAAATCAGTTTTTTGTCATATTCCTTTCCAAATGCATGTACCTTTATAACCTTTGGTTTCATAATCTCTTTTGACAGAGATTTGATTCTTTTTTTACTGCTCTGAAAAAGGGTATCATTTGTTTTTTCATTTATAATTTAAGCATAGGTCATTTGAAGGTTTGAACATGTCAAGAACAGTGGATTAACTAGTTTATTATGGAAAATGATGGGTGTTTATGGCAGTTGTCTCTCTATCTAGTTGAGTGGAACATGAGATTTGGTTTCATAATCCCATGAAATGTGATGGTTGTTTTAAGAGATTGAACAGCTAAACACAAGAAGAATTATGGAAACATGAACTGTTTTTGTACAAAGGCATGGCTAATCAGAACTCCCTATGCACAAACAACATTTGAAAGAGAAAAAAAAAAGCAACATTAAATCATGAGATTTTCCCAAAGATGATCACAAGAATAGTATTTGTGCTGTGAACTTCCATGAGAACCTACCAATTAAGAGTACTCCCTCTCCGTTTCACTTAATTTGTGTTGCTCCATTGCTTGTGACCAGGAAACCATTTGGGACATTTGGGACTGAAGTAACAAGATTCGACCCTCGAGTTTAGAAGCTCGACAATGGGGGTGAATTTTACGCATCTCGGCGTTTTGTACTGGTTAATTGATGCGCCTAAGCTGATGGCATAATCCATCAGCTTGTCAAATGTCCCTGGTTCAACGATCTTGATCTCGAGAGGTCCAATGGATTTGTCGCATACGCGCCCTTGGCGGTATACACTGTTGAGGGACTCTTCAATAGTCAAGCAACAGTCCTCAAAAACCGAAGGAGGAATTGGGGTGGTACCATTGAGACTAAGCTCCCAGTAGAGCACGTAGTGGCCCGGAATTGTAGTGGTGTCTGCAAAACTAGTGTACTCGGCCAATGTTGCATCGAATGGCAGCAAATGGTTCACTGCATTCTTAACAGCATGTTGAAGTTCAACCTCATCGGTCTTATCCGAATCAATGGACAAAACCACATTTTTTCTGCAAATGAAATTGAATTGCGGTGCTTTGTTCTTGAACCCTGCTACCCTCAGCACATCACCGACTCTATAACGATAGAGTCCTGCGAAAAACATTAGTTTCGAAAGTCAGTCAGCAGATGCAAGCAAGTGAAAGTGTAAAACTATAGAATAATTCTTTAAAAAATTCAACTAAATTTACCTGAGTAAGTGGTGACAACAAGCTCATACTCTTGGCCAAGCTTAACATCAACAAGGTCAACCAGTTCTTGTTGTTCTTTCTCATTGAGAGTTTTGGGCACAGAAATGGAATTAGAGACCCCACTGTTCCTTTGAACCGGCAGGAACTCAAAGTAGGCCATCGTGGGAACGAGAGTATAGGAAACTTCACTCGGCTTGCAAAGAGGGTTCAGGTTGACTCCAAAGTAGCATTCACTAGATGCATACATGGTGCAGACAAGAGGGAGGCCATTACTGTAGTAATCAAGAGTGGGAATATACTGTGACATGGACCCAGTCACAATCACATCCACATACTTTGTGTTAGGCCACAACCTTGTAATGATCCCTTGCCATGAATCTTTGCTACACTCGGCCTCGATGAAATCGGCAAGTTTAGGATCAGGTTTCAGGATGTTCATAACAGCCTCCCTGACAGATTGGTCGGTGATTTGGGAACCAATGGTCCCCGTCCTTATATCATTACAAAGGAAACGCCAATGTTTCTCAAGAAACTTGATGGCCCTGATGAAACCAGAGGCGAAAACAGCACCCACCCTAAGGACTTCCTTGTGTTGGCAAAGTCCACAAAGCATTTGAGAGTACATACTTTGGTAAGAGTCAGGACAAAGAATGGTCTCATTTGGGCTGGTGTAGTTTGTGTAAGGGTCATATGGCCTATCTTTGAAATGGTTGCTTTTGTAGTAGCTAGTGAGAACAGGGCGTGCCACAAGGCCACCAGGTGTCTTGGCCTCGGATTTTATAAACAAAAAGTACATCCCTTTGCCCTTGTCTAGACCAGGGACAAATTGGCTCATAACAGGCATCAGTAGGCTATACAGCAGTGACCTCCTCCCTAGCTCCTCCTCGATCGTCGGCATCAGCTTCCTCTCCCCACCTGATGTCCCAGAGCTGCAACAATGAACAAAACCAACACCAAATCAAAACAGAGGAAGTAAAACAAAAAAGTGTTGTTTCATTTTGATGTCCTAACCTTGTCAAGAACTCAGAAATGGGCTTGGAACAAAGGATTGGGGACGTATCGCCATTGGCAATACGTACAACATAAGGCTGGATATCCTCATAGGTGATGACAGGCATGATGTTTTTGAAACTTTCTCGATCGGTACGATCATTAAGGCCATGCGTTTGCAGGTACTCGACATGAGCATTGCGTGAAAGGATCTGTTCCAGGACATTCTTTTGAACTTCATCAGCGTTTGAAGTCATGTCCTCAATGAACTGAAGGGTTCTCATGTTCTTGAGTTCCAGGTTGTAATCTGTAGGTTTCTGTATGATCTTTGGTGCTTCTGGCATGATTCTGGTCTTTGTTTTTTGCACTTTTGAAGGGGAAAGAGAAAGGGTTTTAAGAGACAAGAAAGAGGAGGAAGGTGTTGGATAGAAGAGATGGAGTTATGGTTTTGGTTTAGGTGTGAAGGAAAAAGAAGCAAGAAGTTGGGTATAAATAGGGGGACAGAAATGAAATTTGCTTGAGCTCTTAATAAATAATGTATTAATACTACATTTAAGGGCAAATAAGTCAATTCACCTTTTCCTATTTATCATCTATTACATGTCTTAAGATGCATAAAGTTTTCATTTTTTTTGCCAAATCTCATATGATTGAAAAAAAAATAGAACTTTTCGAGTATTCCAGAAAAAAATATTTCATTATTATAGTATTCGAGTTCGAGTAATTTATTTGTAAGATATGCGTTCATATTAAAGGATTAAGAGAAATTAACATATACTACCAATGAGATAAGACCAAGTACTAAGAAAAAAGAAAAAACAAACTAACATTTTATGTAATTGCCCTCAAGTTTATGAACAAAAGTCATATGCTTTTTTGGTGCTATCTTTTATAATCTAAGATTAAACAAATAAATCCTAAAACTTAACATTAAATTCTAAATCTTGAACATAAACCTTAAACCCTAAAAATATATCATACTCTAATTCTCTAAATTTAATCCCTAAATCTTAACCTTAAACTCTAATTCTATTTTTTTACTAATAAGGCATAAATAAGAGCATCGAAATGAGACACGCAATTTTTATCAAGTTTAATAATTTATTCTTATTTTTTTACTGTCTATATTTAGAATTTACTATTATTTTTCTCAATAATATAGTTTCTTAAATCTGAAATTGAATTTTCAATTTACTATTGTTCTCAAATGAATATATATAGATATAATATTAAAGAAAAGAAGAAAAAAGACCTATTTTACCGGGTAGAAATGATTGACAGGCAATTCCCGGTAAACCCGCGGTGAAATCACCGGTGAAAGCGCGCTTGTACCGCGTGTCTCGCAAAATACCGGCGGCCAATTTAGTTTTTATTTTCTTTTACTTTTACTTGCAAATTGAAGTTCCCGGTAACAGGAAAAACGGCGTTTACTTTCAAGTTCTCGCGAGACATTATGTCAATATCTCTTGGAAAGATAAATAATTTTTAGGATAAAAACAATTCTGTATGCGTACGGTAAATAATTGGAGGTCTTTTTTTCTTTTATTTTTGTTTGGATAAAATAAAAAATATCATTAAACTTATCAAATAGTTATGAGACAATCACTATGTGTTATAAAATAATAATAAATTATAATAAATTTAAAAATTATTTTTTAATAGTTTAATAATTTTAATGATTATTTATAATAATTCAATAAATTTAATAATTATTTTATTATTTATGAAATTTTAAAGGAAAAAAATATCACTTAATTTAATGATTATTTGTTATCCATTTGTTTTTAGTTTTCAAGTTTTGAAGGATATAAGTGGGACCGGCTAGCTAGATGCCAGGCTAAATAATTTGACACGTGTACGAATGGGAATTCAGTTCCTTCACGTCGTTTAATGTTTACTATGATTCTCCCCTCCACTAACTTTGGTTAGTCTATATTTAGGGTGTGATTAAAAGATAATAAATTTTAAAATTTAATTATTAATTAAAAATATTAAATTTTTGAATAATATTTTTGGCTGGTTTTTTTAAAGTATTTTTTACAAGTATTAAGGTTTATTTTGCAAGTATGAATAATTGTTTTAAACTGAAAATTTATCAAAAAAATTAAATATGAATACTAACAAAATAAGTTTCGATACTTGCAAAAAAACTCAAAAAAATTAACTGAAAATTTCACCAATATTGCTACTACTGTTACATCTCAAGCTCTGTCCTTTGGTGTATATGAAGCGTATTTGATTCATTCACCTACTAATTTAAAATTATGTATTGCACAAGTTTTATTACGGAGATAAAATTTTTAATTCAATTTTCTTTATTTATAAGGTCAGGATTTGAATCTCTAATCTTTACTTAAGAGACATGAGGTCTCATCTCACCATACATACTGATAGTTGATACTAATAAATACTTGAAAAATTCTACAATGAGTGTCACACACAGCTGAACACCACTAACGTAATTGATATATTAGAAATAAATATCCCAAAATCTCCTTAATATAAAAAACTATAAACCCTATTTCCCTTCTACCGCCGCCGTCGATGCTAGCGCCATATCTTTAGCCACGGTCATTAGGAACAATCAAGGAAGCATTATTGGTGGTGCCACTAAGTACTCAGTTCTTAACGAACCAAGAAACAATTTTTAATAAATTTATTGGTGGCGCCGCTTTTCCATCAAGTATCTTAAGCATTATTGGAGGTGTAATATCTTTAGCCGTAGTCATTAGGAACAATTTTGATCAGTTCTTAAAGAAGGCTTTAGTTTTGTTCGTGTGGCAGCAGCGGTGGCAGTGGTAGAAAGAAAATAAAGGGGTTGAGTTTAGAGTTTTTTATATTAATGAAATTTTTGGATATTTGATTCTAATATATCAATTAAAAATACTATAAAGAAATATAAAAGGTTATTAAATCTAATTTTTAATTTTCTTTTGAAATAATTTTAATTATAAGTATAGTCCTTAAAATTTTTAGTCTTTATTAAAAAATTTAATGGAATTTAACGTTATATTGCGTTAGTGGAGTTTAGCGATGTGCGACGCCCGTAATAAACTCATCTTTACAAATTCAATTGTATCTTTTATTTTAGGACATGGAAGGAAGAAAGCATTTGTAGTTGACATAAATATCATGCAAGAGAGGGGTTATTTTCATTCTAACAACCTTTGACAAAAACTAATCATGCAAACCTTTTTTTTTTCTTCTTCTTAAAAAGCATGTTGGTGTCACAAGATCAGTTTGACAAGGGTGTTTTATGATGAAATTAACTACTACATTGAACTTGTTTGAGAGCCATTTGTCCTTGAATTTGGTACCTAACATATCCCAAACTATCTTTCTGCCCCCTTTTTTAGGTCAATTACATTATGGCCCCAATGTCAAAATTCGTAGGCTAAGTTCCACTTAAACTAAACATTGAATGTTTTTAAAACCGATACGTTGTTGTATGTGACACTTTAATGTATTTGTCGAGAATTGTTTTAATTCTTGTCTTTATCTTAAACATCATGCGTAATTGATACTATTTTCAAAGAAAAAAATTATATTTAAATTTGAAAGGAAATATTGTTGAAAGAAATAATTATAATCTCTTCACATGAACAATGAAATAAACAGGAAGATAAGATAACCATATTCTTAAATTTTAATACGTTAATTATGTTAAAACATAGCTTTAATGTTATTTGTCTTGTTGGCTTTCTTTAAATATTATTATCAAAATTCACAAACATTTTAAATAAACAAATCTCCACGTTAGTGTATCAATAGTTTCACACAATATATCATACTTCCCGAATTCAAGAGAAGTTGTTGGACGAGGAGTTATCAACGTTGATGTCACTGCCACATCATCACCTATTGTCATCCACCAAGGATGTCTCAAATTTTCACCGTGTGTACTAATATCCTAACTGTTCTCATTTCCACCGTAATAAATTGGCGTGGACTCGGAGTCGCCTTATATATATTCGGGGCCTGAGAGAAAATTTAGAGACGAGCATGTAAAACGAAAATATATTTCATTATTTTCAACAATTAATTTAATATTTTATTAATAAATTATAAAAATATGATTAAAAATTTTCAAACACATTATTTTGTTAAGAAAACACATATATACAACCAACAAGAAAAAGAACAACCACTAACTTACTAGATTATCACTTCAAAAATCTGTGAAGTTATGAACATAGAAGATGGAGCCCTGAGCGTTTGCTCATACTGTTCCCTTTGTTAGACCCTACTGGACATGGTCGATTAACCAATAAAAAACATCATAAGACCAAAGTTATATTGTACGCTCAAAGTGAGAATTAATGTTTAAATTTTGAAGACGATAACCACAAACTCGGAACATTATAAATGAATTAATTTAAATTATATTATGGCTAGGGTTAGGGTTTAAAGTTTTAAGGTTAGAGTTTAAAGTTTAGGGATTTAGGTTGCATGTTTAGAATTTAAGGTTTAGGGTTTAGTTTTTTAAGGTTAGGGTTAGGAATTTAGGATTTGAAATTTATAGTGTAAATTTGCATGCTTGTGTAAAATTAGTTTTACACAGCTAGTATATCAAAATTTACCATATAATTTATACTTATTGGAAATAAATTTTATTTAAAGTAAAAAACAATATCCACATGAGTCTACTATTCTCTCATTTGTCTATGTTGTATCCATAAACAATTTTCTCGTATAAATTAAACTTAAAGAACGGTCTTAGTATAGTAGAAAAGGAAAAACGTTTTTTAAGATTCTAATTCGAACAGTTTTATCTATAAGACGTGTGTAGATTTTATTAATGACTAAAAACAAAGCAGATATTGTCATGAGACCATACTAAAAATACTAATAAAACTATAAATAAAAATTAGATTATGTTTGACTTAGGGTATTAATTCATAATTATCGTGCAAATCATAACATTGATTTTAAATCGTGCAATTACATATATTCTTTTAAAGGTTTGGTAATTATGATTTCGTGCACGCATGTAGTTAATTAAATCAATAATTAACAAAGACCATATAATTAAACCATTAAATCACATAGAAGATCACTTGAAATTAAGTTGCTAAAGCCTGCATGTATATATTTTCTTAAAATCCCACACATTGGTTTGAGATTTCACCAATCGTGGTTTGAAAACATGCGAGGTAGTAAATATGCATAAAAAATCATTGCACGAGGGGGAACTATATTTCTATGATTTTATTTTAAATTTCCATACAACAAAGTATAAAATCTGTTGAAAGATAACGATAAATATATGACCACACAATAAAAAAATATCAAGATTTACGTTTAATTTTTTTCCGGAGAAAAATCACGGACAAAGGAGGAGTAATTTACTAATGCCAAAAAATAAGGGCACAAGATGATTGTGATTTTAGGACACAAGATCGAAAAATAACAAAAAAGATATACTTAAACTAAATTTCCTACTTAAAACCAAAGTATAATTGTAGAAGTATAGTTATATATAGACAATAACTCTGGAGATGTGTATCGTACCCACCCCACAAATCCATATTTTGTATGTATTTTATATGTTCATTAATTAGGCTGGATCAAGAGAAAATTCATATCACAAACTCTAACAAAATATGTATAGTAAGAATTAGATCAATTAATGTTCAATCAGATGAAAACATCGAATTTTAGTTTAACTTGTATAATTGGGTTTAGGGAACCAATTACGTGGTCCTTAATATCATGTCGCCATGCATCAAGGTTGTGGGAAAAAGGAAAGAAGAGGGTGACATTTTTATAAGATCCATAAAGGGAAGAATCATCACTTCATCTTTAAGGCAGGATCTTGTTCTTGTGCCTTAACATGGACAACGCATTTCATTTTGACCTTTTCATGTTGTTTGGAGTTGAAATAATTAGTTACCATGATTAAGAGACATTACCTGGTGTTAATTGGCTGTCGGAAAGATTCAAAATTGAAGGTTAATGTTAAACTATTGGATAATCACATGCAACACTTTATAGTTTTTGATTTTGGGTTTAAGGATGTATCATAGTCTCCTTCCTTTGACACATCAAAAGGTCTTTGGAGGTCGTGTAATTTCACTTCTTTTGATATCCTTTATTAGTACTTTCAGGCAAAAGATGGAGGCCGACATAAACCTTACTTCAAATCTCACATGTTTTATGTATATAGTTTTATTTATTTATTTTGGCTTAAATGAAAAATATGTGCCTAAAGTATGTCTTTTTTGAACTTTAGGTGCTTAAAGTATTTTTTTTTGTAAAAATAGGTGTTCAAAGTTTTAAAAGTTATAATTTTAGGTGCCTGACCGTTAATATGTGTTAAAATTTTTTTAACCAATCAATACTTGATACGTGGCATATTTTTACAAAAAAATACTTTAGGCACCTAAAGTTAAAAAAAAGACATACTTTGGGCACCTATTTTTCATTTAAGCCATTTATTTTTTTAGGGAAATGATTTGATGTATTGAAGGTGAAAAACGAACAAGTGTTATATTTTTAGAGTTTAGGATTATAATTTTAAGGTTTAAAATTGTAATTTTAGGATTAGGGTTAATTTTTAAAGTTCAGAGTTAAGATTTAAAATTTAAAATTTATTTTTAATGTGCAAGTAATCCTAAAATGATACGTGAGATCATTTGAAGTTACTTTGTAAAAAAAATTCACTTTGTGTGCATTAAAAATTAACCTTATTTTTTAATGATTTTGTGTCATCCAAAATGAAATGGTAAATTCAAATGAAAGATTTGTATGTATGTATGCATGCATGTATGTATGTATGTATGTATGGTGCTTGATCTCTTGAAGGGTTTTCATCAAGAAAAAGCTTTCCAGTATCTGCTGTTGTGTGTGTCATCTCAAACTTTTCAATGTCCACAATCCACATTGCTTATATAATTTTCCACATGTTTATATCCAAGATTCTCATTGTTTGAATTTCGGCTTAAGAGAAAATAGAAACTTTTAGGTCGCTAATTACCAAATTTAATTGCCAAATAAACTTTTTAACCTGTATTTTCTCTCCGTTATTTCATTTCAATTTCTTTCTTATTCTTGGGATAAAAAATGGCATTACTCCGGGAAAAAAATTACATTCCACTGCTAGTGTATAGATCTTATGTACCCTCTACAAACTACAGTCTACAATGTGTACGAACAAAATAATAAAAAAAAGATTAGAGAACTTATAAATATCGAAAAATTTATGCATACATAATTAAAATTTCCTCGACTAAAACCCAGATATTGACTAAAGCCTGGAACTGGATTAGCACACCGCCAGTCACTCCGACCATCGTCACCGGCATCATAGATTCATCAACCTGTCTTATCCTATTGCACAGTTATAATCTAAGCCCATGGAGCCATCTTAATTAATTCACAAGCTTTTTTTTTTTTTTTAACTTTAGTACGGGTACATTGTTTGTAACCTAAAAGAATAATGATATAACACCATTCTAAGTAGGAATCAACTTCATGCACGATAAGGTTAAAGGACATGACTTCATATATGCTTTCTTTTACTTTTACTTTTGTTTTTTCCCCGTAAAAAGCAGAAAATCCGTCAAAAGTCTTAACCTATATCTTACCGACACCATAGCTTACCGACAATGGTGGAGAATGTGGAGAATCCACCATCATATAGAGGAAGATGAAACTGTGTATGACCACAATAATGTTGGTACCTGCGTTAGTACTAAGATCCGGACATGTCCTCTGTGTTCTCCACTTCATGCATAGCCTCAAGATCGATGACTCAGGACACCATTATACCACCAAAGTGAAAAATGTAGGAAAAGGTTAGTCCAAAAAGATTAAACAAATTCAAAGAACGAAATTAATGTAAACATGTTCGAATGGAATTTTACGGTTTAACCCTTTGGCTAACAGATCCGCAATGTTATCCTTTAGATGTTTTCTAAACTTGATATCGGTTTAACCCTTTGGTTAACATATCCGAAATGTTATCCTTTGATCTTACATAATCGATAGAGATAACTCCATTTGAGATCAGTTGTCTAACAATGTTATTTCGACGACGCATATGTCTCGACTTACCGTTGTACATGCAATTCTGTGCTCTAGTAATTGTTGCATGATTGTCACAGTATATGCATACTGTGGGCACAGGTTTTGGCCATTCATGAATACCCCCAAGAAATTGCCTAAGCCATTTGGCTTCCTCTCCAGATTTGTTTAGAGCAACAAACTCAAATTCTATTGTGGATTTGGTTATAATCATTTGTCTTAAGGATTTCCATGACACGACTCCTCTTCCCAAAGTGAATACATATCCACTTGTGCCTTTGATGTCTTGAATGTCACATATCCAACTAGCATCGGAGTATCATTCTAGGACAGCGAGGTCTCTGGAATAATGCAATCCGTAGTCCCGGGTATATCTGAGATATCTCAATACCCTCACAATTGTTTTCCATTGATTTTTTTCTGGATTGCTTGTGAATCTACTTAAACTGCTCACAGTAAAAGCGATATCTGGTCTAGTACAGCTCATGAGATATATTAAGTTGCCTATGACTCCTGCATATTCCACTTGATGAATGCTTTCCCCTTTGTTCTTAGATAAATGTGAACAAGGGTCTAAAGGAGTTATGGCTATGCCAGAATCATCCTTGTTAAATTTCTCGAGAATCTTGTCCACATAGTGTGACTGAGTTAATATGAGACCTTCCGTTGACCTTTTGATTTGGATGCCCAGAATCGTATTGGCCAGTCCTATATCTTTCATGTCAAATCTTGAATTTAACATGTTCTTGGTACGTTCTACCATTTCATTGTTGCTTCCAACAATGAGTATGTCATCAACATACAAACATAGAATTATATATCCATTGTCTGTAGTTTTGACATATACACATTTGTCACACTCGTTTATTCTGAAGTTGTTTGTCGTTATGACACTATCGAACTTCTCATGCCATTACTTTGGTACTTGTTTAAGTCCATATAGAGACTTCACCAATCAACAAACTTTTCTTTCTTGACCTGAAACTACACGACCCTCAGGTTGTTCCATGTATATTTCCTCATCAAGTTCTCCATTTAGGAAAGCTGTTTTAACATCCATTTAGTGTACTTTAAGATTTCGCAGCGCATCAATTGCGACTATCATACTTATGGATGTTATTCTTGATACATGGGAGAATGTATCAAAGTAATCAAGGCCTTCTTTTTGTCAGTATCATTTTATTATCAATCTTACCTTGTACTTATAAATTGTTCCATCTGCTTTCATTTTTTGTTTGAAAATCCATTTTGAATTTAGTGGTTTAATTCCAGGAGGAAGGTCCAATAATTCCCATGTATGGTTTTGCATGATGGAATCAATTTCACTTTTAATGGCTTCCTTCCATAAGGTGCCTTCAGTGGAGCGTATAACATCGCTATATGTTTGAGGTTCAACCTCTAACATAAAGGTTAAAAAATCCGATCCAAAGGATTTTTCCACCCTTGCTCGTTTGCTCCTTCTTGGCTCAATTCTAATTCCAGCCTCTTGTTGATCATTTAGACTGATCTCGTCTAGGGTTCGTTTTATTGAACTTTGATCAAGCTCTCTAGATTTATAGGGAAATATATCTTCAAAGAATAATGTATTCTTTGATTCTATTATCATGTTCTTATGAATCTCAGGATTCTTTGATTCATACACAAGGAACCGATAAGCATTGCTATGTTCAACGTAGCCAATGAAAATGCAATCCACAGTTTTAGGACCTATTTTCATTTGCTTTGGTAATGGGATCATTACTTTGGCAAGACACCCCACATTTTCAAGTGTTGGTAGGAAGATTTTTGACCTTTCCATAACTTATATGGTGTCTTATCTTTTTTCTTTTGAGAAACCTTATTTAAAAAGTAATTAGCTGAAAGAACAGCTTCTCCTCACATGTTCTATAGTAACCAGAGGTTCCTAACAAGGCATTCATCATTTATTTTAGAGTCCGATCTTTTTGTTCGGCTACTCCATTAGATTTAAGAGAATACGATGGTGTTACTTCGTGAATAATACCATGTTGTGAGCAATATTCACCAAATGGATTAACATATTCACCACCACGATCACTTCTCACTATCTTAATCTTTTTATTAAGTTGGTTTTCGACTTCCTGCTTATAGAGTATAAATTTCTCTATAGCCTCGTCTTTGCTTTTAACATAGTAGTATTTTGTGCTATCATCTATGAAGGTAATAAAAAATTTATTTTCTCTTCTCGTTTGAACGAATTTTAAATAAAAAAACATCGCTATAAATTGGATCAAGCGGTTCGTACTTCTTTCAATAGTTTGAAACGAAGACCTTATTAATTTTGCTTCAACGCATGTTTCACATTTATTTTTGTAATCAATATGAAATAAAGGGATGTGTTCCAAGTTAATTAATCTCCGTAGAGTATCATAATTAACATGTCCGAGTCTACCATGCCATAAATTTAATGACTCAAGCACATAAACTGAAGAAGAAGTGATATTCTTATTCATTTTTTTGATTTTACAGAGATAACATTGAGTTTCCACATTCCATTCAATACATATCCCTTGCCCACAAACATCCCCCTTTAGACAGAATTAATTGTTGGGATTCAAAAACCATTCTAAAACCATGAACACTTAAAAGTGTTCCAGATACAAGGTTTTTACGTATGTTAGGCACATACAACACATTCTGCAGCTTGAGTTCTTTTCCAGAAGTCATATTCAAGACCACAGTTCC
The DNA here is from genome assembly GCA_019671005.1 of Hibiscus mutabilis. Lineage (NCBI taxonomy): Eukaryota > Viridiplantae > Streptophyta > Magnoliopsida > Malvales > Malvaceae > Hibiscus > Hibiscus mutabilis. Next base: position 2,028,745 of record CM033732.1, on the reverse strand, counting down.
CTTTCCCTTGATCTTGGAAGTCGCAGTATTTCCCATGTAGAGTTTCTCCCCATCGTCGCTAAGTATCAGCTCAGAAAATAAATTCTTGTTACAGCAGATATGACGTGCGGCTCTACTATCAAGCCACCATTCCCTTGGGTTGGAGTCAACCAAGTTGACTTTAGAGATCACAACACATAGATCTTCGTCCTCCACGGCATTGGCCTTATTAGCTTTGGTTTTCCTTGGATTTCTGTATTCAGAGGATCTGTGCCCTCATTGCCACAGTTGTAGCATGTTTCCTTGAATTCCTCCTTTTTGGAAATTCCACCACTAGGCCCCAACTTTGACCTGGCTTGGTGTTGTTGGGGTTGATTTTCCTTTCCGACTTTGACAACATTTGCCTTGGCCTCTTTGAAGGTTTCTTTACTGAGCTTTCAGGCATTGCCTCTGTTGTCCTCTTCTATTCAAAGACTAACAATCAGTTCCTCCACAGTTATTTCATTTTTTGTGCTTTAGGTAATTTTTGAAGTCATTCCATCCAGAATGCAGCTTTTTCGTGATGGAAGCTACTTGGAAGGATTCACTTATGACCATTCCTTCAGCAAGAATTCCATGAACAATCAGTTGAAGTTCTTCCACTTGACTTACTCCTAGTTTGGAATCAACTATAGTAAAATTCAAGAATTTCGTGACTAAAAACTTTTAAGCCCCATCATCTTCTGCTTTGTATTTGTGGTCCAATGCCCTCCACAGCTCTTTAGCTATTTTATAAACATCATATAGCGGATAGAAAGAGTCTTGTAATTCATTGAGGATATAGTTTCGGCAAATAAAATCGGCGTTCATCCAAGCCTCAGTGATGTTGAAGGCGGTGGGATCATCCACTTCTCATTCTTCTTCCCCTACTTTAACAACTGGGATTTTCCTTCAAGTATTTTGCTAAGTTCAGCATGGTCAGATAGAACAACATCTTCAGTTGCGATGTCTTAAAATTTTGCTCATAGAATTTCGCCGGCTTCTCGTTGTGACTCATTGCCACAGCCGTTGCGTTCAGATTCATAGGCTGATTCGCTTGTTTCGAAGTCTGCCCCGATCCCACCATCTACGCTGGCGAGTTGGGTGAACCAGTAAAATCTCTCATAGTCATTGTTTCTATTCAAAAAAAAAAAAAAAAGCCCCGAAATTAGTAATAATTCCAATAAACTGAAAAAGTAATTTCGTTTATTTCCTATTTTGATTTTTCATAAAATTCGTAACCTCAGTTACTTCTACTGACAATTTATGTAGAACATATTTGTCCTTTTTTTTAGATTAAGCAAACCCGTTTAAACGGCAGGATAAATCCTGAAAATGAGTTTATATGCTTTCTCAGTTTCATAAAAAAATTAATTGCCTCGGACAAGAAGCATGTCTTAAGATTGTAGGAAAAGGTTAGTCCAAAACGATTAAACAAATCCAAAGAATGAAATTAATGTAAACTGATTCGAATGTAATTTTACATAATTTAAATAAACCGTAAGAAACTTGTTGAGGCCTGCACGAACACAGTTTCCTTGAGACAGATTTCGACCACTCCTTGGAGCTTGAGTTCGTTGGTCGTCAGTCTCCCAGGATACAACAACATATGATCTTCTACAGTAGCACTGTTGTAGAGATCACGAACAGAACCTTGCCTTTCACTATCACCAAAAAACTATGCAATTTTGAATAGGAGAAAATCTTCGAGTTGTGTTTTAAAACTGAAGAGAAGCATCCTATATATAGGGAACGATTAGATTAAAAAGTGGGAATAAAAAATATTCCGAATTTTAATTGTCATTGATACTTTCGTGAATAGCAAGCATTACCATTTTAATATTCGTATTTAAAGAAAGCTTTTAAAATCCCTTTAAATTCCAAATATTCAAAAAAGGATATGCTATTTTTAAGGATAAAAATTATTCAAAATCATGGGCGTGCGCCCCAACCCAAATAAAATTAGATTTGCACCCTTCCACACGCGGGACACAATTTTCATTTAAGTCATTCATTGACCACAAAGTGAGTAAGTGTATATAAACACTTCTCATTCCATTTATCCCATCGATGTGGGATAAGGGGGTTTCATTTTTCTTACTCAATTCACAACCACCTTAATTTGAGCATCAATTTCTCATTCATCACTCAACCATTTTGAGCATATGAGATACTGTTGTAAAGGTCTCATGGAGTAGAATATGACCCAATAAAATTATCATTCTAATCTCCACCTTTACCCTTTCGAATTATGGCTCAAAGTTGGCTATTCCTCACTGTTTTTTTCCAACAAAAAACATAGGAGCTTTCACTCTCCCCAAAAGAAAACTATCGAAACCCCACTACTACGAAACTTCACATCATGAAAGATCGACATATTTGCTTAATATATTATGGATGTAAGTTTATACCCTTGTTCTCCATGTGATCTATTTTCTTTCGGACAGGATATAGTGTATGTAAGCAGTCCAAGTTATCCTTAGTAGTAGATGTTAATGTTTGTGCTTTTCCTTTAGCCTCTTCACAACCCATACAAGCTACAAAAGCATGTCTAGGGACAAGAATGAAACCAAACCAATCTATTCTAATCCACTTGTATTATTAACACGTGGAAGTCAAGTCCATTATCTATCACAAAATGTGTTTGCCCCTTAACTTTATGAGAAAAACTTTAATATATAGGCAGTATAAATTTTAGTTTACACAAGCCTTTTAGTTTTAGGGGTTAGGGGTTTAGTCTAAGGCTTAGAGTTTAGGGGTTTGGGTTGTAGGATTTATAATTTAATGTTAGTATTTGGAATTTAGGGTTTAAGGTTTGGAGTTTGAGGTTTAGTTTTTTAGGCTTTAGGTTTAATTTTGATTTATAGTATAAATAAGCATGCTTTACACAAGCCTGTGTATCAAATTTAAACCCTAACTTTATATGTGATGCTGGAATATACCAACAACGAAAATAAGGAATATCAATGTTTACGTGAAAAATCAGGGACATAGGATGAGAACTTTTTCGGTCAGAAGAAGAGATTACAAGAGTGGGCTGCAATGATGCAACTTGTATGTCGTACTACGACTTTAACTCACTATAGATTTAGTGTCTAAAATCTTAATCTCTAATTGATTCTTACTTCTAAGAAGAAAGTAGATTTATATTTGGATTTGAATTCCTTCGTAACGTGGAAGATACATAGAGTGAAGGACTTCAGTCTACGGAAAATACCAACGAAAAAGATCAAATAACTAAAAATATTATCTCTTTCGGAATAGAATTTGGGTCACAACTCGTTTTTTTTGTTTTCTTTGTTTGACTTTCATGGATATTGATGATTTGCCCAATTGAGCAGTGAGGTGTTTAACCTTCAATGGGTAGTGATAACGAGGGGCTGGCTGGTAGAGAAGGTCTTTATCCACATACTGTTCATGCACTCTTGTCGGTCAAGTGCCCCCAAAAATTAGGGGACACTGTTGGATGACAATGTAACAAGTCAATTCTCTAGACTCACATATTGTCCAAGAATCTAGAATTATTGTTGTTGATTGTAGAGCATTGACCAGCAAATTAAGGGTACTATCCCCAATAATATTGTCACTGTCCTAAACACACATTTTGAGGGGAGAAATAAAGTTTAGGATCAGATTTTGGTTAATCCTAAACACATTAAACATCACTTACAATCAATCAAGGCTTTAACTTTTGGGGACGCTGGAATGAAAGATAATCCAAAACAAATTGTGTTTAGTGCATTTCTTTATCTTCCACTTTAGGGTTTAGAAAGTTGATGTGAAAACCTTAATTAGATTCTCAGCTTTTCAACATGTATATCTCCATTTTTTGTATTTTCTCGAATAAAACACATATTTGTACACCAACATGGTCGGTTCAAGTGGTAAACAGCTTGGTCTCGCTTAAGGAAGTCTCGAGTTTGAGGCCTTATGTATGCAAGAAATTTTTGTTGGGAAACACACCCACCAAAATCAGGTGTACGACGCGAATCGGTACAGATTAGACAGATCAAATCCTTAAGAAATCATGAGGACAACAAAAAAACAGATATTTGTATAAATCAAATTTACACTTTGAAAGAATATTTTTTAGCCATTGAAATGAGATATTATCTATCACATTGTTGTCTAATCTTTCTAGAAAGCTATTGGAAGGTAAAAGTATACATTTATTAGCACATAAGGAAATTAAATGATGGTGTATTAAGACATTATAGCTAGGAATAGTACCATTGTTTACTTACTGTAACTAATGATTCTGCCTACTAAAGAAAACAGTTCTTTTGATGTTTACTCATCAACTGTATATATTTCAATTTTGTGAACAGATTTATAGGTTAAAAAAAGAAAGAAAAGATAACAGTAGCACAGTCGAATCTAGTTTATTAACCGATAAGTGTTGAGTGTAATGGCAAAGTATATTGTGTATTATCAAGAAAATTTTGAAGAAAAAATATAATCGATTATAAGTTCATGCGACATGTTAGAAAGGGTATATATATATGAATCAATACAATTATATTAGTGTAGAATAAAGTATTTATGAATAATACAAAATGAAAAGGGTGAAATGAAATATTCTTTTGAATAAAAAGTATAGAATATAAAAGCAAACTAGGATTCTAGCTGGACTCAGGTTCTAGAGGTAGACATTTTTGGTGGTGTGACATTGATTAAACATCTTGTTCAATGACTTTTAACCAATATAGTTACTCTAAAGCTTAATTAAATTCTTGTAGGATCATAATCATGTTTGTGAATAATACTAAAAAATGAAAAAAATATTAAATATAGGAATAAAAAAATATATATCGATAAAGTGCCAAAGCTTTGTTGAATGTGTAGATATGGCCTACAAAGAAAGACCTCTCTATAAGGAATACTTCCTTAATATAAAATATATAAAAAAATTATGATTGGCTAGTTTGATAAATTTATTAAAAAAATTAAAGAAAAAATTTAATGTATATTTCTCTTAAACAAATATAAAAAAAATGAAAAACCAGTCAAATGGGGACTTGGATTGTGACCACAAATGAGTTTGTCGGGTCACATTTTAGGGTTGGGATAGGAAGACAGGGAATAAAAACATTTTCTCGAATCTTGAAATTTTAAAATAGAATTAATTGAGTTAAAAGGGTCATTCTACTATAGACTCTGCAATATACGATTCAGATTAGCCAATCAATGAATATATACCGATAGTTTTATTTTATAGTCGGCTGGATTGGGAAGGCAAATCTTATAATCAAATCCGATTTACAAGTTGCCTTGAATTGGATCGAGAATCCATTTCTAAGACCTTGGCGTTGGTGGTATCTCTTTGAGGATATAGACAAACTGACAAGAAAAATAAAAACGGTAAAGTGAGTATGCCCCTAGAGATAGGAATGGATTGGCAGATAATCTTGTAAAAATTGGTATGCACCGAAGAGAGTTATTCAAAGCTTGGTGGTAAATAGCGTCCTAGCTTGGTGGTATTCGGTTTAGTGTGAAAAATCATAGTATATTGTTCGGAGAAGGGAGTCGTTGATTTTGAGATGTAATTTTATTTCGTTAACGTTAGTTGAACTGTAGTCTTTTTCTTCACCTAAGTCTATATGAAAGTATTTTGATAAAAACAATTTATTTATCAATGAAGTTTGATTAATCAAAAGAAAATTGAATTGAAGTAAGATGAAAATTCATATGTTGAGTATAGATTGGTGGGTATTTTGGAAGTGGAGAGAAATCAATAAAGAAATCATGAGATATTCCAACACATTTATGAACATGGCAACAGTGCCTCCACAACAAGAAACTAACAGGCGCGCGCACACACACACAAAAAAGAAGGGTCTTATCTCCTTTTCATTCACTTTCAGTTGCTTTTATTTCTTTCTTCGTGGAAAAATGGGATTTATCTGGGGAAAAAAAACTGAATCATTTGTCCCCAATAATTCTCTCTCTCTCTCTCTCTTTCTGGATTCTCAAATTGTGCTCTGAAAAACAAAACTGTTCTTGTTTGTTTTCTCAGACAATTGTACTGGTAAAGGGAACAGCTTCTGGTTCTACCTTATCTATCTTTAAAACAAAAGTTGGTGCCTCATCACCAGTTCTTGTCTTCTTGACCATTTTGTAAGAATTCTTGGACAGTTTTATGACCTGAAACATGATTGCAGGGGGCCAAGTGACACACTCTCACACATGTGGCTCACATTGTCATTGTTTTAATATTACAAATCAGCTGTAGTCATGTATTCTTCCAAATGCATGTATCCTCTCTCTCTCTATATATATATGCAACAAAAAATACAGAATATTGGATTAAGATGAGAATTCTAAATCTAACCATAATCTTAGCTTCAAGGATCATGTATGCAGATTGATGCAAATAAAATCTTTCATAAAGGCTTATGGATAATTTTGTTCTTCTAGTAATCATAAATCAATAATTGTATTTTTTAAAATTTCATTTAGTATTTGTAGTCTTGCAAAATTAACAATGTTGTCCCTCATTTTAAATTTCATCAATTTACTCCTCGAACGTCTGAATTATATCAATCTTGTTCTTTGATCACGGTGACTAACAGAGCAGTTAAATTCTATGCATATGGTCACTATATACTTCTGTGAGAAAGGGGCCATGGTGGCCGGTGAAGATGAACGCCGGTGAACAATGAACAATAAAATATAAAAAGTTACAGTTTAACGATAGAACAAAAATAATATTTTCAACAGAGAATAATGTGCTTCTCTGTATTTTCTCTTATTCTTCTTAATCAAATGTGTATGAGATAAGCCTTTAAATAGGCTGATACAGAGTTTCAGTATAACTAAAATTATACTTTTATCTATAATTTAAAAATATTTATTCCTAATTTAAATAAGACTTCTAGTAAATCTAAACTACTGACTTAAAAATAAACTCTAATTACACATTAAATTAAACTCTAACACTTCTTGTCAACTTACACTCCCCTCAAGCTCTAACACTTCTTGGATAACTTACACTCCCCTCAAGCTGGCGAGCAAGTGTAGTAGAGCACCAGCTTGGATCTTGGATGTGATGCCCTACTCATATTTCTTTGTTGTTTTTTAGGGGGGAAATCTCCCCTTTTTTGGAATCCATTGAGTTGAACAGCTAGGACATACTCATGCTATTCTTTGAACGGCCATTGTTGAAAATTTGCAAACGATGTTGCTGGTTTCTGTATCCTTCTTGAGATGTCTACCAACTTTACTGTTGTTATTGGTTTTTGCACCCTCCTTAGATGTCTTTCAGCTTTCCTCTGTCAGTGATGATCTTTTTCAGGTTTTTGCATCTTCTGAGATGTCTTCCAGCTTTTTCTGTCATTCACGGACTAAGTAGCTGCTTCCATTCAACAATGATCACAGGAATCTACACTCCACTCAAGCTGGTAGTTGCACAAACTAGAATTCCAGCTTGGATCTTTGATGTAGAATCTCTTAAAAAATATTATCTAGTTTTTAAGGCTAAACTAAAACCTCTTCTCCTATCTTTTATAATTGATGGCTGAGATAGAACAAGATAGTTTTTAAGGCTAAACTATAACCTTTCCCTATCTTTTACAATGGATGGCTAAGATAGAACCAAATAGTTTTTAAGGCTAAACTATAACCTTTTCATATTTCTTTTTGATTGGCTAAGATAGAACCATTAAATGGAGAACAAAATAACAAAATTAAACGAATATAAATTTCACCATAGATGTAAGATTCCAACGAGAGAGAAGCCAAGGAACGAGCGTGGCCTAATGACAACAACGAAAAAAAAATATATGCATTTAAAAAAAATCAGATCGTCAATTTGATTCAGATCAGAGATGGCAGCAGTGGTGACGACATAAGGAGCGTTGTTGGCTCATGATACCATGTGAGAAAGAGGCCATGGTGACCGGAGAAGATGAACGCCGGTGAACAATAAAATATGAAAAGTTACAGTTTAACGATAGAACAAAAATAATATTTTCAACAGAGAACAATGTGTTTATTTGTATTTTCTATTATTCTTCTCAATCAAATGTGTATGAGATAAGCCTTTAAATAGGCTGATACAGAGTTTCAGTATAACTAAAATTATACTTATCTATAATTTAAATAATATTTATCCCTAATTTAAATAAGACTTCTGGTAAATCTAAACTACTGACTTAAAAATAAACTCTAATTACACATTAAATTAAACTCTAACACTTCTTGTCAACTTACACTCCCCCTTAAGCTCTAACACTTCTTGGATAACTTACAACTTCCACATCAGCCGTTATGACCAGTTGTCTTGTCTTGTCATGTCAATGATAACGGGTTAATTTTGATGAGTGGTTGTATAAATGGAGCATTTTATAATTAATTGTTTAACGACCCGCCATCTTATTGGAGGACATTAATTTATTAAAGAAAATAACATGTGGACATATTAACTCGAACATTATTAATTATTTAACGACAGAGTGTATGACATGGCAAGCCAACCGATGATCTTTGCTAGTCAAAGACAGTCAAACGTGAGATTAATGCAATTCGGATAGTTTGACAGGTAAATTAATAAAATTAAAAACGAGAAACAACATTACTAAATTTGGACAATTACGTGACTAAATTGTTGAGATAAGAAGAGAATGACAAAATTACTGATTTGGAATTACTCTGTGCGCAAAATTACCATTTAAGCCTTCATAAAAAGAACCATTGATATTTTGACAGAAATTGGATTCTCTCTAGTCCACTGAAAAAAAGATATCATTGTTTAGGCTGCTCAACTTGGTTTTGCATAGGTATAAGATTCCAGGGGATGTGTCTTGAGCTTTTAAGTGTCATTTCATGTTTGAGAATTCAGAAACAGTAGTTTGATTAGTTTATAATTAGTGGATAAAACGTAATGAAGAAAAGTTGGTCTGCTTTTTTCCTTGAAAATAATGGGAAAAAGGTGGCTGATTATGGTGGTTTTTGTTTGCCTTTTCCATAGAAATGTGAATGATTATCTAGAGATTAATAGATAAACCAGTATAGATTTTTTTTTTTTGGCCTTGAAGTACATGAACTGTTTCTGTGCATGGCTAGATCAAAGTCCCTATGCATATTAAACAGCAGTTAAGAACAGCTACCAATTAAGAGTATTATTATTATTCCATTCATTTCACTTAATTCATGTTGCCCCATTGCTTGTGTCCAGGGAACCATTTGGGACATTTAGGGCTGAAATAACTAGACACAGCCCTTGAGTTCAAAAGCTCAACAATGGGAGCAAATTTCACACATCTTGGAGTCTTGTACTGGTTAATTGATGCACCTAAGCTAATGGCATAATCCATCAGCTTGTCGAATGTCCCTGGTTTGACGATCTTGATCTCCAGGGGTCCAATGGATTTGTCGCATACACGCCCTTGGCGGTATACACTATTAAGGGACTCTTCGATAGTCAAGCAACAGTCCTCGAAAACAGACGGAGGAATTGGGGTGGTACCATTGAGGCTAAGTTCCCAGTAGAGCACGTAGTGGCCCGGAATTGTAGTGGTGTCTGCATAACTAGTGTACTCGGCCAATGTCGCATCGAAAGGTAGCAAATGGTTCACTGCATTCTTCACAGCATGTTGAAGTTCAACCTCATCGGTCTTATCAGAATCAACTGACAAAACCACATTTTTCCTGCAAATGAAATTGAATTGCGGTGCCCTGTGCTTGAACCCTGCTACCCTCAGCACATCACCGACTCTATAACGATAGAGTCCTGCGAAAAACATTAGTTTCGAAAGTCAGTCAGATGCAGACAAGTAAAAATTATACTACAAATTCTTACAATATTAACTTATTGTGATTACCTGAATAAGTGGTGACAACAAGTTCATACTCTTGGCCAAGCTTAACATTAACAAGGTCAACCAGTTCTTGTTGTTCTTTCTCATTGAGAGTTTTGAGCACAGAAATGGAATTAGTGACCCCATTGTTCCTTTGAACCGGCAAGAACTCAAAATAGGCCATCGTGGGAACGAGAGTATAGGAAACTTCACTCGGCTTGCAAAGAGGGTTAAGATTGACACCAAAATAGCATTCACTAGATGCATACATGGTGCAGACAAGAGGGAGGCCATTACTGTAGTAATCAAGAGTGGGAATATACTGTGACATGGACCCAGTCACAATCACATCCACATACTTTGTGTTAGGCCATAACCTTGTAATGATCCCTTGCCATGAATCTTTGCTACACTCGGCCTCGATGAAATCGGCAAGCTTAGGATCAGGTTTCAGGATGTTCATAACAGCCTCCCTGACAGATTGGTCGGTGATTTGGGAACCAATGGTCCCCGTCCTTATATCATTACAAAGGAAACGCCAATGTTTCTCAAGAAACTTGATGGCCCTGATGAAACCAGAGGCGAAAACAGCACCCACCCTGAGGACTTCATTGTGTTGGCAAAGTCCACAAAGCATTTGAGAGTACATGCTTTGGTAAGAATCGGGACAAAGAATGGTCTCATTTGGGCTGGTGTAGTTTGTGTAAGGGTCATATGGCCTATCTCTGAAATGGTTGCTTTTGTAATAGCTAGTGAGAACAGGGCGTGCCACAAGGCCACCAGGTGTCTTGGCCTCGGATTTTATAAACAAAAAGTACATCCCTTTGCCATTGTCTAAACCAGGGACAAATTGGCTCATAACAGGCATCAACAGGCTATACAGCAGTGACCTCCTCCCTAATTCCTCTTCAATTGTTGGCATCAACTTCCTCTCCCCACCTGAAGTCCCAGAGCTGCAACAATGAACAAACCAACACTATCCACTTAGCAAAAACAGGAAAAAGAAACACTGAAATCAACATGTATGAAAAAAGGGTTGTTTCATTTTGATGTGCTAACCTTGTCAAGAACTCAGAAATAGGCTTGGAACAAAGGATAGGAGACGTATCGCCATTGGCAATACGTTCAACATAAGGCTGGATATCCTCATAGGTGATCACTGGCATGATGTTTTTGAAACTCTCTCTATCAGTGTGACCATTGAGGCCATTTGTCTGCAGGTACTCAACATGAGCATTGCGTGCAAGAATCTCTTGCAAAACTTTTCTTTGAACTTCATCAGCATTTGAAGTCACATCTTCAATGAACTGAAGTGTTTTCTTGTTCTTCAACTCCAGGTTGTAATCTGTAGGTTTCTGTGTGATCTTTGGTGCTTCTGGCATGATTCTGATCTGTGTTTTTTGCACTTTTGAATGGGCAAAAATGGGGTTTAAAGCCTTTTTAAGAGGCAAGATAGAGGGAATGAGAGTAGAAGAGATGTGGTAATTAGTTTTAGATTTGGTGCGAAGAGAAAAGTAGGAAGAAGTTGGGTATATATAGAGGGAGATATGAAGTTGGCTAAGCTTTCCTTTCTATATATTCATTTGGGTTAATTTGCAAATCGGCCCTCCAACTTTTACCTTCTTGAATGATTTGGTACTTCTTTTCAGAATATAATATTCCAACTTTACCACTACCTTCTTCCATGCTAGTCTAATGCCTAAGGGTTTGACTGCAATTCACTTTTTGACGAATAAAATCTGATATGTGATAACTTTTATGCATCATCAATAATGCTTCATTAGCATTTTCAAAATCACATTAAATTTTATTTTGAAATTTATCAAAAATTGGTAACATGCATGTAAATTTACATGATATTTAACCGGTAAATATCAACATTCATGTAACAGTATTAGGCTATTGGATAACTTTATCAATAAAACATACACTCACATATCGATTAACCATCGAATCGGTGATAAAGAATTTGTATTTTCGTCGAATTCGAACAATAGAAATATATTTTCATATATATAATTACGATTTTCCTTTAAATATTAAATTATTAAAAAAATGACTGGTGTTAATTTAGATATTAACCCATTCTTTTGTAATAAATGAGTTCTATGCCTATTAGGGGTGTGCATTCAGTTAATTCGGTTAACCGACCGAACTGAATTATCCAAAATTCATTAACTAAATTTTTTTTTCTTTTTAACCGTTAACCGAACTGAAATTTTTTTGAAATTTTTTAACCGAACCGAAAAAAAATTCGGTTAATTCGGTCAGTTTTCGAATTAACCGAAATTTGTTATAAAATTTTGGGTAAATTACACAATTGGTCACTAAATTATGCTAAAATGGTCTTTTTAGTCATTAAACTTTCATTTTATGCTAATTTGATAAAAGTTTAATGATCATTTTATAATATATCAAAAAATTTAATGATCATTTTATAATTTTTAAAAGTTCAAGGACCAAAAATAAATATATATATATATATAATATATAATATTTAATATATAATAATTTTGATTAATTCGGTTAATAACCGGTTTCGAGCCGAATTAACCAATAATCAAATTTCCTACAAAAATTAACACCGAACCTACCTAAAATTAACCGACCGAATTAACAGAAAAAAATTCGGTTCGGCCGGTTAATTCGGTTAAAACCGAATAATACACCCTCCTAATGCCGATGGGTGTCATAGAACAGATTCATGGAATGCCAATTAATGGGATTTGACTTTCCTCTTCAATTTGTGTTAAAATAAAGATTTATTAATGTTGGTCTCACAAATTTTCTAAATATATTATTTCATATCACATACTCTTATTTTTTATATATAATAAAACTCACGCTAGCTCCAAGTATGACACGGATGGACATTATCCAACCAAAAGCTTCAAATACATACAATAGAATACACTACATAAACATTACAAAAGAAAGTGGAGCATCCATGCTTGGTGGGAAGGGGGATTTCAGTGGGGAGTGCTTGGTGCTTGGTGAGAGGATTTAAATGAGATGTTAGAAATTGTAGTGGTTCTTGGGGGTGAGAGAATGTGTGAGCAATAGAGGGGAGTGTGGGAGACATTGAAAGTAATGCAAATCTTTGACCTTTGACATTACATCAAGATTAAGCATATATTTTATTTTATTTATTTTTTAACATCTCGAGAAAAAATGTTAAGAAAATAAAAAAGAGAATGTAATTAATACTTTGTGGAAAACCATACAAATAAATAAATATTGCAAGTGAAAAGAAGAAAGTAAGATAAACAATTCCCAAGCCCTTTGAATATGTTGTATGAATAGAAATTCTCTATCTTTTTGTGATATTCTTATTTATGTATCACGTTAAAAAATTAGGCTTAAGAGTTAAGGTTTAGAGTTAGAGTTTAGAATTAGGGATTAACGAATTTAGTGTATGTTGTATTTTTTAGGGTTTAAGGTTTATAATTTAAAATTCAGGGTTACATCTTAAAATTTATTTTTTTAGAGTTAAGGCATGAAAATGGACACAAAAAAAGGACGGAGGATTTTTGTTCATGTTGTATAAGGGAAATTTCTTGTATGTTTCTACAATGTAGAAAAGGCAAAAAAACAACATTTGTCCCTAAGTGACCCAGGTTAAGTAGCTTGTTTATAATGATGTGTGTGCCTTATTAAAAAGAATAAGATTAATGAACAAATATTATTTTGTCACATTTCCAATGAGATTAATTATTGTCACAGCGAGACTGATTAAAATACAATAAGATTAACTATTCATCAAATTCAATCTGTCAAACCTCTTTTCTGGGTTTAGGGAACCAATTATGTGGTCCTTAATAACATGTCGCCATGCATTAAGGTGGTGGGAAAAGGAAGAAAATTGCTACCATTCGACAGTCCGAAAATAAAAATGTAGACATTTTATAACATCCATAAAGGGAGGAATGATCACTGCATCGTTAAGGCAGGATCTTGTACCTTAACGTGGACATACAATTCCATTTTCTCGTATCTTTTTGAGTTAAAAACAATTAATTACCATGATTAAAAAGACATTACCAGATGTTAATTGGCTGTCCAAAAGATTCAAAACCAGAAGGCTGATGTTAAACCACTGGATAATCACATGCAATATACTTTTTAGTTTTGTTTAGGGTTTAGGATGAATCAACACAAATCAAAAGTTGTTTGAAACTTGTGTCATTTCACTTCTTTTTATATACCGGACTCGTATCTATCAAGTCCACAGTAATTCGATTATCACAGATTTGAGTTTGTACTGTCTCGTCTGCCCTAGCTTTTGAAGGTAAAATGGCTTTAGCAGAGGCTAAAAAGAAGGCAAAGTTCGGCCCCCGGTTCAAGCAATGATGGAGTTTAAGACCATTCAAGCACCTTCTTTATCAATTTGGGTTGCTAGCCCTACCTTTTGCAGAATTATTTCTGTCAAGTGTTGTTCCTTTTGCATTTCAGCTTAAGACATGACTGATAGAGTCAAGTGGCAAAATAATGAGGCTCTTGAAAACATGCAAAAAACATGCATATATGGATACATGATGCTTTTCCAATACCTGTTGTGTGTGACATCTCAAACTTTTCAATGTCCCTACATTATATTGAATTCGTGCAATATTCTTCTCTATCCAATTTAGTACGTGTTTTTTTTATATATTTTCGATGTCTATTTTATGATTTATATTCGAAGTTTATGACTATCTTAATAATATATGTATGTCAATTCAAGCTCGAGTAAAAAATCTTTTGTACATTTAGGGGAAAACTCAAAATGGGAAGTGTGAAGTATCTAATCAAGATCATTAATCTTATCTTATCATATTAGCCATCTCAATTCCCAAACAATTTTACTTTACTTTATTACTTTACTAGGACAAGGGTACATTAAGGTCGCTAAAGCATTTCCATTAGTGACAAAAGGAAGTGTGAAATTCTGTGACTTCTAACATAATCCCATTAGCAAGTAAACTTCATGCATGATAGGGAACGACTTGCGTATCTATATAAGAGATAGACGTTGGCCACAAATTTTAAAACTACTACATACTTAAGGAGAGGATCGAACTCTCAACTATTGGTTAAAGTAGAAAATATCCTTACCGTCTCACCTAAACCCATGATTTCACGCTTTCATTTTTTTATGCTTGTTCTTCCTTTCTTTTTCCTTAGCTTATCTTTGCTTGAAATTTGTACAAAAATGTTAACCCTCTCTTGTATACCACACTATTCGCTTGCCGATAATGGTGAGAAACACATCATCATTTGTACATGGAAGATGAAAATTGGATCAAATGGCATTGTATATGGCTACAATAATGTTGGTACTTGCTTTAGTACCAACATCCGGACATGTCCTTATTTTGCCCTAAAGAAACAACTTTATGGATAATATGATGAAGCCATGTTCTCTCCACTTCATGCAAAAAAGCTCGAGTTCGACGACTCATAAACTACAGAAGTGAAAATCACCATCCCATTTCTCACTCTCCAAACAGAAACTATCTAACCCCCCACTAACACAATGCTAAAAATTTCAAAAGAAAAATTCCTCATCTTTATATGATTTTTTACTTGTGAAATGATCATGTTTTTGAACTTAGACAACTGCTTGTCCTAACTCTTCATAATTTTTTGTTACAAAGTAATCTATTCAAGACAATTAAAAAAATTGTATTTAAGTAAATTAAATAAACGAGAAAATAAGGGTACAAGATACAAAACCAGATTCGAAAGAAAATAGATGAAACGTGTTGAGGCCTGCGGCTACGCAGTTATCTTAAGACAGATTTCGACCACTCTTGAGTGCTTGAGTTCTTTGGTCGTCGGTCTCCCAAGATATAACAACATAAGATCTTCAACAGTAGCACGGCTGAAGAGATCTTGAACGAAAAAACTCTCGCATTTGCCTATCACCGAAAACTAGAGAAAACAAAATGAAGAATGCATTTTTTAACTATATTTAACCTAGTAGATTAACACGGTATTTATAGGGGTTCATATAGGGTTATTATTGGAAAATTATATACAGAATATAATGGCCATTAATGTTGTTTTCGGATACAGTTAAAAAATTCCATATATATCGAATATATTTTGTGGATCTCAAGCAATATCTGATTAATATTCGAATTAATTGGATACAATATCTTTCCATATATTTATCCTCTTAATTCCGAATATTTAAAAAGATATCCAGCATTTAAGGAAAAATTTAATTCACAGTTTACAAAATATCCATAAGCCTAACCAATCCAAAAATTTGCATCACCCACGTTGTGCAAGTGCACCCCAACCTAAATAGGATTAATTCACATACCCCTACTTACAAGGCACAATTTTCATTCGAGTTATTCAATATTTATTAAGTGGGTAAGTGTATATAAACACATCCCAAGCCTTTTATCCAACTTTTTTTACTTCCTTATTCAATTCTCAAGATCTCTACTTTGAACATCAATTTCTCATTCATCACCCGATTATTTCGAGCACATGAGATACCGTTATAAAGGTCTCATGGAGTAGAATATGAACCAATACGTTCATCATTCGAATCTCCACCTTTACCCATAGAAAAAGTGTCTCAAAGTTACCTGACATTTTCCCAACAATTTTTAGGTTTAAATATACTGTGTGCGTGTATTATCTCAAAATTTAAAATATAGTCCCATACTTTAATTTTACAGCATTCAGTCCTCGCACTATTTTTTATTTGTAAATCTTGGACCCTCCACTACCTTATGTTCAATTTTACTGATAATTATTGGCCTAATAGCGATAAAAAAGGGAAAAATATTTTTTTAGTTCTCTACATTTATAGTTTTTATCAATTTGATACTTTAAAACTATACAAATAGATGTTTGAAAAATGTATTGTTCGATTATCGATATTTTTTTATGTATTTTTAAATATTAAGAATCAAATTAATATGAACTATAAACTTAGGGGATTAAAAAAGTTACTTTACCTTTTTTATAGTTGTCGGTTCAATAATTAACAATAAAAAATTGAATAGAAGTTAAAGGAGTGGACAAATTTTCAAATTCAAAATAGTACAAGGGTTCAATGTTTCCAAGTTGAAGTATATGAACTAAATTTTAAGCTATGATAAAGTGCAGGCATCCTAACATATTTAAACCTAAATTCCATGACATTAGATTGCCAACAATGGAAAAATCCAACATCCTACACACACCAAAATTTTTAGTGTTAGTGATGGACGCATGGTTCTATGCTAGGGATGAACCTATAAAATTAGGGAAATAAATTAATAAAATTTCAAGGGTAAAAAAATATTTTTAATAAAAAATACATAAAAATCTAATATATATATTTAAATTATATACGAATTTTAAATCTTTAAGAGGAACAACGGTCTCCTCTAGCCTCCTCGATCCATCCCCGTTTAATCCCCTTCATGTGAAAAATGTTTGTTCCATAACTTTATCCTTTAGGGAGAGGGAGTTCGTGTTCCCCCTTGTTCTTCGTTTCACTTTCATGCATACTGATACTTTACCTATCTATAACAATGAGGTCTCTAATCCCTTCAATGGGAGACATGCTGAGATGCGATATTTGCAACTAAAATGCGGCCCTACATAAATTTTTACGTAATAATTTAGGTAGAATCAAACTTTTTACTAACTGAGTAAGAATTTGTGTAACTATATAAATTTTTATCAACTGGGTAAAAATTTGTGTAGATTTTGCCTTAGATAAGTTACACAAATTTATATATTATAAACTAAATTCTTATCATTTTGGTATGAATTTGTGTAACTATATAAACTCTTATCAACTAAATAAGAATTTATATAAGACCGTCTCATTTTAACTGTACTCTAAAGATGTCTCAAGGCATAACTTTCCTTTGATGGGCTTCTTAGTCTTTCTATTTTTTATTTAGACTGTATTTTTGGGTGAGGTAGCAAACGCCCGTTGTCAGAAAATAAAAAATACAGCTGTGAGCAAACGAGCGTTTGGGGGAGAATCATGCGAGTAAATGGAAGTTGAAGTAGTCACCGATACCTTTTTGACAATAAAAATACGACGACAAAGGCTTTTAGGGCGCAAACTCAACCACAAACTGAGCCTTAATATATGTCGGTAATAATAATTGGGGCGGTTTGCTGGTAGAACAGGGTCCTTTATCCTCTCACTGTTCATCCACTTTTGTCGGTCAAGTGACCCAAAAATTAGGGGAATTTTTTCATGTATCTGGAATAAGTCAATCCTCTAAAGCTACACTTATGGTAGAAGAATCTAGGCATTAATAGTGTTGTTCTATGAAGAACCAGTGACCAGCAAAAAAGAGTGCTACCCCCCAATTATTGTGTCACACAGCCCTTAAAGCTCACATTTTTAGGCAAAGACGAGTTTAGGATTGTAATTATGGTCAGTTTCAACATGTTTAAGTACATATCAAACTTACAATCAAAGATTCAACTGATCTTTAGGGTTTAGAAAGTTGACACTTTCACAAATCTCCAATTAAATAAATGATAAAAAGACTTTCTATTGTAAAAATATAAAATTAGTTAATATATTTCAAAAAATCTCACATCTCTTTTTTATATTACTTGTTTTGAGTTTAAATACAAAGATTTGATATTAGGCTTGTAAGAAAAAATACGATGGTAGTTGTACGCACATGAGATTTAGCTAAGAAGTCCAATTCAGTTAAAATCAGCTAATTTTCTTATGTGCATGAACTAAAGGTCCGATTCATTATTATTATTATTATTATTATTCATTTTTAACCATTTATTTTTTGATTAATTTTAACCATTCATTTTATTTTTGACTGATTTGCCTTTGTATAATGTCTATTTTTAGATGTCTTTTTTAGGCGTGCATGATACTACAAATACAATGCACATATGTCTTCAAAAAGAAGATCTCAAAGTAGAATCATCTACTTATTTTTTTCTCATCTCTCTCATTTTAAACACGTTTTAAAGCTGAGTATTCATTGGTTCTTTGCTCTTTCTTTTGCCTGGTTCGGCAAAAGTGCTTATTGAATCCTGAAGGGTACGCTTCACCGCGAAATATCCTTAAGGACAGTGTCTAGTGCACGCCTCAAGCAAGTCTTATTTTTAACATTTTTTCAGTTTAACCAAACATTTTTCCTACAATCTTAAGGATAATACCTGATGCCTCTTTAAACCGAAAAAAAAACCCACGACCTTTTAACAAAGATTTTTGTTGGTGTTGCTGTTGTTACGCTGTCCGTGCAGTACTCTGATGCGCCCCTTTAATGTCGTGTTGTTGTATGTACATCTATAGTTCAAACTCAATATTGCTAAAATAGGTATATATTATCTATGATTTTTTGTGAATGCTTTTAAATAATAATTTTAAATTAACCATGATATGGTGTTGGATTTAAAAAAAAATTATGCCTAATAGTTATGCTTACAAAATATTGTAAGTTGAGTTTTAAGCATGATTAGAGTTGGTTACAAACCTAAAATAATATTTTAAAAAAATGAAAAGAGAAATAATTTTATATGTGGCAGACTCCATAATTGATTGTTGGTATAATGTGAAAGTGCATGTCTAAGATCGATCCTATTAAAGACTTGGTATTTAAGAGTGTCTTGTACACCACCTCTCTTTCATAGGAACCTATCTGGTGCATTATTCATTGACTATACCCACAATTTTTATCTCCAATTATGATGACACATTGAGCCACCGTATAACTTAGTGCAGAAATTTTAATGAGAAATGATTATCCTGTTAAGCCAAATATTAATTTGGGCGAAACAAATGTTAATCATGTTAAGCCAGATATTAATTTGGTTGAAACAGACGCTGTTAAAACAGGCGTGTTTCACCAATTACTCAGTAGGTTGGTTATGTCTCATTTTTCTAAGTTCTGGTTTATAGTACAAAAAGACACCAGAATGAATACGTTATGTCAGAATACTAAGCTAAATCATTTTTTTATCTTGTTTATTATTCTTTGAAATATGTGGGGATTGTTGTAAAAATATAAGATTACTTAGTATATGTCAAAAAATCCTACATCTTCCTTTTATATTATTTGTTTTGAGTTTAAATAGAAAGACCTGGTATTGAGCTTGTAAGAGAAAAATATGATGGTAGTTGCGCGCACACGAGGTTTGGCTAAGAAGTCCAATTCAGTTGAAATCAATTGATTTCCTCATGCGCATAAACTAGAGGCTCGATTCATTTTTATTTTTATAATTTATTTTTAACCATTTATTTTTTGATTAATTTCCGTTCATTTAAAATGAAAGTATATTTATTCTTAACCAATCATTTTATTTTTGACTGATTTGCGCTTGACTAATGGCTATTTTTAGATACCTTTTTAGACATGCATGATACTATAAATACCATGCACATATGCTTTCAAAAAAATATCTCAAATCTACTTACTTTTTTCTCATCTCTCTCATTTTAAATACGTTTTAAAGTTGAGTATTCATTGATTTTTTACTCTTTTTGTTGCCTGCTTCAACAAAAATACTTATTAAATCCTGAAGGATACGCTTTATTACAAAATATCCTTAAAAATAATGCCTAGTGTTAGCCTCAAGTAAATCATAATTTCTACTTTTTTTTTATTTAACCAAACATTTTTCCAACAATTTCATGCATGCATCGTTATGGAATCTTTTTAAACAGCTTTGATACAAGCCAGGGAAAACAGTGGTAATATTTTACTTACTGTAAATAATGATTCTGTCTGCAAAAGAACACAGTTCTACTGATGTTTACTCAACAATTTGTAGGTTAAAAAGGCAACAGTAGCATAGGGAAATTAGTACACTACAAGTTCACGCAATATGTTGGAGGGCGTAGGGTTTAATACAAACATATCGGTAGTATCGATTAAAAGGCTGAAATAAAATTTATTAACAGCTAGATCTAATTGGTAAGCATTTTGCTATTGCTTAATTATATTTTAAGTTTAAAATTTTGTATAAATATAAAATTTTTATTGAAAAATTCATTCACTATTGAGATCAGTCTGAAAAAGCTTTGATAAACCGGGAGAAAAAAAAAATAAAATCTTTCTTTTGAACGAAAAGTATACAGAATCTAAGAGCAACTTGGATTACTTGAGAGGTAGACATTTGTTCAAAGGCTTTTCAGTAGTATGATTACTCTAAAGAATTATTGTTTAATTCAAGGGTTATAGGGTCGTAATCATGTTTGTGGAGAATACTACATTAAATGAAAATAAATAAATAAATTGGTGTGTTTAATTGAATGTGTTGATGGCCTACAAAGAACAAACACTCTCCATAAGGAATACTTCCTTAATAGGAAAATAAGAAAAATCATGATCGGTGGTTTGACAAATTTATTAAATTATCTCTTTTAGAGAAATAAATGGTTTTATTTATGGGTTATTAAGCCGAAGAAAAGAAATGGGTGACTTAGGGTTGTGGCCATATATAAATCACATGGTAGTTCCTATCAAATGAGTTTGTCGGCTCACATTTTAGGGCTTGGATTGGATTCAAAGACTTAAAAGATAAAACGATTATTCTCGTCATATGTCACTGTTACGGTTTTGTCACTCTATTTATCCTAGTTATTAAGGGCGAGTAAAACTCGATTCGACTTAAAAATCCAAATAATTTGACTCGACTCGAGGCAAAAATACTCGATTCGTCTTGACTCGACTCGAAATTTTATAATCTCGACTCGACTTGAAAAAATTCCAAATAAAGTTTGAGTTGTAAAATAGAAACTCGAATAACTCAAATTTTTTAGTAATTAATAGATTTATTTTTAAGTTCGAGATGAGTCTCTCAATTTTGTATTATATATATACCGATATATAAAAATATGAAGAAATATTGCAACATATGAAAAAAATATGAAGAAATATATATTTATATGCATATCTTATATGATTAGAGAAAATTATTTAAATTGAAATCAAACCGTACTATAACATGATAAATAATTACAATTAAATTTTTATAGGAACTCAAAAACTCGACTCGAATTTCTTAAACTCGACTTGAATCAAAAAATTTCAAATAAAGTTTGAGTTGTAAAATATGACGCGTCAACTCGAATAACTCAAAATTTTTTTACTCGAGTCAACTCGATCGAACGTTCGCCCCTACTAGTTATTGAATGTATTCGGCATAAAATTTCTTATCATGAGCTTATTATTATATTTTCAAAAAGACATGTTTGATAAGATGTGTATGACCACCTCTATATATCACAACCTCTTTTTTTTCTTTTCGTTGGGAAATTAATTGTACTCTATTAACTCGCAATATTTTTGACTTAAGGTGTGATATAGGCAATAGATGTAAGAATTTGCTTAGGTAAAACCTTTGAGCCCATCGTTTATTGTCTCCGATTAGGGTAGGCAAATGGGGTCCTCATTGAGCGAGCACCCGCTTCACCACAAGTACACAAAGACCAAAGACCAAAAATAAAGATAAAGGTAAACAAAAAACAAGTATGATATCTCTCTTAGATTATGATTAAAATAAAGCCATTTGCAATAGAGACCATACTCAAAGCTTCATCACCCTATGCTTATTTTCACTTGGTCCATTCTTTTCAATTGTTTTTCTTTTAGGGGGAGACAAAAAAAAGATAAGAGTTTTTAGATTTTAGAGAGAGATGGTAACTAAGGGGGTAGAGATGGTAACTCGGGGGGGGGGGGAGGGGGGGCGGCTTTGGAGACCACTTAAGGTGGGGAACATATTCACATGCAAAGTTGACAACATATTTTATATTACATATATTAAGCACATAGGCAGATAGGCTACATGACTGTGTTCCTCACTTGAATGGGGCTATCAACTAGTTTTCGTTTGCATTATAATTTTGGGGTTTCCTTTTTTATTTTGCCAATAGGCATTGTTGTAAGAGGGGATTTGTGGACCAAGCATGTTTAGGAAGAAATGTTGGTTTGTCTAGATAGTGCTTTAGGGAAATGAAGATATAAGCATGTTGGGTTTTTTTCATTGGTTTTAATATATATAATGATTTTTTTTTTTTACTTGTGGTTTGTGTGTTATAAAGATGGGTAGGTAACCAACAACCGGCTGGTTTAGCGGGATGATGCATGAAGTCTCTTAAGCAATGTCAGAGGTTCGAATTCCGATACTGTGAATGGAAAAAGTTGAGTTGGGAGGGTTATCCCATATGGCCATCTGCAAAATTCGATTCAAATTAATCAACCAAGAGGTCAGATACAAGTGGTTAAAAAAATTGGGTAGGGGGGAGCTTGGAGATTTTGATTGGACTCTCATATTGCAAATGCATATAAAAAGGGAAGTGGTGTGTTGTCACCCCCCTTGGGCTCCCTTTGCAATTGACCTCCATGAAGGATTTGGAAAGGGAGTTGAATAATTATGTCTTTCGTTGAAGTATCCTTTTTGGGGTTTTTTGGCCCCCCATTTCCTCTCTTCCCTCTGTCTCCCCTTTTGCTTTTCTTATGAAAAGGGATGAGGTGGATGAACACATAGCAAAGCAGAGAACAGCTTTGAGTATGCCCCACATCCATTCAAGTCTTATATGAATTATACTACCTGTTCTATGATGGTAGGTATGGGTTAGGAGTACCTAGACACTACCACATACGCATCAATTTTCCACAACTTCCATGCATGGATGTTGGCTACTTTTTCTTTCACTTTTTTTATCCTACAAAAGAATAAGAAGATAACTTGAAAAAAAATGAATTTGAGCTGTACTACACATACTATGATTATGGCCAAAATCAATTCCTATGTTCATGAAATCATTCTCTTTTGGGTTGCTACCAAAGTGGTTTTAATTTTGATACATCTTTGTATTCACAACTTTTTTTTGCTTGTCCTGGGATCAAGGATAAATAAGCTCTCACCCAAACACTGAAACATCTCCATTCCAACTGCACGAAGTAATTACATTAGACAAGATGGGATGGAAAGCAACATCTACACGGGCTTCCTCGTACGCCTTGATTTTCTTGATAAGAACCGACGACCGGGTGTTATAGAAGTATATAGAACCATCTGAGGAACCAGAGACAAGCTTCTCCCCATCCAAGCTGAAATTGCACTTAATTGGAAATCCAGACACTCCATGGCTTCAATACCTTTTATACTTGTCTAGCTTGAAGGGAGGATTTGAAGAGAAAATGACAATATAATTTCCATTTGATTGTGCCACAAAATAGGGATCAAATGGGTGGTACCTTACACAAGGGCAAGTGTAGGCTTCCGCATAAACCTGAAACAATTAGCAAATAAGATTAGGCCATAACAATAAGCAAAGTTGTCACCTTATATGTATTGATTATATATTCTAATCTACAACTCTACCGAGTACCATTATTCTAGAAGTTCACCACAGTTACCATTTTCACCAAGACAAGACAATAGCATCTTAGGTGTCTAAGAATATTTATGTGTTAAAACTGTCCAAACAGATCATGCTTGTCTGGAATGGTAATATCCATATGAAAAGAGATGATTGGAACATATCCCTAGCAAAAGGCTAGAGAAAGACGTTTAGCAGGGCAATAGAAATTTAGAGTGATTGAAGTACTCGACTTTAGTCCAATGGAACATCAGTCTTACACAGGGGTACAGTACTTTGAAATGGCCGATTGATTATGCATCTTTTCTCTTCCATGCAAAAAGTATTACTTTAGTTTAAGCATGTGTATTTCAATGACAAGATTCATATCAAACTTCAAAGTCATGCAAATTGGACCTGACTTAAAGTTGATACAACTCAAGAAGCAGTACTCAAACGACTCTTTTCAAGGACTGTCAACATGAACAGCAAAGATAGGTACCAAGTTTACAAAAACAGTGGTTCATTTATAAAGGACTGTATTATAGAGACACTAAGTTAAAGTTTGTGCACAGGTTTCCTGTGCAGATAACAAATGAATTCTTTCTTTCTGTTCGATTTAGATGGTGTACCAAACCCCAAATTATTAACACAGAATGTTCAAAATAAAGCATTTATGACCTATAAAGCTAAGCTACGCTACAAGGGCTATTAGCTAGCCTCCCTTGAATGAGTCGGTAAGTGCATTTACTGCTTTCCTCGAAGCAATGGTCAATAATAGAAACAATGTAATTTGTTTGAGGCATGAAAGAAAGGAAAAGGGATCCAGGTATGATATAATACAAATATATGCTCAAATGATAAATACTAAAATAATATGATATAACAACTTGACCACACAGTAACAGATGAAGATGTATCTCCGCTCGCTGGTAATACTTCAAAGTTTGTTGCTAATTTTGTACTTAGATCTTATTAAGATCCAAAAACATTAGTGCTTATAGTTACATATTGGTAGAAACTTATGTCATGACTCGTATGTGCTACATACAGTTTTGATTCGACAAAGTAAAAATCAATTGTGAGAAGAAACAAAGGTTTAATACGAAGAAATTGTGTTTCATTTCCTTGCAATTAGAACAGATTAATCTATTTAACTATCTAGTCCTTTGATTTGTGATTTTTTAACCACCGTGATATGAGGCTATGCCAAAGATGCAGTATAGCAAAAGGTGATATATTTAGGTTTGAAGGTAGTCATCTGCTACCGTTCTGCTAGAACCAAGAAAAGGAGAACCGTAAATGAGACTAAGAAGAGGCAATATGAGGTGGAAATAGCTCCACCAATAAAAAATCAGTCATGTAGTATAAATTGTGTAGATAGGTGCATCTAACCTGATTAGACAATGGAACCTGTCTAGAGATGTCCCAAACAATAATAGAATTTTCACTGATGTTGCCCCCAGAAACATCACTGGAAGATACAAATTGCTTCCCGTCAACGGAGAATTCAGCATCAAGAATTGGACCCAGACCTCGAATGTATTCATGGACCACCTTGCCAGTTCTAACATCCCACAATCTGAGTCTGCCTTTTGATCCCCCAGAAAGGAATAGGTTTGAGTTATCTGGATGGCATTTTATAACTCCAACACCCTGATCATCTCTAAAAATCTGTGATTCAAGACCCTTTTCAACATCAATCAATCTTGATGAACAGTCATATCCACAAGAAAGTACAAATAATCCCTGCTGTGACCATTTAACATCTTTCACATCTGCATTGTGAAAGTTAAGCACACGAGCTTTCTTCTGATCTCTGCTCCATACATTCTATATGGTGATTGTTTGATCCATCCCAGCAGAAGCAAGTAAATGAGCTGTAAACTAGAGAGTAAACAGTTAAAATGGCACTCGGAAGACTGGACCAAAATAAATAATGCACTAAACCAAAATCCATACATCTGAAGAGATAAAAGAAACATAATCAACGGTTTTAAAAAAATAAATAGATAAGAGCATACCATGAGTTGATGACCAATGAACAGCATTAACAGCTTTTGCATGCCCATGGAGAGCTATGGTAAGCTTTTTGGGAATTTGACTTAGCTGTGTACGGCCCTTTGGTTTATGCCGTATTGATGAGAGAATGTCATGTGGTAGATCCGATTCTGAAATGCTTCACAGAACTGAGAACAAGAATTTATCTTATAAGCCGGAGAAGTTAGACAAGTTTTTATTATTCTAGTAAAAGTTAAATCTTGACACAAGTGAACAACTTATGAGTATGACAACTTAGCATAACAGTCATTGAAAACTATAATACATAATAAGGAACAAACATGGTGAATAGTTTTATGAACTGGTGAAATTTCGTTCTATGAATAAACGGACATCCATTTTTTCCCTCTTTGGTGATGACCATAACAATCAATAAGCTTGTCAAATATTTCGATTACTTGTTCTGGTCCATCAATTGGAAACCAAGAACACTCAAATATAAAGATTTGACTAGTATCAGCATCAGACATGAGGATCAAATGGACATCCATTTTTCACCAACTCAATACAAAATTCCTCTACTCAATTGAAAACACAAATTAAATTGAGCTTCTAATTTTAAACATTGATTGTTTCCTCAAGTACAAGACTACCCATTTCCTCTTTTCACTTGGTTCTCAAATAAATAATCATCAACACTGCAACTTTAAACCCAAACAAAAAAGAAACAAACTGCTGGACTAAATGGGGGAAAACCCGCTAAAATTTTGGGAAAAGAAAAAGCTAAAGCAACAAGTACCTGATTGAGTAGTTACATGGGGATCCCGGGTATTCGGGTTCGGTTCATCAGCCTGGGGAACCGTACCAGAAAGTGCTCGTTCCCTTTTCGATATGTATCTGCCGGGAAGCGGAGCTTCTTCTCGCTTTGGAAGATCCAATGTGGGAAATGGGTATTCGGGTTTTTTTCGTTTCGAAGGGCGGAAAGGAAGGTGCTGATGGTATACAGGTTTAGGTTCGGATTCGGGTTCATCGTCTGAAGTGTTGGAGTAGGCTTTGCAAAGAAGATCCATGGCTGAACTGAAAAGCTATTTCCTTTCCGGCTGCCCTTTTCCGTTGCTCTGATTTGGTTCCAAAAAGACAAAATTGGATATTGCAAAATGGGCATTTAATTCCAACATAGTATGCAAATAGCCAAAGCCCATTGTATTGAGAATTGGGGCTATTTATCATTTCATCATTATAGGCCTATGACCCTAAAATTTGGACACCCCAAGCCTAAAACTTTGACCATAAAAATGGACATAGGCTGCTCAGAATTATTCTATACATATGTTGTGTAGTTTTAAATTATACAATTATTTAAATTTTATTGGTTAGTGATTTAATTTAAGATTTAGATTATGAATTGACTTTGTAAGATTTAGAATTTAGGGTTTAGATTTTAAAGTTAAGTGTTAGAACTTGATATGACGTAATTAATTGCTATTATTTTAGTCATGATAGAAAATTTAAATATGAAAATTAAAAACGACCAAATTAAAGTATAGGACCAAATCCACAATTTTCGCATAGTGCAATGAGTGATGAAAGAATTTAACCAGTACACCATTATAAGCCAATGGCCCAAGAAAAGATGGATCCAAAAGTGCTTATTCCAAAGCCTATAACATTCATGAATGGGCCTTGCTGATCACCAAAAATGGGCTTGGTTATAACATTGTAAATGAGCCTATAATTGTAGATTTATGGGCCGATGTTGAATGTAAATGTGATGATGCTTAGCATTAGGCAACAACCCCCTCCCCCCCTCTCTCTATATATATAGGGTTAGGATCCACTTACACTATATAAAATTTAATTATTTTTACACTCTTGTTGGACCATCGGATGAGAGTAATAAATGGCTTAGATAATCTCCAAATTTCCTATTGTTAATCTTAACCATCCATCTACCTTCATCCAATGGTCCAAAAAATGTGTAAAACTTTTAAGTTTTACAGTGTAAGAGGATCCTATCATATATATATATATATATATTCATTTTTAATGATTAAAAAAACTCACGCACACCCTACAGCTAAAATTATTCGAACTCAATTTTTTTTTAAAAAATAATATTTTTCTTTTTTACTGAAATCATATTTTAAATTCAAATTTTATTTTTTTATTCAGAATAAGGTCATGATTTGTCATTTTTCTTCTTCTATTCTTTTAAATCAAATAATAATAAAACCAAAGGGTATTTTGAAATTTTAAAATCGGTTTATAATGTTACAAGACTTTTAAAAAAAATAAAAAGAAATAATAGGTGGGTGGTCTCCTAATAAAATATGGACCTGAACATAAAAACAGGTGATGGACCCTAAAAACACAATAATGATGATAAGAGAATGTAGGTAGTAGGTCCATCCCATAACTTAAATCAGATGTTTATTTTTCACATTTATATTTTTTTTTAAAAAGAGCAATTATGTTGCAACCATTTTCATTTATTTATATAGATTATATAAAGAATAAAACTTTAGTTATAAGTTTTCTTTTTATTGATGCAAAAATGAGGTCACGCTGTGAAGGCCTTGGCCTAATAAACTGACCCATGTGCCCTAACCCCCCCCCCACACCAAATCTTCTAGGAACTGTATATTATTCTTCTTACCAATTTTGCAGCAATGACTGCCAAATTATGCTACTTCATGGGAGTTTTAATAAGATGTCCCATTCATTGTCTTCCAATGGAAAAAAAATATATAGGTTTACATATAGTGTTTGGAAGAGACAAACCCTAATTATTGGGTCTATGTTCATCCAATTATATTTTAACACCACATAAACATAGTGTAATATTTTTTAATATTCATGTTTACTCGAATAATTAAAATATATATTCATAACCCTATAATTTAAGCCTAAATCTTAAACCATAAATTTTAAACTTTATAAACTAAACTTCTAAACTAAATCCATAACCCCTAAAATAAAAAGGTTGTATAATTTAAAGACTATATACACGCAATGACAGAACCCAACCTCATCTATTGGGCTTAAAAATCTAAATTTATTGGGGGGCCATTCAAAGAATTTAAACTTATGAGGGGTATATATATATGGGATATGATCCTCTTACACTATGTAAAACTTAAAAGTTTTACACCTTTTTTGGACCGTTGGATGAAGGTAAATGAATAAATGAGATTAACAGTAGAAAATGTGAAAATTATCACTTGAAAAAAAAAAGATAAGGAAATAATCTTAGCCATTTATTACCATCATCCAATGGTCAAAAAAAAGGTATAAAAGTAATTAAGTTTTACACAATGTAAGTGGTTCCTAACTAGTCCCTTTCTCATATTTATATATATATATATATATATATAAAGAAAGTTTTTACTAATATTTTTTGGGAGGGGAGCTGCGGCCCCCGCCAGTCCCTTTCTAATATTGTCACGGACTACGTAACATGTGTATTGAATAATTTTCTCATAAGAGTTATTTTTTATACATGTTGGGTAAAAAAAATTTACATAACTCTGGATATTTAAACTATAAAATTTAAACTGTTAACCTAAAACTCTAAATCCTAAACTATAAGTCATAGACCTTAAAATATAACTCTAAAATCTAAATTCTTAAAATATAAACCCTAAACTAAATTCTTAAAATATAAACCCTAAACCCTAAAATCTAAATTCTTAAAATATAAACCCTAAACTAATCTAAACCTCAAACCCAAAAAAGCAAACTCGTGTAAACTAAACAGTGTAACAAATAATTTTTCTAAGTATAATATATTATCCTGCTTAAAACCCTTTATTGAACTAGATTCATGAATTAATCAAATACCAATTCCACTAAAAATAACAAAACTTTATTATGAAAATGTTTTTATTTTTATACTTCTTATATATTGTTTAAATAAACTATTCTTCAAAATATTTAGAACCTCAAAGAAATTAACCAAAGACAAAGAAGGAATATAATAGATAACCGACCAAAGAAATTTTGTCTCTCTTTTTTTTTCAACGGGTGAAAACAAAAGCATAAGAGGACAAACAATGAAACAGCATTCAACTCAAGTATTTGAGATATTGTAAGGTTATAACAATGTGTATGTGATTGGTGGGGATGAATGCAATTTGACTATAAAAAAAATCAATTTCACCAAAAAAGAAAAGAAAATAGAAAAGAAGTGAAATGGCTAAAGGAATGTTTCATGAGAGAGGGTCAAGATCCATGTCAACCCCACCAGGTGGGATGACTAATTAGGTGACAAGGACACATGCCCACTATGTGTCATTTTTGTTTATTTTCACACATCATCTTTGTATTGAAAACATCTTGGACCTTCAAATTTTAAATATATATATATATATATATATATATATATATATATATATTCATGGTGGAAATTCAAAGTGCAATTTTCAAAGCCCATGAGAGTTTCTAACAAAGTCAATGAAAAGAGAGATGGTCTTTTAAGGCACAACTCTCTTAAATCTTACATTAGTTTTCAAACTAGTCTTGTTTTTAGTTTTAAGGTAAACCCCTAATATAGTCTATGATGCTTTCAACTTTTGTTTGATTTTAATTTCTTCCTTGGGTGTTCCTATTAAAAGCATACTCCTTCACAAAATCAAGTGATTTTTTTCTTTATACGTAAGAATATTCGACTAGTTATAATAAAGATATTTAAACTTGTGTTTATCTAAGTTTTGTCTAGCTCAAAATAGTAGCTTTCAACCGATATAAGAATGAAGAACATTAATTTTTTTTAGGTATGATTATAAGAACAAAAATCATCTATCACTTTTCAGTGTTCTTATTAAAAGCATAATCCTTCACAAAATCAAGTGGTTTTTTCTTTATGTATAAAAATATTCGAGTAGTCACAATAAAGATATTTACAGATGGATTAAGTCGAGTGTGTGTATAATTTAATATAACTTGTGTTTATCTAAGTTTTGTCTAGCTCAAAATAGTAGTTTTCAACCGAGATAAGAATAAAGAGCATTAATTTTTGTGTGTATTTAAGATACATATTATAATGTCCGAACACTTATAATCTTTCAACTTTTGAATGTAAGGTAAATTGTATTTAAGCACACTCGAATTTATAGTCTCTTAAGTATTACAATAGCATCGATGTATTTTTTTTATCCGATAGACAACTTTATACATTTTTAATTTAATGGTAGATATCGGAATTTATATTATATAAATTTTAAATTTAAAAAAGTGTGCCTAATAACCCTAATAATGAGACCATAGCTTTAGGGAGTTGGTAAGGATGATTAGAATTTGGACAAGTTACAAAGGTGGGATTCATCAACACAAATGGTCGATTAAACAATGTGTAGACTTCTTTTGACTTTATACCATTAAATGTAACACCCTAACGTATACTCGTAAATCGAATATACATTAAAGATGTTACGGAGTCGTTTAAAGAAATCTCGACTTTTAAATTTATTTGTACAAGTATTTACAAATTTTAGTTTGTAAATCTAACCATTTCTCGATTTTCTTAAAAATACAACCTATGTACAGTTAGCTAGTTTCAACCCTGAACTAATTATTTTAAAATATATTTGGCAATTATTAAAAACAATAGTTCAATTCAGGGTGAAAACTAGATTCGCTATCTATGCTCTTTCTTGACTTTAAAATCTTTATGCGATTACCAATTATTCTTATTAGCAAAGTAATTATCCTTTATACCTTAGCTTTATTCTATTACAATGCTAATGCCTTATTTTGCTTTATCCATATACGATTCATCATTAAAACCGATTACTTATCTATCATTTAGTCTAATTTAATGCATCATACTCTACTAGCAATTAAATAATTACATGTCCACTAGAGATTATCATAAGCTAGAATATCTTACTGATGTTTTGCAGATTGAAGCTTGACCAGCATGCTCGATTCCTCTTCAAATCCTCCATCTTAATCTACCTGTGAAACAAACACATGCTAAGTACGAACTTAGTGAGACAAAACTTATAAATCAAAGTAAAGCACTTTAATTTTAATAAAAATTGCATAATAAATAAAATACTGAATATAACATATAAGAGTTTAAAATCGTATAGAATGACTTATCAAAGTCGTTCCTATGTCATGTAACATGTAAAAATCAAAATCTCATATATATATATATATACAATACAGGTTAT
This sequence comes from Hibiscus mutabilis, assembly GCA_019671005.1. Classification (NCBI taxonomy): domain Eukaryota; kingdom Viridiplantae; phylum Streptophyta; class Magnoliopsida; order Malvales; family Malvaceae; genus Hibiscus; species Hibiscus mutabilis. Next base: position 1,996,484 of record CM033732.1, on the reverse strand, counting down.
ATCAATACGATCCATTGTACTTTCAATTTCAATATAGCCCAATGTACTATGGATGAGAATACATGGTATGTGAGTCAATGATGAGTATGTACATGTGCTGACATCAACCAATTTGTTTTGCCATAATAAAACTATATATCAATGTATCGATATCAATGTCAATGTATCAATGTAAACACTAACGTAACTTAACGACATCAATAATAACGATAGGTCATAGTTGTAGAACACAACTTACTGCATCACCACCGTAACTTAACAACGGTATGAACCGATAGGTCATAGCTGTAAAACACAGCTCACTGTATCATTACTATAATTTGACAGTAATATTATATCGATATACTCCACCTCTTTGGCATGCCAATATACGAAGACTCTCAATAATCATATAATGGGCTTTTTAAACAATTCACTATTATGAACCTTTCATTCATTTCGATAATATCAATGGATCAAAATCAATAATTTTAACATATAAAAATATGCATAGGGCAGTTCATACCTGAAATCATTCACAAAACCATTCAAAACCATTTAATGTAAATCAAATCCTTTTCTTTCAACATTTGAGGTTGACTTATCACAAGTCTTCCTTGTATCATAATTAAAATAAATAAGATTGCACTCACCTGGGCCATGTAATAGTATGTCTCACTAAATTCTACTCGATTTTTTCCTTTATAGTATCTTGAATCCTCTTTGATTCGTGTTCGGCTTCATTAACCACATAAATATAAATATCATTTGTTAGATTCAAATCTAACAATATTCTAAATATGCTATCAAATCTAATTATTCTAATATGTAAAATTTCCAAAACGTTTTCTTTCTTCTTTAGATTGTCCAAAAATTCATTTTGGTCCCCAATTGACCACTTTGAACTTCAAATAATTCTTCCAAGCTTGCTAACTACCATTAGATACCAAATGTCTCAATTTCCATTTTCCTCAGATTTTTACCAACTTTGAAAGTACCCAATACAATTCACTATCTATCACATGATACTTTTAAAACCATAAAATTTTCATTTCATAAAGACTTAGACTGAATTTTCTTAACTCGATCTATTATTCCGATAATTATTGAAAATCTTCATAACATAAGGTTTCTCGTAGAAATCCTTTATTTGAAATCCATACAAATATTTTCTACTTTTACTGAGTCCAAAATATTGATCATAAAAGCTTTTATGGGACCTTCCTAAAGGTCACCCATCTTTGTATTTCCCTGGCCCGAGCACGCTTAACAACTTCATTCGATCCAAATTCAGTACCTTTTTCTGCATCTTAATTCTTAAAACCGATATCAAGGTACTTATTTCGATCCGATTAAAATTACTTGTTGGGGAAATTTACACATTAGCCCCCAAACTTTTCCAAGGTTTATACTTTAACCCCCTAAACGTTCAAAATCTACAATTTAGTCACTAGCCAAATTTTGGGATATTACAATTAATTACTAGAAAGGATCTCAACTTTCTAAGTTTTACGTTTTGGTCCCTAACTAATTACATTACATTTTAGTCCATATTGATAAGTTGATTAATTCAGAAACTTGTTGGAGTATGCCCAAAGACCAATCATAAGATGATTGTAAAAGACATATTTATTTTATCATGTTTATTAATATAAAGCCATTATTATTATCTCAATCATTATTCTACGCATAAATAAATAAACTAAATTATAATAAAGTCCTTAGAATAATATGGTTATTCTTAAATGTCCTTAGTCGAGTATTATTGTAGGCATGGACAACAATAATGCATTAAGGCTAATATGTAGTTGATTGATGGCAAAGTGTTGTCATTGGCATAGAGATGTCAAAATCAATACATAGGTATGTGTTAGAGAATGACATACTGGACTTGCCTGCTATGAGCATGTTTCTTGGATTATTATGTGATAGTCACAATATTGCTCATAGTGATAACTACATGTATGATCCTCAGACTTGAGATCATCATTATTTCAACATTGTGAGTGACATATTTTGATACAGTCAGACGCGTGTCATAACTGACTACACTATAAAGACTGATATTGGATATGACATAATCTATGTAGCGAGATATGGTTGATCAAGATAGGATTTGTCCCTTCTACATAATAGGAGTAATATCACATGCCACTTGATTGAGTGAGACTAGAAATGCATGGCATTACTCGAATAAATTGATATGAGATATCATAGTTATTCGTTTATCGTAGTCTACTCAAGATATCAAGAATTATTAGATGGACTATACAAGTGTGACTATTCCATGACTTGTGTGTTCAATCTAGATATAAAGGACAAAAGGATGTAATACATGAAAAAGAGTCAATCACGAAGAGGTTATGACGAACCACGGCTTCCTATAACTTAGGTAGCAATGATGTATTGCTAGATGCCACTCATTGTTTATAATGTTATAATTGTTCTAGATATTATTGTTAACGTTACATGAACCTACAAGGGTCACACCCTATGATTGAAACGAACAAATATCGACTATATAACATTTGTGCAAACTTGTTGTACACGAAATTAGTTAAAACCAAAATTATTATAATTATTGTAATTATAGATAATTTCGTCATATATATTTTAATACTAGATAATTATTGTAATTATCAAATACTATTAAAATAGAAATATCCCTAAAGAAACCTAATTAAAGTAGAATTAGATTCTACATATTTAATTATATTCGGTTAAATATATTGTATATTTAATGAATCTGAATTTAATTAAGATTAGGTTTTTGAATGCTATATAATTGCATAAGGTCTAGTAGCCAAAAATATGTCATTTGCTGAAAATCTCTCTTACAGTTAGAGAAGTAAAATACTGTTCGTTTTATTCAGGTGGACTGCGTAGAGGTCGGAACGTTGTTGCGACAACTTGGACTCGACATCTTGACTGAAATAATCGGATTCTCCTACGCCCCTGCAGTTATCAGATTTAATTGAGGTAACGTTTCATCCCCTTTTCACCCCGAATTTGTTTCTCGTACATGGATCGCTGGCGGAATTTGCCGGATAATTTTTTGCTGCGCTATGGGGTGTACCGACGTTTCCCAACATAACTACCATAGGATTATAATTGTTGAAACATCATAATATCAACACCCATTGAACGAATTATAGTACTCATAGCATTGGTTTTCACTGTATAGTTTCTGTTATCGATCATCGGCTACATAGCCGGCTCGGTTCTCTACCAGACCGGAAAGGGAGTGTTACACATCATTAACACTAACATAAAAATACGTATAACAATAACGACATGTAGATAAGCTAGTTTTATCACAACTCAACTGCTATCTATATGGGGTGATTGTTACTTGTGAGCATCTATCAATATAAAAGAACATGCATAGGGGGTAAAAACATGATTAGACCAGCAAGATAATCAAATAAACTTAAACTGAAAAGAGGATGTCAAATTCAACCATGCGTTAAGAAATAAGTGTTACAAGAGAGGAGAAAGAACATGTTAAAAAATAGACTGAACCGTCTATCATTTTCATAAGAAAAATAAAGAAAAATAAAAAATATATAATACTCAGATATACAAAACAAAACATGATTAAAGGTATGAAAAATTGGAAGAATTAGAGAAGGACGAAGGAAAGAAAAAGAAAAGAAAAATTCACCAGTCAACATTTAGCCTATGACTGGTGTTGTCGTCGACAATGAAAAAATATAAAAAAAACTAGGAGAAGAGCGACAAAGAGAAAATAAAGAGATGAATGACTATTAAATATTGGAAAATAACTGTTTTTAAACAATTTCTACCTAGAGAATGGGAGGAAAATTTTATTCCTAATGGACTGAATCCACAATTTAGGGGAGAGGAGAAAAAATAGTTGAATTTAAAGTATAAATTTATTTGGTATTTTACATAAAACTAAAAACAGAATATAATTAGAATATATGATAAAATTTAGGAAAAATATAGTTTTGAAAGAAATAAAATAAAATCTATAGAATTCATTCCACATTAATGGATAAATATATCCTTAACTACATTCATTTCCACACTTTTTTTTATAAAAATTATAAAATAATTTTATTTTAAATTATCAAACACACTAAAAATTCAATTAAATGAAAAAATCAAATCCTTGGCATGAATTAATTGAGGAAAGCAGACCCTACAATCTACGTATACACTTTCCCCCGGGTAGTAGATACAAAAATATATTCATCAATCTATTCAAAAAATATATATATTCATCAATCAAAATATTAAAATACTAATAAAATGCTTAAATAAGAGAGAGAAAATTGTTCAAAACTCAAAATTTCAAAAAAAAAATTCAAATTTCAATATATAAAAACTGAGTTTTTGCTAAACACAACTCTCCGAGCTGTGTATAAGAACTACTAAATTTTTATCATTAATGCTTAGTTTACTTTTCAATAGAATCTATTTAAATGTAATCAATTACATTCCTAAAAAATTAAACATCATTAATTTATGGTGTTTATGTAATTAAATCCTAACATCCTAAACCCTAAAATTCTAAACCCTACAAAATGTAAACTCCTAAACCTTAAACCACAAAATTTAAACCCTAAACCATAAGCTCTAAAAATATAAACCCTAAAACCCTACCCCAAACCCTAAACCTTACAACATAAACCATAAAACACTAAACAATAAACCCCTAAACCATAAATCTTAAAACAATAAACCCTAAACCTAGAGACCCTAAACAATAGAAACCATAAAATACTACAACAATAAAACCCTAAAACAATAAACCCTAAACCTTAAAATTATAAACCATAAAACCTAAACACCTAAACCATTTTACATGATTATTAATTATATTAAACACCCTAAATCAATGATGCTTAATTTTTTAGTAATGTAATTAATTACATTCTAATAGATTCCATTAAAAAGTAAAATAAGCATTAATTTCACTCGGCTGTGTATAGCAAAATCCATAAAAATCGTAAAACATATACATTTTATAGAAAAGGTTTAAATTTAAATTTGATACCTAAATTAGGCACATTCTCTCAAGTTGATACCTAAAGAATTTTTTATCCCAAGTTGGTACCTTCTGCAAAGTTGGTACTGAAAATATTTTGCTCTCAAGTTGATACCAGAACTTTAATTTCATCTACTATCTTGGTGTTTTTATTGATATATTTAGACCATGAAACTTATACATTATATCCATTTTATCATAATTCAAAACAATTCAATAAGTTTATCCATTTATATTTAAAAAAAAATCATCAATTTAGTCATTTTTACTATACTGTCAAACTAAGTTAGTCTATTTGATCAAAGCAACAGTAAAATAACTGCGTTCTATAGTAAAACAACAAGCTACAGTTAAAGTTTTATTATACCAGTAAAGTAATATAATATTTTTGGAAGGAAAAACAATTTAGGAGAATAACAAATAGTAAATTTATAGAATTTTTAAATATAGAAGGTTAAAGTTATTGATTGGTTTGGAATTAAGACCAAATTGATAGAATATATAAGTTTTAGTACTAATTTGAGCGAATGTGTATAATTCAAGTATAAACTTGGGAGCAAAATTTTTTAGATATCATTCTAGGAGTAAAATTTTTATAGGTGTTAACGTGAGAGAATGTGTATGATTTAGATACCAATAATATATTTAAGTCAATAAAAAATAATTTCAGCTTTAATAGAAAGTTAAAAAGCATCTAAAGGATTAAAATCCAAAACAGAAAAAAAAAAAGAAATTGATAAAATTCAATTTCATAATGGACCTTTCCCCTTGTCTTATCACCCCTAGAAATGTCAACCACAATTCCCTGCTTGCCTGTTTCTCTGTAGTACTGCCAATTAACCTGTTCTTAATCCTTTGGCTGCTTCGTGTTCATATATATATATATATATATATAACCTGAGATGCAGCAAATCGTTTTCTATCATTTTCTTCAACCATAAAACCACCCATCTCCACACCCCAAACACAATTACAACCACAACAGCAACTATCAGGCAGCAGCAGCAGGAGGAGCTGAGTTTTTTTAGCCATGACAGATGAGTTTAACACAGGAACAAACTGGTGGGATTCATCCAGAACTGCTGGTTCTTCTTCTTCATCTTCTGGTCTTAACAATAGCCTGGGAGGCTTTGGTTGGGCGACTGAAATGGCTGATATCAAAACAGCAGCTGCAGCCAGGTCTTCCATGGATTCGGTCTCATCGGTCTCGGGTAGCTCGGTTGTTTTCCAGGATAACCAGAAGCTTCAAGCTATGGATTTACAAATGATGGGGTTGGGCCTTTCTTCTCTAGCCATGGATTGGAACCAAGCGTTGCTGTAAGTAGTTGAAAAATATTAATTCTTTGGTAACTCATTCTTGGTTTTAACTTTTAAAGGTTCAATCTTTGTTGGAACAGCCGTGGGGAGAAGAGTGAGACAAGTTTCAGGTCTATGCTTCAAGACCACAACTTGATTTCATCCAATGCAAACTATCATCAGCAAATGAATGGAGGGTTTTCACTGGATCAATCTCAGTTCAGTCCCCATGGAAGTTCAAGTGATAGCACAGTGACTTGCCAGGGTCTGCCTTCGGGTTTTCCGATCGACTCGTCGGCCACGGCTTTATACGGTAGCCATCCAACTATCCTGCAAGGGCTATTAGGGTCAGAGAATCAAACACAACAACATCATCATCAACAACAACAACAACAATAATATTGTTACGAGAATCGTTCGATCAATTATCAAGATGGAATGAATATGACATTTAATGATCAATTGTTGCCTAATTCTTGGTCCAAAGTCCCACAATTCTTGAGAACCTCACCACCAAAACATCAGCTCCATGGACAGTTACATTTCTCAAACAATGCTCCTTTTTGGAACCCATCTGCAGCTCCCATTGGTGATCATGTTAGGCCTGGGTTTTTCCCTTCATTGCAAACCCAGTTTCCAGAAGGAAATTTCGATGAAAAACCAAAGGTAAAAAAGAATCTTTTACTATCAGATTTTTCTATGTTAGGGTTTGGAATATTTATGTATTTTAAGATTTTTCTTTTTTTTCACATGTCAGCAGAATATATCCGAAGTTCGGGACTCGAGCACTGTGGTGAAGAAAAGTGGAAACGAACCCACTTCCAAAAGGCCCCGAAATGAAACCCCATCAACCATGCCAGCTTTTAAGGTACCATCAGTTCGATAAAACTTTTCACAACAGGATTTGATTTCCCTTGTGGAACTTGTTTTCAAATTCAGCAGCTTTGATTGGATATCACAGGTGAGAAAAGAGAAGATGGGGGACAGAATCACTGCACTCCAACAATTGGTTTCACCTTTCGGAAAAGTGAGTTTTCTGGTCATCTTTTTTCTATTTTCTGACTTTACTTTCTTGAACAAACACTGTTCATCAGAGTTGATTGAAATAATTTTGATCATTTTAATTATTTTTATATGTAGACTGATACGGCCTCAGTGCTCTCTGAAGCCATTGAATACATAAAATTCCTACATGAACAAGTCGGTGTAAGTTCCCATTAACACCCACTAATTCCTTGCAAAACATAAAATATCAACAGTTTTCAGACAAGGATTTTGTTTTGTTTTATATCAGGTTTTAAGTACTCCATACACAATGAAGCTTCCATACAACACCAGCAGGTACTAATAAAACATTATATTTTTCATGCTACATATATATAGTTTCATAGTTGATCAATTATTTCCAATTGCATTAATGGCAGAATCCTGAGAAATCCAAGGACTCCGAAGGGCCTAAACAAGATCTACAAAGTCGAGGACTATGCTTGGTGCCGGTCTCCAGCACGTTTCCGTTGACACACGACTCGCCGGTCGATTTTTGGACACCGACATTTGGAGGAACGTTCAGGTAGAAAGTGAAGAGAAAAAAAGGGGTCTGATAGATAGATATATGTAAATGGAACAGATTCTGTGCAACTGTTGGTGTATATTCTTATCAGGAAATCCAAACCTAGACAAGTTGTTTGTGGGGAAGAATGAAAGATGTCCACATTGAAAGGGAAAAATGAAGGAAAACAAAAGGACTCTTCAAAGAAGAGGGGGCCAACAACAGGCAAAATGAGATACATATACATATACATATATATATTAATTTGTTTTTGTAATAATTGAAGAATAATTATTATGAGATCAGAGGTTGTTTTTTATTGGATTAGGAATATTAATTCAGAATTAATATAGGGAAAATAGTTTCAAAATTAATTTCGAAAGGGTTTTGTTTTTGTGTTACCTACAACATTGTGAATAGAGGTGCCACTACTACTACCTTTAATTTAAGAAGAAATGGGATGAAATTGAGAAGAATAATGAAATTGTTGAATTGAGAAAAGGGAATTGTATTTGTGGGGGTATGTCATTTGATTGAAATCTCACTTCAGAATTGTCTTATTTGTTTGGAATATGTTAGTGGAAGTCAGAAGGTGGCCTACTCCAGCTCCTCCTTTCAGCCTTAATTTTTATAAACATAGTACATACATACTAATAACGAGTTGATTTCGTAGGATAAAACTTAAATCTTTTAAGTAAGATTAACAGTATAAATTTTAACATTATAAATGTAATAAATATGCTGGAAATATCGTCTCGTATTAAATTTCTTAATAACTCGATCTAAATTAGTCATGCTTTTGTGCTTTTTGAGTGGTCACATTGAAGGGCTTCTATTGGAAGGTAAAGAAATGAAACTTCATTTTGTATAATATGAAATAACATGTTATTCTTTTATCCATAAGTTTCTATTAATACTTTCAATGGAGACCCTTGGAAAAAAAATATCCTACATAATAATTAGTATGTGTGGCCTTCCTAGGTCTTCTTCATTAAAACTTACTTTTATAAAGGTTATGACATAGAAAATCATATTATTATGTGTATTTACTGGTAAAATTAGAATAACTTTAATCCAATGCTTTATCATATTATTAAAGTGAGGGTGGCTTTAACATTATAAATTAGGTAACATTTTTTTTATTTTTATTTTTTGAGTTAACTTTGGTCTTTAATCTTTCGTTTTTTTTTTGTTAAATTGTGCATTTTTGACGAAAGCAATGATTAAGTCATTGGATTTTTACGAAGTTAATGTGGTAACTTGTGTGACGATTCATGTGTATTTTATTGTAATATTATACAATATAATTTTAAAATTAAAAAATATATATTTAAAAATTAATTTATTACAAAATAGTGAAAGCTAGTATTTACACTTGAACTATCATGTCAACATCGTGAAAATTCAACAGTCTAATCATCGTTTTTGTTAAAATTACAACAATTTAGCTAAAAAAGAAACGTTGATAATTAAATTTAGCTGAACAAAGGAATAATGGTCAAATTGACAAAAGATGTAAACATTTAAAATTGCATTTATCATCGCCGTACATATCTTTTATTCATCGTATTGATGTTCAAAATTAGATATAATTAGAGTAAATACATTTGGTCGATTGACTAAACTGTTCATCTTTGTTCTTTCATATTCCTTTAGGTCATGAGTTCTATACCCACTAGGAGCACTCTCTTTCCTTCTAGGTAAGATTAGGATTAGAATTAAGATTTATAAAAAAAAAATTAGATATGATTAAATAAATAATCTAAACTCAAATCAACTCAACAAAATAAATTTGAATTAAACTCGCATATAAAAAAATTTCAAGGTCTCACATCAATTTTCACCCATTTTTAAACACAATATCATTCCTAAACCATTTTGGAACAAGGTAAAGTTGATTGACACCTTTGTAAAATGGTTAGAATTTGGTAATTACAAATTGGGTGTTTTTTTTTTAATTTCTATAGCTTGAGGAAAAGCTTTGGGTTACCTCATGAATAACAAAGCTAATTAAAAATTGCCAAGAAAACCCTATCATTTGACATATATAACAAACTAATCATGAACAACTTTATGAGATTCTACAATCTAATAATCTTCTTTTGTACTCTTTCTTTTTCTTCAAAGTAAAGAATAAAATGCACTAACAAAGTTATGTATATATATATATATATATATTTTTCCTTACTCCTACTCTAGTTGGCCTCAACTTTTGCACCAATTGGCTACAAAAAGAGGTTTGTAAACATATATTTTACAGTGCTTTGGGATCAGTACTCTTGGATGATCAAATTCACTTTATAAAGTTGAAAAAACAAAATTTTCTCAACTAACATACACTTTACTGAATAACAACAACAATATTATAGCATGAAATATGTACCGAAATGATAGAATCTAGGCTTTAACCAATGTTGTTCTCCTATAGTTTTCTTTTATGTGATCCTCGAGATTTCACAGTCTAACTCAAAAAAAAAAAATTTACTCGACTTGATCTAATATTCACCCTATTCTTAAGCGCATCATGGTCATGAATTATTGTCCTCTGGCCATGACATTGTCTCTCCATTTTCTCTAGCGAAGCCTTCGTTGCCTATTCGGAATGGAACTGATGTACCTTATCCGGAAATTGCCAAAACGTCTCCACTGATTCCTAACTAGTCTCATTGTAATGCCGTGCTCCCATCGGACAGATAACTCAAAATTTTCAGTAATTTGTAGATCAACTTTTAAGTTCGAGTCGAGTTTTTCAACTCTATCTTGATATATGAATATCATATATAAAAAAAATATGATGAAATATATACACATATCATATATGGTTATAAAAACTCGTTTAATTTGAAATCAATTAATATCATAACATGATAAATATTAACAATTAAATTTGAATAGAAATTCGAACAACTCAACTTTACTCGACTCGAATTTCATAAACTCTACTCTAATCGAAAAAATTTCAAATAAAGTTCGAATTGTAAAATAAGACTTGTGAACTCGACTAACTCGAAATTTTTTGACTCGACTAATTGGAATGCTCAACCCTAGATAGGTAAAAGTATCAGTTAATATGAGATCTAAGTTCAATGCAAAATGAACCCAACCTCAACCATAAACGTCTCTGTAATTCATGCACAAAATATGCGGTATGTATCTTGGCATATACCTAAATGTTAGGTTCCTATCAGTCATCAAGTTCAAACTTTGATAATTCTCCGGCAGAAAAAGGTTGTTAGGTCGATATAGGTTTCGAACACGGCAATCGGTAGACATCTCTATCGATTTGGTCTTGCAAAAGCTTCCCATAAATTCAGATAAGGGTCCCAAAAAAGGCAACCACTTCTAATACCCTAGAAAGTGGGGAATATAATAGAACATTGCAGTTTCCAATTGGATGTCCAAAACAAAACAAAGCCATAGTTGCCGACAGTTTAGGCAATAGAAAAACCAGCAAACTTACCATAAATCGAAACCAATATAAGGTGTAACACACGTACAAGCATGTACCAAGACATTGAGAATTATTGTTTTCTGCATATTTGTAAATTCTAGAGAAAATAAAAAATGAAAGGAAAAATTATGGGGGGGGGGGGAGGGGTTGAAAACTGAAATCACGTAGCAGTCTTGAGTTTCTTTGTGATTCCGGCAATGTACTTCCCTTGGTGGAAAGCTTGTGCCAACTCGAGTTCGGATGGCATTCTTGATCCATCACCGGCATAGGTTCCTGCACCGTAAGGGCTTCCACCTTTCACTTGCTCCATCTCGAACATGCCAGCACCGAAGCTGTATCCAATGGGAACGAATATCATCCCGTGGTGAACAAGCTGAGTGATTGCAGTCAACCTGTGATTGATTCGGAAAAGATTTAGGTGCAAGTTAGGTTTTCATCATCATTCCATTTAAGTTTTGGTTGTCGTAAGTCTACAATATGATGTTGATATAAAAACTTACGCTGTAGTCTCTTGTCCACCACCCTGAGATCCGGTGCTATAGAATATCCCAGCAGGTTTTCCTGCAAGTTGCTGAGTTCTCCATAGACCTCCAGTTGCATCCATAAATGCTTTGAATTGGGCAGACATCATTCCAAATCTTGTTGGGAAGCCAAAAATAAACCCATCAGCCTCGGGAAGATCGTGTGGTGTAATAATTGGTACATCACTTTTCGGTGGTGCACTCATCTTTCCAAGAATCTCTTCTGATAGAGTCTCGGGGACCTGTACCGAATATATACCACAATTACTTCATTTAAATTTTCAATTCTATAAATGTTGTTTAACAGATATATCTCGGGAAGCCTATGTATATGAATTTGAAACAGCAGGACTTTAGAAAACTTGGTTCAACAAATGAAAGGCAATGAATCAAATCAAGGAGGTTCCTTGCAAAAACAAAGCATATATATAATGATTTCATCGGTAAAAAATAGCTCGATGGAGAAAAATATAAGCTCTTGAAAATTGAAAAGGATTCTGGGAAACATATATACAATGCAACCGAGTATGAAACAGTTGAGACCAAGTGTAGATAATGACTCCTGAGAAGACATCAAGCCAATTTACCAAGCTTGAAATTTACAGGAGAATAGGACCATTCAATTGCATTTTAAAATCTCCTCAACCTCTCCGAATCCATAAATAAATTAGTCTAGACTATTATAAAGAAAGCAGGTTTTTCAACCACAGCAGCATGGTGCACATTACTACCTGCCATAGTGTGGCTTCAACACCTTCAACAGATGCAGCACCTTTCTTTATTTCCTCTGCAAGTTTTTCCACATGTCCATACATGGAATAGTATCTGTAACATAAGTGAGAAGATTTTATCAAAATTTGTCCCAAAAAGAGAAGGTTCGGTAAAAAGAGTTCACTATATTAGCAAAAGAACTAAGCATAACTGAGGCTAACAGAAAATAAAAGGATCCTATAGAAAATAATAACAAAAAAAGAACTTGATCGAACCGAGAAGTATAATAGCTGAATCAAATGTAAGTTTCTAGGTAATAAAAAGGAAGGTAATTCACGAATTGTATTACACATTATGGTTGCGAAATTTTGGCTGGTAACAAAGTCATTTGGGTATCATCATAAAACAGTATGGTCAAAAAGTTTAAACTGAATTTAGGACACCACCAGGTCACTCAGTTCAACACATGAAAAAATGCACATGTTACAGATTGTGAAAGCATGATGAACAAGTAACTATCAACCAACAATAAGCAAGTGTTGAAGTCTGAGTTGAAATCATAGAAAGGCAACATAACAATCAAACAAAAAATCCATCATAGTTCGAAACTTAGGGTGCCAGCCCATAAACCAACACTGTGATATCTATTTTCGGTACAAATGGAGATGCACTAGACCATCAATCACAGGTAAATATATGACTAAAGAGTGGGGGAGCTTGAAGATCATTTCCTGGACAAATTTGTGGCAGACGAAAAATATGGAAAAGGGACCTATATAGGGGCCAAATAAACAGAAAAACTATGTATCAATTATCATCATTCATCTACAATAACACAGGGCACAGGGCTATAAGGTTAATGCTGTCATAAACTAGGATATCAGAATAGAAACAAAATATTGAACTAGCAGATTTAATGCATAATAACAATTGCATAGTATAGAACTAATCACTCCTAAAAAGAACATGCTAAGTCTTACATGAAACCTTGTTAACAGGGGAATTAACTGTCATTTCAATGAAAAAAAATCTCTTATGTCAATACCTACAGATGGCCTTGCTTTTCAAATTCCAGAAAAACAGATGAGCAAAAAATAGTAAGTGTACAACTACAACGAAAGCATCAAGACAGGGTGCAAACAATCTACAGTGACATAGTAATTCTATAACATGCCAAATGTGAGTCTAACGTATGGTACTTACTAAAAGATGAAAAATAGTATAAAATTTTGCAGTTCAAACAATGATGAGGAATTTAATGTCCTTAGTCCCACCATACAGATAGGTTTAATTTCTCAAGAACTTGCTCTGGCCCCAAAGGAATAAATTACCGGCTCCACTTGAGCTCTGTTTAACCTTGTTATTGGAGGAATCACACATATGGAGCAATTAAGTTACGACAAACAAGTACAGAAGATGATAGCAGCAACTGCAGCATGGGATAGTGACTCGACTCAAGTACAAATATAGGGAATACTTGTGCGTACATGTAAAACTCAAAATCTTGTAGGCAAATAAAAGAAACAGATCCCTCCCCCTAAAACCGACAGCCTGCCTCAATATCATTGTTCAACAAATTCAAGTTCCTTACATGGGTTTATGCCCTAGTTACCCAGTCATCTGAGAGAGTAGTACACAAATCCCTTGATTACTCGGATGGCATAATAATTATAAAAGTTAAACTCAAACAAATTCAAGTTCCTTTCTCAACCCAAATCTATTTGCAACTGTAAAATTTCAACAAATTGATACTGCATTTCTCTGACATCCGAGTCCAAATTAATTTCTAACTCAAACAATTAAAAGTCGCATTTTTCCAGCTCCAGAACCTGAAAGAAAGTAATTTTCCACTCTAACTATTGGAAGATTAACTGAAATTCCAAACTTTCTGCTAATTATAAATACAGAAAAGAACAACCGAGTTCAGCAGAGTCAAATCAAAGCCGATGAACTAATTTGAAAAATCAAATAAAAAAAGCTAAAAAAGGGAAATTAATCGCGAATATCAAACTCACTAAAAATTCAGCCAAACTCAGCAGCATTTCGCACCAAAATAAAAAAAATAAAAAGAGGGAAAATGGAATTATAATACATACACAATATACACTTTGGTTGCCATTGAAGAATTCCTCAGAAAATCACGAGAAACAATGGTTTGACGAATGCGGGAAACTGGAGGAGACCGAAAGCTGTATTTATAGTTGCACGGATTAGTTTAAGGATTAATATAATTAGGTGCTAATTTTGTGATTAGCAAAAACGGCGCCGTACGCAAGGATTTTTTTTTTAGAAAATAGGGGTTGGTGATTTTATATTAAAATAAATAAATATGACGAGATGTTGTTGTCACGCTCATCTTCATGTGGTCGTTCCACATAAAATTAATAATGCCACATACTTTACTACTTATCTAGAAATATTTATTATTATTAAACTTTTAAAGCAAGCGTTGAATGTCGGTTGGTCATAATTGTTTACTTGCTCTCATCCTCTTTCTTTAAGTTTCGGGTTCAAGACCCACTAAGAATATCCCTTCCCCCTATAATCTTCTCCTTTCCTCTCTAAGTTGAAGTAGAAGTAGAAGTAATATTTATCAAAAAAAAACTTTTATGTAATTTATTTTATTAAAATTATTAGGTCAACTTTAATTTCATTCATTTATAAGACTCTACTTATTTATATAATTTCATTCATTTATAAGACTCTACTTATTTATATAATTTAAAATTTTAAATAATATTTAATTAATTGATTAAAAAGTTAAAATATAATTTTGTTCAATTTATTATTTTAGAGTCAAACTATTGTTTTTTAACTTTTTAAAGAGATAAAATTTTAAACTTTATTTACAAACAACCAGTTAGTTTGGTGAGATGAGGTATTAAATCCTTTAAACAATGATAGAAGTTTGAATTTTAACGTTGTTATTAGAGGAATAAAAATCACATGCTTCTTTTTGATGTATATATATGCGTCTCATATTAAAAAGTTAGGTTTAAGATTTAGGATTAAGGCTTAGAGTTAAGGTTTAGGATTAGAGTTTAAGGAGTTTGTGTTTAGGGTGAATTTTTAAATTTTATGGTTTAAGATTTATGATTTAAACCGAAAAGGGACAATGCATTTTTGTTTATGATTAGAATAAATTGTGTTGCGAGGGTCACCCTTATAATAAATCTCTACAGTATCTGATTTATGCGTTGAATACCAGTGATTATATAAAAAAACAAATAATTTTTTCTACCCTGATTTCGCCTTGATCTTCATTATCATTAAATCAAAACTTAATTGACAAGGTTAATCATCCTTCACAAATTAGTCAAGTTTTACTTAACAAAGGAAGATTCAAAAGATTTTGGTAGAAATAATTAGAAACAAAACATTAGTGTTAAAGTATATGGGGGGGACAAGAAGAGAGGTGTTTTAATTGCATATGGTGAAAATGGTGGACGCCAAAAGTTGGAAAGTAAAATCAGGGCCGTTGGATTTGGATTATGAATTATTTTTCATATAATTTTTGTTTTGGGGAGGGTTAATGGAATTTGGGGTCCAATTAAAAATGGATGAAATTGAAAATAAATGTTAATTAGTGGCAATGGCATTGCCTGTTATGTTGCCAAAAATGGAACTAATGCCTGCCAGACAAATATGGGGGTGACGTCTCCTATGCTACATGCTGATCCAATTAAATTGCATGTCACTTTAAACACTTAAAAAAATCAAAACACTCTATAACATGTTAATTGGGTATAATTCGATTGATATTATTGTGAATACAACATATAAGAGGCCATTGGATTGTACTAATTCGACCATCTGCTCGAATTTTATAACATTACTCAGAGAGTCTATTGCGAATATACCTGGCTGCTAAGAAAAGTTTTGGTAGCCACCTTTGTTGATAGATTGGATTAAACCCTATAAAAATAATGAAAAGGCTTTGAAGCATCTTTGTATGAATAAACCTTAATTTTATTTGAAGGGTTCAAAGAACATTGCAGACGTTTTGGTTTGATTCAAACTTCATAATTTCCGCTAAAGGTTAGCTTTTGTTCTTAATAGTAATTAGGAATTTCACGTGATAAATTGCACTGCAAATCATTGAGTTAATCGATCTCTCGTAATAAATTTTTATAATATCTGATATAGATTAGAATTAAAAGTTAAAATTCTCACGTTGTAAATAAAGTAATATAGATTATGATGATAATTCTTTAGTATACTTTTGCAATATCGAGCAACGAATTTATGCCCTAACACTAAAAATTCAAATTCTAAGCTTTAATTCTAAATTTTAATTCTTAAATCTTAAACCCTAAACCTTAAAAAATACACCTTACCCCGAATTTCTTAAACCTTAAACCTAATATTTTAGCGTGGTGCATAAACAGGGGCACAAAAAAGAAACAAGATCTCTATTATGCAATATTTGGTCTAGATTAATCGACCAATGAACTATAAACTAAAAACTATAATATAAAAGATATAAAACAGAATAACAATAATTACGTGCTATTGAAACTAGTTGTAATAGTTATCCTCTATGTTGCACTGATGCGGATATAGACACAGGTATGAGTACGAAAAATGAGGATGAAAAACGATAATTTTTAAAATTATAGGGTACGAGTACTGAAGGGTATGATAAATATAAATAAATTTTGTATTCTAAAAAATGTAAAAATAAAAAATCATGTGAGCCAGAGAAAGTAAAAACAAAGAAAAAAACAGAAAATAAGTGTAGAAAAATAGAATAATAAAAAAATAAATATTATGAGTATCCAAGCCGTACTTGATATATATTCGGTACACAACCATATGGAATACCTGATACAATATTAGATTAAAGTTCCCATGTTTAGTTGGTTATCCTTGCATCTTTTTCTCAGAAAAAGGATAAGACCCCCACCAAGAATGGAAAAATTGACTTTTGTTTCCATGATCCCCTCAGGCCGCCATCGCCCTTTCCATAATGTTTCAATCTGTTTTTTTTTGCTTGTTTATAAAGATATAAATTTGACCAGCTGTCTCCATTTGCTTACATATAATCTGATGATATTACCTGAATAAGTGGTCCTGAATTAGCATAAAGCTACATATCCTGGAGCCTTAAGGAAGTTCAACAGCCGCCCACCACTTTACTGTTAACCTAAGCCTCTTTCTTGGACCATCTTTTATTTTTTCCAGAAATGAATGATATCTACAGAATGGGAAGGCTTCAACAAATCCTGGAATTGAATTACAGGATATGACTTCATGAAAGCTGCTGCTTACCCTTTTCTGAGGAAAAAAATATGAATGTTGAGCCTGGAAAATGGTCAACATGACAACATCAATAGCTACTTACAGCTTCTGCAATTGGTTTGTAATTTCTTGAAAACAATTGTTTTCTCCTTATCCTTTCATCCAGGGTGATGTTCCCAAAGTCCTGTTCACGTCATCTTTGAAATTGATAAAAAAAAGTCCATATGTTCACATTTAAGGAGGCATATTTGAAGAGGGCAAGAAATTTCCCTCAGGTCTCCTTTTAGTGGATATGTTATTTCACATTAAACATGTCACTCTTCCATGATTAAACTGCTGGAAACTTAGTTCTTGATTTCACATTAAAAGACTAAGTATGGAAATTACTTTTTCCTGGAGATTCATCTGCTCCAAAACTGATTGAAATTTAGCTTCTGTAACATTGAATCATTGAATAATTCATAGTCGTTTATATTATACAGATAGGTACAGATTTCACAGCAAAATCTCATAATTGTACAGGTGGTTTATATGTTGCAGAACACTGCTTTCTTGGATGATACAAATACACAATTTATCCTAAAAAAACAAATGAAACGGTACTTATCAGTGATTGCTATCATTTCACCAGGCTCTCACTCTTCATCCTCCTCGTAAGAATAATCTAAAACAAGAGGTGAAAGGACATCCTTAGCCTTGGGATCATCGAATTCCACTAGTTTCCACCATTTTCTTGGATGAACATAGCCATACTCGAGAGGAAGAGGAGATGGTTGCCCAGTTTCAAGCAGGGGTATGGAAAAAGGGATCTTCATCAGCTTTGAACAATTTATTATCGAAAGATATCGTAGGGACTCGCAAGGGATTCTAAGTCCACTACAGCAAATGCTTTTCAATTCTGGTAATTTGATCAAGTGCAATGTATTTAGTTTGGGAAAAGCAAATGTTGTTTCAGAACCCCATTTTTCTACTTTCTGGTTTTCTCCCTCTTCTACTATTATTCTCTCCAGCTTTTTACACTGCTTAACTTCAACATGCTCCAAGTTCTGAAAGCCCTGCAATAGATTAACTGCAAACAATTCCTTTATGCTTGAACAACCAACCAAATAGAATTTTTTAAGAGAAGAGAAGATAGCAGGTGGTGTTGGAGTGTTAGATGTAGATGCAACTGCTGTTACTCCTCTTACAATTTCATGCAAGTTCTGCAAACTTCTAAGACGTAGAACCTCGACATTCCGCAATGAGTTGCACGATGATAATGAGAAATCAACCATGCACTCGATGTCTTCGCACCAGCTAATAGTCCACGTCTTCAACTCATTTGCTTCACAGAACAAAGAAAAATTGCTCAAACTTTTGATATTTTGACAGCTCTCAACAGTCAGAGTCTTGATGTCTGTTGGGAGCATCACAAAATCTTCTTTCCCTATCTTGCAATTAATGAAATATACCTCCTTATCAACTTCAACATCCTCAAGATTATTAAACCAAGGATGGTTCTGAAAGTAGCTTGGCTTAGGTAATCCAACTCCAAGCCAGTATTTGGTTGGCCCTTCACCCAATAAAGACTTTGCATATCCTTCAAAGTCTTGCACATCAACAAAATATCCTAAAGGAATCTCCAGCTTTCTCAGTTTGGCCACTTCCTCTCCTTTTTTGTTCAAGCAAGCTTTCAAGACTTGGAGATTCGAAAACCTCGATAGCATTCCCATTGGTAGATCCTTTAGACCAGGTGCATATAAATTAAGATATGTGAGGTTTTCTAACATTTCCATACCATGAGGGACATCCACAATATCTGTATGAATAAGATCCAGCTTTCTCAAAGCTGTCAGCTTTGCCAGTGAAGGAATGTATCTTAACTGGCGGCACCATCTAAGGACAAGTGCAGTAAGATTCTTCTAGTTCGAAACTGAATTGGGCAGATCAAAAATGCCAGTATGAGAAAGATTTAGAACCTTTAGCCCATGCATGTGCTCAAAGAAAGATCCTAAAATCTTTTCAAGGTTACGATTTTTCTGCAATAACAAGGTTGACAAATTATGGCATTTTGGCGATTTTAGAGGAACTTCGGATATTGAATTATTCATCAAGGAAACCTTCTCCAGAGATTCTTTCCATTTATGCTCACTTGGTATTTCCTCCAATTGCATGCCGGCTTTTACCATAAAGTGATCACCTCTTGTGATAGACAAGGCCATGTCTCTCACAACATCATGCATCTTCACTCCTCTTTTAACACCGTCGATCATTACCTTCTCTAACAAGCAATTATTTACAAGCTTGTTTAGAATAGTATGACCTCTGTCATGCATTGCATACCTATTCTCTAATTCATCGATGAGTTCCTCATCCATCCAATTTTCAATCAACTCCTCCTTTTCAATGTGATGATCCTCAGGATATAGGTAGCAATATAAGAAGCAATTTTGGATTTTTGAATCTTTCAAACGATCATAGCTAAATTTCAGTTGCTCAAATATTGTGGTATCTGATCCTTTCACACTCGTAACCCTTTCACGTAGTTCACTCAGTGCATTCCTCCACTCAAAAGCATCTTCCACCCCTTTCATGCTACAGGCTATGGTCATGATAGCAAGTGGTAAACCACCACATTGATCAACGATAAGGTTCACGAGTTCTTTTAAAGTTGGATCTTGTTGAACATTATCCCCCACCTGACTCAAAAAATAAGTTCAAGGATTCCGCCGGTGAAAGAGGCTGTAGTTTTAACACCTTACAACCCATGGAATTGCACACCTCAATTGATCTACTAGTGATTACCAGTTTGCTCCCATTCTGCGACAATGGTTCAGGGATCCCCACATCCAAGAGAGAAAACGGTTCCCAAACATCATCTAAGATCAGCACATATCTCTTTCTTTCCCAGATTTCCATTAGTACAGTTGGCCATTCCAATTTATTTATAGGAAGAGAGTAGTCCAAAGCATGCACAAGATCTTCTTGTTATCTAGCAACATTGAATTCTCTGGACACTGTCACCCAAATCACAGCATCAAACTGATTTTCCTTCAACAGTTGATTGTTGATATGCTTCATGACGGTGGTTTTTCTTATGCCACCCTCCACATATTCCAATCATTCCCACCTCATTGTCCGTCAGATACTCCCAAATTCGTCCTTTTACATCTATTTGGCCTTCTAAATCTGTTGTTGGAAATGTCATCCCACTGGCCGGAGGACCATCAACTGCCACACCTTCCGGGAAACTGCCTTCTTGGTAAATCCTCTCAACTCCTCCAATCTTTCGGCTAACAAGTTTCCCTAGGCTGGGACGAGAGAAGTATGAAACAACACTAAACTTCAGTTCTATCTTTTCCATTTCAACATTTAAGCTTCGGAATTTTTCAAACCAGTTCTCCACTTCATTCTTCACCACTTTTCTGCAACGAATCGCCTCTCCCCTTTTTAATTCAAGATCTTGTGTTCGGATATTTAAATCGTTCACTTTTCTTCTAAGGTCATTCATATTTTCTTCGAGTTTTCGGTGGTCATTTACATATCTACTGGTTGGTCTCCCAAAGCACTTTATCACTTCAAGAAGGGGCGCTAAAAGCTCCATATTTGTTAAGCCCACTCCCTGTTATTCACAAAACAAACATAAATATTAATTACATCTCCCAACAAGCTACTTCTAGTAACACAGACATCAACTCTCTTAGTTGTTTATATGTAGATTGGTGTATATATGATTTTTCCATCTTAAAGAGCTAAACAGCATAAACCCTAGAATATGAAGGAAAATTTCACTACCCAAGTACTTGAATTCTACTGAAAGAGAATCTTACAATTAAAGTGAAACACCCAAATGATCTGACTAAATAACCAATATAATTATCCACTGATATGGGCAAAAAAGCTAATACTTGGTATGCAACTTCAAAACTCAAAACTCCCAACTTCAAGGTGTTTAGTGTTAATCCTTTATATTTTCCTTGATTGAATACCCCCTTTTCTCCAAATTTCCCATAAACAAAAAGGTCCTTAACAACAACAAATAATTGCAAGAATATAAGTACCTGGTTTCTTCTTCAAATTATTCAGAAAGAGGAACTGAAAATTGTAAGAGACTAAATCAGAAAAACAAGAAAGAAGATAGACATCGAAGAGGAGAACGGCAAGAACTCAATTTCATTCCATATTTTTCTCATCCCTTAATTACAACTCATATTTAATCTAATTACAAAAGGGCCTGTTTACTAACCCAACTATAGCCCAAAAGACACTACTTTGTTTATTTATAAAATGGGCCCATAACAGAAATCAATCCCCTTGGCCCCTTGACGTTTTTTTTTTGGGGGGGGGGGGGGAATAGCTGACATAAAACAGGGAAAATCTACAGTGTTATGAAGTTGAAAAATCTAATAGGCTAAAATCATAAGGTAGACAATTACATTGATGATAGAGAGCAAGTCAAGGACAATAGAATAAAGAGAAAAAACTGGTGGTTGAAAATGTATAAAATATAAAAATACATGCTTGAAAAAGACTAAATATAAAATAAAATAAGAAGAATTTGTGGACTTAGATCTAAAAGACAATAGGAAACCTAGAAGGTTTGATAAGGACCCTTTGCCAATTATATTACATAATTGTTCAATCAATCAACCATGAATTTCTTACTAATTTACAATTCTGGGTTTAAAAACTAATTATGTAAAGTTCCAAGTTTTTTCTTCCAGTGGGTTTAAAATTTGGGTTGTATGTGATGAACTTAGACTTCTAGATTTATTGGATTTTAGTGTGAGAAATTTCTTCAATGTGGTCCCCAAATGAAAACGATCCAAACCAAAGTAAAAGTCATAGAAGGCTGTAACTTGTATACTAATTTGCTTTAACATCTGCAACATGATTCTGGAATCTAAACATTAATAAATGTTTGAAGAAACATGAATTATCTTCACATTTCTTCAAGTAAAAGGATAATCTTCCTTTTGAGGTCTAAAAGCTTTATGAAAAATGTAAAACCAGATAGCTCTTGATATTCAACAATTGTAGCAGAAAACAAGTACATATTCAACAACTTATAAATGTTTTGAATGGACATCCCCAAGTTAAGTTTCAAGTGAGACAGATATTGTTACTGATAGTTTGGAACATAACAGATTGAATGAACCTTACAACCTCATTTTTATCGAGACTCTAATAGAGATATACTTATTTCGTTTCTCGAAGATGATCTGTCGTTTCCGGATGAACAATCTGCTTCAAAGGGTTTATTGCAAAACAAGAAACCAGGTTGTTTAGGCAAAGGCAGTTCATTATGACATACCAACATCACAACCACGGAAGCCATGCTTGGTCTCTCCTCAGGATGCTGTTGTACACATAAAAGGCTAATGTGTATGCATCATAACAACTCGGATAGATCGCCGGTCTTTTCTAAGAAATCTTCAGCAACATCCAAAGGGTTACCTTCTTCCTAATCTTCATGCCTGCAGCAAAATTCAAACCTTTTAGCATTTGTAGTTTAAGTAACAAAATATAATGATAATAGTTCCTGTTGATGTTTACATGTTCAACAAGGTTGCCGCTTTGGTTTGCATGATAAAAACCTCTGTTATTTCTTCCACTTAAAATCTCCAACAATACAATCCCAAAGCTAAAAACATCTGATTTTACAGAAAACATCCCGTCGGTAGCGTATTCTGGTGCCATGTAACCACTGCAAAATAGTTGGATAAAGAAAATGAAGTTTTTCCTTGGGATTGATGGATCAAATAGAATGGAAATGGCATAAAAGTATACTTACTAAGTTCCAACAACTCTATTTGTATTGGCTTCTGAATGTTTTCCTCCAAAAGTTCTTGCCATGCCAAAATCCAAAATTTTTGGGTTCATCTAACTATCAAGTAGAACATTACTAGCTTTTACATCTCTATGAATAATCCTCAACCTCGAATCTTGATGAAGGTAGAGTAGTCCCCTAGCAATCCCGCAGATAATTTTGAAACGCTTGGACCAAGTTAATACTTTGATTCTCATTTGATCTGGAAAGTATGCATTCTTGTTAGTCCAACATTATTTGATCATTGAAGAAGCAAAAATGATAACATTGAGAGGTTTTCAAACGATTTTCAGACCAAAAATGAAAGAGTCGAGGCTTCTGTTAGGCTTGTATTCATAAACCAGCATTCTCTCATCTCCATGAAAGCAGCATTCAAGAAGCCTTACAAGGTTCGGATGCTGAAGTTTGGCAATCAAATTTACTTCATTCTTGAACTCGTTCAATCCTTGTCTAGAACTCCTTGAAAGTCTCTTCACTGCAATTTCTTGCCCATTTGCTAGTGTCCCCTGGAAAATTGTACTACATTTATATGTGTTATTAAATGAAAAAGCATCATTAGCTTGAGCTATTGTACCGAACGCGAATACTGCAAGCTCCATATCTTCATTCTCGTCTTTATTCTCATTGTCATTTACATTATTGTCTTCAACTTTATCTGAAATGAGAAAACACGTAAACTAGGAATCTATATTGCCTCGTTTCTATATTTCTTGATATATAAACGTCTATGGACAAACACCGAAACCAAAAATTCCCAAGCACTTGGCTTATACCCCACTGGACTCTGCTTCATAGATCATTTAAAAAGTTCAAAACCATGTATGTCCGACACATTTTCAGACAAGGGTATGGGATATGATCCTCCAACTACCCTCTAAGATACAAAGGAAAACTTAGAAAAACCGAAGATATCGTGTTGGATACAGGACCCATACCCACATACCCGTATTTAGCACAGGCTTAAGTTCTGAGTAACATAGATAAGCAAAATGATTTAGATATTTGCAGCAAAGAACATAATTACCTTTTAACGTTCTCCTGCTTCTGCGAATGAAACACATGACTAAAACAAACCCCAAAAGCGCAGCAATTACAGTTCCAAGTATGATGCCAAGCTTCACATTAGCCTGTTTCTTCAGTTCTGCTATTACCAATATTGATGAAGAAGCAAAAATATTATTACATAGTAAACAAAACCAAGATCATTATCAGAAGATGTAATACGAACATGTTCTAGTTTTTCAAACCAGTAACTACTTCTGAAGCAGATACTCTGATGTACAGATCCTGACCGTCTGATTAAAATTGTTTGATGTCATTAAGACCACCGAACCACATGGCGCAGACACTGCCTCCTCTTGTAACATCTAAATTAGTGTAATCCATGCAAGAACAGCTCCTCAAGCACTTAGCCCTACATTCCTTGAGGTTCATAGTTTTGTTAACCCAAGAATTTGTGGTGTCTGGAGTTTTTACCTTGGCAATTTTGATAAAGCCATCTCCACTCTGGCAGTTCAATGGCTTACTGTGTATGCACCCATCAGACCAATCCGATGAGTTCCATCTTTCGAACAACTTCGGCCTGAACCCTGTCAAACATTGACAAGCCGGAAGCTTATTGTTATCACAGTTCCCATTTGGACGACAGAGTCCACATCTGTCACAGAAGTCACTTGGCATGATCGAAAACAGCTTCCAAGTTTGAGTTTCAGGGTTCCATGTGTACCTTTGTATTACACTTTCTGTTTGATTCAAAACGGACCTCGACATCACTGATTTGTTTTTGAGGAAATATATGTAGAAAAACCTCATTTTCATTCCAGATGAAATCATAATCAAAGATGGGATTCAACCTTAAATTTGAAGTGCCACTAAATCCATCGTCATTCCATAACCCGCTGCGAGAGTACTTTTCGTCGCCTTTCCTCAGCACCACTTCTGGGTTTCCTTCAAGTTCTACAGCACAAGTAAAATCGCCAGGAGACGGATCATCCCAGCTCTTCCAGGCTGATAGTCTTCGATGGAAACTAGTTCTTTAATCAATACCAAGTTTCATCCCAGGTAATATTGTATCTGATGGATAATCAAAGCTTTGCCGTAAGTAATTCTCTGGATTACTATCATTTCCATCTCTGACAACAAGATTACCAGAATCCAGGAGTTGCAATACTGGACTCTGAACACTTGCTGTCGTAGTAGTCGACCAAACAGCTGTTGTGTTCTGAACTTGAAGCACAAGTTTACCACTACTTTCTATCTTCAGCAAGCCAGTGGAGTCGTTTCTTGGATTTACCCTGTTTGCAACCCTAACAACATTTTGCATGGGGATGTTGTTATAACAGATTCCCAGGTAGCGGTTCGTAGAAGTGCCGGGAGAGAAGCCTAATGCAAAAGCTTCCATCTTCGGAGAATAAGGTCATGCCATCAGTGAGTTTATGAAAACTTTTGAACCTTAAATTCTAACCCTAAACTCTAAATTCTAACCGTTATCCACAAACCATAAATCTTAAGCCAAATCCCTAAACATGACGGAGTTTATAAAAACTTTTAATTTCATCGCCAGTGTATTGAATATAAATCTATATTCAAATTCTTATATATCCTACACTAATCTAGCATCTTAATTCTTAAGTCTTATTTTAAGCAATAATAGTTAGAAGGGTAATTATACCATGCATTGGGATGGAAACAAAAAGTTTCTATAAGTGCTTTAGATTTAGGATTTAATAATTCAGTTTAGGGTGCAAGGGTTATGGGTATAAGTTTAAGGGTTGAAATTTAGAGATAATGTTCAAAATTTAGGATTTATAGGTTAAAACTAAATTACTGTCATATTATCATAAAACCTAAATCTTAACCTCTAAACCCTAAATTTTAAATATAAAATTCCCTAACTTATAAGCACGAACCCTAATTCTAAGCACAACCCCTAAATTTTAAACTCATAAACCCTAAACTAGATCCATAAACCGTAAAACTAAGATGATTGTAGAATTTTTTTATTTCTACCACCGATGCATAGAATATTTTTTATTATTTTTATATTAATTATAGGAACCAATTTTTTTAATTAAAGCTTATAGAAAAAACTTCACTACCCATTCGTGAAATAGTCCTCTTTTTTAATTATTTATAAAAGAAGCAAGTGCAACCTCACCTTTATTGAGGGTCATTAATCAAATGCGCTATTTGCGGCACTGTTAATCCCACCAAGGGTCGTATTTGGATCTAGGCAGGAAGAGCACCCGCTGCTCAATTTTTATAATGAATTATACTTATAAAATAATATTTTTATATTAATTATAGAACTTAATTTTTTAATATTTGTTATTAGGAACGTATCTGAACACTTGTTGTCGTAGTAGTCACCAAACAGCTGTTGTGTTCTGAACTTGCAGCACAACTTTTCCACTACTTTCTATCTTCAGCAAGCCAGTGGAATCGTTTATTGGGTTCACCCTGTTTGTAACCAAAACAACGTTTTGCATGGGGATGTTGCGGTACCAGATTCCCAGGTAGCGGTTCTTAGAAGTGCCGGAGAGAAGAAACCCAATGCAAAGCTTCCATCATTGGAGACTAAGGTCATGCCATCGGTGAGTGACTCCGATGGAGAAATGGTGTCGATTGCAGTTGATGCTTTGGAGAATATGATGAAGAAACAACTAGCACAATAAAAATAGAAACCCATTTCAATGGATGTCTAGTCTGATAGCTCATAGCTTGCAGAATTAAGTTCACATCCCGTTTGTTAGAATATTCTAAATTCATGCATTGACTATAAATGCAAGATTTTTGTCTGTAATAATTGACCCTGGGCATGGAATTTGCATGGTTAATAAAAACTTATGCAGTCTTCATCAGTAATGACAGAGACTACAAGTATTTTCGTATTCAACCGAATTCCAAGATGATTATATTTTTTCTTTAGTTCAGACAACAAGAACCATTCAAAGGGCAATTAAAAAATGACATTTCTTCTTCTAGACTTCTCTGGGGAAAAATCAAAAGGGAAAGAAACATGTATGGTCCAGATATTCAAATCAATAATTATTAATTTGCAGATTGGACTATACCGTAAACTACAAGGCATGTAGCCTGAATTTGTAAACACGTTGTCTCACATTTCTTCAAATAAAATGACCTTGAGATTCATCAATAGGGTATAGGACAATCTTCCTTTTGAGGTCTAAAAGCTTTATGAAAAATGTAAAACTCTTGATGTTGCACAATTGTAGCAGAAAACAAATACATATTCAACAACTTAAATGTTTTGGGTGGACATGCCCCAAGCTTCAAGTGGGACAGATATTGTTACTAATAGTTTGGAGCATAACAGATTGAATGAACCTTACAACCTCATTTTATCGAGCCTCTAATAAAGATAAACTTATTTTGTTTTTCGAAGATGATCTATCGTTGCCGGATGAACAATCTGCTTCAAAGGGTTTATTGCAAAACAAGAAACCAGGTTGTTTAGGCAACGGCAGTTCATTATGACTTACCAACATCACAACCACGGATGACATGCTTGGTCTCTCCTCAGGATGCTGTTGTACACATAAAAGGCTAATATGTATGCACCGTAACAACTCAGATAGATCGCCGGTCTCTACTAAGAAATCATCAGCAACATCCAATGGCTTACCTTCTTTCCATAATTTCCATGCCTGCAGCAAAATTCAAACCTTTTAGCATTTGTAGTTTAAGTAACAAAATATAATGATAATAGTTCCTGTCGATGTTTACATGTTCAACAAGGTTGCCGCTTTGATTTGCATGATAAAAACCTCTATTCTTTCTTCCACTTAAAATCTCCAACAATACAATCCCAAAGCTAAAAACATCTGATTTTACAGAAAACATCTCGTCGGTAGCGTATTCTGGTGCCATGTAACCACTGTAAAATAGTCGGATAAAGAAAATGAAGATTTCCATTGGGATTGATAGATCAAATAGAATGGAAATGGCATAAAAGTATACTTACTAAGTTCCAACAACTCTATTTGTATTGGCTTCTGTTTGTTCTCCTCCAAAAGTTCTTGCCATGCCAAAATCCGAAATTTTTGGGTTCATCTGACTATCAAGTAGAACATTACTAGCTTTTAAATCTCTATGAATAATCCTCAACCTCGAATCTTGATGAAGGTAGAGTAGTCCCCTAGCAATCCCGCAGATAATTTGGAAACGCTTGGACCAAGTTAATATAAATAATAGAGGTTTTGTAGCAGAGAATAAATATTTTCTCTGTTTTAATTCATGATTTACATAAAAGAAGTGAGTCCCTTTTATAGGACTAAATTACAACAATCCTAGCTAAGTATGACTCTATCTCTATCTATTATTTAAAAGACGAGAAATTTAAATTTAGATAAGATAAGATAAGATTTAACTTATCACTAAGTTAGATAAGACTTAGCTATTTAGTTATTTACTAGGACTAAAATACATAAAAATATATTTATAATCTACACTCCCCTCAAGCTAGGGAGTATATGTTGTAGAGTCCCAGCTTGGATGTAAGCTCATCAAAGGTGGTTCTTGGAAGTGCCTTGGTGAGTGCATCAGCTAGCTGTTTGTGAGTTGGAACAAAGTTGAGCTTGACTGTTCCATTAGTAACCTTTTCTGAGATGAAGTGACGGTCTAGTTCCACGTGTTTGGTCCTGTCATGGTGAACTGGATTCTTTGCAATGCTGATTGCTGACTGGCTATCACAATGAAGTTCAAACTGTTCACTGTGATTCATTTGTAATTCGGTCAAGAGTCTTTGTATCCAAATTCCTTCACAAATCCCAAGTGCCAATGCTCGAAATTCAGCTTCTGCACTGCTCCTTGAGACCACTGATTGTTTCTTGCTCCTCCATGTCACTAGATTTCCCCAAACTCGAGTACAATATCCACTAGTGGATCTTCTACTAGTCAGTTCTCCTGCCCAGCTTGCATCTGTGAAGACTTCCACTTTTCTGGACTCATTCTTAGAAAAAATCAATCCATGACCTGATGTCATCTTTAAATATCTCAAGATTTTGGTTACTGCCTCTAAGTGTTCTTCTCTAGGGTCATTCATGAACTGACTTACAATGCTAACAGAATAAGCAATGTCTGGTCTTGTAAGTGACAAGTAAATCAGCTTACCTACCAGTCTTGATAGTGTTCTTTGTCTACTAGAATTCCTTTGTCATCAATTCTGGATTTCAGATTATACTCCATAGGTGTCTCAGCTGGCTTGCACCCCAACATTCCAGTTTCTGAAAGCAAGTCTAGAATGTATTTCCTTTGATTGATTACAATTCCGGTGCTTGATCTAGCCACTTCCATTCCTAGAAAGTATCTCAAGTAACCCAAATCTTTAGTTTCAAATTCAGTTGCCAAAAACTCTTTTAACTTTCTGATTTCCATAGAATCATCACCTGTGATGATTATATCATCAACATAGACTATTAAGATAGCCTTTTTGTTCTCATGAGAAGTTTTGACAAACAAAGTATGGTCAGTTTGACATTGTAGATAGCCGAATTTTAGAATGGGTTTAGTAAATCTATCAAACCAAGCCCGAGGTGATTGTTTGAGGCCATATAATGATTTTTGTAGTTTACATACCTGACCAGAATTTGAGTCTTCATTTAAACCAGATGTTTTTGCATGTACACCTCTTCTTCTAGAGTTCCATTCAGGAATGCATTTTTGATATCAAGCTAGTGAAGTGGCCATTCTTGATTTGTAGCAAGAGATAATAAAACTCTCACGGTATTAAGTTTTGCCACTGGTGCGAATGTCTCCTGGTAGTCAATCCCATAAGACTGAGTGAATCCCTTCGCCACCAGTCTAGCTTTGAACCTTTCTATGCTCTCATCGGCATTATATTTGACTATAAATACCCATTTACAGCCCACTGCCCTTTTTCCAGGTGGTAAATCAGTCATAACCCAGGTTTTGTTTGCTTCCAGTGCCTTGATCTCATCTTCTACAACCTTCTTCCATTTTGGATCTTTCAAGGCTTCATGTACAGATTAAGGAATATGCACCTTATCAATTCTGGCAGTGAAGGCTCTAAATGAAGGCATCAACTTCCCATAAGCCACGTACTTTTGTATCAGATGACTGGTACATTTCCTGACACCTTTCCTTTGAGCAATAGGTAGATCAGATGTATCAATTGAAGGGATAATAATATCATTACTCACAGATTCCATACCTTCTTCATCCTCTAGGGATAATGGAATTTGGTTCCAGTTCTTGAGCAGTCCTAAGCTGTGTAGTTTTCTGTGAAGTAAGCCTTTTCTTCCTTGTATAGACACTTAGTTCTTTTGTCCCAAGTTGAGTTTCTGAATAAGGTTTTTGTGGAGTTTTAGGTAGTGAATCTGGTATTGGAGATGCGGGTTCTGCATACAGTATTGGAGGAATAGGATCTGTTATGGATGTAAGAGCATTTGTGGTGGATAAATGAATGTCTTTGGTACATATAAGACTGTTTATGGTGGATGTAGGAATATATATATGTAGCTGGACTAGTTGTAGCTGAAATTCATCTAAACTCTCCCCTTGGATTTCAAAATTTGAGAAAAAATGTTGTAATTCATGA